>JAOXXN010000446.1:34180793-34214151 GCA_026770055.1 Myrmophylax atrothorax
AACCAACAACAACAAAAAAACCACAAACCCCACAAACAAACCAACCCAATATAGAAAACCCAAACAACTAAACCCACAGCAGTAATCAGTAAAACTTGTTCTTCTTAGATAGAAATTTTTTTAGCTTTTGAAAAAATTCTGCATACATGTAAGTATGTAAGCTTTATAAAATTTCAGCATTCTTTCAATTCTACTTTTTCAAAATAAATACTGAACAGAATATTCCCTGTGAATTTCTGTACAGTCATTGGTCAGCAGGATTATATTGATTTCCCCATGTCTCTTGCAGTGTTTTACAGTAAAACATGTCAGGCACTGGTAGTATAAATGGGGTTGGATTTTGCTTTTTTAACAGAGATGAAGCTGATAGGACTCATTCTAGCCTTTCCCCTCACATCTGCCCAGAGGTAAACAGTGAAGACTCCAAGATGTCCAAAGGGCATAGTGACCTGCTAGACCACACAACATTTTGATAAGTAATCACAGTACTCTTTGCACTTCAATTAGATTAACAGCTGAACTTTGTAAATCATGTCTCTAGAGGGTGTTTTTTGATGACTAACTAATTGGCAGTTGTCTGAAGTAAATTGCATGATATTGGTCAATAGTAAATTGTGATCATGTTAATTTAATTGCAGTTCTGCCAGTGGTATAATTAATACTACTATCAAAGCAGTCAATCAGTTCATTGGATAAAACCCCCCAGCATTGCAATACTAAATTCCCAGTTGCCATGGCACAGAATGTGATTCTGCATAACAATAATAATGTTAGGTCTGTTCACTGTGAGCGAAAGCCATTGTTTTCAATGGAAATGGGGTAACTGGGTGCAACATTGTGCTGCATTATTACAAACAATGCAAGCCATTTGCCCCAGAAAGACTTCTGTCACTCTAAGAAAGTAAATTATCTTCCTAGCTGTCTGGGAAAAAATGTGACCAGGAGCTGTGTTTTATGATCCATTACGATTGAGAGAGGTACTGCTGTGGACATTGCCTGCAAATGACAGGGTTTTGCTGCATAACGCCCACAGAAGCAGATCACAGAATGGCTGAGGTTGGAGGGGACCTCTGTGGGTGGTCACCTAGTCCAACCTTGCTGCTTAAGCTGGATCCCCTAGAGCACGTTACTCAGGGTTGCTGGAACAGGACTCAGAAAATCCCCTCGTATTTACCCTTTTCCATATTTATATTTTCTGTTCTCACTTTTGGGAGTCATTTACAGGGGCTAGTGAAATGGATTCTGTTCCACATGTACCTTCTTTTCTTCAGGTGTCTTCCTCAGGCATAAAGTGGCCCTCCTCTTTCCTCTTACCCCCAACACATGCTAATGCCTGCATCCATTTATCAAAAGTATGTCTTGAATCATCAGGAGTCACTATTTTGGTTTTATTCTGGTTGAGTGGGGATAGGACTGTGTGCTTTTATATTTCCAGCAGTTTGGTTGAGCAGTCATCAGGCAGCATTACCGAGAAACTACCTTAAGCTAGTCTCCGGCACCTGCTGGGTTCCTTGTATGCTTCTACAGCAACAAAAAAGCTGCCATAAAGATTAGCCAAGCAGGTAACTTATAATTTTTTTCTGTATTTGAGCTGTAGGGTCACGAAGAGTTGGTAAGTGAAGGGTTTTTGCTGTACCACTGGTGCATTCTGGCAATCTCTGCTTGCCGAACTGTTGTGCTGGACCTTATTGTGGCTGACACAATTTAGAACAGCCCAGAAAATATGTAGGCAGCTCCTTATGACTTGTTGACTACATAAGTAATCTTCAGATGTTGTGTTTCTTGCCCTTTTTTAATTTTTTCCCCCTCCTCCCCCTTTTTACCTGTGCTATGGTGCATCCAAAGATGGAAATCTAGAGAGGAAGACCATGGAAACAAACTATGCTGTTGAATTATTACAACTGTTTGTTATAGTGTACTCACCTACTCGTTATATGCCCCACCCTCCCCAATTGTTTTGTATTGTTTCTGTCAATAAGCACTTAAAAAATGAACTAGAGTGTTGCAGGAGGCAGGACTAGTTAGCCACTTACTCTTAGACCTGATCTTCTGTCTGTTCTTTCCACAAACAGAAAGTATCCACAGGCACAAACATATTTAAGTTCTTATGGATAATTAAGATTTTCTAAATTTGGCTATTTGAAAAACTTCTATTTTTTTTCAGTTCTGTTTGTAATAAGGTGACATAAAAGGAGATCTATCTAAAAATACTTTTTTTTCTCCAGCACCAGTATGTTGCAGTCAAGAGGCTGGTATTGTGAGAACTATGTAAGAAACTATTCTCAGATACTTTTAAACAGCTAGTTTCAGAGCTGGCTACTTGAAGACAATCTGCAAACCTGCTTGAAACAGGTTTCTAATACTTCTGGGTGGAAAATGCTAATAGATATTCCAGGTTTTCTCTGAATTGCTAAATGGCAGTGAAAGCATGCAAACTTTGTAGCTGTGACTTGTTTTTCAGCTTTATTTTTCTTGTTTCTCCTTTTTAGTTGTGATGGAGGTTTTTTTGACTAATTGAAACAGATAACCTGATTTAGTTGGCAAGAGATGAAAAATGTTCATGCAAAAAGCTCATATTTGAAACTTAAATATATAAAAATAAGAAATATAATATTTTCTGTCATCCTATGCCATGAATTAATTTGCAGAAGTGATGACTGAAGTTTTGTACCCTTATAAACTAAAAAGGCAGTAATTCCTATTTGAAACACTAAATAAAAGTCTGAGCAGATACTGATGATTTGAAAGGAAACTGACTTTGGGGAATATGGTTGTCACCTAGCTAAAGCAGTAACATGTAGAAACTGGATTTTCATTGATAAGAATGCTGATACTTGAAAAATAAGGTCATGCAAATGTGTTTGAGGAGAAGCAGAGTGCATTTGTACTGGTATGTGTTCTTATCAATTCCTTTTATCCCAATATAAAGCTCAGAAGAATATGAGCATTTATGTTTCCTTTAAGGGAAAATTAGAGCAACTGCATTTCTTAATGAGAAGCATTCATGTTGATTTCTTTCCTAAATAAATTCTAAATTCATACAAAAGGTTTTTGCTTAGCTCTTGTGATAAGAAAAAATTAAGATATTTGTTCTGTTCATTACTTTCCATGCCTCCTTTTATTTCTGTCTTTTCTGCATTATTTTGCAAATAAATTATTTCTCCATAACTTCTGAAAATCAGACAATCTCTCTTCTTTTAGATGTTTTTGTTTTTGCTATGTACTTTTGAAGTAAGCTATTTAGAAAGAAACATCAGATCCAGAGTAGGATGCCCAGATAATAGGATTTATTAGAACTGAAGAAAATGTTAGAGGGAGTTAAGCTGCATGTGCATACAACACACGATACCAATACCCAAAAGCAATAAAATGGAAATTAAATCCATATCTCTAAAATTCATAACCTCTATCTCCCTAATTACACGTGTGCTCCACCAGTCATCGTTACAGCTACTGCAGCCTAGAAACCACATGTTGCACTTTGGATGACTCTGAGTTTTTCTTTGTGGGAAAAGAAGCTTGAAATATTCAGGGAAAGCTAAAATATTTCCCGTGGTTGAGAAAACATTTTGTAAGGACTGCAAATGCATAAAACATATTCTGATGTGTGATAGGAAGTGGTTGGAAATCTTTTTGAGCTGATCTTAAGTTTTCACAGCTTGTAAATATTACTCTGACTTTTAAAATGCAGACAGCTGCAAAGAGTTGAGCACTTCAAGTGATAAGGTTGTAACACTCCTTTCAGAAGAAAAGTATGTTCCAGGTAACAGAGTTTGTATTCCTGTCAATGGAAGAGACAAGCTTGTTCAGTCTTTGGTCTGACATCTTTATGAACAGTTATTTCCACAGTGAACTTCATGATCTGTCTATTCTACATGAGAGATGTGAATGTACTACTCATGATACTGTAAATTACAAATCTCAGTTTATAATTTGTAAACTCCCTTCTGACACTGAAGAGCAACAGGGGCTGTGGCTTGGAAGTCTTTTTGTATTAGCTCACTATTTCATGACTACAATCTTATAAAAATAAAGAAATGTAAATATCCACCACTACATATAGTTTAGAGTATTAGAGTACCACAACATATTTTTGCCCATTGAAGCTCAGAATGATTCTTGATTAATGTTATATTTAAGTGAAAAATAGCAATATTGTGCTTTGAAGGCACTCTGACCTAACATAAATATCTGATCTAGCTGTAGAGCAGGAGAGGTTAAAGTCAATATTCTATCTGCTGTAAGCTACAAGTTGAAAGCTTACTTACCTTAGTTTAAACAATTCAATTATCTTTTTTTTTTAATCTATAACTATTGCTTGGTTTGAGACAGAATGTGGGATGTTTATATAGCATCATTCTGTGCATTCTGTTCTCAAACATAGTATTTGCATTGAGGTTTTTGTTAAAGTAAGCATGCATACATCTGGAAAAGACATACTTATGTGTTATACAACAGTGTTAGAACATTTTTCCAAAAAGATGCTTTCTTTTCTGGGTGCTGCGTCAGATTTTGTTTTGGTCTTTTTAGGCATCAGATTTTGTTTTTGTCTTTTTAGTGGAGACAGAGTCTGATTTCATATAAAGCAACCAAAACACATAAAAGAATGTTGGGAGATAGGTCTGAAATAAAATCCATGTTGTTGTCATGACAACTAAAATGTTAAAAAGCATGCAGAGAATGATTATTAAATAAGATATTGCATCAGGTTGTTATGGCAACTATAGTGTAATAGGAAAAACATGAGGTTTCAGAATAATATTGTGTGAAAAGTTTCCCGTTTATCAAAACATGACATTGTAAAAATCATAATCGGGGAAAGAAGAGGAGTGGAGAACTTGGCACAATAGGAGGTCAGGATTCAGCTCTCTGCCTCAGTGTATTTACCTTAAGTGCTATAATTTTCCATGGAGAGTGTTTCTGCTTGGTTTCCAGTCCTGTCATAGATGGATGAGAACATCGAAGACACTAGAACATGTCCCAGTGCTCTTTCCCAAAATTACAGCAACATAGTTCAATACCAACTTTTACAAATAAACCTTCCTGACCTTCATTTACTCTCAGTGGAGTACATGAAGACTCACCAGCATACAAGAATGGACTGTGAAACCTTAATTCAAAAATTCAAAAAAAGTTTGATAGTGAAGAGCAGTATTTATTAAGAGACTTCAGTTATGTGAAAGAGCTTATTTTTCAGCACACTAGATGAATTCCTTGTTTGTTTAGCTTAGGATTTCCTAAGAAATGAGTATTTGCTAATAGAAATCATTAAAAGAATTGTATAAAGCTATTTTTGAAGCCAGGAAACTTCTTAAGTAGCAACAGCAGTAGAAATGAATATCTGGGCTCTGGGCCACAACTTGTGGTACAAGGAGCACTAAAGACTGCTTTGCCTGGTGCAGAAGAAATGATGTATCATGCTCAGGGAAGTCAAAACATCCCCTGTGCTGTTTTCCTTTGTAGCCCGTTGGGCACCAAACACATCCCGCAAGTTGCTGTGGTTTGCCCTTCTTGCTTATAAGCCCTTTTCTGGGGAGCTCCTGTAGGGAGTCAGAGGATTCTCCCAGCAGTGCTCCCTACTTGGAGGCAGGAAGGAGTGCAGGGAAGAGGAATGACCAAGGAGCAAATGGAAAGCCACAGTCTCAGATTCACAAGAGTGCAAATGGGCTTTTTGTGGGAGAGCTGTCCACTTTCTTGGCTCCTTGGGCTTTCCCACAGCCGGATGGGAGGGAAGCTGATTGGTATTTTCATAGAGTTTTCTCTCCATGACCAAGTGTTTTTCCAGTTAAATAATTTTTTATCATTTTGCATGAAAAATAATTGCTGTGTGTGGTGATACGTCTTATAAAGTAACTAAAAGCTAAAATTTTACAACACTAAAGAATACTGGCATGGACATTCTGTTGCAGTGTCTTCTGTCACCTTAAGTTTACTTGTCCAATGTTTGCCTTCATCTTTAAGGGCTGAGTTACCCAGCTGGACTTAGTTTTGTTAATTGTTTCAACTACAGTACTCTCCTATAACATTAATCCTCTTGCTACTAGTTAAAATGATGTAATCCATCCAGAGGTAAAGGAGAATTTGTGCTTGAGGGACTACAAAAATATGAGTAGTGAAAGATACTAGATCTTGAATCAGAGTAATTTTTCAGATCTATTACTAAAAGTATGAGACTTGAGGGAGATAGAAAACCTATTTGGAAGCCTGAATGTAGATCTGCATGGAACTGGGGTACATTGTGATTTTGCAGACTTGAAAGTAGTTGCATATTTGCATTGAAAATACGTGTGACCCATGGCCTGAGGTCATATTTTATCTACTTATCCTTGAGACTATGATGGCAGACAACCAGGGGATGATTTCTGCCTTGGAAAATTTTTCTATTTTACTCTATTTTGAAATTCAGAGAACAGTGAGGTTTTAGTAGAAACCATAACTGCAGGCATACTTGTCTTAATCTTCATGGTCTTTTCTACTGTGTTTGTAGCAAAGATATGGACTGAGGTGACTTCACTGATATGGTTGGAAAAAAAGGGTTCTGAAAAAGTTGTCTTCTGACTCAGAGGTTGGAAGGGGGATTGTGGTGGTGAAGTAAGACAGAAGAAAGGAGCTTAAATAAACTGCAGCTTTTTTCCCTATCACACTGGGATGGTAAAATCCAAGCCAGAAGAACTGTTCAAGCAGAATCATGTTAAAGAGCCCTGAACTCTTTTGCCCAGCTTCTGCAGCCTCAGATGTTTTTGTCACAAGTTCTTGTTTTATCTCACAAGACCAAATTAAATGACTCTGCTAGCCCAGAGAAAATTAATTTGAGTCACTTCCCTGCCTCCAATAGTTTATTCCACTGTCTCACTGGCATAAACAGAGGTCCTGAAAGCGTGAAGAGATGTCCAAGCCACCTGTGCACAGCAGGTCCTTTTCCCATGTGGCTAGTAATAGTTAATGAAAATAATGTGGGTTCAACACTAATTAAATTAAGGTATTTCCCTGAGGTAAGCACCAATTACACACTTCTGTGTAGTATCTATAGCTTGGCTAATTCTTAAGGCTCAGCTTAATGATACCAACAAAATTTGCCAGTTCCTGCTATTCTTCCTAGATCAAACCAGGTGGAAAGGGTTGCATGCAACACCACTTGCTCTGAATGTGTGTCATCAGCTACGGGTGTTTTTTCTCACCATGGTGTCTGCTCTCGGGGACATAGAGACTACCGGCATCCTACTGCTTTCCAGGGCAGTTCTGAAATACAAATATACATGTAGGGTGCCTTAAAGAGTTAGCAAAGATAGAATCTGTTTAAATAAATGTAGAAAAGAAAGGTGTGTACTAGGGAAAGATTATGAGAAAAAGAAAGAATAATACATTTTAGTAGAGGCTAGATGGAGATTGTCTAATGACTAGATATTGGAATACAAAATATGCACAATTTTTTTTTAATATAAAGAGGAGTCTGTAAAGTATGGTGCTTATATTCTAGTGTAAGGGAAAAGAGCAAAGATATGGTGAGGAAAAAAGTTGAAGCTGAGAGAAGCTGCTCAAACTCTTCCTCCTACAGTGACTGCAGCTTCATTGTGTCTCTTAACTACTGCAGTCAGATGATCACATAATGATTTATGCAAGCACCTGAGACAGATATAAAGAAAAGTGGGGGGAGAAATTATTTTTGCACTTTGATTTGAAGGTTTTCTCTGTGTTCATTTTTCTTTCTGATGCAGAAAGGTGCAGCTGGTGAAGTGTTCACTGAAGCACAGCAGAAAAACGAGTACTGCAGGAATCTGAGGGAATGCTGCAGAGTTTTGGTGCAGCAATTTGCAAAATAAATGGGACCCTGGAAATAAATTTTTGGTCTATCTGGAATTCTGAAGTCTCTGTGGTATGGTAATGTAGTTTGTTCACAGTCTTATAAAAAACACAGTTTCATATAAGTGGATTTATTTATCATGAGTCATCTAGACGCATGGATCAAGGTGACAGCAATGGGGAAATGATGGCTGTTCTCATTCTTCTAAATAGGTTCACTTTCAGATTGCTGAAAAGGTATATGATGACAGCAGGAAACTTTTCCTCTTGGAATGTTTTGCTTCATTTGGGATTGCAACAATCGTCTTTAAAAACTGTTTTCCATTTTTCTCTGAGTGTTTCTTACTATATAGGGCTTGATAAATCAGCTCACAGTAGGGACAGGGATCAGATTCTTTTTGGGTTTTATTTTTTAATTTATTTTGGAGATGTTTGTATTTGCTGTACGGTTATTGCATTGTGTTTTTCTGAAGACTATCTCTGCTCACAGGAATAATGAGAAAGAAGCCCAGCCTTGGAATAATCAGTGGCAATGGTTATTAAAAGAACAAATAAAAATACAGAAGTTATTATTTTTCTCTTGTTAAAAGTTAGTTCATTAAATCTTGATCTGTATTTCTATAAAGACCACCTATGTTAAAACTCTATTTCCTTTCTGAGTTCTTCTGAAGCCTGATAAAAGGTCTGTCATTGTAATTTAGTTTAAAACTACTGTACTTTTGTATATTCTGCTATGGCCACCATAACAGGGCCTTGAGGGTAAACAAGGAAGGATGACTCAGATATGTCTGCAGCATGGCAGACAATATAACTGCAGACCAAACCAGATAGCTTTGGCCTAACCAATCTGGGCACCAAAAGTAGTCCAGCAGTAACATTCAATAGCTCATCATGAGAGCATTTATGCCCTCTTCTAAAGTTGGGTCCTACCTGTGAACTTGCTTTCTGTGATTGATTTGGCTTTCAAAACACAGTAGAGAGAGAGAAATGTGATGGCAATGCTTGTTGCCAAATGGAGCAATATTAGGCAATGGCCTGCAATTGTTCTAAAATGGCTCTGACTTTGAAACAAGATGTGTTATGGTCTATGCACTGAAGAGCAAATGTGAGCATAATTCACTTTATCTCATGTAATATGAAGTTATTATTACTATTCCAGTTCTTTCCATTTTTTTTAAAGATGAGAAACAAGAATAACTCAGCCTTTAACTGTCAGCATAAATTGTCATCCCACTCGGAGACCTCGTGCTAATTCAGTTGGAGTTGGCTTTTAAAAAATCTTAAGATAATGCAAGGAAGAGAAGTCTTAATTGGCAAATATCCAGTAAGAGAAGGCTAAATATGAAGTTAGTTCTTTCTGCTTTCTGTCTGGAAAGTAATGTTAAGTAATGGTTAATGTATTGCTCTTTCTGTTCTCAACAACAACAAAAAAAAGTCTATTTCAAGTTCATGTTAACATTACTTACACTTTCATAGAATACTTTTAAAATAGGTGTTTTAAACTGGGATACTAAGAAGTGACAAGTGTAAATCCTGAAGCAACTTAAAAGTGGCAAGATATTCAATGAATTATCACACCAGTCAAAATAAAGAGAGAAAGTTCTCTACCAATTTTAGTATTGATTTATTTGGTTCTATTGTACAGGTCATGTAGATCTGAGGCTTGAATATATGATCTGTAAAATGGGCATAACTGTGCTTTTTTATTCTGTAAACCACTGCAAGGCATGACCTTTACTTGAAAACTGCTTTTGACATATACTAAAAAGAATGGAAGTCCAGAACTGACCAGCTTCTGGTGAATTAATACTATGCCCAAACAGTCTTTGCAAAGTCCTGGAGGCGTTGCAGTGGACTGTCCTGCAATCTGGGCTTTCACATATCAGCATGTGTAGCAAATGAAGTTGAACAGCCAGTAGACAGTGTAACCTTCAAGGAATTAACATTTCTTTCACTGACATAGGTTAAATTTTGAATGTGAACTTGCTATTAGAGGACTTTAAGTACCCAAAATATTGTGGCTCAAAAAAAAAAATAAGATAGAGGTTTCTTGAAGACAGGCTATGCCCTTGCATGCATTCACACCCACACATACACAACTTTTATTCTGAGATGCTGTTTGGGTACTTTTAAGTAATTCCAAATATCAGATGACTGATTTTTAAATGTCAGGACTTGTACAGGTCCCTAGGGCAGTACCTCTGAAAATGCTATTAAGGATAATAGAGAACAAATATTATCATAACCAGAAGTTTTATTGCAAATATTTAGTGACAAATTTTGACAAGACTAATTTGATTACATGCAAAGAGACTAAGAAGCAAAAGTTACCATAAAAGAAGACTTCTGCAATTTTTATTCTATTTGTTATTTTTTTCATTTTTATCTACTTAACAATGGTATCTATGTTAAACCAAACTGAACAGTGGAGTAAATTTTAAATGGGCTGATAGAGTGACATGGTATCCCTTTTCAGTAGCCCAAACCTACTCAAACCCACTTTCAAAAGTACTGTCTCCATGGAGTATTGGTCTTTTGTATTATTAATTTATGTATGAACTTTGGCTGCAGTAAAGATCTTGGCTACTGCAGAATCTGATTTTGGCTCAGAGAGAGCAGTGATGAGGATTTTCGTTGGACCTTCACAGGATACTGTTGAGACTGCACACACGAAGTTTAGGCTGTGTTGCTGTGCTCAGGAAGTTTGGTACAGGTCCAGGACATGGTCAAAGTTTCTGAAATGGCATAAGAAATTCTGACTGCGAAGGGGGAATATTGAATAAATCTTTATTGATTCAGTGACTGATCCATGCATAACAAGTTTTTGCTCTGTGTGTGGCATGCTGATTCTTGTAGTCCTTTGAATAAAGGCTGCAGATTTTTTTTTTTCCTTGGCTATGTCTCGCTCTCAGGACTGCAGTGTTCCTCTGTGCAGAGACACCTGGCTGAAGTGTTGGACAGAAAATGCCAGCACTGTCCCTGCTCTCAAGCCCTGTAATGCTGTTATAAATATGTAATGGACATACTATAATCATGCTAAAAATCTAATAATTCAACATGAAACTTTTATAGGTGTATGATAAACTTTCAGAAACATGACTCTTCTACTGAAGCCCTATATTTAAGTATATGGTAACATCAATATGCCCAGGAATGATATAAATGACTGTAGCAGTATTGTTAGGAGATTTTATTGGAAGTGATCTATAATATTAAAAAATAATTCACTTCCTTTATAACATTGTTTTCTGGATGCAGTAAATTCTTACTTTACAGAGGCGCTGTAGGTTATTTTCTTTGAGAAAGTGGCCTGGAAAAGACAAGAATCTACCTATCTGTTTGTTTGTTTGTTTGGTTTTTGTTTTTTTTTTTTGTTTTGTTTTGTTTGTATGGGAGCCTCAAGGTTTAATTTTTTAGTACTTTCCAAGATTTATAAGGAATTCCTTCAGAAAACTTGTGTTAAGCAGCTGTTATGCATGTAGTATCTCTTCTGGGTCTTTTCCCCAAAGATATCTCCGATTTTTTTCCAATTTTTGTGGCACTGGTTCACATCAAGCATGTGTTAGACTGTTGTGGAGTCTGTGTTTGTATAATAAACATTCCCTCCTCCTACTTTCTTCCAGCTGGAAAATAGCATGGTTAAATTACTACTTAATGAAAATATGGTTTACAAAGGTATTACTGTGGCCTAGGCAGCTATTATTTTACAATTCAGGACATAGCTGCTCATGTCTAGCTCTGGAAGACCTTCCTGTATGAGCTTGTCTTGTTTGAAAAGCAAAAATGAACAAGGTACATGAAACTGTCTAAACTTCAATCAGACTGTTAGCTCCTCTTTCATCCTTTCTTCCTTTTCCATTCATCATCTGCAGTTTTATTTTCCAGTTTCCTCCAGTGTATTTCTTTACATAGTTTTTTGCTTTAAAGGCTCAAAAGTGAGGAAGGATTTTGTATCTCTGTGCTGCTCAAGTGGTCTCACATACCTGAACTTAGAAAATCAAGACCTTCCCTCCCCGTCTCAAGCAGTTTACTGTCTGTAAGATTCCAGGACTTACTCATAAGATTCAAGCCTATGGAAATTGGATGAAGGCTTTGGTTGCTTATGTAAATATTGAGACACAATAGAGAAAGATGCTATTTCTGTTGAAGGGAAGTAAACAAATCAGCAGAGCTCTTGAGGAAAGAATACAGCTTCTCTGTCCAAGTGACCCTAGGGGGCTCACTCCTACGAGTCATCATGTCCTTTGATTTCTTGGTGTGGATGCAACAACTAGCAGTTGCATATAGGAATGTGGGTTTTCCCACTTTCACTGATGAAGATGAGATCTGGTCCTTTGGTCTAGAATGGGCAGCCTTCCCACAGAGTCAAGCAACATCCCATGAGGTTCTACTCTAAAACTAGTAAGTCAAATACAGTAACACCTGCTCACAGGTGTAGAAATAATTGGTCTGGTAATCCCAAAACTTTTCTTGAACAAAAGACTTGTACAGTCTTATTCAACCATGTGTCTATTTTGGGAGTGTTTGTCAGCAAACAGGTGGCATTAACATCACTGTCTTAATTTGGTAGAGAGTTTCTGGAAAGTCTAGCTCAAAGGGTCAGCAAAGATGGACAAGAATGACTTTGTGGACTAAGGGAATTTGGGTGGTCTTAAAGTTCCTGCCTTGTTCATGTTTTCTTATTCTTCCCTCTTTTTTCCTGTTTCTTCATGGGTGTTTTAGCTTCTGTTTGAGAAGTGCTGTGTTTTAGTTAAAATTTTGGTCGAAGGATTGCTTGGTAAATTATTTGAAGAACATAATTGGGTTTTCAACCTGACTGTCTACACTAAGAACCAAAGGCTTCACATATGCAGAGATGCCTAGAAAGGTCACCAGGTGTACTGGTGAAATGAAGTAAAGTAACAGAAGTTCCTACAGCACGACCTAATCTCTCTAAATCTGTCAATGATGAGGCATCAGAGAAAATGTAAAAAGCCTCCTGATGTTTTAAAATATTTTTTTCCCACAAATATATGTGTATTTTCCTCTGTACTATTCCCTTTTTAATTTCTTTATTCTATACTAGTAATCAAGTTCACTTTAGGAGGGATAGCTCTCTATGACTCAATAAAAAGATGAAAAAGCTCTGAATGCCTTTTATTTTTTGTTCTTTTTCTTTTATCCTATGTTCCTGTGATAAACACAGCTATGGGAAAATAAACACTAGTCATCTCTGCACAAATGTCAAATTGAGTGAGAAGAGGTCAGGGTATACATGAAGTAGCACATCTCTTAAAATCATTGCCCAGTAGTCTGCTGTCATGGATGTTTATTGTTTCTATACCTATGATGACTGGAATCTAGTGCACCATTTTTGCTCTCAACTTGTATTTTCTGATTCTAGTAAGAATTCAAAAGCAGGAAAATATATTAAATTGATATGGAATTGAAGAAAATTGGTTTGCAGTTCCCCCCCCCCTTTTTTTTTTCCTTTTCTCTTTTTTCTTTCCTTTTTATTGTAATTTTTTGTCCTTCTTTTCCTTCCCTCCTATCCCTCTCCCTTCTCTCTTTCTCTTTTCTTCTTTTTTTTTTTTTTTTCCTTTTCTAGTGTCAAAGTTTTAGCTTTTCTGTGTGAAAGAACTGTGTTTTGTGTGTTTGTGGATTTGGTAATACAACAGAAGAGGAGAGTTCTGATACTGGAGTGTAATAGGGGTAAAATGGGATTAGAACAGACAAAAGTGAGCTTAATTTTCTCATTTCCCAAATTGGAGCATTTAATATTGCAGCATTGTGCAGTACCTAATGTGAAATATAATTAATGTTGAATTACAATAGAAGTGCTATAAATTTACAAGGCACATATGACATCCACCAACACATCAAATAATTTTTTTTTTTCTGAGAATAGGCTAGCAATTAGGATGGATGCCAAATGGATTTGTAATGAAGGGGGCATTAAATGCAGTCTTACCCTACTCATTGTCACAGCAATTACCTAGGCTTGTTTTCATTCTAATGGTAGTATTTTATTATAAGTACTAACATTTTGATCTGAATTTTGGCTGGAAAAATGTTTTTTTACCAGAGATCAGCACCTTCACTCCTGCTCTTAACATAATACAGAAGAGGGCAAGCATACATTGTATAAGACTAATGCACGAATATTATTGACATTATTAGTATCATCCTCAGTGCATTGGAAAGAAGAGAAAGGACAAAATTAGAAGGTGTAGGGATATAGTATTTTATAATTGCAGTCAAGCTTTTACAGTGATTATTTAAATATCTTTCTTACATTACCATTTTTTGGAACTCAGGTAATGGGTACTATAAATCCCAAACCATGTAGCACTCACGCTTCAAAATATCTTAGGGTGCTTTTCATTTTTTCAGATAAAAATGCTTTCAAACTAATTTTGTGTGTCTGTATAAAAATACACAAACACACAATTTTGTATGTATAAACACTCCTGTGAGAACACCCTTTACTCACTCTGTAAAAATACTCTACTATCTGATTTTTTTGAAGGCTAATGGAAACTTCTGAAAAATAGTCCAAGTCTTTGTGGGAACCTAAGGGTTTTGAGAGATGGAAACATTCTTCATAAGCCTTGCCAAAGATATCATATAGTGGGAGATAGAGATGATGATTTGAAGTTAGTATCCTGAGAGTTTTGTATTCTTGTGAAAAATATGAACTCATTGGCAAAGTTTCATAGTCTTTTGTGGCCATCTTCCTGTTTCAATTTTTATAAGCCAGTAAAACTGTCTTTGCTACCTATAACACTCACTGGTATTACACAAATCTGTTTTCTCCCCCTCCAATTATAGAATGTATTACTGTGTGAGGAACCACACAAGATAAAGAACACCACCATATGAACAAATTATGACTTTACTGTCCAATCTCAATGAAAACAGAAGCAAAATGTTTCTACTTAGGGTAAGTTTATATGAGAGATGACCTTAGATATTATTGCTGTCAAATGGAATGACGAAGAAAACTAAATGGATTTTTATTACACCTTTTCTCTTTCCTTTTCCTATTTGCCAAAGTATAGATTTATTTGAAACATTTTTGTAGAATGCCGAGCCATGTCCTTTTCTCATTCTTATGTCAGGTATCTGGGTTTTTCATAGCTTTCTTTATTTTTTTTGTTCTAATCTTCCCACACATTCCGTTCTGTTCTCTGTAAAGCATAATGGCATTGCAGTTTGCTGTTGATTAGTACTTATCTAGAATTTTTTTCCTCTTGGTGCATTTTGAGCAAAAAACCTGTTCCTTTTCTATTTGACCATGACATGGCTTGCTGTGTTTATTAAACAACTGAATACTGGTATTTTCTTTTAATTAATATCAGAATGAAAAGTTAGACATAAGCTACTTCTACTTAAGAGAATCATATATATAAATAGACAACTATTTCTCTGCATTAATTTTTGTTATGACTATAGTCTAATTTTTGGTAAGGAATATTTTGCCAAATACAGAAATACATCAGACTGAATTAAGGCTTCCTCTTTCCTGAGTTTCCTTTGTTTCTTTTTTTTTTTTTTTTAAACTAGATAAATACAAGCTGTTTCACATGTGATTAGACTTATGTGAGAAACTTTCTGGTGCTTATATGTTGAGACAGCATCCACAGTTCTGGGTTATATTTTTATGCACTCCTTACCACTTTCAAGCTGACCATTATTGTCCTTTTTTCAAACTCTTTGCTGGAGTGTGGTCTTTTTTTTTTCCCCAGCGTATATTTGGGACTACTTAAGCAACCCACACAATGCACACCTTGTTTGAATATATGGACATGATATTGTACAACATTTTTAACGTGGCAAAATGGATAATAGGTCAGCTAGGAGGCTCCTTCATCCAAAAATGTAATTTTCCATTGGCCATCAGTATTGCTTTTGGATCAGAACAGTCTACCCTTCTTCTGTGAAAAAGACTGTGAAAGCTTGCGAGGTTCAGTGTTGACAATTGCAGGAAGCCTTGAAAAGCTGTGAAGATTCTCATGTGCTGCCAGAAAAGCTGTTCTCCCTCTGTCCCTGTGAGGCCTGGCAGATGACAGCAGGTGACTGGAATTTCACTTGCAGTGCTTTGTCTTAGTTCCTAGCTAAGCAAGCTGTGGAGTCTTTCATGGGCAGATAACCAGTTTGAGTTTTGTACAGTTCAAAGCTGTTTTGCTCTAATGATGGGCCATCTCTGAAGGTGATTGTATGACTTGGAAACTCTCTCTTACTATGTGTAGGTGCTGTCCTCATTATTGACATAGATAAAGGGATGGAGTGTGCCCTCAGCAAGTTTGCAGGTGACACCAAGCTAAGTGGTGTGGTTGACACACCTGAAGAAGGACAGGATGCCATCCAGAGGGACTCGGATAACCTCGGCAAGTGGGGCCATGGGAATTTCATGTGGTTTAACAAGAGCAAATACAAGGTGCCGCACCTGGGTTGGGACAATGTCCGGTATCAATACAGGCTGGTGGATGAACAGATGGAGAACAGCCCTGCTGAGAAGGACTTAGGAGTGCTGGTGGATGAGAGGCTGGACATGAGCTGGCGATGTGCACTTGCAGCCCAGAAAGCCAGTCATGTCCTGGGCTGCATCAAAACCAGCGTGGTCAGGCTGAGGAAGCTGATTCTGCTCCTCTGTGCTGCTCTGCTCTTGTGAGACCTCACCTGCAGTGCTGCATGCAGTTCTGGGTCCCTGCAGAGGAAGGACATCAGCCTGTTGGAATGAGTCCAGAGGAGGTCCAGTAAAATGATTGAGGGATGGAGCACCTTTCCTATGAGGAAAGACTGAGAGAATTGGGATTATTCAGCAGGGAAAAGAGAAGGCTTACTAAATTGCATCCTTCCAGTACCTAAAGGGAGCCTACAAGAAAGATGGAGAAAGATTATTTATAAGGGCATGTAGTGAGTGACAGGACAAGGGGGAAAGGCTTCAAACTGAAAATGACTAGGTTTAGATTAGGTATGAGGAAGAAATTCTTTACTATGAGGCTGGTGAGGCACTGGAAAGTTGCCCAGGGAAGCTGTGGTTGGATGGAGCTCTGAGCAACGAGGTCTAGTGGAAGGTGTCTCTGGCCATGGCAGGAGTGTTGGAGCTGGATGATGTATAAGGTCCCTTCTAACCCAGGACATTCTATTATTCTATGATCAGTCCCAAAGGAGTCTGATTTCCCCATGGGGTCTTCCTCTGAGGGAACTGCATCAGTAGCCTAGATCTCTGCACTCACTAAAAGGTGTGAGAATTTCAGTGCCATAAGAACCTTGCACACATATTTAGAGCAAGTAGGAAACATCCCCAAACTATACCTGTTATTTTTAAGCTTTGTGTAGTTGGTGTTTCATAGTATTTTAGTCTGACCCATTGTTTGTGAATTTTGGGGCTAACCATCTGAGAGTGGTCAATAGAAAGAAATGCAGGAAAGGTTTAAGAGGAAGATGCAGTCTCTGAAAGAGACTTCCAGTAGCTGTTCTTGAGGGGAAGATGTGAAAAAGAGGATTTGCAGAAAAGGGATGGTTAAAGCTGGGGAGGGAAAAAATCCACTTACCTTTTAGGAGCTGCCCTTAGAGTAGAAGGAGGCTGGCAAAACTACCTCGACCCTGGCAGCTGAGGGTTGAGGAGAGCCTACTTAAAGACAAACATTGATTTTTTGGTTGCTAGAAGCAAGGGGATGTTGCAGAGACATGATGGTCTATGTGGTTTGTCTAGTTGAGATGGCTACATATATAAGCAGTTTTTATTTTTTTTCTGCATTTTCTTCATGTAATCAATAACAGTTTAAATAATTCTCATTGTAAAGTTGTTATGCTAATTTGTATGGTGTTCCATTCCTATACTAACGTCTTGCATTCAAAACAGAATGTAGCTAAGAAGGCTATTAAGGTTATAAGATAACATAATACGTGCATATGTGAGTTAAACAGAGAGAAAATCTGGCCATTTTTATTGTTGCAGTCCCACATCTGGTATAGATTTGGGGATGGCCAGAATTTGGTCCTTTGGGTTTTTTCTCCCCACAGATCGTCCATATTGTATAAGTGTGTCAGGAAATGGCAAACATTCTTGGTTATGTTGAGGCTTGTTTGTGACATCCTTATGGTTTTATTTCTCCTGAAGGCTGTGAATGGAATTTAAAGTCTTAAAACTGACAGATGTTAAGGAATATGCCCTTGTATTACATAGGGTAAAAATGAGGAATAAAGCATTTATATGCCTCAGAAAAGATTTCTGTGTGGCTCTTATCTAACTTTTTGTGGAAGAACATGATTTGAACAGCTTGGAGGAGAGGTTGCAGACAGGGATGGATTAAAACATGGGACAGTGAACAAATCAGTGTTCTGTAATTGAGCTCTTGTCCTTTGGCTTAGCTGATCATCACATGAATGTCTGAGAAATCTTGACCCTCTCTAAGAGGAAGTGTTTTGGGAACTGGCAGGTATGCCCACAGCCCTCTTCCTTCAGGTGCAACAGGGAAAGAGACTCCCAGACATACTGGGGTGATACCAGAGAGGTGTGGTGGGGCAGTCACTGAGCTGGGATACAGCTGCTTGGGGACTTCTTCGAATTAAAAAGGCAAATTCTGGTTCATAAGTAATGAGGAAACTTCAGGACCTGAGTTAAAACAGTCCCTGTGAAGCAGACCTGTGTTTGTGGTATGGCAAGTTCAGTCTCTGATCTTGGATAGTAGTTCTAGCTCGTATTCTGCATATAGCGATGATCAGGTTGATGGTCAGATACATAGTATCATAGTTATAATCCTTAGAACATGGGTGCAGCTCCTTCACAGAAGCTGCTCACCTACCTTCTGCCAGATGGCTCAACAGCATTTGGAAAGACAAACCTCAGTGGTTCCTGATGATCGCCTGTATTACATATAATAATGAGATTGGGATCTCTTAAAAAGGATTTTTTTTCCTGCTGACCACTTAAAGTTTATCTCAAAGGGATTTTGATAAGTGTAGTTGTAACCACAGTTCCTCACCTGGACTGAGAAAGTATTGTGGGTTTTATGATTTCTTAAAATTTTAGGAAAATTACAATACTACAGAGCTGGTCCAGAATTTACTGTAATGACACTTTTCTCTTTTTATAGGGGTTAACTAGGGTCTACTGTTTTGTCATAAAAAATCACTGTCTTCTAAAGAAAGAGCCAAGCAAAACATTCCCCTGCCTCCTTCTTTTTCAAAGAACTAAGCAAACCTGCATCAAGGAACTGAGCAAAGTGATGGATGTCATATAATTGCAGCTTATGGCTGACGAGTTTTGTAAGCTTTCTATGCGTCAGATGTGCAGAAGAGATAGGGGATGCATTCTGTTTGTGTGAAACCGTATATACGTGGGAGTTGGTGCAATGCAGGACAGGGCCTCTAGAGCTCTCTGTTGCTGCATTTTTCTCTGTCAGGGTTTTGAATTGTTTACAGAGTAGGGCAATACAAGCGTGTTGGTTTTTTGTTTGTTTTGTCATTGTGGCTGTGGTGGGTTTTATTGTTTGTTTTGTTCTGTTTTGCTTCTTTTTTAACCCCCGATCGTTCTTGCACCACATGCCCAGAGGCATAGGGAGAGGTGAAGATAGAAGTTGAAAACTATCTCTGTAATGCAGCAGAATAGGGATGCACTTTTGTTAGTCAATATCATGATAAATCCTACAAATAACAAAAGAACTAACTAAAATCTACTTTAAAAGTGAACTTATTCAAAGTTCAAAACTAAATTAAGTAAAAAAATCATGTAAAAAAAGAAAGAAATGGAGGCAATGCAATAGCACAGCCTTTTGGGGAGAAAAAAAAGTGAAAGATAATTGCTAGGATATCAGTGAAGAGTGTGGATCAATAGAGTTGTTGTGACACTACATTGTCTCCCCCCTTCTCCCCTGAAAAACATAGGAAGCACTACTAGGAAGAAAAATAATTCAGTCATCTTAGATGAATGTGCACAAACATAATAAACAAGAAACTGGAGACTATGTAGAACAAACATCAAAGAAAAGTATATGATATTTGCTGCAGACAAAATCTGAAGTTCTTATCTTAATTGTTTATTATTCTGAATAATGCACAGTTACTGAAATGCTACAAACTATGAGGCAACAATTGGTATCCAGTTCCAGGGGAGTTGTTTGTAATCCACTCAAGCAATGTCTGGTTGCCACAAAACCTAATATAAGAAGATGTATTTATACCATATAATAAGCAAAGTCTGACCCAATAGCGTGCAGATGTCATTGCAATTTTGGTTCTGAACATACAGAGAACATTTTTTCCCTGCATGGATGCAGACTGTCTCTTTGGGAAACTTTGGTCTTCCTTATGCTGTCTAATCACCATGGGAGTCAAAAGTCCTGATTAAGCTACAGCCCCTTTTATAAGGCACAACAATCAAGTATTTTCTGGGACAGCCTTGCTCAAATGTAGAGTATTATTTACTTCATCTTGCATTGCCAGTAAAGTATTGGCCTAATGAGAAAACTGCAGGGCTCCTCTTTTCATTGTTAGCAAAGAGGTGATGGATTGAGTTGAGGGGCAAGTGTGTGATAGAATTTCAGTTTGCTTCTACATTTTAGTTCAAAATGGCTGAAATATGTTAAGAGAGCATCAGCTGCCAAAAGGGATTATGCATTTCTGCAGGGCTTTACTAAGTGGGCAGCTGGAACATGTTCTTTGTGTCCCTGGACATACGTGGCTGCCTTTCTGGCCATCAGGTGGCTGACCTGCTGTAGCTGACTGCCAGCCTTCCAGACTGGGAGACAAAGAGGCTGTGACACTGGGCTGCAGACATCTGATGAACAACCTGAAGTCAGAGGAACAGGATTGGGGTGGAGCCTGTCTTTTGAGCCTTGCAACCAGAATGTGGTGTTTGTCAAGTTTGAAATTCAAGTACATATCATATCAGCAAAGCTGTTAGTTTAGCAGAAAGTCTCAAGAGTCTCTCTTAAAAGGGCCATATTTCCTCAATTTTCTTTTAAATATAAACACTGAGGGAAAATGTGAAAAGAGGCTTCTAACATCTTTATGTCTTTCTACCCTACAAAATGGAGCACTGATGTTTTTCAGGTCTTATAATTGCAACTCTATAAGAAAGGTATCTCTTTCTCCCCCCCCCAAATATATTTTCTGTGTTGCATACCATTTCTATTTAGGCCACAGAGAATTTTAGTATTTTTTACTCCAGTTCACACTCTCAGATGTTTGTGCTTGAATGCTTCTGTTTGGAATCTTAGGTGGGCATCTGGTTCCAAAAATGATCAGAAAAGATTACATCACTCATAAATGGGAAAAACTGGGAGCCTGTCGGCTCCTTCTCTAGAATTTACTGCCATTTAAAAATCCAATTAAATCCCTTTAAAACCACATTACTTTCCCTGAACATAATTTTAATGGTGCTAGCTGCCAAATTTTGTATAGATAGAAGATACTCCTTTGTCAGTGACAGTGCTGTATTTTCCTTAGGGCTTGGCTAAGGAATGAGTGGAGGATCTGTGGGTTGTCTTTTGTGTCCCACATGTGGGTCATCAGAAGACAGGGAAAAATTTTCCAGCTCGCATTTGGGGGCAGCAGGTTAGTCTTCCTGGAACTTTGAACTACGTGCTACGTGAGGAACAGTGTGATACTGTGTCAACCCTGACTGGGCAGCCCTTTTTGCACTGTGTCACCCTTGATAAGGATGGACAGCAGAGAAGATTGATCTCCTCTTACATCTGGAGTCAACCCATCCAGCTTCAGATATACGGCTGAGTTAACTTTTGGCAGTTTAGCTGTAGGAGTGGGACAAACCCTTCCAAGGGGTAATGCAATCCACCCCAAGATACACTCCCCTGTTTGACTGAGCAAAAAACCCAGCTTAAGTTTGCTTCCTGGCTTAGGTGAGTCAGCAATATGTCTATAGTGGGATGCAACCAATCTGGGATTTAGCTGGGGTACCACAGTGATCACAGGTGACTGGGAAGAGTATGTGGAGAGGTGATCTCATGGCATTCTCATCAAGTAAGCAGCAGGTGAACTCAGCAGTGTTTGGTAATGTCAATAGAGGTAACGGATGCTGAGCTGTCAGGCTTGCTGGCAGCTCTCAGGTGGTATCATGGCCATGTCCAGTGGGGTGAATGTGTGTATTGTCAGCAGAACTAACAGTCTGTTGCAAAATAGGTCATGTCCAGCACTGCAGATTAAGAAACAGACCAAAATGTGAGGTGATGTCTGGCTTTCAGGTACATCTATTCTTGTAAGGTCACAGTTTCTGTGTAATGCTGAAGGTGAACTACAGAAAACTGACACAGTTCGTACAGAAATTTGTGAGACAAGTTATGTTTATCTCTGGAGTACAGTGTGGCAGTACTGTCACCAGAGTTTTTACTCTCTTTTCCTTCTGATTTTCAGTTACATGTTTGAAGAAATTCTATTCTTTGGCTCAGATATTTTCCTCCTCAGACCAGGAGTATTGCATTTAAGAACCAGTTAGAAGTTTAGATGAATTCGTGGTTGCACTGTTGTTCCAGACCAGGATATATTCTCTGTTAGAGGAGAGGCTTTTATCTAGGACTTTTTCAACTCTGTGATTAAATAATACTATTTTAAGATCTCTGTTCAGTAAGAATACTATTTTATTCAAACATGATTGGGTCCCTTTGTTGTTACCATGGAATAAATGCTCTTTTTGGGAAGTACATGACTGTTCAGCTGGACCCAACTGAGGATGCTACTATTTTTTGCATTGAATACCTTGATCATTCCCAATCCAGCCTGTAGTTAAAGTGTGGCTGTTATGCCCCCAAGAAGATTTTTTTCTAAAGTTGCTTATTATGTGCCCATCAGAATAATGGAGAGAGTAATTATCCTTATAGTGCTTAGTGACATTGAAACCTCCATTATTCTGTGATTGGAGCTGCATAATTACAGATAATTGCTGCAACTGCATTGTCTGTTCAAATATAGCTCTACAATAATTACCTTATTTTAATTAAATATTTTTGGGATTTAAGTGGTTCTCTCTTCATTTACTCCACTAAAAAGAAACTTCATTTAGGTATAAACATGCAGTATGTTGCAAGCTAACCACTCATTCAAAACATCACCAATTGATTTTACCTAATGTGATTTTACTTGTTCTGTTTGAAAATGCCTCAAATCCACATAATTAAATATTAAAAAAATAAGCATCTCAGTGTCCCAAGGCAGGAGTTCAGAGTGAAACCCCCCAAAATATCTCTTATTGCAAAGCTGTAAGATGCTGTCTTAAGACTTCAGCTTTCTGGAAAAGACAAGTGCATTTTCCACATATAACCAAGAAGTTTTCAGAACTTCAGCACTTTAATTTTTGAAAAATCCCCTTTAACCAAAGACATACATCTTTAAGATGCCAGATGCTTTGTTTCAGAAAGTAAAATTGGCCCAGATTTAGCATCCATTGAAGGTATGCTCTGTGCTTTATGATCTCAGACTCCTGCTGGCCTGATTGCTAGGGAGGGTTGGTGTGCTGATGGCCTTTCTTTCTTCATCCCCTCATGTGTGCTCAGGGAGGACTCCTTTTATCAGCTTTTTCATGCTTGGTCCAAGAAACTGCTCACTTGTGGAGGGAACATCTGAGGCGAATAGACCCTCTCCCCACCTTGGCATAGAAAGGCTGTTCACAGACAAAATTTACTTTATACTATATACACCAGTGGCAAGTGGAAAAGTGTACACAGTGAATCTAAATGAAGCTAATGAGATGCATGAAGGATTTTGGTCCTGAGAGACCCTTTCCATTAAGGCATGAGATCATGGAAAACGCAGGAAATGTACATTTTAAGAAAAAGACCAGGAAGTTGCAGGGAACAAAATCAAAAGTAATAAACCTTGCACTTAGATACTGATGTATGACCTTGTCTAATTTACTTTGGATTTACTGACAGCTTGAACACCCTGCAGGGCGAGTGGACATCTCATTCTACAGTGCATGAAAGCCATAGTATTACACACACTCAGGCTGAAAATTTAGATAAAATGAGTAGTCTTACAATAAGCAACAGAGGGTCTTCAGTTTCAAATAATCAGGTAGTCAAAGAGCAAAAAATAGAGTACTATGGCAGCATATAAAATATGCTTCTACTAATAAAATTTAAAGCTTTATATTTTGAGTATTGGTGTCCTATATAGGTAACACTCATTCGATTCTAGTTGGACTAATAGTGGTGCAAACATTTTATTAGTGTATTTACATCACAGGTCTAAGTATGTGAGCTAAACAAATATAAAGAAGCAATCTGAAAACTAAAGATTTTATTTCAAAATTTTGTATGTGAAAAGAATCATAAAGCATCTAAGCATAATACTTGGAAAACAGCTTCAGTGATGTTTCTTTAAGTAATTTCACATGAATTTGTATTTCTATTAAGGCTTAATTTGCCGATACAGATTGAAAGAGCATTTAAAAGTGAGAAGATAAGTGCAATAATTATATTTTATTCTTAAGGGTCTATTCTTTGGTGTTTGGATGTAATTGGGGAAGATCAATGTCATAATTATGTTTCATTTCTGGGTTTGTTGTATTTTGTAAGTTAATTACATTCGGTGGAATACCACTTTACTGAGAGCTTCCTCATTACTACTCCAATCTGAAAAGATATAGGAGTGCTTATCCTTATGTGCATAATCATATAAATGATTAGGCTAAACTTTAATAAGGACAGTTGCCTTGGTTTTTTCTATTGTGTTTTTTTGTTTGTTTGTTTGTTTGTTTTTAATGCATCTGTGTTGGTGAGGAATTTTTTTAAATATTTCCATTCTGTCAGAGGTTTAAACAAACATTTACCCTTAAGAAACACTGATGTTGATAAGAATTGCAGACAACTGCTTTTTAAAAAATGCCACTAAGCTTTTCCCTTCACCTTTTAGCACTGAATCACCTGTGATGACCTGGTCTAGCATACTTCAAAAGGATTGCCACAGAAAAGGGCAATATGATATGTATTCCAGAAAAGCGAAATAGGACATTTCAATCCCTGTAATTGCTTGTAATTTGTTTTACTACACTGACCATTTCTGATGATGCTTCTTTTGCCATGAATAGGAATTTTTCTCAGGGTTGAAGGTGAGAAAAGATTGGTTCACAGGAGGGTTTCTCTTCATATTTCGTCCACTGATGAATGACCTTAAAATGACATGTTCCTAGAATCCCCTATTGACTTAAGTCAGTCATGAATAATTTGAAGCAAAGAGGCACTTCGTAATTTCTGAGAGTAAGAAACCTGGATTCACTTCAAGATGGCACTGCTGAGAATTGCTCTGTACAGGTAAAGTCTGACATGTGGAATTTTCCTGGATTTTCCTCCTCCTAGTATGGGCTCCCTTCGGTAAGAAATGAAATCAGTGGGCTACATGCTGTTATCTAGTAAGAATATCTGTGATGCTTTGTGACAAATTACTGGCTTGGTTTAGTGGGCTGTGCCTTCCCAGTGGCAAATTACTGGTTAGAAAGCAAGAAAGGGAAATAATGACAGTTTCCCTCAAGGCAGTGTGCTACTAAAAGTTGCATTTCCCTAAAGGAGATTGTTGTAGCCAGAATCTGTTTATTGTTTCAAGAAATATCATTTACCTTCATTGTTTTGCCTTAGGTTTTTGCATCCAGACTCCTGGATAGTAATTGATAATGCCATCAACTATCACTCTGCTTTAATTCACAATGACTTCAATGTTGTGAGTGTTGACATATCTTTTTGCACAAGAAAAGGTGAGTAAGTATTCAAATTTCTTGCAGGGTATGGTGCTCTCAGTACTTCTTTCTTTTATTGGTGCTGGTTTGGATAAGAGTGTTCATGTATCCTCTTCTAAATAGTTTACTACTGTATGGCTGTAGTGACACAGTTTTCTATAAAAATGAATGAAGTTAAGAGAGGATAAATGGTTATAAAGTACAGAGAATTGTGATTTGAAAGTAATAGTGACATCCTGTTATGAAAAAGGAAATGTGGTCAGCAGAAACCAGTGAAAGATGGGAATCCAGTGACTGAAGTATAGGATTAAAGGCTCAGAATTGTCATCTTTATACCCTCCTCATAGTTACTGGGGGCTGCTGTTAGGACTATCCCAACTCTTTCTTACTCTGGGTTGATGAAACCCAGATTCCCCAGCTTCTCCTCAGAGGTCAAATACTTCAGCCCTGACCATTCTGGTGACCATCTGCTGAGCTTCCCACAGTTTTTTCCATGTCTTTTGTGTACTGGGTGTCCCAAGATGGATTCAAGCATCCATTTGCATATGTTCATGGCTCTGTACATCAGAGGTGCATTTGGACTGAATTTTAGTGAAATGGGCTAGGGTACGAATTTAATGAGATTGCTGTGCAAAACTATATCTTTTCTATTCATTTTTGGGGAGGATACAAGATTTTTCCTTGCCAGTGTTATGAGAATGAGAACGTCACAGGTACCTACATCAAAAAACAAGCAAAGAGAGAAGATCCCTGAGATCCTATGCTTCAGCAGTGGGTTCTCTCCTGCCTTCCTTTTCATAATGATGGCAATATTTTCATGTGAGGAAAGAAAATAATGAAAAATGGAAACATGTTGATTAGATTGAGGATGAAAGCAATCACAATATCTTGTGATTATCACCCCCTGAAGGTGTAGTAGTGAGTCTTGACGTGACTAAAGCATTTTCTGCTGGTGAAACTATAGTTTGTAGGGAGAGCTAGAAGGGACCCTAGGCATTGATTTAAAATCCTCAAAACAAGATTTTGGGCTGTTGCACAGACTCTAGTCTGACTGCTTAAGCATTGCATGACAGTTTATTGAAAATTAAATATAGCACTGAGAAATAAAAAATCCTTTCAATGTAGTTGGGAAAATACATACACTTGATATAAAAATATTACACTTCAGTGATTTTTTTCTATTTATTTTACCTTAGCTTTTCTCTAGTTAGAAAAACCTACTATGTTCAAACTTAAAATGTGTTAGTAATAGGTTTATTTAGAGATAAACTGTTTTTCCCAACCTCTTTCCTTTCCCCCTTTAATTAGCATCATCTGCAGGTTTCAGCCATCTAACTGTGCAGACTATAGTATCTAGTAACTTTTCAGACAGTTCTTCTGGGTTGTCTTTGACTGCCCTTAAGGTCTAACATATGGTTTGTTAGGTTTAGTCAGGTATTTGTTTAAGAAACCTGTCAATGGGTTTCAAAATAACATGAGGGAAATGTTAAAATGATTGCTTGCAGACTAGACATATCTGGGAATAGAATATTGTGTGGTATAAGATGGTGCTAAAACTTTTGGTAATAATGTGACCTTGGTTAAGGTGGTTTGATTACATACATTCCTCTGACTCATTCAAGCTGAAAAGCTATGATTTTTTTAATGAACAAAATCCTTCTAATGCTTGCAATTACTGTTTATTCATTTCAAATAGTGTTTGTCCCCTTCAAAATCACACAATGTGGTATTATTCTATTAGCAGTAAAATACATGGCTCTAGACTGTTTAATAGAAATGGGTAATATGGTGAACATTTCTTTTTGATGCTATACTCTTGGAGTTTTTTTCATAACAAGAGCCAAAAAAGCAACCAGAGGACAGACTTTAGGTAACAGAATGATATGTCCAGTTGTTTAAATGGGTGCCAAGCATGAAAATCTGTGAAGGAACAAGACATTGTTAAATTGGTAAAATAGTGGCAAGCAGCATCCAGAGTTCTAGCTATGGTAAACCAGTCTTGTTAGGGTTTAAGGTACTGTTTGAGGCTTCCATAGAATTGTTTTTGTTTCCCTCACCACAACTGGAACACCAGCTCATTCCTCCCTCTAGGTCATTTTCCTAGTGCTTTTGAGCAACTTTGTCTGTTGTCTCTGTTTCAACTGGAAAAGGTGTTAGAGAAATTCAGCTTTGCATTTCTTTCTGCTTCCATGGATTGATGTTTGGGTAGAGTAGGCAGAAAGCATTCTCTAAACTGGTCCTGTGCTTTAGTTACAGTGAAGTCTTGCTAAAGTATTTTTGAAATGCAAGTTGTACGGTTTGGAACAGTGAAAGTAGCTGCTTCTCTCATTGCTTTTTCTTATTCGCCTCTGTTTGTTCTTGTCCTCTGTTGATTTCACTCTATTTTTGTCTGCAGACAACAGCAGGATGGAGTAATTTTCTCAGGGTCTTCTATGATGTCTTCCAAGACATTGCAAAGACATAGATGCTACAAAATTGTTTAATTTCATGCCCCAGAAGATTTGAAGATTGAGCAATAGACATATAATTACAATAGTTAAATGCAGTGGAATTTTTTTCCTAGAGTTTCTATAAGGTTGAAGAGAGATAATAAATTCCAGTCTTTCCATTCCCCATCCAGCATCTCAAAAAGTATCAGTAAAAAATACTAAAAATATTTTTCAAACTATAGGATTATAAGGAAGAAAAGCAATAAGCAGATAATGCAGAAATGCAGTCAACTCACTTAATTTCCTCAGAGTTTCTTTTTCTGTGGTTTTCATTGTCTATTTAGATGATAATGTTTATGGAATACACAGGGTTTTCTGGTGCTACTACCAGCAACCTCAGGATTAAATTCACGTCAACATTAAAGAAATTGAAAATGAGGGAAAGTGAAGAGCATGTGCAGAAACAACAAAAAGAAGCTTGGCTTCAGGCATTTGACAGCATTGGTGAATAAAAGCCCATTATTCTCAAACAAGTACCATATGAAAACACAGAATTTCTTATGACAGAGATGTCAGAAAATATTCTTACAAGTGAAAGAATATTCCAAATTCTAGATAATGAGATTTGGTCATTAAGCAACCAATTTTGAAAACTTTATCCTTAGATGAGTGTTAAAATTGCTGGGACTAAGACCACAGATACAAATTCAGAGGAAATGAAGACAATCATGAGAAATCCTACAATGGAATGTAAGCAGAGCAGTAAGGAGAAACATTGAGAAATAAAGAGGTAGAGCTGTATAGAGTTTTTTTTCTGTAATGATTTCTCAAATAAAAAATGCAGTTCTATTTCAGTTTTGTTAACAGAAAGGGTTGTTTTCACTTATTTGATCCAAATTCAACTCTGTACTTTAGCTGAATGTTTTTAATAAGTAAAGCAAAGCTGTCTATCCATTGCACTTTTCTTTGAAATCCTGATCTTATTTGGTGACTGGGTTCCCTGGTGGGCTGTGCCTTCTGTCATGACACTTACGACATGGTAATTGTGGGCTTCACATGCCTGTGCACACAGTGGGGATGGAATGAACTACTCCAATGTTATGGTGAAAAGGATTTCCTATCCCAGGCAGAGGAGGAGGGTGAAAAAGTACAGCTTTGCAAAGAGCAGACTAAAAAGAACTGTCACTGATCTGCACCTATCCCCGGGTTTTTGAACCACAATGCATCAACTTAATTTTGTGAAGGTTACAGAAATTTAGTTGCAGAATAAAATCTGGCAACTTTGCACTTCTGTTCTTTATATTTTTCTTCCACATTTGAAACAGAATGAAGCTTTTAAATATTGTGATGACACTCAGCTCCTTAAAGAACAAACCCCATGGCAATAAATGTAGAAATATGGCTGATCAACAGTATAAAAATGTCATGAACTGTTCATTGCACTGAAAGTAAAACTCAGTCTATTTGTGCATCTCTGGCATTCACAGATTGTGAGTACCTGGACAAGTGCAAAATTGTGTATTATACACAGAGCTTCTTGTATGAGATTTGCTGGAGCAAGAAATAAAATTTTATTTTTAATGAAATAATTATAATGAATTAAAACAGAGCGTTGTGAAGTGAAGCCATCAAGTCAGAAGTCAGGAACAACAGCATGTGATTGAGATGATGTGCCCCAGGACTTTGTGTTACATGAACTGTTCTCCTAATTGCTTACATAAATCTTCATAAAACTCTCCATTGAAGATGTACTAGTATGAACTGTAATTGCAGTTTATTGATATGAAATTTACAAAGAGGTAAATGACTAAATAAATTATTCTCAGCAGTTATTTCTACTTGTCCAAAACACTGCAAAAGAAACTTTGAAGGAGACCGTAGTGGAGAATTTTACTTTCATCTAACATTGACAAAATGGATTTCTTTGTGTTTCTAGATGGGAAAAAAATATAGTAATTCACAACAGGTTTTTATGCCTCTGAAATTACTGTTCTATGATAATAATGCATTGCTGCCAGCAAATTTAGTAACATGAACCTATGAATCCAATTAGGGGGAAAATATATACTTTGTTCTTTTTTCCTCTCAACAGAGAAAAAGAATATAAGCCAATTTAGCATTTGCATGCAAGTTTTTATGTACACATGAACACAAATATGTCACTGCTTTTCCTACCTAAAACTCATCCTGTGGCTATGTTTCTATTCCTGACTTTTTTATAAGTCTATTTAACAAGTAGAATGGGTTAATATCCTTTCAGTGGACATCTAGTAAACTAATAAACTGAGAGGTGTTATAAAAAAACTAATAGAATTTCACTGATTTCAAAAGCCATAATGTAGAGGAGGGCTGAATAAGAGCAAGTTTGTGGATTTTCAGTTAGTATTCTCCATGTGCCCATCAGGGAAGATATTCTATTGTTTAGAAATAAGGATTTAAAATAGGGAGAGCAGAAATACTATTCTGATGATGCCGTGAGAGACCCTAGCAAAGCAGGACTCTGAGCCAAGTTAGTGTGGGATTAGATAAAAAGTTAAAGTCCTTTAAGATCAGGCCTAGGGCCCACAGGAATACATATTGATGCACACCCCGAACACTGATTGCTATGGGTTTTATAATATTGTCCACCCAATCCCCAGTTCACACATCTCTCTGTCCAGCCCCATCCTTCCCCTGGTCACACCTCCTCAGGATTTGAGTTAGGGATCTCTCTTCATCATTTTCCTCTTCCTCAGCACACATAGGGTTCTTGGAGCTTTCCCAGTGGTCTTAAACCCAAGGTTGTTGGCTGATGTTTATGTTCCATTCTGCAGGCTTTTCTGATATTCTTCAGCTTTCTGCCTTGAAGAGAGCCTAAACAACTAAAAGAATTTGAGCTACTGATATGTGGCAGAGGTTGGCATGTATCAACATTGAACTTAAGCTGTTAGAAATATTAGCACACTAAATCTGCCTTTTGCTACAGTTACAAGTACTTCTAAAATCTATAAAAATAAAAAAATCAAAAATCAAAAACCCTTTAGGTATCACTGAAAATGTGCATCTTTTGCTCATGTTGCTGTTTCTTGCTGGCAGTGTACCAGAAAGTAAATATTTTTAAGTCTGATGGACCTTTTAGAGTTCACATTTTCATTCTCCCAGGGTAGTTGTATATTTTTGGATAACAGTAACATAGTGTCTTCTGGGACCTAGCAAAGACTGATAAATCCATTCAAAAGCAACAAAGGATTTAAGATGGAGATTTTAATTTTCAAATTTCATGGCTTTCAGATTTCTTTCTAAAACTAAAATAAAAAAAAAGTCTGGACAGTCAGGTCAATTTCATATAGAGCCATTATCTGAAGTTCTTATTCCTTTGCTAATTGCAACAAGTTTTTATAGGGTTTCCAGTCTTAATTATCAATTGCAACTGGCATTTCCAGATAACAACTATTATAATGCACTGCATTGTAAGTAGTGACATTAGAAATTCCAGTTATGCAAAATTCTGTCTGGCAGATGTTGAATGGATGAAGGCTAGGTTGTCGTCTGGCATAAACATGTACCTTTGAATTGTTCACTTTGATCAGATCATTTATTTTCAGGGATTGTTTCCAAAAGGGACGTATAGGAATGCCCAATTCTGGTCTTGTGGGACCTGCTGCTTTCAGCACTGAGCTTATTGAATTGATTGGGTTGGAAAAGACCTCTGAGATCATCAAGTCCAACCCTTGGTCCAACTCCAGTCTGTTTACCAGATCATGACACTCAGTGCCACATCCAATCTCAGTTTAAAAAACTCTAGGGATGGGGAATCCACCACATCTCTGGGCAGGCCATTCCAATACCTGATTACTCTCTCTGGAAAGAATTTTTTTCTGATATCCAACTTAAACTTCCCCTGGCAGAGCTTGAGCCCGTGCCCCCTTGTCCTATTGCTGAGTGCCTGGGATACATCCTGATGAAGCAATTAAAAACAATTGATAATAAATAATCAGAATGCAAATTTAACATGAGGCTGTACACATTTAGAAATCTATGATGACAGGTTAGACTATTACTCCAACAGCACTGACAAAATTAGCAACAGATATGCCCTTCAGCAAGAAGGATAGTCACATCACAAAACAGCACAGGAGGAATTATTTGGGGTTTAGCTTTCTGCTCCAAACACAACAGCACATTTTTATCATAATACTTACATTTAATTAAATCCATTCTGTATATGACTTTATTATAATCAGGGGTTATCCTACATATATAATTTATAGGAGCCAGAGAGACCTTTGCACTTTGAACAGCACTTCAATGTGCAACTAAATGGTGTTACATTCCTGCTGCTTATGGGAACCATCATGCTCAAGACATGATAGCTGGCACTGTACTTCTGCAATATTCACTGGGATCCAAATCAGTCTGAAAAAACCCCCACACACTGAAACTCCTTTTCAGGTATTTGTCACTGGAAACCGTCTGGCAAAAACCAATTTGCTGTGCGTGACTTCTCCTGCTGAGAGTGTATTGTTAAAATACAGCACCAAAATGTTATAGCAAGTGATGGGTACTTTGGGTTTGGCTCATTTTCACAGGAATTCTAGAAAACCTTTTCTAGAGACGAAGCAAAGGTTTAATAACTATCAGGCACATACCTTTCTTCTATTGTTGGCTTTCATCTTGCAGATAAGTAATGACCAGAATGATAAACCTTTGAAAAACTGATGAGATACAGCCTATAGGGTGGTTTTCAGAAAACCACAATGCAGCAAGTTAACAGGGTAACCTGTTTCCTCAAAGGATTACCTCTACACTGTATTTCAAAACTAAGGGCTGTTCACCACAGTGCAGCAGGCACCGCTGTTTTGTCCAATGATATTTTGGCAGCTACTCAGTTAAAACATTCTTTTTTTAAATTGTGTTTACTCACCTTTAAGTTTGTGATTGTTGTTTTATTTTTTTCCATTGAAATTATAAACTTTGCATTAAGGTCTTTCTCCCTGAAGGAAAAAAAAAAAGAATTGAGTATGTTAAATAAAACATCACGGTCATATTTCCACCCACCAGGTTGCTTGTCACAGTCAATTATCAAGTGAATTCATTTTTATTGCATTTTTAATTGCTGTGACCAATGTTTATTTACTCCTATGGCATATATTTGAAGTACTTGGGCTTGCCTCCAAATCCCTTCATCTAGGAACAGAGCAGAAGCTTGGGGAAACCTGCTTCAGAAATTTAACTCTGCAAGTCAATTAAGTGGTTGGTTCTTAATTCGAGGTACTCTGATCCAAAGAGCAGTGAAGTTAATTAGGTGGCTCTAAGGAACGGCGCAACAGAACAGTGCAAGATAAGCCTCAGCTTCTCACCACCATTCCAGCAGCACCAGTTCCCACTTTTCATAGAACCACAGAATCATAGAATCAATTGGGTTGGAAAAGACCTCCGAGATCATCAAGTCCAACCCTTGGTCCAACTCCAGTCC
>JAOXXN010000446.1:34214251-34227948 GCA_026770055.1 Myrmophylax atrothorax
TTGTGGCCAAAGTGCAGGACCCAGCACTTGGCCTTATTGAACTTCATCCCATTGGAATCAGCCCATCTCTCCAGTCTATCTAGATCCCTCTGCAGAACCCTCCTGCCTTCCAGCAGATCGACACTCCCTCCCAGTTTGGTGTGATCAGCAAATTTGCTGATGATGGTCTCAATCCCCTCATCTAAATCATCAATATGGTTATTATTGGTAATGGTTTCAGAGGCTTGAGTGAGTTTGTGTTTAGACAGGCTACTGTAAAACTGCTACAGCTCAACAATATGCTGTAGGCTGTGGTGTCAAGGGTTGGGGCTGTAGCTGGAGATTGAACATAACTGTGTGACTAGTGAGGCAGTAGCACTGCTGATGCAGCATTAGAGTGGGTTAGTACTATAATTACTATTAAGGCCCCAGTGGCTTGGTTACTGCTGTGCTCAGCAGGGATTGATGAGGTAGGTTTGTGGTCACTGTCGGTAGCTGCTGCACACATCTGGTTCTGTGTAGGGAAAAAAATGAAAGTAAACTTGTTATTCAAACAAGCCAACAAAGCAGATTTAAACTTTCTTTCTTCAGAATATGTCAAGGATACTGATATGTTATAAAACTGTTAGGCTGAGCTCTAAGCTCCTAATTGGACCTCCAGCCAATAAACCTGCTGAACTAACTAAACCCTCATGAAATGAGTAGCTGAGCCATGATGTAACCATTCTTCTAGTGCACTTGTCTAGAAAAAGTGCCCTTGTGGTGGTACCAGCATGTCCAAGTATTTGGGAAGGGCTTACCTTGCCAGTTTTTATTTTCCTTCCTTTGTTTTAGGTTTAGACATATCTATCAGTTTCTGTGCTTTCCTACTTGCAATGGCTAGTTACAGACAAGTTTGTGTAAGAAAAGAACAGTTTCTGTGTTGTGTTGTAAAATTTCCATTCTTAACAATGACTGAATAGCCATACACATGGTTTATATTAGAGGATTTACAGCATTTTATATTTTATGATTAAACATTCCACTTTTCTTGATGTTAAACTTATGAAGAGAGAATGATATAGGAAATCTGTCTACCACCATTTATTTTTGTATACCCAAATTTATTACTCTATGTATGGACCTCTTATCAGGCTGATCTGTGTCTGAAGATTAGCTTTTGATTTAAGTTTTTATGAACCAAGCTGCTTGCATCCCTACATGTTAGCATGCTAAGAAGATATACTCTTAACAACATTTATTTTTATGAACATCTAGAATTCTTTTTCATTGGGATTATTCTGTGTTTCACCTTTTTGGTATTACTTTTGTGTTCAGGATAGTGGAACAGTAAGACTAGTGATGTAAATTGGTATTCGAGACTCAACCTTGTTTCTACAATCTTTTAGTCCTTGAGTCAAAAATCTGCAGTCATGGAGTAAAATCAGACCACGAAACTACAAGGACCTCTGTAATGGGAAAACTCACACCACAAGGCCTTGGAAGTTTTAGATCTGAGTGCCTTTAGAGCTTGATGCCGATCTGAGAAGAAGCCAAATCCTGTTCTTGAATCTAGAGCTGAAATGTTGGATGAGCTTTGAGATTCTTTCTTCCTGCCTGCTGTTTGCTGTGGCTGTTTAGAGTATAAACTTTGGGAGGCAGTGGCTATCAGGAATATGTGAGGCAGGTCACTGAGCATGGCAGATTGACAATCTCAGCTGATGACTCCAGGAAATATAGGGCTGTGGATTTCTATTAGGATTTGATCCAAATTAACAGATTGTTGTTGCTGATCACTGACATACTATTTTCTTCTTTTCTCCTTGCTTTAGAATGTACCATGTGTCACTTTTCTTTTGTCAGAATTGGCAGTACCAAATTACATATTTAAAACTTGCTAGATCAGCAAAAAAGTGGTCAGAGGGAGGGAAAAAAAAGGCATTTTTAATGCTGGCATGACAGTGGTCCAGGAGGGTTTTTTTGTGTGATCAGAAAAATCTGAGAAAGAAGAAAAGAAGAAACAGGGTTGTTAAGAGAGGAAGAATAAAGCCTGCTTTCAGTAGCAAACTCTTAGTTCAGATCCACTGTAACAATAAATTGTGTAATAGGCTTGATGCATTCATGTGATGCTTCTTTCCATTTTAGGTTGTGCTGTGTGAATAGCTTCACATGGGTCACTAGAACATTAACAGCAAAAAACATAGTGGTCTAAACTCTGCTATTCACGCACAAGGCATTAGTGTGAATTTATTTCAGCATTTGATATTTATAATTGGTAAAGTAGCAATGTAGCTCACTGTTTCCCATATTCGTCATACTCACATCAATTCTTTGATCTGGAAAAGTGCAAAGCAACATGGGACATTATTAAGAAAACTCACATTCTAACAATTTTTACTTTAATTACTCTGTTGCATTTTGTTTTGTGCAGATTACTTGAGATACAGAAGGAAGGGAACACAAATTTTTCAACAGATTATTAATATTTTTCATCTTGTTGAGTTTTTATTGCAATTTGTGAATACAAGGAAGAACAACAGAATTTTTGAAAATATCCAGACTTGGAGTTTAGTGACCATTATCACTGACTTGCATAACAATTCTCTTTGAGTCATGGAGAGCCATATGGATATTTTTCCCTTAACTAAAAAGGAAATCCAGGTTCTGGGAACAGATGCTCCTTTGATGAGACTCTGCCAATAGAGAGTGGCAGTTCAGCTGTATTGTGGGCTAACTGTATTCAAAGAGAAAATCAGCAAACCCAGTGTGGCATCAAGGGTGGGACTGAATTTTACTGAGAGATCAAAGTAGCGAAAAATTTCTTTGAAACCTTGTGCACACTGTGCAAATTAAAGGTGTGAATATGTGGCACCGTTAGATGATCTGAAGACATGTTTGAACAAGTTCTAAACAAACGAAGTGTAGATAGGGGATAGTTCTCCCTGGACTAAATGTTCTGCAGAAGAGGGTAAAAATAACAATATGCTTTTGATATTTGAGCAACTTCATTTAGCAAGTCAGGAGAGAAGTAGTGTGCCAAAAGTGTCAAGGTTGGAGGAGTTTTAAAAAAATATGCAGCTAATATTTTGCCTTCTAAAGTCTTATATAAATCTTTGTTTTGAAACTGAAGCTTTTAATAAGCTTAGGAATGGAAAGTCATTGAAAGAAGTGTAAAGATGTGAAGGAAAACTGTCCAGCAGAGGGATAAAGAGCCAGTACTTTATAACATATCCTTCAGATGTCATCACAAAGACAGATGAAACTTTTTCTGTCTTTTGGTTGCAGTTGCGCAAGTAAATTGTTCAGTGCATATGCCACTGGAAAGAGTAATACTATGCACTAAGAGCAGTTGTGTATTTTCAGTGTTACCAGTGGTTTTTATTGTTTGTAAACAGAATGAGGGAAGCCAGAGGACAAAATATTTGTTAGAGAACCATGATGCCAGCAGGTGGGATATGAGCTGAATGCAAATGGCAGCAGCCTGTGCTGCCAGCACACTCGCAAAAATGCACATAGCACAGCACCACCCAGGCAGTCTTTATGGTCTTATTGAAACTTCTGAATTTCTTCTGTACATTAACATACTCTATTTCTTGTTATTGTGAGAAAGGCAGCTGGTGAAGCAGTTCTTATATTGATGCCTGATTTTCTGTGTTCTTCCAGTGTGCAATGCAGGTAAACCTCTGTGTTTAACATGACAGTTTTCACCTTTAGTTCTTCCATCTTGAACTTTGACCACTAATACAATTGCATTACAAGTAAGTTGTCAGTATAGGACAGGACAGTAGAGATGCTTGGGAGCTTGACAGTATATTTAGTTCTTGTTAGAAGATGCACTCTTGACAAAACAGAAATGTTATGGGGCAATTTGGTTTCCAAATTCTCTGATTTGAAAGTTTTACAGTTCTCAATTTAATCCAGAGTTTTGCTGCTAGAAATATTTGTTAAATTGCACTGAGTAGCTTTAAAAATTTTAGCCTGCACTGTTTTGCTCTGCACGGCTACATATGTGTGGGGTTTTATGGTCTTCATCATATATTTGGGCAGGAAAGTTTTGCCACATGGCTCCTCTAATACACTGTGCTTGAACTGCTGGGATCAAATTGACCAGGGACATAAAAACAGCTGAGGCACAGACGGGAGTCACAATTCTCAAATGTGCAGTTGTAGCAAAGCTAAGCTAGTGTGAGGGCAGGCAGAGACAAGCAAAACCTTCAATGTGTGAGGAATCCTGATCTCGGCAAGGAGTAGCATTTCTTTATGTTCCTTCAGCTCTGTTTGCTGTGACACCACCAGCTGCCTGTTACCTGGGAAATAGGCATTAGATCAGCATTTACCCTAAGAAGTTTCTGATAAATTAAATGCCCTCTAATCTGTTTTTTTTATGTTTATGCCAATCTATTTAAACTAGTATATGCTCTCCTCAAAAAATTTGCAGGAATTTCTTTGGGGGAAGATTGGTAGGCTGAGTAAATCCTCTTTGATGTTTTCCTGAGGAAGGTGCTGTTGGCATCCTGACTGTTTCTAGCTTAATCTTCACATAACCACAGGGCTCTTTCTGTGAGGTAGTAGCTATATTTTGCTAAGCCTTTATGGTAATGCTGTACATATGTAGCAATCAGTACTACATGCTCCAGCATCAAAGGCCAAAGCTGATATCTCTGTGATGAGGGACTTACTAATATGATACACATCTCTGACAATTGGTGGTTGTTATGACAACATACAGAGATAAGAAGTGGCAGGCAGGGTAATGAAAGCACGTTGATCTATTCCTACACAGAAAATGGAGAGAACATAGGAAAACAGTATATTATTCTCATTAAAAAGCCCTAAAATGACACTTGTACTATCATTTATTTAAATAAGCAGCTCTCACAAAATAAGAAAGGCAGGAAGACAAAGCACAGGTTAAAGCATATGTAAAAATATAATAATTACAAGGCTACACTGTCCTAAAATTGCATCTTATTGGTGCTTAGATAACTTTGCAGTTTGGTAATTTCAGTAGGCTTAGAGTGCAGTCATTCAGCTTGAAAGAAACACATTGTCTTTGCCATTTTGCAATTTCATTCAAAGATAGAAATACAGTTTGTAAAATTCTGACTGTCAGTTCTACTTACTGTTAATGAGTGCAGGTGAAATGAGTGGATGGAGCCAATGGAATGCTAAACTACTGCTGGTCCAACCCTTTAGACAACTGATTTCTGAGCCTAGAATGATTATTAGAAAATGGTCACTTTTCATTACAAAAATTTGCATTACTATACCTACCCACAGACACAGAGGAGTGTTACATGTACCACTCTTGTGGTGTTTCTTGATTTGTTTCAGTAGAAGTGGCTAACTAGTAAAGAAAAATAATTCTGAAAACATAATCAATTTTTTAATATAATAAAGAAGATTATGATTTAATAAATTACATTTATCATTAACACTGATTTATTTTTTATAACTAAGATTAAATTTTTGGCTAACACTTTAGAGTTGGTTCTAAACATAGTCTGCTAAAGCAATATTTTCTCATGCTTAGCGAAATTATATCACATAACAATGTATTTAATAGACTGCATAAGTGTGCAAATACTTCTAGCTTTGAAGATTTGCAAATACGAGAGTACACCAATACTCTTGTACTTAAATTGTGTTCGCCATGATACTTAAAAATAACAATATTCAGAACAAATAAACCCCATAGTGTCAGAAGCATGAGTGATTTAAATGAAAATTGTTACATTAAAAGTTAAATTAATTTAGTCAGGACTAGCACATATTTCTGTTCTCTTTAGACCATATCATAAAAAAAATCAAGTTTACATTGTCTTTAATACACTCTCTAACTTCTCCATTAATAAACCTACCTGTCTTTGGACTTCAATGCACTCTGAGTCACAGATTGCCGTGTAAAAGAGAAGCTGAAGTAGAGAAAGATGTGCTTTTACTTTAAGTAAAGAAGATGCATTTGATCTGTAAGCTTTCATCACATCATCTGTGATGTTTCTTTTGAGAAGGATTCTTATTACTCATTTCCATAATTTGGCTATGTTGGCCATAAACATTTCCTTTTTGATTTTTTTTCCTGAGAACGTAATTTTAACCCTTAGGAAGAAATGGCTATAGCAGATTTTGATTTCTGGAGTGCAGCAATGATTGGTATTCCAGGAAAGTGCTGAGATGAGGTTCCCTGTTCCTGTAGAGAGACCCTCCAGCAGGGACTGCCGGTAGGTGTTCTGGAGTTTAGGTCTGGCAACTTTATCTCAGTGTCCTCTACTGCTTTTCCCTGTTGTATAATGTATTCAGGTTTGGCACTATTTATTTCAGCTCCTGCCTCTAATGGCTCTGAGAGTTACTCTCATTGACTACGTGTCTGCTGCTCCAGAAAGGTTTTTCATGCACAGTCAGAGAATTCTGTGGGTGAAAAGCAGGCTGTCAATTCAGAGACACGATCAGCAGCTGGATGTGCTGAGTGTGGAGGACCTTTCATGCTCCTGACTCTTTCTGTGGTGGAAAGATGTCCACCTGCAGCCTGCGAAGGAGAGAAAACTACGAGTGAAGTTGAACCTGGGGAGAAAGGGCAGGTGGCGAGAAGGTGTTTTAAGATTTAGTTTTTATTTTCTCATTATCCTACTCTGATTTGGTTGACAATAAATTTAATTTTCCCCAACTCAGGTCTGTTTTGCCCATAATGGTAATTGGTGAGTGATCCCTTGCTGCCCTTATCCCATGAGATTTTGGTCATATTTTCTCTCTTCTGTCCAGCTGAGAAGGGGAGTGATGGAGCAGCTTTGGTAGGCATCTGGTGTCCATTTCTGGTCAAATCACCACAGGGACAATTACTGCACAGTGGGTTCATCTGTTTAGAGAATCTTCTCAAAGGATTAATGGGGAGATAACTTTTGCAATGACTCAGTCTGTTACACTGAAAAACTGAAAGGGCAGAGTGCTGACGTACTTTTTCCTCAGGTCTGAAATTATCCTAAATCTCTTCTTGGGTGTCCTTGTATATTTTATTCTGTTACTTGGATTATTAGAATTATTGTATTGCTCTCTTTTTCTTTGTAAAGTAGCTAGAATGATTCACAGCAGAAACTTCTTTTAGTGAGTGTAGTTACATTTGTAAAGGAATGACTGAATTAAACAACAATTCCTAAATGTTAAGATGAATGAGACTGTTGAATGCATCTCTGCACTTTGACTTTAGAGATTTACCCTTTTCCTTAAATAAATTAGTGCAGTGTCCCATTGATTACTGAATTATTAAAACCACTATTGATTTACTAATATAACCAGCATAGTTTATTGTATTCACCTCATACCTGTGTTTGCCAAAGTTACTCTTTCAAATGTAAAAAATGTTATTTTCAGCAAGATGCTTTTCCTCTTAAAATCTATTTCTGTAAATGTGTAAGAATCTTGGCTGTTCATTATGATTTTTTCACAGAATTTATTAAAAAAACCCAAATGAAAATTCTAGCCTTTCTAATACAGAGTCCAAAGCTGAAAATATGTCATTACACGAACAGTCTTGTAAAGTGAAACAAATTAATATTTAATACCAGTTCTGCATCTGGTTTTAAGGTTCTAACTTAATGAAAACTGAACCTAAGCAACAGATTTTCTAGGTTTATATCCCAGGAAAGCATTTATTTTTGCATAAATTGAATCAAGAGAAATAAGGTCAGTGCTCACATTTTAGAGGACACTAAAATTTCACAGGATTGAAACTTGTCTCTTAAAGTAGGTAAAAGTGCCCTAAATCCTGGAGATCTTTATAAGGATGCTTCCACTCAGAAATGTGTTTATGCAAAGTACTTTGTTACAAGAGAGATTTAGTAGTTTAAAGGAGAACTGAAGGTTGGGACAATTCAGTTGGAACTGAAGGTAGGACAATTTTCTTTTTCATAGGTGAACGTGGGTGGTGTTTAGAAGTGATTGGTCTGAGGGATTTTAACAGGATATCTTACTGTCACTTAAAGTCCTCATTGTCTCTTGCAATCTGGCACTTGGAGCCCCTTTTTCATTTGTTTGGAGTTTTTTACCTCACTGTGGAAGCCTTTAGAGTTTTAAGGCACATGTCTAGTAGAGTCAAGACATAGTACGTTAAGAGTGTGATGTAAAACCATGTTAGTGGAAGTGCAGACAGTTCAGTGTGGACCCTCTCATTCAGAAGCAAAATATCCATACAGGAATCTAGTGTGCTTTCACTTTTCAGCAGTCTTTAATCAGTCATTCCATTCCCTGTGTCCCTTAATCAGGGCAGACTTCAGGTCTTATGCATCCTAGCCACTATCTAGTGCTTACTGGAAAGCTTGAGAAAGAGTACAGATCAGGACAGGGCTTCCCAAGTACAGAAAAATACTGCTGTCTTTTACTATGTGTGGTTTGCTTTAAAATACAATTAGGTTCCCTCAGTGGCACTGTGGTATGCTCTTTATATACAGCTCTGGAAGTTGATTTAACTTCAGTTATTAATCTCAGCAGCTGTTTATGGCATTGTATAGTACAGCCATAAGAAATAAAGATTATCCCTTAAATAAGTGTTAAGATATGCAGGCAGTGAAGTGCAGTATTCTCAGTCTAACCACAGGTGGGCTATACTGCTGTGTAATAGACCATACACTTAGACACTTAGAATAAACTTTAAACTCTCTTTTCTCTGTCACTGTTGTATGGGATTTTTTTTTTTTGGATTGCCAGAAAAGTCAAGGTGGCCAGAGTTCTTCCTGATGGCTCAGAAATTTGGGCAAACTAACCCCTGCTTAAAATTGTTTGCTTATATTATAATATTGATTTTTTACATTAGGTGGTAATGCCAATATTTGTAATATAATAACAGACACTTCTGCAGCCATAAGTTTGTGAAAATTTCTGTTCATGGTTGAGTGGAAGTCAGTGAAACTTCACCTTCTCTAGAAAATTCACTTTATCTCATAAGTAGTCCCCACAGTTCAGCAGCACCTGAGATTCTGCACTAAGCTGCTCTCTTGTTGCAGCACACTTTCCTCCATGTGGCTTCTTTCCAAGAATCCTGGAGGAACAGAATTATTTTTAAGTTCTCTGTCTCTCTGTCAAGTTTTGTTGAAATCTGGTAATGATTAAAAAATAAATGAGGTTGGCAACATGTATTATTGTATGAGCATTCTATCAGTACTATTGTATCTGCAGGAAACAAAGTAAAAACTTACAAAATATTGGAGTACAGAACACTCACTGTATTTTACAAACTGGCCAAGTGATGAAGGACATAGATTAAAAAAATATCAAGTAGCTTTACAAATGCAGAAGCTATTTCTGAACATTTTCCTTATCTTTTTATAAAATATTCTCAGTTTGTAAGTGAACATCTGCTATTTGTTTGTTTTGGTTGCTGCCCTGTATAACCACCCAGTGATCTGGGCATTGCATTGGCTCCTTGACTCTTCACTCTTGCAGAATGAACCCCAGCTGTGCATGCAGGGATACCTGGGGAAAACTGTGTTCCCAGCATCTTTGTGCAGGTGTGTCTGGGGCTTGCATGGGGCCCACAGTTTTGGGGGTCTGCAAGAAAGATGACGGCTGTTAATGACAAAAGGCTCATGAGTAGCTTGTCAGTGAGCTGAGGAGGAATGGAAAGCAGTAACCCCCTACAGATAGTAGCTAAATTGCACTGCTGTGACTGAATACGCCTGGAAAGGAGGTCTATGGTGTATGAAGGTGCTATTTCTAGAGTCTTTTTTTGGGCATACCTGTTTTGGTTAGCTTCAAACTCATTCAGCATAGGTTTGACTCTGCCTCAGACACTGCTATTACTCTACAAATGTTTCCCTAAGGAGAGAGAGAACTAAAAGGAAGCACATAGACAACAAAGAGAAAAGCAAGCAAATAGCTATCTCATAATCAGTGAGGGAATTTAGAGAAAAAAATACAATAAACATACAGTTTTTAGCCTACTTGTATCAGACTAGCTTTTAGAGAATGATTTTTTTCCTATCCCAAAAATAAAGCAGAAGTGTTGTTTAAATTCAACAAACACATTTAAACTTAGAGTAAGCCTTAACCAGTCCACCTAAACGGAAACAAAGAGTGAATGAGGTTACAAGCCCCACCCTCAAAGCAAGAGTCTTCAAACTTCCTAGCCTTGAAGATGTTTATATAAAATTTACTATAATCTATTAATGATTGGGCAAGTTGGGTGAAAAAAATTAAGAAATCTCTGCATAAATACATTATCTAGTCCTCAGATTAAATGAGAGAGTAACAACATTTTAAACCCAAAGAAAGACCCATAAAATTTCTTTTGTATGATTTTTCTGTTTGGCATGAATGAAACGTCTTAGCTTTTAGAAGCAGCTATTAGTCTGCAGTACTGATGAATAGCAAATACCAGGCTTATGTTTTAAAAAGGCACTTGTGATGATTTTGGGATTTACAGACTGTGACCTCATGTTCCTTTAGCACAGAGTAAATTGCTCGAAACTATAAGGAAAAGGAGACTAATAGAAGACTTTGAATAGAACAGATACAAATTAGAATGGTTTATGTATAAAGGAAAATAAAACCTGTCAGATGTGCTGTAGTTCTAAGTGCATTAAAAATATGGCACTACTTTATTTTTATGTTGGAAGTCTTCTAGAAAATTTTGTTGATGGTCTCTTGAATTGGGAGGAGATGCTGTCATGAATAAAAAGTTTTTAAGAGACAGAGATATCAGAAAAGAGCCTGAAGTTCTGAAATATTGTGTTATCTGCTAAATTCACATTCAATCTCCCAGACTTGCTGGGTTTCAGTAAACAAGACAATGTCTTGCTCAGTTGTCTTGCCAGGGCAAAAAGGCAATTTTGTGTATGGAAGGTCTCATCACAGGAATAATGAAATTTAAATAATTGATTTCTTAAGCTTGTCTCCAGAGATATGCTAGTCTGGTCTGACCTTCACTGAGAGAGGTTAAAAGACTGCATTTCTTCCTGATTTAGGTAATCACAGTCTTGTTTTCAGTAGATGCTGGAATCAATGTATGGCTATTCCATAATCTGTATAATTGCTTGATCTATCTCAGAGTCATATGACTGTGGGATATAGACTAGTGGACTGGAAAAAATGAACAACCCCCAATTTCTTGTTCCAGTTGTGTATCCCTTCTACCATCAGACACAATGATTTCTTCCTGCACCCTGGTGGCAGATGAATCCTTCTGTATTGCTTATGAACAGCTCCCCATATGTATCTTTAGAGGGATATAAATCTTTTTTTTCCTAATCTGCAGCCACATTGCACAAACCCTTTCTTCAGCTTAGTTTGGGACACCAGGGCTTTTCTGCATTAACTCTGTGGTCTCTTAGACAAAAGACCCTGGATGCCTGCTCTTCTGAAGTGTTCCTCTGCTCACTAGCTCCTGACTATGCCTCTGTGTTTATTATGTTGACTCTGGTAGCAATCTGGTCTAAGGATGTTTCATACCAGATCGAAAAATCTGGAAGCAAAAGAAGAAAATACTATCTCTTTGTTTTCAAAAAATTCTGAAGGGGAGCCATTAATTTTGAAAAATTCTGGCTTGGTCAGATAGTCTGTTTCTGTCCCTTTTGAAGACTAGATCTTGTACAATAAAACCATGAGGTTTATCATCAATATTTTTATAGACTCCATTTCAAAGCTTGGTGCTTCACTCTCTGGATTTATTCCTGATGTTGCCATACTTGTATAAGCCCAAGAGATTCTGTATTTCATCTGAATGCTTGTTTTTTAATTTTTCTTTTCTGTCTGTCTCAGTACCTAATAACTTGACTCATGTCTGTTGAGCTACAGCATGCTATTACCCATCAGTCAGCTAAGTCACGAGGCAGTGCCAGTGTCAGAACACCCCACAAATGAGTGCAACAACCACATTTCCCCAGCTTAGTACCCTCAACCAGTGACAGCTCAAGCAATGCATGTGGTATGATTATGGGGATGGATTGTCTCTTTTGGGAACTTAAGGGACAATACTACTGACCAGAGCAAGTGTATTTATCTGGATACCTTACTGACTTTGATAATTGCAAAACAAGATGAAGGGTCTGAGATGAAGTCACAAGAAAGCCAAAGACTGCAGTGAACAATAGGATTTTTTTCTGTCATAGAGGAGGCTCAATTTTAAGCTACTACATGAGTCTAAACCCTATTATTTTATATGAGGCTAAGAAATTTCTGCTGGTGCAGAGCAAGAAGACAAAGTTTATGATCAGCCAGCTAGGGAGGAGGAGAACCATGGGGCCTAACAGTGGTGACTTCTCTCAGCAGTAGGTGTCTGGGGCTCACTGGGATCACTGGTGAAGTAATGAATGTTTCTCACTTTGCAGTGCTTCTTTCAGTGCTAAGCCTTCTGCATTTGCAGCGCTTCTCTTCTCAGGTCAGAGATGCAAAAGGGATGGCAGTTATTGCGCAGTGAGAATGTCGACACCACAGCAGAATATCTAGCAAAACAATAAATTGCATGTGCATCCCCACCTCTGTTTATAGGCTACGTAGCTGTAGGTAGCCCATGCTGAACATGAAATAAATTAGTTCAAAATATGGCTGTACTGCCACAGGAGGGATTATTGAGAGTCCCAGATGTGGACTTTTGCCCATTGCAACTTGCAAAACTATCTAGGAAATGCTGAGATCTATTTCTGGTGGTTTTGCCATGTTGAGATAAGAAGCAAATCCCCATAGCGTAAAGATAGTCCAACGTTTTTCTTTTGAAGTGGTGATTGACATCACAAAGAGTAAGTTTATTCTTAAGAAGCCAACCACAAATATCTTTTTAGTGGAACAATGCCCACATCCTACAACGAATGTGAACAGTGGCAAGCAATGCAGAATGCCAACAGCTTGTCTGTGGTGCCTGCTGTGGCTAATTTGATGGAAATATGTAATTATATGGTTATGCCAGATCTGCATTACTTTTGTGGTTTTTTTTAGATCTTCCAGTAGGGACACAGGGAAAGAAAGGAAGTGGGGAACTGAAGCTGCATCCTAGAGAGCAGAAGTGGTCTTTTGCTTAGGCATTGGAAAGTTAGGTGTTTAACTGCAGAGTCTGGCAATGTTGAATCTCCGCTACTGCAGATCCAGAGTTGCATTTTATTTTTCTTTTCAGATCTTACACTCTCCAAAACTGTTTCTTTTTCTCTGTAGGGGATCATTTTACAGTCTGTCTGTATTCTCTCACCCTTAGTCTTGGCTGCCTCACTTCTTCATTGTAGTAATGACTGGCTACTGTAAATGAGGCACCAGGGGTTTCTGCTGGACAGCACTGTGTCTTTACACTTCTGAGAGTTAATGTATTTTCTGCTGGGGATTGTTTGTGCATGAATGGCATTTCTTACATGCTCTTCAAGCTGTATTCTTGGTCATTGAAATTATTTTTCATTGCTTCTGTTCTCTCTTTGGGAAAACTAACAGATTGTCTTGCAAATATGTCCTCATGTTAGCATTCAGATTTATGTGCAAGCATACACACAGGCAATAACATAAGCTTCTCCCAAATGTTACTGTGAGTAAAACTTCATCCGTCAGCATGCTCACAAGCAACAAACATGGGTCATAAACATCACTGAATCAAACAGATTTCATTGGTTCAAATACACTCAGAGAGTTACCCCGAAGTTTTAAAGCCACCAGTTGCAACCCCACAGCTTTTCACAAGGAACTAGATTCAGATTTACTGTGATGCCCAAAAAGGCAAAATAAGACTGTTTAGAGACATAGTTTTAGTCAGTAAACAGCAAGGTATTTATTGGTGC
>JAOXXN010000446.1:34228086-34243010 GCA_026770055.1 Myrmophylax atrothorax
TTTTAACTAAACTAAACTAGCCATATTTCCCTGTCAAAGAGCTAACTCCTTAGGTCCTGGATCCTGCCCTGCTTCAACTGGCCCGTTGTTCCATAATTACAGGGTATACCTGATGTTTTTTAAAATGTGTTATCCAGAGAGCCTAGCTGTTGAATATGAAGTTTCCTAAGAATATAACTGAAGGTTTGTGGTTTTTTTGGTTTGTTTTTTTTTTTTTTAAGCTTGCTAGAAGCATAAAAGGACAGATGAAAGACTGCTGTTCTTTCTATCTCTGCTTGAATTGGCTACTGCTATCTGCTGTGATCCTCATCTTGCCCAATGACAAGAAATAGAGACAGTTGAGAACTGACTGACACTTCCTACAAATTGTTAGTGTCATTTCTTCCATATGCCCACAGGCATTATTTCTGAGTCTAAGCAGAATTTACTGCCTGTTTGTCAAACTGGAAAAAAAAGATGGCTGAAAATAGTTTTATATAGCTTTTTATATAGTTTGGGGTTCTGCCAACAGGTGGCAAAGTCATTATTTCTTCTGCAATATAAGATACACAAAGAGGCAATGATATTTCTGTTTCTTAGGCTGTCCCATTTTTTGGCATTATCCATAGGAATCACATGGACAACTTTCCCTCTTTGTCTCCATGATCTGCAATATGCTTTTGCTGATAGAGCTCAAAGGTCTTTGGAAAGGACTCCACTTACTGCACCTATACCCTCGTACTTACTTTTTAGGTGTGTTGATGGAGGGATTTGGTTCTCTTCTCCCTTGGCAACATTAGCATTCACTCGTTCCAACTCTCCTTTCAGAAGGAGAAGATGAAAGAGAACACCAAAAATCCATGCCAGCCATCTCTGTTTGAATGGTGCAAATCTAGATGCTGAGATGCCAATAGGCTCTTGCCCTTTTAGCACTAATAAACAGTGTGGTAGACAGGTACTTTTTGGCCTCTTTCTTCTAACTTGGTGTTCATTGTACAGTTTTCCACCAGGCATTACCGAGGGCTTTGTTCCCCCACTTTGTGTCAGGTTTGTGGAGGCTGAAACAGCTTTTATTTAAGAAAAATGAGTTTTTAATGCAGAGCATAGCCAGGGACTTCCTTCCTATAAACCAGAGAAAATTTGTCATAGGTGCTGTAATAGCTGGTAAACAAGTGTCCTTTGATGAATGATGCTGATTTTCACAAAGGTCCTGAGAATTCAAATCTGTGTTGCAAAGCCATAGTGAGTAGCAAGTTATCACCACTCCAAGCCTTTTTAAGATGAAGAATTTACTTTTAAAAAATGTCTTCTATGCAAAATTATTTGAAGATCACTGCTTAAGACATCTGTAATCAACACACCAGAATTTTCAGAGTTAATTACAGGTAATTTACTAGTATTTTAGATATACATTTTTAATACCCTATTAGAAAATTGAATTCAGTTTTGGTTTCACTATGAATAAACAATTATTGAAATATCATTGAAATACCTATTAATCATTTTAAGCTTCATTAACTTTATCAGTCTGCTGCCAGTGAAAATTCTGTCTATAGACTATTGCAGTACTGTTGCCAACTATTTTAAGGTACAATTTAAAGACTAGCAGACGTGTTAGGAAAATGATGAGATGATGGTTAGACTCTCATGCCTTGATGATAAATTATTTTTGGGCCAAATTCATTCAACTGCCTGAAAAAGAAATCTGAATGTTGGGTATATTTAAGTGCACTCTAATTCACATATGCTTATGAGTTAATCCATATACTGATAATTATATAAATGAAGCCACTAAAGGAATCCAAAGAATGAATAAATTCCCATCTTTTAACAGTGATCAGCCAGTTCTAAAATGACATTCTAAAGTATAAGTTTAATTTTCTCCTCTGACTTCTGATGCCATTTCTATGGAAACATTTTCCCCTAAAAGCTTTCCTGAAGCTCTTTGCTATATGATGATGATTGTGGTCAAGATGTATAGGATAAGTTATTAATCTTTTTTTGTTTTTTATTTCATTGGTGGCTCTTTACTCTTCATTTTATCCTCTTCTTTTCTCTCTAAAGTTTTAAAAAAATCCATCTCATCTGTGTAGTGATTAAACATTTTCTTTCAATCTGTTCCAATGAGAGAGTTGAAAGATTTGCCTCCAATTTTCAACAAGGTAAATCACTGAGGAGTGGTGTGAGCTAAGATGTCTGTTTGTTCAGGTCTTGGTCCTAAAGACATCAACTTGCAATTATAACACAATGTTTTTATTGTCAGAAAATAATTTTTTGGACAAAAATAATTCAAGAGGAATAACATCAATTTTCTTCAATTAACTTTTTTGCCTAATAAAGAGAGAAAAGTTACAAGAAAGTTACTTCTCTGCATGCCTCCAGAACTTTACCTGCACTTGCACTGGGTGTTAACACTGTGCAGTTACCTAGTATGACACAGAACCAGTCCTGTAAAGCTTTATTTAGCATGCACTGGTTGATGAACTGGTTTCAACTTTGTTTCCTCATTGATGCCTTAATGCATGAATAAGTGAGACTAGGGCTATAACATATTTGACTTGTCACTGTTTTTGGAAGGATCTGGAAGAGAACTTAGAACCACATAACTCCTTTTCAAAGGTTACCATACTTTGAAACTCCATCATTACTCTGAAAGTCAGTGATAGTTAGACATTTTAATGACTCATTTTTTTAAAGTGAGAACTGGTCTTTCAGGTCACATAAGTGCTTTTGAAATTTTTAGCTTGTATCAGTCATCAAAATATTCACAGAGGAAATTTTTAACTTAAAAAAAACCCCAAAACTGAGTGACAAGCCTAGATAGGGTAACCTGTTCTAAGCCTTGTTTCTGGTAGAAGGCTGGATGAACTCCATTAATTTTAAGATTTTGGCTTTGGTCTTGAAAGGTTGGATTTTCTTAGCGTATCAAAACTATTTTTCTTCACTGGTATTGACGCTGATGCAAAATGTATATTGTGAATGGCAGTTGCTTTTGGGATATTGTAAGTATGCAGTAGGCAGAGATGTTTTCCCTCTAATTTTTGTGCCAGGGAAAGGCTGCTAATTTTACTCTAATGGACAAGAAATCTGGTAGTAAAGTGCATAACAATTTTTTTAATTTAAGTCTAAGGGGCCATGCGCTTAATGTTTACAACAAATGATATATATTTTTAACTCTCTTCTGTTAGATAGGACAGTGGAACAAATGTTATGTAAAACATAATTCCTGTGAAATCAGCAGGATGAGTTTATAGAAGTTATTTCTCTAGAACTAAGAAAATAACAGAGGAGAATGGACATTATGCTAAATCCATAGGCATTTCACACTGCCACAAAAAGGTAGAACTTTAGGTTGTCATGTGTAATAGGAAAGGGAAAAATCTTCCACCAACCCAAGAGAAGGGATAAAGGTTCAGGTACTCAGTGTACTGTTGCAAGAGTATACTGGGGGCATCCTGGGAACCCTAATGACCTCCAATATACAACCACGATATTGTGGTAACTAATGTAAATGTTGAATAGGAAACAAAGTAGAAATAAAGGCTAGTTTTCTAAGTAGAGACCTGGTACTTCTGGAGACACATGAGGTTCTGTGCTGTAGGGAGTATTTTTAAAAACACATGGAAAACATGGTAGTCAGGTAGTCAAGGTAATATACTGACAATGAAGATGTGCAGAAATATCTCACAGTACTGACTGTAAAATAAATGTTAAAGAGGTCTAATAATAGTTATGGCTCTATGAAAAGTGTCAATTGTGGTTTCAATAGCAGATGAAAGTGTAAACTGAATGTGAGGAATTATGAGGAAAGACCTAAAATAAAAAGGAATGTAATAATTATGACATTTTCTAAATCTGTGTAGCACTCACAGCTTGAGTTCTATGAGCTAGAGCTGCAAAAATGTATAGTGAAGATAACACGATCAAAAGTATGGAATTACTTTTGTATAGGAAAGGACCACATATTCTAATACTCACTGAGACTGGCAAGGAAGAAGATAGAGATCTGTAACTATAAGTAGTACAGACAAGATTAATATGGATGCATATGCAGTTTTTCCTTAAACAAATAAACAAGCAAAGCATTAAGAGATATTAAGTTAATTGAGTACTAGTTCAAAACAATAATGATAGAAAGGTGATTTTTCACCAAATGTATGACTAAACTGTGGAAATACATTATTGTAAGAAACTGTTGATGACAGCATCTTGGGGTTGCTTCAAAAACTAATGAGACAAATTCAAGAACGAGAAATCCTCTTTATGGGCAATTAAATGCAAAGATACCACCTCCAGCTGAGAAGCTCAGCAGCTGAGATATAAGTTGCCAGAAGCTCTGAGAGCATGGTAAGACAGCAGCACTCCTCTTACATTCTTTCCTAACCATTCACTTTTAGCTGCTGCCAGAAGCAAGGTGCTGGTGTAGGTTGTTTCTCAGTCTGATCCTGTGGGGTCAGTCTTAACATGGGTTTCACTGGTATTTAGAGAGCTATGTTTCAGTTCAGGACAGCAATACGAGCATGATATCATAGAGCAGAGATATAAGAGACTGTCCTGTAGTTATGATTTGTTTCTGTGGCAGGTTTTACAGCTGAGCAACTAAAATGATTAAGGAGCAAAAGGGAACATTTTGGATGAGAAGGCTGGGTTAATGACTATGTCATGTGCCAGTCTACAAGCATAAAGGAACTTAGTCTCTGGTAATGTGTGGTACCCTAATTCAGAAGTTATGGGAACAGTGGTGATGTACCTGTGTTGAAGATATAGTACGACATAAAAGGTATTAAGACCAGTACAGAGAAGGCAATTTTAGTTACATTAAGAAGCATCAGTAGAAACAACAAGATCTGATGGGAAAAATAAAGCACAATCAGGAAATTAAAGGACCACTCGTAGTGCATAGGGGGATTGAGACAAAGCTTGAGGCAGGTTGTAATACTGGTATTTCTTAACTTTTGCATATTTATCTTTGTGAATTTAATGTGTATTTAATGTAGATCCTTTTTTCCTGGCAATGCACGTTCATTTCAGAGAATATAGTTCCTTTCTGATTAGCTCTCAAGTTTCATGTGAACAAGCAGAATTTGGCAATTAGACAGAAAAAAATAGGACCAAAAAACCCCATGGAGAAAAAGGCAAGTAGGACAGAAATGTATTTAAAATTATAGGAAATGAAGCTGTGGAAAAGTTAGTCTTAAAATTTTCTGATATAGCTGGTACTGTTTGTCTGAAAGTGTATATATTGTCATATTTCCCGAGTGTTCAACAATCATCAATTAGGGCAGTATAGCAGGTTGTAATGGACATGAGAAAGGCCTTTTTTTGGTTGTATTTTTTACTGGCACAATTTGCTTTCAGTGGGTGGGAATGAGTATTACCTGCAGGGGTGCTGGTAGGGCCCAGCTTTGGCAAATGGACTGCTGAACAGCACCGGTAGGATAAAAATGTGTTTTTGTGTATAAGAATGCTGCTGAAATATCCTGAGTTTGCACTGTGTTTACTTTTAAAAATCACTTAGGCTTCTCAGCTGGTCATTTATATAGACTGTGAAGTATTTTGTAAATGTTTTACAAATGGAGAAACAGAGAATAAAAAAAATAATTTGGTTACTTTTTTGTGAGATTTATATTATTTGTCTGGTATTTTTCCAATTATCTGCTATTTCTGACTTGAACATATCCGAAATAGCTTGGAAACCTTAGCATGGACAAAAATCTCATGATAAGCCCTCCTGGAAAAGCATTGCATGTTCTTTGATCTTGTTTTTTCATTTATTATTTCTCACACCTTTGTTGTAAATATTTCAGCTTTTTGTCCAGAAAGATGGATACTTCCATTAGGTACTCAGAAATTTATTAGGTACCCATTGTGTAGTGTATTATGCTTAAAACTGTCTGACATGACTGCAATCTACATATTCATATACGGGATGAAATATTCACACCTTTTCTTGGTCTCTCAGAAGAGAGTATGGCAAACAAATGTACAATGGATTGAAAAAATAAACAGCTATGGTTTAAAGAGGAAGTGAAATTTAAGTATTTAAAATATATAGAAAGACAGAGTTGAAAGCATCTACATGCTAAGCGTGTGCATAGCTGGGTTTACACACAACTAAAATGGCAAAACCCAAAGACATTAAAAGTGCAAAACTGTGCAAAAAATTCTAACAAAAGCCACTGCAAAATTTAGAGAAGAGTAAAGGAAAGTTTTACAGTCACCAGATGTATTAACAGCAGGGTCAGACTTCAATTCACGGTTAAGGAGGCCCTTCAAAACAAAGCATGTGCCTATCATTCTTCAGCAAAATTCTGTTGGCCATTATCTGACTTCTTACTGCTTGACAGAGAGGTGCCTAGTTTAAGATTGTTGTTTAAATTATATCTAAACTCATTGAGTGATACTTTTTTTTCAGAGTGTGATTATTCTGTTTTAGGATGAATCTCTAAGAAGAAACTGTCAGGGAGATTTGCACTTAGCCAAGCATTACACTGTTTGCTTAAGTAAAAAATAAACACTGAAATGGTAATTTTTAAAAGATTTTGCTTTTTTATATTATTTTTTCATACCTGTAGATAATTTATAATGTTTTCTCTGGATCAGGATGGAATTACAAATAAATGCTGGTGTGAGATTTTTTTCCTTTATCAAAGAACAAGCAATTTTTCATTGTGGTGACTTTGTCTGACTTTGAATAGCTGGCAGGCAGTGACTTGGACATAACAGCATTTCCCTTGCAGAAGATGGAAGCCTGACTAATTCTGCCAGATTAATTGACTCAGTATCAAAATATTTGCCTGCTTCCTCAGATAAAGAAAAGAAAAAGAGTAAAAAGAAGTCAGGATAAAGGAATAAACTAGGAATTAGCCCCTCAATTTTTTCATTGCCTAACCAGAGTGCACAAGGAAGTAAATTTAAGTCTTAAATGATTTTTCTTTACCAGACAGCCCATATCAAGATCAGATATTGATTAAAGCTTGCCTTTTTGTGCTCTGATGCTTTTATTGACTTTTCAGTGCCCTGTGATGCAGTACCAAAGTGATTGGATCAGTATATTTTCCCTTTGGGGTTACACAAGAAATCTTGGATGCCTTACAGATACATGCATTCGGTCTCCGAATATACAGTGCTCACATAAAATGAAAAAGAAATATTTCATTCTTAAGAGGCAAAGACGAAAGACACTTTGATGAAAATGCTTTTTTGTTCCTGTTGAGTTATCTGCAGATCTGTGCAGAAAGGTAGGAAGGTCTGTTTATTTCAGGCTTTTCCTCAGAAAAGAAACATGGCAGGACATCTGAATGTCCAAGGGTTTTCTGCTAGTCTGTGGTAGTCACATGAGGTGTGCTACTGTTACCTTTATTTTTCCTTTGTTCCCTTAATTGGATTCTCTTTTATAATTGGGCTGTTATGCATCAGGACAGCATGTCCTTGCATACTCCCAGGAAGGTGGTGATTTCTGCAAGGACAGCAGAAGTCTTGTGCTTAGTAGAAGCTGCATTTACCCAGCACATTAGATAGCTTTCCTGTGTTACTGCTTCCTATCAAAACAAAGAAGGGCTATTCTTGAAGGTAATCAAAGTTATAGAAATTTCACAGCCAGCAGTATAGCTTTTCCTTTATTGGTAGCTGGGGGAACATTGATGCAATGCCATGTTTTGTAATGAAAGAGGAGGGAGGAGGCATGGGAGGCGCGGGGCTGCAAGACACTGGTTAGAGCCTTTACGGTGCTGCTGAGAGTGTAATGTTTCTAGGTCAATAATCACTCTGGTTTTCTTCAGTGTAAGCTAATACTTGTCTTCTTTGGTCTTATGTAAGCCAGTTATGAATGTTCTGCCATTTCAGTATGTCAGCACTTAATATTTTTCGTTCTTATTCACATAGTTTCTGTGTGGTAGGTAAGAACAAAGTTTATAGATACAGGGTGGGGGAACCTAGGAAATTGTTGAAGCAATTGCTGCCCACGTGTGGGAAGGTAAAAAGTAACTTAGATGACAACAGTACCACAATAAGAACAGTCTTTTCATAGTACAAGTGCCTTTTAATCAATCGGTTGCCTTTTCTCCTGATTGTAGATCAGGGCCAAAGAATGTAGGCAACAGGTACTTGAGTTTTGCTAAATTATCTCTCCAAATGTCCCTTCATGGACCCACAGTTCACATGGTCTGTCTCTTTCTTATGGGCATGGATAGTATTAACTACTTGGACTTAAGCGTTTAAAATCCAAAGACTTAAGACGATGTGTCATATGTGCCATGCATGCTTCAGTCAGGAACTAACTACTTGCATTGCTTGAGTGCTCTGGAGATAAATCCTATTTATTTGATCAGGGAATTAGGTTGTATAGGAAAAGAGGGGAAAGCAGGCATATGGCAGTGTCTTACTGTTTTAAGGTTGGATCTATCTTGGGAAAGTTGTCCTGATTTGGAAGGCCAGGCCTAGAGAGTGGTGGTAAATGATGCTACATCCATTTGGTGACAGGTCACTAGCGGTGTTCCCCAAGGCTCGGTATTGCACTAATGTGAGACAGTAATTGTCCCTCACTCTCTGCCCCAAAAAGAACAGAAAATCAGCACAAGCTGAATGAGCAGTGTGAAAACACCATTATTTCTTTCCTTTTCAGAGTGCCTCAAGGAGTGTGGATTGGATCACTGCCTTGAAGTAATTTAGCGCTTCACCCAGCAAAATGCCTAAGTGTGCATTTAACTATGAGCAAGCAAATAATCACACTGGAGTCACTTAAGGAGCCGGTGCTCAAATGCTTTACTGGAGCGGGACCTGAGCTTGCAGGTGGCTGATTGGAATGTCCTGTGTGGGCCTCACATACAGGACTAGCAACTTAAGTGGTGCATAGGCTCCTAACACCTCAAAGAGTATGCTAATTCTTGCAGCATTTCTTAATTTTTCAGTATTTTAATCAAATTGATAGTGGTTGAGTAACTAATGGAAAACTCACTGATGCAAAGATACAGTGAAGTTATTAGATTTTTTTTCCTACCTGTTTATTTCCATAGCAAAGTTGTAGTGACCACTGCAAAATGAATTCCCTTTGGTGCTGTGTGAGCTCCCATATGACTCTCTGGAACTGATTTCCTGATGGTGAAAGACAAAGAACCAGAATGCCTACTAGTCGCTTGATTTGGAGCACAGCAGATTCAGGCTGTGGTGGCAACAATGCTCACCTCATGAGTTTTAAAGGGTGGAACTGTCAGGCTATTAATTGGAGCAGGTTGCAATCAGACGCTATGCCTGCCCTCTGGTACTGGAGCAACCTGTTCCTGTCTTCCATTCAAACAGACAAGCTGTTTCCTTAGTAATTAATTAATTATAAAGGAATGAGTTTGTCAAGTTAAAGAGGTATACAGTACTCAAAAGAAGGAGGAGGAAACTGCTGACAATAATAACTAAAAAAAATGACTTGAACTTTAGGAACATATAGTGGGGATATATTTTGTTCTTCTATTTTCACATCTGAATAAAAAAAAATACATTGTTCCACTATAATTAAAAACTATGTGTAGATGATATTTATAGATTGCTATCTATAGAGCACTGCTCTTCAGATTTTGGTATATATTCTACTAATGTAATTAAAATGAATATGGATTAGAATACTGACTTTTTTTTTAATATGAGTATTTTCTAGCAATTTCAGGTTTTAATTTTTTTTAAGGGATAGTTTTATGTTTCAAATATTCCCAGGAAGATTTATTTTTAACTTAGAATTTTTCTGATACAATGTTTTGACTTTCTGGTGTTATCCTTTTTGTCTTATTCTTTAGTTTTACTTCACTATTCTACTTTCCATTCTCTTCAGTAAGGGAAAAATAAAAAATAAATCTAAAATCTGTAAAATCAGATGTGTCTCAAATCAGAAAAAAAAAATCCACTTCAGAAAAGCAGAAGATCTTTTAAAAATGCAGGTCCAAACACAGATATTTCAACCAACTTTAATGTTTTATCTAAAAGCACTCTGCCAACCGTATTGGCTTTAGCAATGGACAGGTTACCTTAAGAATGAAAAAAATATCAAAGATCAGAAGAGCTCTTTGGGTGGAAGGAGCTCCATTGTGGGAGTTGTGTTAGGCTTATCAAGTGGAAAAGGAATGGACAAAGGTGTATACAATGCTTCTTTTTCAAGGCAGAAAGGAGAAGAGAGGAATTGTATAGGCTTGTTTACTGCAGTGAGGAGCTGTAAAAATTATCTAGTTGAAACCTCAGTTCCTGTAAACTGAGGTTCCATTTGAATATGCTTGTTCACTCCTGCTGTAAGTCTGTCCCAAGCAGGGATAATTTCACCATGGTCCTTCTCAGGAAGGTATTGGAAATATCTGACTATGAGAGTGCAGTCAGCGTGTGAATAGACGCACTTTCCAAGTTTGTCACTGGCCAAGGTGAAACACTCCTTTGAAGATAACTGGAATGGCTAAGCCCCTGAAGCAGATTTTTAGGGCATGACCATTGGAGAACTTTTTAGTAAACCCCTGGTGTTTTGCTGACTCATAGTGTTCTTCTTCTGTTTACTTACAGGTCAGTTGCTGGCCCTGCTCCTTCCCTTTCTACCCCTATTACATTTAATCAGCCTGAGTACAATTCACCACTCCAGCTTTATTGATTCCTGGAAGAGATTTCAGCAGAACCTAGAAAACGAAGCATAGACTGCTCCCCTCTTTTTTCTTTGACTGATGCTTTCTTTTACCCTACATGACAAAGTGATAGATGTACTTAGTTAACTTTCTGCAAAATCATTATTGCCACCCTTACCGGTTGGCTACGCAGGTATTGGTTAAATAGCTGTCATGCGTTTGTTACCTGAGACACTGCAGTACTTTATAATCAGACCATTAATTTTCTTTCGAGGTTGATCCTACAGAAGTGGTTTGGAATGGATAGCTAAGGGAGATGGAAACTAGCATGCTTTCTAGCAATCAGATTTTTCCCATTTTTTTGCCTCAGATTAAAGCTGCAAATTGACAAAAGTTCACTTGGAAAAGCTGAAGTAAGTGTTCCAATAAGATTCTTTTGATGTTGCCGTCCTACGCCTTACTGATCAGCATCTACAACAAAGTGATGCAAAATTACCTCACCAATTCCGTTGACCTCTCAAAGACCTGAGGTCACTGGACCTGCTATATAAGTGACTACTCACAAAAGGAGGTCATCTGGTTTGATCTGTGATGTGCCCACTGAATCTCGCTTTGACTCCTTCAATCCCCACTGAATTCTGATGTTTAAGTGCTCCTGTTAATTCTTAGCCAAAGCTTATCATCCCGAGAAGGGGTGCCAATATCAGGCTCAAAACTTGACATTCTAGAGAATCCACCACCAGTCTCCACAGACCACTGTGATTAACAAAATTACTTCTGATTCATCTGACTTTGCAGATTACAAATACTTTTATTACACAGTATTTTTTTCCCCTGTGAAGATCTTTATGTAGTAGTCAAAACATTTTGTAGTTGTTGTTTTGATAAGCTAAACAATTACAAATTCTATAAGATTCTCTTTGTAAGATATTTTCTGCACTCTAAAATATATTGATGGATAGTTTTCTGTGCCTTACTTAATTTTTAAAAAATCACTTTAAAAGTACAAAACATAAAATCTTAACCAGCTTTACCATCAACCTACAAAATAATGGATAAATGTAAAATTCCACTATTTCTCTTTAGTCCTCCTCTGTTCATATAGTAATGACCATAGACTGCTTTCATCACAGTGGGACCTCATTTACTCTGATTTTTAAAATTCTTTCTAGTCTTGTGGAGATAGTCATCTATTTTGTGTCTTAATATGCAGACATTCTGTCTTCAAATGTATTTCCTTTTGTCATTGTAACTGTTATACAGACTCAACCTATTTTCTTTTCATCTATTTTGCTACTATCTTGTAATTGTTTATTCTTTATTATTCCATCTCCTCCTGCCAACTTTCTGCAGTAAACAGCACTCAGTCTACTGCTAATCTGGTGAATATCCAGCAAAAATTCTCCATTTCATGAGGATTCCTCATGGGCAAATACTTCTTGAATGATACCAATTACAGAATTATAAATCCATGTGGTATGTATGTCATTGATAGTGATTAATAAAAAAAAGTCAGAATCATTATATTGTGGCTTCTGTTGCCTGGCATCAGTGTGATTTCCTGTGGTTTGTAGGCTAGAAGATGTTTAAAAATTTGGACAACTTTCTCAGCTGTATAACAACTGTGGTGCCTGTGAAAGAAGTTGCACAGGAAGCTCTACTTCAAGAGATGGGCAGAGAGGAACCATCTGAAATTCAACAAAAGCAAAAGCAGGGTCCCACACCTGGGGAGGAATAATCCCCTGCACCAGTACAGGCTGGGTGCTGACCTACTGGAAAGAAGCTCTGCCGAGAAGGACCTGGGGGTCCTGGTGTACAAGAAGCCATTCATGAGCCAGCAGTGTGCCCTGGTGGCCAAGGCAAATGGTATCCTGGGGTGCATTAGGAAGAGCATTGCCAGCAGTTCCAGGTAGGTGATCCTGTCCCTCTTCTCAGCCCTGGTGAGGCTGCACCTGGAGTGCTGTGTCCAGTTCTGTGCTTCCCAGTACAACAGAGACGTGGAGCTCCTGGATTGGGTCCAGCAGAGGGCAACAAAGATGATTAAGGGACTGGAGCATCGCTCTTACGAGGAAAGGCAGAGGGTGCTGTGTCTGTTCAGCCTTGAGAAGAGATGACTGAGAGGGGACCTCATAAAGAAATATAAGTATCCAGAGGGAGGGTGGTAATAGAATGGAGCCAGCCTCTTTTCTGTGATGCCAAGCAATAGGACAAGAGGCAACAGGCGGAAAGTTTCACCTAAACACGAGGAAGAACTTCCCTGTGGGGATGATGGAACATGGGAACAGATTGGCCAGAGAGGTTGTGGAGTCTCCCTCAAGAACCATCTGGACATAATCCTTGCAATGTGCTTGAGGATGACCCCTTCTGAGCAGGAAGATTGGATCATATGTCCCACTGTGATTCTTTCCAACCTTACTCATTCTGTGATTAGGCTATGAAACCTGTCTGGGACCCTGAAAGATAACTCTGGGGCTAATGTATGGTGAACAGTGTGTTGCTTAAAGCTAAATTAACTGAGGATGGGTTTATTAACTAAAGATTGGGTATGTTAATGGGTTTCAGGCAGGGTTTTAGACCTTAGCATACACTTGGTCAATATAATGATGGAAAGTTTTTTAGCATTACATTTAATCAAAAAAACCCACCCACAAGTTATGTCAAACGGTTTCTGTCCCTGGCATGAACAAAGAACAACAACAAAAAAATCACAAGAATATCCAGCTTTATTCAAATACTTCATGTATGCATCTCACCTGAAGAAAACTAACTACCTGCTTAACTGTGCACATGCTCAGCACGCAACCTGTTGTATATATGAAGACATTTGAACACAGATTAACAAGCCATTTAACAGGGGCCATTGTAGGGGGTCAAGCAGGCTAACTAGTCTCCTGAAGTTGCAGGCAGCTTCTGTGGGGGTCCCACCAGACAGAGATGCCTGAGGGGTATAGCCAACCTGGAAACCAGGAACACTTGCTTTTGGATGGGTGAATAAAAAGCACTAAGGTCTGGACAAATGCAGAGGTAAAATCCAGAAGTAGCTACATATGTGTTCTGTTGCTTTGTAATTGTGAATTCTGCAAGGCAAAAGACTGTAAACCTATATGTTTCTGGCTGGAACTGCTTACATTATCCTCCTTTAGACACAGACTGTTGACCAAATCAGAGACTAAGTGGACCTAACCATACTTAGACTTCTTCGACAAGTTTAGAGAGCAAGGGGTCTCACTGCAGCTCATAACTCAGCATGAGAGACCCCAACCTGGTTATGCTATAAACCCTTTTAATAAATCATAGAGTTGTCATTTTAGATACTGCATTGGCAACGTTTAAGTATCAGCAATAAATATAATCATAATCAACCACATAATCTGTCCTACATTTTGCACCTAGTCAAGAACCTTCTCTCAACTGCTCTGCCACAGACTGTCAGATTCAGTCCTCAGCCTGGTGTAAATTCTTTGCATTCTTACTGATGAACACTGTACCAGAATTTCTGAGGTAAGTTCTGGTTCATCACATTCAGTGCACTGTTTGACACTACATTTAGATTATCCAGATGGTGGGAGAGAATTTTTCATACTTTTAAAATCACGTTTTAACTTTTTTTGCTTCTGTTTTTTATGCAAATGGTCTGAAAATTTATAAGAAAAAAGTGGTTTTGTCCCCCAAAAATATCTCTTTCTCTTCCCCTTCCCCTCCTCCTAAATATCTGGCTGTAAGGTTTGCAGTTTCTGTGGCTTTGGTAGATGTCTTCATCCTGACTCAGCCTTTTAACCAGAAAACTTAAGATACTGATTTAAATAAGCAGATTCAAAGCAATTTTTCACTATTTTAGCTAACTAGTTTGCAAAAAGTATGAATAGTACAGTGAATTCCCACCATTGTGATTAAAGGCTGCATGCATATTTTAGGGAATAGAAAACCTGTTTTCCTATTTGAATTGTACACTTTCATGCAGGATAGATAGGAGCCTTATTTCTTATGGTACTAGAAACTTCTTGCCTACAGTGGTGTAGAGGAATTTATGAAGTCAGGGAAATTCCTGTGGGTGAAAAATAAAGATTCCAGACTTACAATTAGACATTGGAGTATCAAAAGTTGGGGCTATACTTTACACTGTATTCTTCATGGTCATTTTGCTTTTGTCTTTTTTGCTGTATCTTGTTTTTCTCTTCATATTTTCTGTGTCTTTCTATTCTGTCTTCTGCTGTTCAGGGTATTTCGACTGCAGCACTTGTGTGTTTGGCCCCTGGCAGTTCCTGAATGTCATTACTTTGAAGGAAGTGAATCCCTATAATTTTATTTCACCTGCTTTCTCACAGAGGGTGACAGATGACAAACACAGTGAGAGGAAAG
>JAOXXN010000446.1:34243474-34260152 GCA_026770055.1 Myrmophylax atrothorax
AGCAGCATGAACATTAGTATGAGTCTGAGCACACTGTGGCTTGCTGAGAACAATATTGCCTTTGCTTTGTTAAAATGTTATCAGTAAATGTAAATTAAAGAGGTACCTCACACAACAGAGCCATTAAATTGATGTAGTGCCTAGTAAACAAACTTTTCTCACTTTGCTTCTAGTTTTTTTTCCTTCCATTCCTTAAACAATGCTCAAATTCATTGGTGTCACTTATGTATAATAATATACATAAAAGAAATAAGGGATCTCCAAGATCTGTCTGATGCTGCAACAGAAGTGTGTACAGGCTACTCAAAACCTTAGAGCAAAACATTGAGAAAAAGTCAGAACAGATATTTTTTGTTACTGTCTGTGTTTTTCTTTATCAATTCTAAATTGAAAAGACAGGATATATCCTGGGTGTTTTCTCCCTCCAGTGGTTCTGTACAGACATTAATCACATGTATTCTTTTGATATCTGAAGTGGAATCTCCAGTAGCCTTCCATTATGGATATTATAGAAGTCTTATCTGTGTGTTTTACTCGGCTATGAGCATCAGTGTCCTTGAAAAGATATATTTCAGTGAACAGGGCTACAGGTTGAAACATTTTAGCTGCTTTTATCTTAAGTACTCACAGTAATCATTGCTTTGCATTATTAACTTATTATCTGACTATTTACCCTTTCATATGGAAGATGTATTTGTGACCAGGTCTGATGCTGAAAGAGAGCCAGGGAAAAGCACAAAGAACTTTGCATCAGAAGAAATCTTACTTCTTAATCATATATATATGTATATGTATATATATATTTATATGTATGTATGTATGTAGGACCCTTCAGAAACTTAGTGTAATATTTCCCTCTGTAGTCAAGTTTTCTGCTATGTGCATTAAACAATTTTTTTTGGATATGGAAGCATATATTTCTCATTTTAAGAAAAATACTTTTTTAAAAAAATTAAAATTTTTGATAGTATCTAGAGGCTGAAATCAGAATTGGGCTTTTGTAGGCTACAATATATAGCTGTGTTATGACATGAAGGATTCTGCTTCAAAGAATTAAAAATACTGAGGGGAAGATGGGAATCTCAGTTAATCTCAACTGTAGGGAGAAGTGCTATTTTAAAAAGTTTCTGAACCATTTCAGCTTTTAATGTTCCACTATTACTTGTCTTATCAGTGATAAATGGTTAGCACTTCATACTTTTGCAAAAGAACTTACAGACCTTTATTCATTTGTATTTTCAGAATGATGGATTATGATATGAGTCATTCAGTGTGTGGTGCTAGAACAAACATTGAATCCAACCTTTGTTTTTAATAGAGAGAGAGATATGCTGAAGCTAAGCACAAAAGAGGTACCTAAACCATTGGTAGGAAACCTATTCACTATTTAATACTTCGGAGTTATGCTTCTCATGTAGAAAAATCTCACTGAGCTCAGGGACACATAATTACTTTTGGGAATAAGTTTATAGTGCTGATGTAAAAGAATACACACCTTTTAGAGTTCATATCTATGTGTGTGCCCTCCTCCTCCCCCCCCCATCCTCCCATCCTGTGCCTCCAAGCAGTGACATTCTGCGCATTCTTCATTGTGAACAATGGACATAAACTAAACCTGCTGACATTGATTTAAAATATAAACTTTTCCTGAATGGTAAGAAAACTTAAAAAAAAAAAGCCCATATGATAAATAAAATGTATTTTAAATAATTAGATTACTCTGTGAAAAGTATTTATAATGAACTTCTGAGGTGCTGCCAGCTTCATGCTAATTGGACCATCTTACTTCTGCAATAAAGAGACAGGTGGATGACACACTTCATAAACCACCCATTCTTACTGGCATTAATTGGTGTAACCATTGATATCTGCCTAGCTGAGAATAGAATTTTAAATACTAATGCACCATTCAGCCATACAAACATCTGTATCACAGTCCTGTTGACAAAAAGGTTGTGTAATAAACTGCACTTTGTAGTATAAAATCTGCAAATATTCCATTCAAAGTGCCACTTTACTTGTGTTTTAGTCAGTGCAAAACAATAAAGTAAAATAACTAAGCTACCAAGGTGGCATTGTGTTGGCAAAATATAAGTGTTAAACTGCTGTGAAGAAGCAAATTATTAACTGCATGGTATGATCCTGCTCCCTGCTCCTTAGAGATACTAGTACTCACAGAATTCCTCTTCTGGCAAGCAGAAAGTGTTAAAAAATGTTGTGTATCCAACCTTGATTAGCAGTATTCAAAGTTGAATTTAGTTCCTAGTGCTATTGGTGGCAAGTCAGATGTCTCACCCTGAAAAATTCCACAAGTGTCAGAAGAGGAGCCACAACTTCTTGTAAATATTTTGTCAAGAAAAATTTTCAGAAAGAGACATCAGATACTACAAAACATATACCTGCTTCCAAAAAATAAGTGTAAAAGAAAAACAGAATGGTGTGCACACATTATACCCTACATTTAGCAAAAAGAGGTAAAAATGAGCTTTTAAGCTGGATCAGAAGTATAGAGGATTAAGTGGGCATTTTTTCACTGGTGGTAACATCTGCAACCTTTAACAAACATTGGGCAACTAATAAAGGAGATAACAAATACCATATTTTACGAACATCCAAGAAATCAACATTGACATAATGAGCCAATCATATAAAAACTATTCCCTAAATTCATTCTTTTAAAATTGTTTCAGTTTCCAACATTACTGGCATTAGAAAGAAAAACGTCAGACATAACCACTGTTTGGGTGAGAATCACCTGCAGAGAGGGCTAAATTGACCCATATGCCTTAAATGAACACTGAAGTGAAACCTGGGTGATACCTAGACTAACCTGCTGAAGATTGAAGACAAAATATTCCCTAGGGAATAGAGTTACATCACCGTACAATTATTTATATGCCAGGTTAAATCATAATATTTTAGTAGCAGCTATTGTACTACATATCATTGCTGTGAGTCAGAACTCAATAATTTAGAACAAATTCTGTAAAATTTGTCTTTTATTTTTTTGAAGGTTAACATGATTCTTTGATATCAGAAAATTTTGGTTTTTGCATTGTTTTATTAATTCTGTATATCAGAGGTTATGTTTAGACATTAAGAAAACAAGTTTGTGGGGGTTTTTTTGCTTGTTTTATTTTTTAATGGAAAACTAGTGATTTATTCAGACCTAAGTATAAGGGAACTTTAAAAACCGTGAAGTGCAGTCTCTTCCATTCCTCACTCTGTGCATCTCCTCTGTGTAGAAAGCAATGATCTTCTGGATGAGAAGCACGGAAAATTGTCTCTCAGCAAGGCCATATTTTTGTATAACTGAGATGAACTGGGGTCAGAATCAGTGGTAATCCAGCACTGGCAAAGGAAGTACATCACTGTGAGAAATAAGCCTAAATCACTTAGTAAACTACACTGGAAAAAAGTCAGTTCTTGGAACCAGAATGAATCATCTTGTGAATTTTTTTCTGTATCTTGATCTTGGAAACCAGAAAATAACCTCTCCTTCCTCCAGAGAGTTATACCTGAGTTCTTTTGAGATGTGCATAAGATGTTAAGAATTCTCTGGTTTTTGTTCAGAAGTAGGACAAATATTCAGGAAAATATTCTGCAAAAAACAACAACTGCCTTGTTTTATATGTAAATTCAGATTTCTTTTAATAAGTTGTAGAGTTTTGATTGTCATGTTTGAGTGTGGATTCAGGTAGGCTTGGGCAAATAAGGCCATGCTCAGATTTGGAACTGTTTGTGGATATATTAATGTTTGTGTCAGAGTTTGAAGTTGAATATTTGATAGCTTATCCAATCAGAAAAGATCTATTTTACAGAAGATCCCATATCATATGATGATGCAGTCATATTTCCTTCAGGGCGGTCCCATGGTGTAATGGATAGCACTTTGGACTCTGAATCCCAAGGTCATGAGTTCGAGTCTCAGTGGGGACCGTCCCTTGGCAGTTCAATGCCTCCCTGCCATCCCATCCCGTCAGATCCTGGATGGTCAGCAGGGTCAGCCCTGGTTAGTACCAGGGGCTGTGACAGTCCTGAGGACTTCATTGTCACTGTCCAAGCTCGCTCAGCTGTGGCAGGTGGACCTTAGGAGTTAAAGGGTGGGGCCAGTTCTGCACATGCTGTGCCTCACCTAAAACATCCCCTGCACAGGCTGGAAGGGCACACCCACTTGGGGAGAGCCCTGCCCAAATCTTGTTCACGAAGTCTGGCCGTACATACATATCTCCTTCGATGTCCCATTGCTGTTTTTCAATGATCAAAACCAGTATCGCACAGTCTTGGAATTGTATTGAGTCTCTGCAGGTGGTACATTGTTGAATGTGAGAGCTGGGGGAGAATCCTAGCTGTCATTCCAGAAGAGAAACTCTTCCTGTAGGACCGTTTCCTCTCCTGCTTATGGTTGCCATGGAGGCAATGCAGGGCAGTAGCGGGCAATGGTCTTAGGGCACTTGAGATTAAGTAATCTCCTAGAGAAAAGTACAAAGAAAAAGTTGCAAGGCTGAGGCTATCTTTTCCTTATTGGAGTTTCCTTTGGAGGCTAAGCAGAAACACGCTGTTGGCCAGAATAACCAAGTACAGCATAGTGGATCTCAAACCATACGAAATAGTTGCTTTACTTTTCCGTGTGGTCTGTGTGAAAGCTTTAATGCCAAAAAAGTTGGGATTTTTTTTCTGGATCTAAAATACTGCTGGAAATGCCACCAAAAAAAAAAAAAAAAAAGATGTGGCTTGGCCCTTTTCTCAGCCTTTCTCTAGCAAAGGATTTATAGCCTGGTATTCTCCATTGCACCAAGGTCAACAGCACAGCTAACTTGGCAGAGCTGCTGTGTTTGGAGAATTTTCAGCATCCTACTTGTTGGTGTTTCTCTGTCATGGCTTTTCTTGTGGAAAAAGAGGTGCAAGCAGTTTTTAATTGTCCTCAGGGACAGAGAGTGATTGAGATAATGATTTGCCTTTTCCTGAAGGCTGCTGGGGACCAGGATCAGAAGCCTCAGGTCAGTGAAACTCAGGAAGCCTGTAATGTCTGGCAAGTGGGTCATACCAAATGTATTTGAAAAATAGTGCCATGAGTGGCAAATTTAAATCTGGAAAAGAGTGTTATTCTGCTGACTTGGGTACCTTAACCCCTAGGACCCTTAGCAAATATTTTTGTTTACCCTGTCCTGCACCATGTGCCCCATTTCACTGGCGTATCTCTCTTAGAATGTAGGAGATAGGCTTCTATTTCCTTCTCCTCAGGATTTTCAACTCCTCTCGTGCTCCAGATTAAAGTATGTTCTGAAGCAGGATGTTCTCACATCCACTTTTCTTATTTTATACAGTTCCGAGGAATTCTTCAGGCTGCGCTAACATAGAAAGTGGAGAACCTGAGCTATGCACTCCCAGGAAAAGTGAGAATCAACATTTTTCAAAATGGGTGACTATTCTAACCATTTAATTTTTGGGTGAGAAGAGACTATAATTTTCATGCCAATTCTTACAAGGTTGGAAGAAAGGGCAGGTAGAGAAAAAGTAAGGTGAAAGACTTGACAGGAGCAAAATTAGGTGCTGACATGTCTCTAGGATGAGATGAGAAATTTTGCAAATGCCTGTAGCACCTGATTGTTGGCACAGATGCTCACAAAAATCTTTAAGCACAAATTCTTCCTCCAGTGAATCATTATGTCTCTGCTAGAATTGATAATATTTTGTGCTTATGGGGTTTACAGTATTTCCTTTTTGGCAGGCTTTAATAACTGCCTTTTCCATACCCTGAGGAAACATCAAGAATTACTTATTACAGTCTAGGAAATGCTGAGGCCTGTGGTTGGGAGTCTTAAATGTTTTTATTTATTACTATTTATCTAACTGCAATATTAATGTTCAAGTACAAAGTAACCAAGAATTTGCAGAATAAGAAGACACTGGAGTGCTTAAAATCAGTTTACTCAATCAAGCAGAATATGTCCCTGGACAAAGGGACACTCTGATTTCTGACCAGCAATTTAATCCCAATTTTGAGGGATGCAGCAGGAATTAATGGATACATAACCCATGTATAAAGGAAGGAATTTCTCCCTGGGTAGCAGTAATTTTTGCTACACCAAACACTGCAGTTTGTGAAATCCAGTCCTTGCAACACAAATGCAAATATTAATATTTGGGTTTAAATATTTTTCAGTGTTACTGAGCAACAAAAGACACAAGGCTGTCCCATAAAATTTAAATACAATATTTTATACAATTATAACAATTTATAATTCATAAAGTAGAAGTTGTAATTAACCAGTTGAACTGCAAAAATAATTACCTAATACAAGGCATGAAAAAAAGAGACAACTGTAGAAAGAAACAAGTCGTGAATTAACTGTAAATGCATTTAAGATGGAAACTAATGAAAAGTGTTTTTTTATAAGAGAAAAGTAATTCTGGACCAGTTTCCCAACAGGACTGCAGGGGCAGCCAGCCTACAGTTTTTTTAGGAGCTTACCAAGATTATGACTCAAATCAAATAACTTCACTGCATGAAAAAGAGAAATACATTTTATCTGCTAGAGTTCCTTGTCAAGCCTATAATCTACGCATTTTGTTTCTTTACAATTCTTTACACTAATACATGACTAGAAGAATTATTCAGAATTACAGTGCTAAATAGAGCATTTAGACTAGGCTTTATTAACTAGGCTTCTTTACAAGTTTTTTTAGTGTCATATTGCTTTCAGGAGATAAGTATCTTCTTTTCTTGTAGAACAATACCTATTTAGTTAGATCTATTCTGCATTTACTGCATTGTATTTTCCTTTTTCTAACTACATCTGAAGAGAACAAATTCTTTCCCTTTGTTCTCCTATGAACAAAGCTTTCAAAAATAGAAAGAAAAAGAGTACCACCAGAAAATGAAATAGAGTTCACCTTCAAAGTACTGCATGTGACTGGAAATAAAATAATTCCATTTCATGGAGTGATGTATTTTCAATGCTTTTTCTATCTGCAGATTTACAGTCATGTTGAAATCTACAGCAAGAAAAAAAGAGGGAAGATATCTGTAGTTCCTTCCTGAAGGTATTATTACCAAATACTTTGAGTCTCTAGATTATTGGTTCATTGGAGGCAGCACAGAGATTTTCTTTGACACTTGAACTTTAGAGTTTCAGAAAGCCTGAATCAGCAAACAGTCCTCTCCAACCACACAAATGCAAATTATATCAGTTTAGAATAGCTTCTTGGCCTTTAAACTCAATTAGCTCAACAGTGTCTGAATTTTTCTGAAATACAGATACATGGATTTGAATCATTGAATATAATATATATTACACCATTTTGGAAACAGTTGGGCTGGGAAAAAAAGGGTAAAGAGAAATACTCTTTAATTTTCTCTTTCATAGAGTGTTCAGCGAGATTACTAAATTTATCAGAGGAACTGAGACGACAATGTTATCCATTCTGCCTGACACCTTTCAAACTGCAATTAGGGAACTGACAGCCATTCTGATATCAACTATTAAACCACATGCATTTATACTAAAATTAATGCATTTGGCAAGATCTGAGAAATTCAGGTGCAAAAAGGTGAAGTTTGAAAATCTTCTGTGTAATTCTTAAAGACCTATTCAATCTGCAAGTCAAGCTAAAAGTGTGATTTGTGCTGAATGAAATTTTCACCAATCTCATGTAACAGCCAGAGAAGTCCCTGAAAACCGAATGCACACAATGATTGCATTTTCTACTTCTAGTGCCTTCCACCCTAAAATAATTTTTGGTTAGGTTGAAAAGAGACTGGGGTATGATGAAACTTTTTAGGTGCCGAGGCTGGTGAAAGATGGTTGAGGCTTACAACTTTTAGAGAGACCCTGATTACCTTTCTAGATAAGACAAATATGCAAAATTTGCATGATTGGCTCTATTTTGCTCATTGCTAGTTCTCTTTTTTTCCTTTGTTTTCAGCTACAAACCAAGAAACGCACTATTCCATGGCATTCACCCTCCTCTGGAGCAAACTCTGCCTAAGAGCAGGGCTGGTGAGCCAAGGTGCTGGTGATTTGAGAGTGGGTCTAAACTGCAGTCCAGAGGCAGCTTACACAACTCTGGTCATGAGAACATGGTAGCTGGTCTAAGATAGTATTTTGGACCTAATAATTCTTAGCTTCCCTTGAATATGATAACTACAAAGGGAAAAATCATAGAGACTGCAGAAGGAGTACATTTCATCCAAAAAGTACTTTGAGGACTCTAGTAAGGCTTAAATGATACAAAGACCTTAAATAGGGTATCTTCACTGGACTACAGGAGTTGACTGAAATTTTGAGGGCAACATAAAAGTCTTTAAATACCAAAATAATTGTAAGAATGATACTGATGGTATGGAAGCCTTGCATCTTCACATCCTGAGGAGAATGAGACATTTTCCTGTCATTACAAAAAGAGAGAAGTAATTTTTTAAATTACCAGTGATTATGAGTTCTTCCTTGAGTCACAAACTGCAGTTTCAGCTTCGTAATTGTACATCAACAGGCTATACCCTTCAGTGGTTGAGCTAATATGATATGTGAATTCAGGAAATGAATGTTATGAACAAATAACATGCAAGTAATATTCTAAGACACCTTCAATAATATTAGCAGAAATAAAAAAGAAACTATGCGTTACCAGGCAATTAGAAATTTTATTCATGCACAGAGATATATACACATGTATGCCATTGCTGATTTCATGAGATTTTTAAAGTATGATAGTTCAGCCAGAAATCATTCTTGGCACAAATGTGCTTAGTACTGTAAATTCAATATAAAATATACACAATATATACTTTTTTTGCAGGCTTTGAAATGAGAGTTTGCTGTGAGTGGTTGTTGCCCATGATCTGGGGAGCATGATACACAGAAGGACTCTGGAATGTCAGAAAGTGCTGAGTTATAGCAGTTGTTCAATAATTTTTTTCTAATTCCCAGCTCCTATGCAGAGTGCTTGTGATTGGAACAATTGCATCTATTTAGTATTACTCAGCTGCTACTCCCAGTGTTCATAAACAAACAACATAGTGGTGTCCACATAAGACACAACCAGTGAGTGCTGCAACTACAAAACTGGGAGAAAGACTGAGATGTAGGTTTCCCTGCATGCCTAGGTATGTTGTGTAGGATTATACTCATTATCATATGTTAGCAAGGTGTGAGAGATACAGTGTGCAGCCTGATTGCACTTATTTTCTACTCATGGAGAGTTCCATTTGCTCGACCTTTCATTTGTCTTTGGCTTGTGTGTGTGTGGCACAGAAAAGAGGTGAAGAGAATAAGTCAGAGAGCGTCAGTGGAATATTGTGCTCTCAAGGGGAGATCCTTGTGGTTCAGTGGCCTATCACATGTATTTCTCCTCTTGGTAAAACCAGTATGGTGGTTTTCTACTGTTTTCAGATGCTTAAGCCAGGAACAGCTTCTTGGTATGTGAAAGTTTACACAGACATATTTTGTCCTGTGGTATCAAGAAGGTTAAGTGAAGAGGAGGCAATGTGCGATGTACATGTGATATAGAGCCCTTAATGTGAGAGAACCTTTTGCGTTTGTCTTAAGGCATCAGACTTAGAAAATCTAACCTGGGGTGAGAGGATCATTCCTTGGTCAGTTTAGGCTCTGTTCTTCTACAGTGCAGCTGTGGTTGTTTGTTGTCGTAAAAATGAACAGACAAATTGGGAAAGAAATGTAAGAATCTGCAGGAGAGAACACAGTAGGAAGTACTGATCTTTTCCCTCGTGACCAATGACAGGACATGAGGAAATGGCATGAAGCTGAGTGAGGAGAAGTGAAGGCTAGATATTAGGAAAATATTTTTCTCTCAGAAAGTGGTTGGGCACTGGAACAGGCACCCCAGGGAAGTGGTCACAGCACCATGCCTAACTTCAAGAAGCATTTGGACAACGTTCTCAGGCACATGGTGTGTCCTGCACAGGGCCAGGAGTTGGACTTGATGATCTTGATAGGTCCCTTCCAACTCAGCATATTCTGTGATTCTTCCACCAGCAGAGGAATTGGTAGCAGAGAAGGTGGCTGGTAAACAGAATTCAGATTAAGCTAACATAATTATGGTATAAGACTAAAAAAAAAAAAGTAGTAATTCTTCACTTGGCAACATTGTACTGGCCTGTGTACTGAACCCTCAAGAGAAATATTGAGTTTTGAAGCATGCTTTTAAAAGAAATGATTGATTGATTGATTGATTGATTGATTGATTGATAAATCATGCTTGATAAACTTGATTTCCTTCTATGCCAAAAAACTACCTGGATGCATGAGGGGAGATCAGTGGATATTGTCTACCTCAATGTCACCAAAGCTTTTGACACTTTCTCACAAATATCTTCATAGGCAATCTGAGGAAGTGTGGATTGGATGAGTAGACAGTGAGGTGCATTGAGAACTGGGTGAACATTAAAGCCCAAAGAGTCATAATCAGTGGCACAGATTTTAGTTGGAGGCCTGATATTAGTGGTGTCCCCCAAGATTCAATACTGGGACCTGTTTTGTTTAACTAATTCATCAATGACTGGGATGAAGGGGCAGATGCCTCATCAGCAAGTTTGCTGACAACACAAAGCTGGAGGAAGTGGCTAATCCCCCAGAGGGCTGTGCAGCTCTTCAGACTGATGTTGAAATATTGGACAGGTGGACAGAGAGGAACTGCCTGAAATTCAACGCAGGTAAACGCAGGATCCTGCAGCTGGGGAAGAATAACCCCATGCACCAGTACAGGTTGGGTGCTGACCTACTGGAAAGCAGCTCTGTGATGAAAAGGCCTGGGGGTACTGGTGGACAAGAAGCTGCCCGTGAGCCAGCAGTGTGCCCTGGTGGCCGAGGCAGCCCATTGTATCCTGAGCTGCATTAGGAAGGGCATTGCCAACAGGTCAAGGGAAGTGATCCTGCCCCTCTACTCAGCCCTGGTGAGGTACATCTGTGTCCAGTTTTGTGATCCCCAGTCCAAGAGAGACATGAAGCTCCTGGACTGGGTCCAGTGAATGGCAACAAAGATGATTAAGGGACTGGAGTATCTCTCTTGCAAGGAAAGGCTGAGGAAGCCGGGCCTGTTCAGCCTTGAAAAGAGGTGGATGAGAAGGCATCTCATCAATGTCTGTAAGTATCTGAAGGGAGGCTACCAGGGGGATGGATCCAGGATCTTCTTAGTGCTGCCAAGCAGTAGTACAAGAGGCAACAGGCAGAAACTGATGCACAGGAAGTTCCACCTGAACATGAGGAACAACTTTCCAGTGGGGCTCACTGTGCACAGGAATAGATTGGCCAAAGAAGTTGTGGAGTCTCCCTCAGATATTCAAGAACCATCTGGACACAATCCTGTGCAATGTGCTTGAGGATGACCCTGGCTGAGCAGGGAGGTTGGACCAGATGGCTTCTATGATTCCTTCCAGCTTTACCCATTCTGTGATTCTGTGATTAAAACAGACATGTACAAATAATGAGAGTGAAGAATTAGATATTATAATTGGATAAGAGAGAAGAGTCTACAGAAACAAACATCTTCAGACTAGACAGTGGAAATTTGAGAGATGTCTACAAATTCATAGAAATTTTAGAGTTGTTGCCTGTTATTTTCAATAATTGTTGAGAACTGAGGAATTATTTGATGTAAATTAGAGCATGGGCCATTTAACTAGATATGAAGGCAAAGTTTAAAAGGAAAGCAGATGAAGTCCCTTGGATTTCAGACATTGCAAATATCTCATGGTAGAGATAACACTCAGCTGTCCTTGCCTGTAAAGACCTTGTCCTTGTTGCTAAAGGTCTCTGGTTATGGAAGTTTTGATGTAATCACTAGGCAGAGAGACTCTCCTGCTCCTTCCTATCATGTTGCAGTGTCTAGTGGTTGACAGCTTTTCCTCCTAGCCAGATCTCTTCATTCACTTTTATTCCCCATTCAGAAGAACACCGAGAGGAAGATAATGGGTCCTCAAATGCAGAGACCGCAAATTTGAGTGCCTCTTACATGAGTTACATAAGGAGTAAGGGAAGAGATGTTTTATTCCTTTTTTTTTTTTTTATGTTTTCTTTCCTTAACACTTCAGAAAAGACACAAGGTATAAATCTGACTTGATACTGTTATGGATAATGATAAGGTATTTCAATTGACAACACAGGTATTTAGGTGATGTAAATCAGCATTGTTTCATCTGGCACAAAATGATCACTGAACTGTTCTTCCTACAGATACCGCATCTTCTGTACTTTCTACAAAAATTGTCAGTGAGCAGAAATCTGCTCACGAACCTGTGAACAGAAATCACACTGAATAAGAATTAGAGATGGAAAAATAAGATATTTGTCCTTTAGTGATTCAAGTTTTTTTCTCCAGAGTTCTCCTCCCATTTTTCTTTTAATTAACTGAAGCAAAGAACTTTCCACTCTTTACATTACGAGTTCCCAGAGCCCATGAGACCTTCACTGTCAGGGAGTTGTTGCAGTCTAGGGACAAAAATGTGTTCTCAGCTGTACTAATGTAACACCTCGTTAAGCTGAGCAAAGGGGCATGCACCTCTCTATACACAGGGCCGGTCCTTCAGCTTTTGCTCTGTTCTGTTTTCTCCTCTATAACTGATAAAGATTTTCTCACACTCTTCAGCCTCTGTAGCTACCAATTACTCATTTTTCTTTGCTGCCTTTATATTTTTTTCTGCAAGTTTTAACTCATCTTCTGTAGTGTTCATTGGTTCCCTCCCTTTATCTCAATTTTCTTTAGATATTTCAGCTGTTCTTAGAGAGTCAAGTATTTCACTGCTAATTGATTGCATTTTTCTGTGTCAGTGAGACTATAGTCTGTTAGGTGTTAATTAGTGTCTTGCAAGATTCTCTGAATTTCAACCACACTCAGAGATTCTAAGTGTTTCTTGTCATAGCCACATCAGCTTTTTACAAAATTATTTTCATCAAGTTTTCCATTTGAAACCTAATACCTGTGTGAGGCTCTCTGGGATCATTTTATGGAGCTCAAAATTCAAGTTACTGCATTAGCCGTGCCAATATCTTGTGTTAGTCATGAACCCTACCATATTCATCACTCAGTGTAGAGTTAACCTCCTTCTGTGAATTCAGAAAAGCTTGTACTTTCATTTTTTAAAAATCAAATCAGCTTTTCATCCTTCTTTATCTAGATGAAAGCCTAAAAGATGTAGTGCCTGTGGAGTCCAATCCCATAGGGCAAAAAAGAATTCAAAACATCATTTTTAAATGTCACAATTCTGAAGTAAATCTTGTGGGCTTTTTGGTCTGCCTAATGATGTTTGGATGTTGGTAGTCGCCTCTGATCAGCAGCCTTGATGCTTCACATCCTCAACTTGAGACACAAATAACTCTGTTAGTATAGGAATTTAAGAGATAAGGGAAGGTTGATACCTGGAAAACAGGAAACTGTTGCTCACTGTCAATTTTTGTTGATCTGATGGTGCACAACATTAAGTGAAATTATAAACCCTTGCATAACTTATAACATTCTAAGCCTTCAAAGATCTTGCACTGAATTCATGCTTTCATACTTTTGAAAACTCTCAGTAAAGAACATATTGACAAAGAGACTAAAGAATTAAGCATCATATAAAATATGGTCATCTTATGATCTAAATGATATTATGGGAGGCTGATGGTGCTTTAAAATCTATGTCAGTGCATACCATAATAATGCAGTCTTATTCTCTGTCTGTCTCCATGTTCAGGCAATTAAACAATCAATAGAGTAACTGAGTAAGAAATTTTCATTAATGAGTACTAAGAATAAGGGAAGGAAAATTCCAGACTTCATTGCTTCTTTAGATTAGTAGAAGTATCACACAGTATTAGAATATCCTCAGAGTCTTTTTGAGTATTGGAACTGAAATTTTTGTTCTTGGGGCTGTTTTGACCTGGGCAAGGACAGCTACTTTTGCTACTTCACTCTAGAAAGTTTTTTCTTAGTCACTCTTCATTCTGGCCAAGAGAATAAAGAACTGCTCGAACCCACTGAAAAGAAAAAGAGGGGGAAGTATCATTTTTAAATTCAGATAATTGACAATTATCTATTATTTTGTCTCATTATAAAGAAATCTCACAGAAGAGGTTAAAAAACAAGTGAAACTTTTTTTTAAGGAAATATTTTAAATTTCTTGTTTTTATTATAAGACAGTAACTCTGGATATTAAAGACCTGATGTTTTGTTGCATTTAGGAGTTGGTAATGGATTTCTCACTTTGATTTCATCCTACTAAGAATTTCTGGATGGGATAATTAGTCAATCCCTATAACTTCTAGTTTTTTCATTCAAGTATATGATATCACCTCTAGAAGAAAGTCTTATGTCTCAGATGAGTGCCTTTGAACTTAACTAACATACATTAAATGAGCCTGTTAATAAAAAGAAGTCACAGGGAACACTATGAAATGCATTGCTTTAGAAAGTTTCAAGCTTCTGGAACAATTTTGCAGCTTTTTAAGTCTTCAAGGTCATATGAGAAAGTTTAAGGCTTAAAAAAGTCAGAGGGAACAGCCACAGTTTTTGAAAACAGTAAAGGCAAACTTGAAACCCAATTTTATCAAAGCTTGGCTGTTTTCCTATCACAGACAGTAGACACCATTAATCTCTTCCTTTTGTTTAAACAGATGCTATTTGCTTGGAAAGTAGCTGAATTTTAAATGCAGAAAATTATTATACAAGAGGAAAAATCTTGACTAGAGGTTACATGGAGAGGGTTAAGTTCAAGAAAAGTTTAAGAGAAAATCTTTCTTACTCTTGCATCTTCCAAGATGTGTGAGGTAAGTTTTCCCCCACCTTGGGAACTATACATTTTGATATTCTCCAAAATCAAAAATTTTGTGTTGTTTTGTTTGTTTGGTTTTTTTTTTTTTTTTTTTAGTGGCCAAATATAATGCTGATACATAAGTAAGATAATAGTTGAATCATACAGATATATATTGGTTATGTGACTGTATTTGATGTTAGTGAAAGAGTAGGTGGAATAATTCAGATCACAAATTCTCCCTCTGTCTCCCTTTGGTGCAGCATTATACAGTTGCTTTTTATCAGCACATATTGTTTTTAATTGAGCTAAGTCAGGTTGATCAGCATTCAGTGACATGGAGGCACTGTTTTGTTTTTTTTTTTTCCCATTAATTGTCTGTAGTGGATCCAAGCTCAGTTGTTTTTCCTAATTTTTTGAGGCTGGATTGGAAATCTTTTCTTCCTACATGAAGGCTGGCTATCTTTGGGGTGGACTTCAGACAGCATCTCAGTGTTTTCCTGTAAGCCAACCAAAATGTGAGCAAGAGAACAGCATGGAGCTCTGATGCAGCACAAAGCTTCTAGACATTCCTGTTATAGCTTATGCAAAACAATTGTGCTTTGCATTGCACAGAGAGTGATTAATCAGCTCTCAGTAATGTGTCAGTAGCTGCTATTTTGGAAGCCAACAGTGACCTGAGCTAAAAGCTGGTTCTACCTGGGCACACATGTTCTTCCTTAAAGCACTCCAAACACACAGCTGAATATGATGTGGAGATATGGGTCTAATCTGCTCTGCTGAGCTCAAGGAGGGGTTAGCTTTCAGGGCTGAGGAAAAATGTTTCTTGCTAGAGCAAGTTTTGCCTCTAACTAGCCCTTCAACTTCTCACATCTAAGCACAACAGATGGTACCTCCTGCAAAACCATATCTCTTTAACATCATACTGAGGCTTTGGTTCAGTAGAGGCTCCCAGCCCTGATTTCTGCAGGGCTCTACTTCTTTTTTGATTTCTTGTGAGACTCTCATTTCTGTCAAGATATAACATATTAGCCAACTGTGGCTGCTGAAATCAGTAGCAAAAGTGATTCAGTGACATTCCCAATTTTAAAACTGAGTTCTTTTTAGTACTTGCTTACCCGAAAGCAAAGAAAAAAAAACTTATTCCCTTTGTTCTTACCTTTACTCTGTATTCTGCTCTCTCAAGACACTTTCTCTTCACTCCCTGCACTCTTCTGTGCCTCCCACAGGTAGACAGCTGCTAACCCAATTCAGGAACAGAGATGTTTGTGGTGGTGGGGAAGGTTGGCAGCAGAAAGGTGATGTGTTTTAATTCTTGAATGTGTTCTTGCTGTGCAGGAATTTCATCCCTGGCCCAACTCCACCTGTACAGCAGAATTTTAATTTTTCCTTGACTGATTCTAATTTTTCAGAGATTTTGAACAGTTTAAAAAATAGCAACAAAAAAATGGATCCCTTGTTGCTCTGCTTCTGACATTTCCTTCACATACCAAGGGATAGCAGCATGGGGGTGAGATGGGAGAGGCATAACACTTTTGAAACTATTTGTCTACTGTTACTGGAGATATTTTTTGAGAATTGTTTGGTACTTCTGTATTCTGTTTATTGGGTTATTCTTCAGTTTTCCAATGAAAGCTCTCTGTCAGAGCTTTCATTTTTAGGAATGCAGATCCTTCACTGTAATTTTTCTGAATGGTAATTGTTAGTGGTACTTAAATGTAATTGCTTAGTTTTCCTTTTGTAAAATTAAATGCAAGAGTAATTTGTAGGAAAATAAAAGTGTGACTCAGACTTCCTCCAGTTATCCATTCTTTTTCGTACTTTATACTATGAAGGGAATGTAAAGCAGTTCTTTCATGCCTCCTTGAGGTTTATCAGATACTATGTTCAACGCAGTCCTTAGATAAAAGCTTCGAGTTCGTTTCCTTT
>JAOXXN010000446.1:34275035-34289529 GCA_026770055.1 Myrmophylax atrothorax
GAATCTCTTCTGATTAGAAAAATCTGAGGAACAGAGAGTACACAAGTCTTACATGTCTTCAGTTGTTTTTCTATAGAGTGGTCCTCATACTGCCAGTATTGCTTAATTTCTTGGCATCAGTCTGAACAGTCTGAAGCTGTCATTATTATCAGCAAGGATCAAGGTGGCAGGTGTTTTTTGCAGTGCTACAGAGATTCCTCCATCCAGCCTTCCTCTTATTGGTTGTCTCTTGCTTCTACTGATCATGTTCATGGAGGACATTAAACAAACTGAAGTCACTGGAGAAGAATATGGAAACACTCCTAGATACAATGCAAGTATCCAAAATGTGATGCTGCTGCTTCTGGTACTTGTTCAGGCTTGTTCAGAGCTGATTTAGGTGCAAGGTGTAAATGTAAGCTCCGAACTACCACAGAGGATTGGTTTACACTGGAGAGGTCTTCCAGGTACCAGGTAACCAAACTTCAGTGCAAATTTACACTCTGAAGGACATACTAACACATGATGCATTTAAGAGTGAATGGAAAGAATAAGCAGTTTGCATTATGCAATGCTAAAACAAATATCTGTTTTTTGAAACAGATCTCACTACTACAATGAGTAAAGTCAGAGCTAAGCACCAAAAATCTTGAGAGGATTGAAAACGTGGTGTTGAGTAACAGTCTTGCACAGCCAGATACAGCATTTAATTAACTGAGCTGTGGTGTGGAAATAAAGACAGAATGAAATAAACACAGCAATTGGAAAAAAAGACAGTATTTGTAATACAGAAAAATAAGGAAGAAAAATAAGGCAACAGGCAATAGTAACAGGTAAATGATGAAGTAGTATCAATAAAATATTTCAGAGTAATATTGCAGTAATTGTCCAAGGGATTTGGTTAATACCTTGAATAGAAATCTGTGCAAACTAGCGTTGGATTTTACTGAGTTAGGAAGTTTGTAGCCTTAATAACTTCTCACTGCCAACACTGTTAAAAATTATCTCACCAATAATTCTGCAAGAGGAAAATCTTGTGCTAGCCATAATAGAGCAGTCTGATAAAAATCATGATGAATGGCAGACTTTAGTGAACTGTGCCCCTCTGTTAATGAATAGCATCTATTTTTTTCTTTAATAATTGAGCCAAATCATTGAAGATGGGGCAATCAGTCAGGTTATAAGCCTTGAAGAACTACTGTATTTTATGAGTTTCATACCAATTAAATTAATTTGTTCTGCTGTATGTCACTGTTGATTTGCAAATTTTTTTTTTCCTGGCTGAAGCCTGGAATCAGCATTCCCTATAAGCCCTGTCTCATGCTTTTTAAATTTGAAATGTGAACCAGTGTATTCTCTTCTTTAGATTTCCTTCTCTGCTGCTACATATGTTAGTTTTCCATCTCTCCTCATTATACAATTAGGCACCTGACATAGAGACAGGGCAGGTTGTGAGCGCCAAGTTTGAACCACGTGTGTGTGGGAGAGGCTTGAGCTACATCTCACTGCCTTCTTCAGATTTACTTAGATACCTCTGAACTGTGGGAGGGGGGACTTCCCAAGGCTTCCCTCTGAGATTCCCAGGCTCCCCTACCCAGGTCAGGGCAGGGGTTTGAGATCCAGCTCCCAGTGATTAGATCATACCTAAGATGAAATTGGAAGTAGAAGGTTCTTATTTCTTGTCAATCTTCCCACAGTCCCAGCAGCAGAGTGGCATATCCCGGGTCAGAGACAGAAGACCAATCCTGCAAATCCATACCCATTTGACTAAGCCTGCTTTCATAAATAATTGCAGAAGTGCTTTTCAGGATTGGGAGTTTTAATTTAGAACCCAATTATGACATCATGGTTTATGTTCTTCAGCAGTGAGTATGATCATTAGTCAGTATGCCAGGTTTTCTGCTCAGTGGAAAGACCCTGTCATGGGCTGATTACTCTTTATGAGCAAACATCCTTCACAGCCTTCAGACCAGCTCACAGCTATGGAATTGCACCTGTCATTAGACACGGTAAAGATCAATAAAATACAGTTACAGTCAAATCAAAGAGATAGATACTAGACAAGTAAACAGAAAATGGGTTATATCTAATGTCCATGCAAAGTTAAAAGTACCTTATATCAACAAATGCTTCCAAATTCAATGACTTGGCAGCTTGTTCACTGTTATTATTATTTATGTAATTTCTACTCCTGTGGTTATACACAGGTTTTTTAGAGTTATTTCGATTATTTATGTTTCAGCAGTGGTGAGCAACTTAAAACAGATACATCTTGATGAATATTGTTTAGATAAATATTTTAAAAGGTACAGATTAGAAGAGAAGGTAAGCACCACATCTAGTCCATCTATTATGACAAAGTAGAAAGTATTTTAAAACATTTTTGCTCTCCAGGAAAAAAATGTCCCACATAATTTATTGATTTTTTCATAATTCTTTCAAGCTGAACTGTGTGCAGTTTTGCTGCAGAGACAAGGATACTGTGACACTGCTCTAAATCACTGAGAAGTGTTTCTTTTTAATGTCAGGATGAGAGACTACTTAATTAGCTAATCAAATCAATATTTGGAATTTTTCATTCTGGTTTATATCTTCACACTTAAACCAGCAATTTTTTTTTCCAGGAAAAAATGCTAGTCTGCTGAAAAATCCCCAAATTGTCATGGTTAATGAGGCATTTTTCTTGTGTAAAAGCTGTATCGCAATCATTGGGTAATGTTTATGTTTGTTACCCTGCCAAAAGAAGTCAAACTGCAGCACTACTGATTCAAGAGAAGGGAAAGGCTTAGAGGTGCTGTGTAGGGCCATAAAGACAGTCCTATGACACTTTTGGGGGATTAGTGGAGTTTCTGTGGGGACTGCCTCTGTCCTCACCTCTGTGTAGACAGTCTTACTCCCCGGTGCTTTAAGAGATGATGTGTTAGGATTTTGGAACTGAGGTGGTCTTTCAGCCAGACTTTGAACCATACTTTCCAAATGAACAATAGGGGGAAAAAAAGAAGCCTGTAATCTTGAGAGAAACATGGAATACATTGAATATACAGCCTGAAATTCATGGGAAGAAAATGAGCTTAGCAGTCCTCACCTGCCTACTTGAAGCCCAGGTTCATCTGGGTTCAACTGGTAAGCAAGTTGCTGAGAGCAATTTCAGGAAAAATACTAGGAAACATTGGTGACATCATTGTGCCACATTGGAAAGAGGAAGCCTAGTATGGAATTAGGGTACAGAGAAAGACAGCTGACACTGTTCAGTATTTTTCAAGAAAATCACAGACTGGTCTGCATAACACTGTAATCATAGTTTAAGTTACCTGCAAAATAGCAGTTAGCATTTTGTTATCTACGATTTAAAATGAGCTTAACAAGTACTTAAAGCAGAGTCAAAAATGTGTAGGAATAGAGGCCATAAAATAGCAAATTAAAGCTATTAAAGATTATTGAAGGAAGAGAAGAACAAAGGAAATGAGGTTTGTATGGTTTATTACAATTTGGTTTATAAGATTCAATACATCTTAATTTTCATTGGAGCTGAAGTTGGCATACTGTCTAGTCTGTATTGCTCATGGGCTACACAAAACTTTGTGTCTAAGAAATATTAATAATCTGTTATACAGTCTAATCTTTTCTTCCTCCTGTGTATGCTACCTTGAAATACTCTTTTAATAAATGACATTTTTTGTTAAAAGATTTACAAGAACAAGGAACCTGAGGGATATTTTACTTGTATTGTGGAGTGATTAATATTATTTTCATTACTGACAACATAAAAATGCTCCTATAAAATTGATTTTCATCAATGCATCCCATGCTCTTCAAAGTGGGATTATTATTTTAATCCCTGGATTATGTCTGGTGAAACTGAATCACTCTGAAGTTATGGTTTTATCCAAGGTTGTGTAGTGTGTAAGAGACAGATCTGGGAATAAGCATTCTGAAATGATCTCTGATAATTGTGTTAATAACAACAGTGGCAGCAACAGCAGCAAGGCTTGTTGAAATCAAGGATGAAAGATGAAATCTCTAATTGGGAAAAGTCTCTGTTAACACATCAGGTGGGGTTGTGACTTCATCACAAAGTGTGTAAGGAAATAAGACAAAGTACAGTGATGATTCACTGGTGAAATCAAACCCTTCAAAACAATCTTGACACTTGTTATGTAACCCCAAAACATTTTAGCTATCAGCTTCTCCAAATTACATCGATTTTCTCTAGGATCATATATTTAGAGAGGGTTTTTCTGTCCCAGCCGAGGTGCCTGGAAGTTACAATATGTGCAAGTAAGAGCAGTGGCTGTAGGTTGCACCCCAGACAGCTGAGAAAGAATCGTCATCACAAATGGAGGGGCTGATTGTCCTCTAGAGAGACCTCATTCACTCCACTAACTGCAGTGAGAGTGACAGATTTTGTCATATTTATGTAGCCTCTTAAAAACAAAAGTCAGGAGAGATTATTGGTTCAGGAAAATGATAATTCTCAGCCCCTTTTCAGATTAAAAACGTTTTAGCACTTAGATTTTATTGTTAAACTGTTTCAGTTTGTGAACTATAAGATATTCGTGGAGGTTCTGATCTCTTCAAAATTTTGGATGGATGAGGACTGAATGTATGTTGGAAAGTAAAGAAAGCTAATGTAAATCAAGACAGCTTGAGGCAATGTGATAGACTAAATAGATGTTAATTCTATCTGTAATATGCAGTTAAAAAGCTTTTCGTTAATTAAAATGAAGATGAATTACGTTTTGGCATTGCAACTGTTCATTAAATGTTTCTTGACTTTGCAACATTCATATGTAGGAGTTAGATGCCTTGAGAGCTCCAGAAGAAAGTTTGCTTCCGATGTTTTCCGAGGCTGCTGCACGTGCAAGGAATGCTTTGGTGAGTGCCATCCATTATAAACCTGTGTACGTCCTGTTTGTGAATAACACCTGATTCTGAGTCTTTTAGGTCACTTTGAAAATTCAGGTGTGCAGGCAGGTGATAGAGGTGACAGAAATGCTCCACAGCATTAGGTTTAAGGGAAAAAGAGACAACCAAGTAGAATAACTGAAGTCTGCATAATACAGACCATGGGATTTCATGTGGTCAGCTGTGTGTTGAACCTTAGCTGTAACTGCTCAGTGTCTTCCAGAAACAAGTTTTCATTTGGCAACACCAAGAAATGGAAAATGAGCTCATATCCTCAGTAGCTTGTTCTCTGAGTTATTGAACTCTTATTACTTATATGATACTCAGTGAACAGCAATACACAAGCCAGATCTTAAGTTATTGAATTTTCTCTTAAAGAGAATTAAAAATCAGATTTTTAGTTAGCACTGCTAATTTTTGTTTCTTTTACTACAAGTAACTCCTAAAACTACTGAATAAGAGAAATTGGGGGAAATTTTTCTTTTCTGTAATCAAGTTGTGCTTAGTTCTTTCTTTGCTAGCCTGTAGTTTATCTCAGATTTTTTGTTTCTTCTCTGTAGTGAATTATGTGTTTTTCATGTGGATGTTTTGAAACCAGAAATGGGAAAGCTTTTTTAAATTGGGAAAATGTTATTACAGAACTACAAAAAATTGGCAGAGAGATTCAGAGAAAATATTCCATCTGTCACTAGTTTTAATTAAATCAAAAGCCCAGAACAGAAACAATTGAACATGCACAAAACCAGAATTCAGTCAAATGACTTATATATTTAGAGCTATTTTCATTGGCAAATTAAAATGAGTCCCAAGTATTTTTGCTCCCTATTTTCCACTAAGTTTTATATTATTGTATGAAACAAGATTTCCTAAGTAAATAACCCTTTTCTGAACCATAGTATTCTTGCTTATTTATGTTTTGAATGTCTCTGTATTATATTGTGTCGCACTCAAGCCATTTAAGTTAGTATTACAATCCTGATTTTGATTAGCTATTTCACCACTGATTTTTCTTGTCTCCCCAGAATACAATTTTTGGATGGTTGTTTAACTGATGAAGTGATACATACTGGCATTATGTTTAGTGGCATCACATTAACAAAGAAAGTTCTGTGTGAGTTTAAGAGTATGAGAAACAGATTATTAAAAGCTCTCTCTAGACTGACCAGCAGTTCAGCATCTTAAGATTGTGCTAAGATATCTACTGATGCCAATATGAATTAGAGTGGGCAATAAATTAATGGACATTACAAGTTATGATGAGATAAAAAAATGTGTGTTGTTATCTGGCATCAAATGGATAGGAAATGAAAGCTGATGGGTGTTAGAACAGTTCCCACATTTGCAAAGCATTTAGGAAATTTATTAACTATGCATATCCCACAGTCATTTTAGGATCTACCATTTTTAATGCCCTCTGTATGCAATTCAACACTATAATTTTCAACATGCTTTCTTTTATTCCATTTTTCTTTTCTACCTTACATTATCAGGATTAAGGAATATATGAAGCATTACTGCCAGAAACCTATACCACAGTCTTCAACCTCCAGAAACAAGATGGTGTAACACCTCTCTCTTTTGTTGGGATGCTGTTGGTTTGAGTCTTATGTTGTGTTCAAACTATCTGGTTTGAGTGTTCAGATAATGTGAGGAAATGCTACCTGCTGTGTCGGTGTGTTCTGAGGTGGCCTCTTTGCCTTAGGTGTAAACAAGATGTGCTACTGCTTCTGGACAAGGTTTGTTTTTTTGTCCTTTCCTGGGAGATAGTCTCACCCTATGGTTGAGAAATTTGTGTGCAGTTTCCCTATGGTTCTCCTTTTCCTGAGAATATTACATGAAGTAAAGCTGTATATGTTCATACAAGTTCTGGTGGCCTCTGTGTGGGTCATACTGCTGGTACCAGAACCTGCTCAGTCCACATCTGAGGAAATCCAGGTCTTCTCTTTAATTCCAGACCTCTCTCTGCAGCCCTGGGGAGTCATCTTAGGCCTTGTGTCTCATGGATCAGTGGATGGATGACTGCCATCCACTAAGGGTGCATGTTCATTCCTGTTCTGATTAAAATTAAGGGGTGCACCAGGCTGTTAGGAACTTTGCTGTTAGGTCTTCCTTTCTATTGCTTTGGTCCACCTACCACTAAGGAAGTGTTATCCACTGGTGATTGAGGTTTACTTGACTGTCACAGACTAACTGAAGACTTCTTTCTTCTCACATCTCATAGCAATCACACTCTTGAAGAATTTGTTACGTTTTTGCATGCATCAATAAATCCAGTTCCCAATAGGACTTGGACCTAATATTTTCCCTTATGTAAAATCAGTTTTTCAGTCCATGGTAATCCACTGTCTATTGCACATATCCAGGAAGGTGTCAATCTTGAAGTGAACTTTGTTGTCATAAGAATAGCTGGACAGAAAGGCCAACTGAATTAAGACTGATATAATGAAAAACCTAGCAATCTTTTAAAAAGTATAATTTTAAGAAAAAGGTGGTTTGAATAATTTCCTGCAGTGTATTTACAATAGCATATGTCTAATGCAGCTGGAAAAAGTAGAGAATATTTCTGCATTGTTCCAGGAAGATAAAAGTATGAATTTTGTTGTGAGTTGATTTTTTTTTGTATCTAGCTTTTCCTCTCATGCTGTTAGTGTATCAAATTATTCAGTAATATTTTAAAAGCTGAAGAACACTCTACCTGAAAAAAAGGTAAACCACTAGCAATATAAATATGCCTGATAGATGAGGAAAGGAAGAGAAGCAACTTTTCATAGGGTTAGTAAAATTAAAAGATGACATTACAGCAATTTAGAATTTCTTAAGGTACCAGTGAAGTTTCTGAGTTCTGGTAAGTTGATTACTGTTAGTGAGTGAGAAAAGCCTCTGTAGGGTACTTTGGAAAAAGGAATTACAAAATTTTTCGGTCACAAAATTAAAACTCCTGCCCTAAAAGGTGCTGAGATTTAATTTAGAATGACTTAATGACTCCTGTTCCCCATACATCGGGACAGGGTAATGAACAGAATTATAAATCACATACCATGTGATTGTGGTTGAAATCATAGTGAACAGAAAGCTCATGTCAGTTATGGCCTGGGACTCATGTACAACTCTGAGGCTCAACTTAGTTCCTCATCTACTGTCATGGATGTGCCTCTGCTGTTCTGGGGGCATTGCAGTGAGTTGTGTGAGACAAATGGGTGCTCGATTTTATTTTCTTTTGAAGAAAACAAATAGATTGTAGGCTAACATAAGCAAGAATATTTATACACATAGTGATCTAATGACAAGACATAAGGAAAGGCTGAGAAATCACACTGTACTTCCTTAAGAGTTCTATTCAAGGGTTTAATGATAAAAATGAGAAAACTATTTACAAATCCCAAGTTAGCTTCAAAAAGAAATTCAAGCCTCAAATCCTTTAGCAAAATACTTTTAACATAGATCTTGTTATCAATTGAGCTGACGTTTGACAAAGGTGTTTAATATTGAAAAACTCTATTCATGTTATCTGAATCACTGGCCCATATGGAATTTAAATTAGTTAATCTCACAGATTTTAATAAAGAAAAATTGACTCTGCATTTGTGAGTCTTTCAGGAATATGTAGCTAATGCGTAATGATAGAGATCTGTGCTGATGTATCTCAATGATGATGACAGAAATGAAGGATGTAATTCTCCAGATAATGAAAAAGATCTTCATCTTTGATTAGCTGAGGGGTACAAAATGTCCAAAATTGTTTTTTCAGGAGGAAAAATGGCTAGCTTCAGAAATGTTTTGTCAACCTGTTCAGGGATAACAGTATATGTTAAAAACTGTATATGTTACATGGATCATACTAACTAAATCTTTCACTCAATTGGAGTGTCTCACTGGTGATTAGAGTGGTTGATTTGTTATTTGATCCTTTGCAGTTGGTCCTGCATTTATGAGGAATTCTTTGGCAGATACAAGGCCATGTATAAAGCCATGGTTACAGTTATTCTCCCAGACTAGGTCCTCTTTGCAATTATTTACATGTATTTATGGAAATACAGAAAGGATAAGATGGGACCTTTTGAAGTATTAATGTTCACAGGACACTAAAAGGTGACTTGGTACTGATTCAGTGTTAAAAGACTTAAGTGATAGACTTTAATTCTTAAAAAGACATTGGGCCTTTAAACATAACCAGAAGAGTTCAGCAGATCTCATCCTGCATATAGAAAGTACATGATTAACATGCCTGTCCTTTGCTCCACAGTTTGTCCTTCTGGCAGGTCAAGATGTATATCTTTTTATATTAATAAAACCTATTTATAGGTCAAACATATGATTTATCCCACTGACTCCCTTGTACAGCAACTAATCTTGGTTTTGGCTACGTGCAAGAAATTTTAGGTCCTGGATTTCTTTATTTCTTGTATTTCTTTCATTCATACACAGGCTAGTAGTGCATGTCCGTATAGATTTGTGTGTACCTTTTCCCTTCCATCTCTTTTAACCCTATTTTGAGTATCTCTGAATTTCCTGTTTTTACTTCTTGTATACCTGAATTTCAACAGTTGTAGGATAAAACTAGTGATGCTCACATACGTGTGAAAAAGATTGTACTTTTCTGTTTAAAAGTGCCTTGTGAGACCAAGGCATTGTCATTTACAAGTTTAACTTCTGGCAGCATTGAGCAGTAGCACCTGAATGCTAAAAGACCTTTAAATCTGTTGTCCATTCCAATACATTTGCAGGGGCTAAAACAAGCAACAAAAGGCAGCAGACTGTGAAGACAGGAAAACTAGCAGCATAGCATGGCAGGCTGGGATCCAAATACAATTCTCTTTCTTACTTAAAACAAGAGGGCATCTCATGTCTGAGCAAGTTGATGTAAAGTAGACCTAGGGGAGTCAAGTAGCGAAACAGCAGACACACAGCAATAACACACTCTTTCGAGCAACAGCAAAACAGATGGTTCAATGGCCCCCTGTCCACTCCAGAGAATATACAGTTACTTACAGGACAAAGCCCATCTGGTCCTATAATAATCTGAGAATTCATCATGACTAAAGCTGCAGTAGACATTCTGCCAGCTGCTTAACTTGGTCAATCACCTCTATAAACCTACCTAAAAAAATCCAATCCTCTGCACCCTTTAACCTGCTGTAACAGGTTTACCTCTTCCCTTGTGATCAGAAAAACAGAAGAAACCAATGCCACCTGTTAACTCTGGGAAGGATGATCTGTACCTATTGGAAATTGCAGCAAATTAAGTGAGCAGTCATAAAGCTTTAGTGGTCACCCTGTAAACTTCTTTGAAATTTTGGCACTACGACTGATTGTCCGAGGCCAGACAGATAAAGGAGATAGCATGTAAACCTGTATAAAAGTATATCTCATCATAAAAGGGCAGTATTTTCAGGAAACTAAGCCAAGGACTTATACTGCACTCAAATAGAGCAGGTGATTGTGCTATAAACAGGAGCTTGTAGAAGGAGAAGGAGAAAGTGATATAGCCATACTGGGATAGACTACAGACTCACAAGTGTGGATCAGCTGTGGTACTTTTTAATATTCAAGGTCCTTTAAGTCACTGTTTTCTACCTTTTGTAGTCACTCACATCTGAACAACAAGATGCACACAAAAGTTTCTCAACTTGGGGTAAAAGCCAAGTTGTTGTGTTCTCAAATCCAAGCTGTAGTCTCCTGAAATATCCATGGGAAATATCTTAAAGACTTATTTCTTTCATGTGCATTGGATCACTTTGGAGGAGTCCCTGGCTGAGTAATATATACAGTTAATTCCTTACTAAATTGTATCTTTTGTGCACATTATTACCATTCTCAGCATTGATCTGATTTTATCTTTTGTAAGGGCCCAGCTGGTTTCAATATGTGGTTGGCTTACAGAAACAAACAGAAACCTGTTTGACCTTTTTAGCCATTTACTTTAACTATCAAAGAGGCATGATTGCTACCTGCATGTGACAAAGGAAAAGGAGAGGAGTGCTATGAAGGGATATATGTGAATATAAAACTCTTCTGTCTGTATGTGAAATCAACACTGTTCTAAGGATAAAACAAAAGACTTCTTCCTCAGTCAGGCACCCAGTCCCATGAAATTAATGCTTCCTCTAAATATCTTTCTAATTCAAGCTCTATAGCATTTTCATACTTGCACTGCAGCTAAGGTTCCAGTAACCAGCTGCCAAAGAAAAATGTATAGGCGTTGTAATATGTTTTCAGAAGCTGAAATAGCTTTCAGGCTGTCACTACCTCAAGTTCAAGCTTTTTGACAGGCTATAATCTGTCCTTCTTGAAACAATCGACAATTTTGCAGGCAGGAGCTGTGGAAATATCCTGAAAAATGGACAGCTAATTTTAAAAAAAATATTATTAAAGTAAGAAAACTAAAACATGCAGGGGTTCTCATGCTGAATGCTGTTTTTCGGGGTAGTGAATACCTTTTTTGTAACTACCTAGTGGAACAATTCTAAGGTAAAACTGTGAACTGGTACTAGTGTAACATTTGCTAAGAGAGGAACATATGCCACTTATGGGAATATAAAGTGAGTTGGCATGCTAGACAGCACAAAGAAAGGAAATATAATTAAGCATCACATTAGTTTTGTCACAGTGGACTCGTAACATCTAACTGCTTTGGTAATAATAAAAGATACTACTACATGGGAATCTGTCATTGCTATCAGAAAGTCTTCATCTCGGTACTGCTTGCATTTTTCGTCCCTGTGATGTGGAGAGTGACTGAAACTATTCACCGATTCTACATTTGTTTTTCCTTTTCAAATATATAGCACACCATTTTTATTTTAAAAAGTTATAATTTTATTTTTGTAGTTTACCTGATTCTGGTGTGGTTGTTGCAGCTCTGTGTACATGTGCGTGTATCAGTGTGTCTGTCGCTGATGGACTTTGTTGCTGAGACCATCATGTGTCCACAGCACCAGGCTCCAAGCCTTTGCTTACACTGAAGTCACTAAGTGTTCCTGAAGTATAGATATGCCCTCAAGCTTTCTTCTCCTCTAACTGTACCCTTTTTCAGTATGTCTTAAAAGAGATGATAATGCCCTCTGCAGCAATTTTGTACAGGAATATAAACCATTCTATGTCCCCATGCAAGCCAAGGTAGTGGGACCAATATGTAAGTTAAGGATGCTGTACCCAGAGATGAATTTTATCCCATCAAGACCCAGGTGTACCTGAGAGATTCAATGATGCATAAGATTTTCTTGGGTTGCTAGCATGCAATTGAATTTTATCTGAATTGACTACTGTGCAAAGATCCCCAAATCCAAATCTAATGACTATGGAAGGTATTAACCTCTATCAGTACTCTCTGTACACAACACCTTGGCATGCTCTGTGTTTACAGTTTGGAGTGAGTGCTTCATTAAGATTTCTGTGTGTGCTTGCCATTGCTGCAACACTGCAGGGACAGATTAGGATAAAATGAAATCTTTATAAATCACATTTAGGAATTAGAAGAGTGGGCACAAAATTACTATATTCAAGTTGGAGAAAATAAAGTTTCAAAACAATTATATGCAGCTTAAGATATCTAGTCTTTCATTGCTTTATGTCTTCAAAATCAGGTGTTTCTGTATGTAGCTATGATAGGAAAGCAGTTGCCATCTACTACTGAATAACTGAAATAACAGTTTGCTTTATTTTCTTCTCTCTTCATTCTTTCCTCCATGGTAGTATCACTTATCTGGCTCACCTTTACTCCATGACACGAAAAATTAGAAATATTACTCCTTTTTTTTTTTTTTAATTTGATGAATTTGAGGAAGGTCTTAAAGTGCATATGTTATTCTGTGTCCTTAGAGAGTGTGTTTTTCTTGACAGAATTTTAAAGACCTGACATAAGCTCCAGTTTTCACTGTTTCAGTCTTACAGCCACCAAAGTATTTTTAGCACCTCCACATCACTTAAATATTTGTAAATTTTTATAATTATCCCCCTTATTTAAACATGCAGAGAAGACAAAACAAAAATTGTAATATACTGTCATTAAAATTTCTTTTAAGCTCCATGTCATTGTTATTTAGCTACTTAAACAATGCATCAGATGAGCTGTAAGAACTGATTTCTGCTGGAATTGTACACTATTGGCTCCTATTGGTTAAACGGGTGAGAGAATCTCTACATTGCACTGAAGCTGCTGTTCCACCTTGTTACTGAATTAAGGACTTAATGTATTCAGATAAAGTCATTTTCCTAGACCATGGTCAGCCTGTCTGGAAGGGGAAAAACCCGCCTCTTTGAATGACCTCCTTCTGTTTTGGAATAATAGAAAGTATTACCTGCACAACCCCCCTGCCTTGTTCATAGCCTTTGGCCATCATGACTACAAAGGCACTGCTGTCAGTTATTGAATGATTTTTAGGGGCCAATCTCCTGCAAATTTAGATTGCTCTGAACAATTAGGAATGCTCACATGGCTAGGATATCACATTTCTGAAGTGCTCAAGTGACAAAGGATCTTGACAAGTCCCCATATCCCTTTAATTTCTAACAGAACTTGCTGCCACTATTTATTTGAAGTGGCTCAAGTGCCATCTCTGGGAAAACAAACAAACAAATCCAGACAAGCTTTTGGATACTCTAGACCCTTTGTCTTTGAGTCTGAGACAAAGTATAGATCTGTGTGTGACAAGCATACCAAGACATGCAGACATACTGAAAAAGGACAGTGAATAATGTCATGCAACACTTAACATTTGATAAATGGTCTAGCTGTACAACCAAGGGATAAATCCTGCTCTAGAGACAGAGTGGAAGGAGTGCACATCACTTTATGTAGCTGTTGTGTGCATAACAATGCAAATCCAGTGTTCTACTATGAGAAATGTGATCTTAATGTATCTCTTAAAGCCTGAATAATGGGTGCCATAAAGATAGCGTTTCCAAGACATAGAGCTTTTGAAGGTTTGCTCCCTTTCCTTGGCTTCAACAGTTTCATAGCAACTGAGAAAGGTGCTTCTATTGTATGAAGTATGCAAGGGATTAATTTCAAATACAGATAATGTTTAATGTGCAGACAAATTAGAAATGTTCTTTTATAGTGTCACAGAAATGCTAAGAATAATGGCACTCAGTTTTGAGAAGGGGAATGATATTAGCCTTGGCTATATGCTGTCATATACTGAAGATGATTCTGACTACATGTATTCTGAGCACATTTTCAGTTCTGGTGAGAATAGTGTTGTCAGTTGGTAGGTCTGCATACTAAGAAAGAGATGTTATTTAAGTTAAACTTCAAGACTTTAATCTAGATGTTCATGCTGATACTAATGTAGCTAGCATTAATATTTATGGATGAGTGTAGTAAAGAAGGGGGTAATATAAGGCAAGACCTACTGATATAATAAATCTACTAATGAAGATAAATATACTAGGAAAGTTGATCAGTTAGTCTGAAAACACCCCATGGCTTGTGTCTGGCTTTTGTATTATTTATTATTTAGTTGAGAAGGAATCAAAAAATGCAGTAGATTGAGAATGGTTATTTTCATCACCCTTGTTCATCTCTCTGTTGTTAATTGTGTTGTAGGGAAATTGTAGACCTCTAACAGTATTTAAAGACAACATAAACGTGTATCAGAATTTACAGTGG
>JAOXXN010000446.1:34294904-34310337 GCA_026770055.1 Myrmophylax atrothorax
ATGCAATATTTTATTCATATTGCATGAAAGAAACATTTGTAAGTAGGAGCTGACTGGTTCCCAAATGGGGAAAAGAAGAGATCATAGCTAATATGTGATGTGAGTAAACAGAATAAATGACTGTTTATGCAGGTAAGAATGAGCCAGAAATTTTAACCAAAGAATTATCTATCATTCCAAACTAGTGTTTTAGTTTGGTTTTATTTGTTGCATTTCACAGAACATGATGTAGTTGCTCAAGAGATCAAAAATGCATGATGGTATAATCTATGTATTTTGCATAAAAGTGTTCTTAGTATGTATGTTTGCCAATGTACACAACCACCCCACCCTTGAGATCCATTCTTTCCCAGCTCAACAGGCTTTCATTTAGCCTGTTTTGGATGGAAAAGTAGGAGCTTGAGCAATCAATTTCTTCTAGTGAAAAGAAGCATAATTTAAGAAATTGGAGTTTAAAATCTCCAGATGACACATACTCTCAAAATTCCCAAGCAGATTTCTGTACAGTTTTTAACCAGGGAGAGAAATATTATAGTTTGAATACACAGCACTAAAAACTTAAGGGAGGTCGAAACTCATTTGTTTCCTATACCTTTGTAACTCACAGCATAATTCTCCTACAGGACCTCATAGCATGATATCGTTTGTTAAAGCATCTGCTGCGTCGGATCACCGAGAAATGAGTGTTTCATTAGGACAGCTTTGATTTTTAAAATTGTTTCAGACCGTCTCAGTTGTATGTTGAGGTTATTTATTTTTAATCATCTATTTTTCTGAATTAATGGCATTTCTAAACAAAATAATTGGAAATACACTGAAATACTAAAGAATTGATTTGATTATTGATAGGCAAATGATTTGAGAATTTTCTGATTCTGTTGTCATTACTTCTCCCATGATCACCTTTTCACAAAAATTTTAGGTTTTAATAAATCTGCATTTTTTTCAGATAAAAATAATTTATGAAGCAAAAATCCTTGTAAAGGCACACCAGCCATCAGCTATGTTGTTAGTATGTATTTATTTACTTTTTTACTGGTATTTGCACACAGTCCACTATTGGTGGATGATGAGTCCACCGACACGGTGAAGGGGCTAGGCTGCCCTGAGGGAGAGTGATATCACGCTCTTAAAAGAGCGGCTCTTTTAGGGCTACCCCTTGGAGCTCAGGTCGGCTCCTCCCGCTCCTGTTCCGGTGCCGAACTCTCAAAGAAGACGACAACTCAGGTTAGGAGGCAATAGGGAAAAGGACTTTATTGGGAGATGTCCGGCCTTATATAGGGGCCGGTAGAACCTTCCAGAACTGGGGAGGAGAAAGGGGAGGAGACTGGGAGGGGCGAAGCATCCCGTTGGCCCAGGCATTAGCAGAGGGGAGGAACAAGGGAAAGACCAATGCGAAACAGGGATCCGAACATAACCATGTATGGAAAATGGTGCATTGCACCAAACGAAAACCAATGAGAGAAGGGTTGGCGGGAAAATGCCCTAGGGGTTTATGGGAAGAAGAAACTTGGATGAGGATGACTAAGGGAAAAAATGAATAGGTAGACATATTAGGTATATAACATTTAAACAGGGGAAATGTCAATATAACTCCTAAAGCCGTCAAAGTCTTTGTTAAGCTGCTGCAGGGCCTCTTGATTTAGTGTGGCAGGATCTCGGACTTCCACATCCTCATCAATCCACCTTTTATAGTATTGTTGCCATCTGATGAACTCCTCATCATGTTGGTCTCCTCCGACAGTCCACTGCCTGATTTGAAATGGTAGTGGACTGTGTGGAAAATGTGTTGACATTAGCTTCAAAAAGTGTTTGCTTTTTAATTCTAAAGAATGTGATTTTTTTTTCAGCTCCTGACTGCTACAAAGTTCATTTTGCAAGACTTCAAATTCTTCCATAGCAATGTTATAATAAGTTTCAGTTCCGCTTCTGAAATTCTTCATAGAGCTCTGACTTTTTTAATCGGAATTATTCTACAAGAAAGTTTCAAATTATTAAGGACACATATAGAAAAAAATAATTCTGTTGCTGATGCTGAACTGAAGGCTATTGTCAAAATTACTCATGTTAATAGGCAAAACACAGACCCAGCAAAAGAAAAGTTTGAAAATTTAACTTATTTTTGGACAGAAAAATGAACTTAATAAATGAAAGTAGACTGGCATAAACAAGACTGCTATTCTTATTTCACTATAGGTTTTTCAGTTGCTGCATCATCTTCCAATTGCATTTCTAACAATCAATTTGCCTGAATTACCATTGTACTCTCTGGCTGATCTATTGCAGATCCTCAAGTAGGAGAAAGAGACCTATGCCTTTTCACTTCATATTTCCATTTAGGCACAATTATCCTAAGGTATTTCGTTTCTACACACTTTATTGAGATTAATTTAAATGTTAGTCGTGCAAGCATGTGGAGAGTCAAACCCTGCCATTTGGGAACACATTTTAGTTGGGCTTCAGAATAGAAGGTTGAGCCTGACTACCTTTGAATTCTACATACTCCTCATTTTTACACCTCACAACTCAGGGATAAATGATGTCTCTGGGAAAAACCCTCTAGCTCTCTGGAACTCAAGTTCTTCAAATACTAAATATACAGGTAGTTCATGCTTTGTAAGTAATCATATTGTGGAGTGCCTAATACTTGTGTTTTTGCTCAAAAATATGTAATCCTAAAAGCAGTTCTTTGCCTGTATTCATATTGCCTAACTAGCTTTATTTGAGTACTCACTTAATCAAAGTAATTTGATTAGAAACCCACTCATTGTGGGAGTCTCTTTATATTCACTGGAGGGAGACAGACTTGGCTGGGTGTCTCTAGAAGGGTTGTTTGCTGTGATACTGTGGGGTGGGGAATAGGCTAGCCAACATGTGGCTATTGACTCATCACCTTGGTGGTACCTGCCTGTCCACCCCAGAAAGAAACATCTCTCCCCAGAGTACACCCTCCCTTGTCCTGGAACTGGGGCTTCCTCAGGGTGATTGGTCCATAAAATTTCCACTTCTGCCGATCACTGGACAAGCTTAGTTTTAAACTGTTTACAGTTCACTTTGGAAATAAAAAGGGAGTAGTAGCAAATAAATAATTTGTCTCAATGTATCAGCAGTAGAACTGATTTAGTCTTATTTCTTTCACAAGGAGCAAGGAAAGTGCAAAGCTGGGTATTTCACATTAAAAGCTCTGTGAAAGTTAATGCAAGGTCAAAGGAATGTGGGAGGAATTTTAGTTAACATGATACCTTCTGATCCATGTAACACTCTGGAGTGGAGAGAGATTTGTTTTCTTCTGTTACTTTCTTTTCCCTACTGATTGCTTAGTCAAGCTATTGAAATACCCATTTAACTGATGTAATCCCACTATACTTGCAACATCTACATGATGCCAAAATACAGAGGGTGTGGATTACAGATATAGGTACAGACAATTTAATTTACTGTGGATTTTCATTACTATCCCTTGAGGCAAACAAGCAGCCCTCTAGCAGTTTCTAGGTAGGGAAAGTGAAGGAGGAATGCTAAGACTAGAAGGAAGAAGTGAAGCACTGCAGTTTAGGTTTGAGACCGAAGTCACCAGAGCACATTTGCTCCTGCAAATTAGTTCTACTGACTTCACTGTAGCATGCACATGAATAATATTTACATGTTAAGTCCTCCATATGGTTGACTGTGCTGTTATTAGGCGATCTGAAGTCTTGCTACAGCTATCACTCAGCTGTCACAAAATTTGCCAAGTCTGTACTAAGGCCTGGATCTTCGCTGGTCCTGAGTGTGGGTGCCTAGAGCGATGCTGCTCAGCATCCAGCAGGCAGCAAGTAGCCTGGCTTCTCCTCTAACTGCTCAGCATTCCATGACACAAGCTCCCACACAGCACAACACACAGTTCTCATTGCTCCTTCCAGATCTTCCCTGTAAGTGCAACTCAGTAGCAGAATGGAGAAGGAAGGCATAAAATCACTCCCAATTAAAAGACATTCTAGTTGCTTGTTCATGTTACTTATACATTAGGAGAGAAGGAAAAAAATAAAAAAGGAAAAAAAATCAAGGAATGGATAGACTCATGGTTTCTATGAGCATTTCATGTAGAAGAATATTTTTGATGCAGATTGTTCTCCTGTTGCAGTTCATGTCTTAGGGCAATAGAAGCCTGGGACCCTCAGGATGTTCAGGTGTTGTCTGCTTACTTCTGAATAGTCTAGACAAAAACATAGATTTTGTTTGCTAGTTTTTTGAGGGTGAGGTATTATTACTTGGCTGTCAGTAGTCATAGTAACCCTGCTTTCCCATGACTATTGAATGCTTGGTGCTGAAGGTTTCTTTAGTTCTGGCAATCTGTTTTTCTGTTTGTTTATTTTTCTTATCAGAATTCGTTCCTCTGAGACTTTAAAACTAATTTGACAAGTTAGTCTATAATTTAACATGTCAAAAACTGGAGGTGCTTCCAAATTTTGGTACAGATTCTGTGTTAGTGCCTAATAGTTGTATTTATTTTGCCAAATTGTTTTAATACCTTAAATTTAGAACAGGCTTCTCAGCTGGTGTTGATGGGCAAAGGTTCAGTAATGCTCTTAAGGCATGTCTAAACAGATGGGCACAGACAGCTGTAAGCTTCTCTGTCCGCTCTTGTGAGCCAGCAAAAAGCAAGCCAGCTCTGCTCTGTACTGGAGGTTGTAGAGCTGCATTCACGAGATACTTTGTCCAAGCGTTTATCTACTGCCTCTTTGGCAGACTCTCCTAATCCAAGCTGGCTCTTGCCTGTCTGTCCTGGAAGGTGAACAGTAATGTTCGTGCCTGGCACAATTCTTCATCTGTGTTTGTGTAGGAAGGGGTCAAATCCTGGCTCATGCAGAGCATGTGACTGACTTGACTCTGTCAGTCTGAGCGGAGGCTCAGGGGCAGCCCTTTTCTGTGATTCAAACCAAAAGAAAACCAGTGAAGAGCGTTGGATTTTGCTCTTAAGTCTCTTGCCGCACTTGTTACCTTTAGGACACAGGACTCCTTTCACAGAGGGGTGACATGGCAGCCCCCAGTTCACCTTTGAGCATGTTCTTGGGTGGATTTATTTGCTTTAAAATGCACCATCATTTCATAAACCTTTCCAGTGTCTGGCTTGAAAGCACAGATGCAAGAAGATATGCTAACTGCCATATTTGCAGCAAACTTCTTTGATTGCCAAACACATTATAAGGAGCTAGTGCTGTCATGCACAAGGCTTCTCTATTCACAGTCTTTTCCCATTTTCTGCATCTTTGTGTGCCTACCATCTGCTGATGTGCCTTCTCTAATTTGGATTATAAGGTCCCTAGGATATCAAACTTTTAATATCTTTTCTCTGAAACATGGTTGGTAGTTATAATAATGATAGCTAATCAGAAGAAATAGAACATTGACAAGAGCTTTCTTCTCAATGATCTGATATTCCTAGTTCGATTAGGTAAACAGGCACAAAGCTTATATGAAGATACTTTCTGTTTCAAGTATAACTTCTGGTAGATAGTATTTTTGGGAACTTTCACAGAGGGCATGTCAACACACTGACATGACTAATACTCTCAGTTGAACCATGTAGTGCTAGTGCTGCACAGCAGAAAATGTTGCTGAAAGCAAGCATTCATTGCTGATAAACAGAATTTGGTGGTGATGCTTCTGGTTTTGCTTTTACTATTCCAGATGTTCAAAATGAAGCTTTCAGCTGTCATCTCTGGAAAAAATATTCTAAGGAGCAAAGAGCAGCTAGCTCTATAACTCACACTGAGCGTGACCATGTGTGAGAATGTAGATAGCATTGAGTGGGGTAATAAAAAAAGTCCAAACTACTTTCTGGGCTCCTGACTTTTGAATTGTTGCAGTGTGATGTAAAAGTCAGAAAAACACATATGAAATTCTGCTTAAAGGATGAGGATTAGTCATATAGGTACTTTTCTCCAGATGGCTTCAGGAAGAATTGTGTATGCCACATATAAAGGCAGAATATGGATTGTCTAATTAGGAGATTGCAGAACTGGGGGATCCTGTAGAAGGTTTAGTCTTGGCTAGTAAGAAATAGTACACTGAATTATCTTGCAATTCAGCATCATGTTCCTGAGGACAGAATTGATACAAATCTATAGTTTTTTGGGTTGGAAATTGAATACAGGCAATAGGCACTCTATAAATGTTTACTTTCCTTTCCTCTGTTAACACTGGTTTCTATTTGCCTCCATATGAGCTGGAAAACTTGTTTTTTTATTTTGCATTGTTTATATATTAATAGAAAGGAAAGAAGAGCTGTCATTTGGTTTGATTTACACAGAGAAAGAGAGCCTCCAGATGAGCACCAGATCTAGTGAAGCGTGTCCCATGTCACATAGCCATCCATCTCCTTTCTTTAGTGAACTGTCTTTCTGCTTCTTTGGGATGTTTGATTTAAATAATCAGGCAGTACAGGCACTGGACATTTTGACTCTGGTTTTCTCTCTCCTGCATGATGGTGGTGTCAATATCAGCTTTTCATGGCCACTGCCACAGCATAGCAGCAAAAAAGGCAAAACACTCAGCTCTGCTTTTACTCTCAGCAGGTCTACTAGAAAACAGCAGTGCCAGAGAAGCTGAAGTGATATCATAGCCTAAAAAGAAAGGAATCCTGTTATGCCATTTGGCACAGCTTCCTAAACCTTTCATTGTTTTATAAGAATATTGTTTAGTCGTCTTATTGCCATGCAGATTCTTAACCACCTGTCTGAAGTTATCTGTATTCCCCAGTCCTTGATTCCAACACTTCCTGTCAAACCCTTTTGCATGTGTCCTCTACCAGTCTCCTTCAACAATTGTCTGTGGGCTTTTTGTTTCCTCCAGCCAGTTTGTTGCAATTTTTCAGGCTGACAGACTTTGTGCATGTTCAGAAAGATTTGCTCTCAAATATGAAGTAGCCAAGTCGTACTGAACTTGAGCATGAAAAAATGGTTCACTTACCCATACAAAATTGCAAACAAGCATTTGCTTTCAAAGCAATGTCCTTTTGTGGCTTTTTCTTATATGCTCATTAAACACTCTGAAGTGCCTAGGAATAGAAAAAGGGATTTAAGATGCTTTAAGAAAATACAGTGTTCTTGTTCTGTTGTTATTCATTTGTACTTGTTAGTGTGTAGAGATCTTATTCAGCTCCACTGGAATCGCTACCATCCAAACATGTCAGAATAGACAACCCTTGTCCCAGAGATTTGCCAGGCTAAAGAAATCATGAGCAATGGTCCAGAGAAAGGGACAGCAGAGAAATGGAATTACTTGGCTGAAGGTGCCTAGGATTTACTGTGATCTGGAGAAGAGGGAAAAATGTACTTCTGCCTGTGCTATGGCTCTGTATAATGCTGTAAGCCTGTCCCACTGTTTTAGTGCTGAACTGCACCTCCTTGCCCTTATTAAATGGCCACTCACAAGGGAATTTAGTTGCAGAATTTGTGTTCTGTATGTACCTCTGGTTTTATTATTTTAATGTTGAATTTCCTCCCAAGACTGGTATTTTAAAAGCTAGTTGTTAACTCCCAGGCAGCCCGGTTTACCTTGAAGAACTGAGTTCTTTGTAAAAGATTTTTACATTAGTAGATTTTGGTGACAGGATCAAATTAGGGCACATATTCCACAGTCCCAGGACTAGACTCTGGTTAAAAAGAAACATGCTTTGTCAAACAGAACTAGACAAGACAAGGCTGGACCAGTGTGCAGGAAATACTTTGCATTCTCTTCCCCATGCCAGGCTGCAGAAGGTTGCTATCTTTACTGCAACATACCAATACATGGAGTTTTGTTGCTGAATGAGCTATAAGAAATAAAACCAGATAATTTACCACTTATTTCTTGTTATTGCAGGAGCACTTTTTCCTCTGAATCTCTTTGCATAGAGTGTGGGAATTACAATGGTAAACTGTGGGTGGCTATACAAAATATATATGCTTTCATGAGGTGTGACTATATAGCTGTGTTTGAATACATGTTCCTGTCCCTTCTCAAAGGCTATTGAAAATCCAAGCAGGACAACATATTTCCAAGCCTATTTTCATGAAATTCATGTGTTAAGCTGGAACCCTAAAAAGATAGGACTAAAACTGCCAAGCTCTTCTTAGTGGAGAACTGGTACATTTTTTTTTTTTTTTTTGTAGAAACAAAATACTTGAGCACTGTGAAAGCCTGGAAGTTCAGAAGCACAAAGTCATCAAATTCTCTTTGCTATCAAAGGAAGGCTGAAACACATATAATTTTAAGTACTGATCTGTTAAGGATGCTGAGTTTCCTGTTCATATTATTCTTCAGTCTACGAATAGAGTGTGAAATGAAACACGGTCATAGGAGATATCATTGCCTGCCATTTTGCAAACACAGGATCATTGAAGAAACACAGATAGCCCCCCATCCCCACAAAACATAGGCTTCCTGTGTGCTCAGACATTGGATTAGAGAAAGATGGTGAATTGCAGGGCTCTCTGGGAGCCACTGATAACAGAAATGCTGATGCTGCAGCAGCATTTCTGAGTACCCAATAGCTCTGCTTTTACTTGAAGTAATGTAATGCTCTTCCGTACCATGCACTGGGTATATTAGACTTGTTATGACCTCTGAAAAAATAAAGCAGGACAAATTTTTTTTGTTTGCATATATGTACATACATGATTGTGCACAGAGGTATGCTCAAACAGTGATATTTCCCATTCTCTTTCAGTTTACAACATAATGGAACATAAATGTGAGGAGATGATTGCACTTGTTCATGTATCTTGTCTGTAATAATTATGATTGAGATGACTTTCAAGAAAACTTGCTCAGGTCCCCTTATTCCTGGAGGAACATAAGAATTGCCACATTAAATGTGTCTAAGTGTAATACTACCCTGATCAGTATCAATTCTTCAAGTGAAATAGTATTAAAGCTAACTGTACTTAAATAACTGATTTTTGATTGCCTTACAAACCTAAAAATCCAGAATTACTTTTTAGGTTTAGCTCCTAAACCAGATAAAATTCAGAGAAAATATGATGGGTTTTTAACACTTTTAAACAAAAGAGCATTTTGAAAATATGAGATTAAAATTGTTTTAACCTTTTTAAAAAAATACTGGGTTTTTTTTCCAACTCGGTATTCCACCCAGTTAGACTTGAATTTGTGAATATCTACTTAAATCCACTGATTAGGTCAGATCAGGTACCATACATGCTGTATGGATAAGTTATTTGGATGAAAATCTTCACTCAACCTTGAAGAAAATAAATGAAGCTCAAAGAATATCACCTCTGACCTTCTGCTTCTAGATAGTACTTCTCATCTGAGCCATGACAATAGTTTATTCAGTTTTTCTATCACTTGTCTCTAGGACAAAAGTTTCTATATTTTTTCCAGGTAAAAATGGAGATGGTAATTTTATTGTGCATGTTGAATGCTTTATATAGCCCTCCTAGACTTGTTGACATAATGATGTCTTGTGGCAATACTTTTCCAAGATTATTATTGTAGCATGTAAAAACTTATGTTCTTTCTGTAGATTTTCTTGTTTCCGTGAGCAATCTTTTAGAGATTTTAAAAAATGTTATTGAATTTACCTATAAAGATAACGTGTTTTCTTCCTGTGGCACCAAGTATGAGAGCATATTCATTGTTTATACACAGACAATAGAGCTAGAAATGACATCTGTGAAGTGTTGACAAAAGCAAAACATTGCAATCTATATATTTGTACTTTCCCTGACAAATGAGGGCATGTTAATAAGTTCCAACTTAATCTCAGTGTAATGTATATTTATATAACTATTCTCCGAGCCTTGCACAGGGGCTGTTGTATCAATCATTACAACAAAATCCTTTGCTTTGATAAATTAATTTATACAATATTTTTGGGATGTTACAGGACCTTTCTACATAAGAGAGTAGTTACTTCAGGTCAAGTCAGCTGTGTTTTATTTTTCATGGTAAAATTACATTTCCTTTCATTTTTCTAAGAGGAAAACCTAGAAACAGGAAAACTTAATTTCCTGCTTTTGGGTCCCATCAGACCTAGGGCACATGTTGTCATGTCTCTTTGAGTAAGGTCAGCTGCTTCACATCTTTTGCCTTGGAGTATCTAGCCATGATGAACACTGTTTGAAGTCAAAATGGACTGGATAAAGCTTCGAACTTTCTCTGCCAGTCTGTGGGAGGGTGTGGCTAAAAGAGCAACACAAGTCAAGTGCAGCAGGGTCAATCAAGGAACTGGTTGTTGAGCTAGAACTAAACTTAGGATAAGGAATTATGCTTGATAGAAGATTAATAATTTGCTTTGGAAACAGCAAAGAGGGTAAAAATGGCATTAGAGATTTTGCTTGGCAGTTTTGGCATCTGGGAGGAGGAATCTGAAAAAAACTTCATATATCAGGCCTTATGAATCAAGAAGTGGAATATTAGCTGTCTGACACAGCCCCTGAGGTCAGTATCATGGTGGATATCATGTGGGGATGGCTGATTTCCTTGGGATCTGCAGGGACTGATTGATGGAGCTGTCACAGTCCCTTATGTGTCAGAGCCTGGAGAGACCTGCACGGGAAAATTTTAATGGTGCTTGTCATCAAAGAAAAATGTTGTGCTTCTCGCTTCAGCAGCCCTGCTTACACCATCAACATAGTGCCTGCTCTGATCTTCTCTAGGATCATGTCAGGCTTCCTCTTGTCTGCCTGATCTTTACTGAGGCTTCTCATAGATTCTTTCCACTGGATGTGTCTCTTCTGCACAATTAAAGAAAACAACAGGACTCATGCTGCTTAGAAAGATGACGTCTAACAGCTGTGGAATATTCCAGCTAGATACAAAAGGCATGAATATGTAAGATTTAAATAAATGTAATCTTACTTGCAGGGTGAGAGGACTAAGGAGCGAAGTATTTACTTATATAGGGGTTTTGCTGTTGTGTTGGGGTTTTTTGTTAATGTACATTTTCATAATTTATTATTTCTCTACATCCACAGAGCAGCTCAGTGCTGGTTCATGTCCATAAGGCTGGATGCTGGAGTATGTGTGGTGGCAGAAATATTGGTGGGACACAGGTTTGTGCTGAAGATGAGCAGTGCCTGTCCCCCAGGGGAGAGGGCAGAGCAGGGCAGGCAGAATCCAGCTGGTGAAGGAGTTTACAGGAGCCGCAGCACTGGCAACTCTTACACTGGTCATCAGGGGATGAAGAGGTGGTGGTGAGGGCTGCATAGACAACATGGTTGTTTTTTTCATGCATTCTGCTTCCTTCTTGTGACCTTGAAAACTGAAAGGATAAGGAGAGATTTTAGTACATGTGTTAGATGTTGTACCAGGCATGACAGAAAATACAGGAAATCTTTTAATCCAAATCCCTTACTGCCCCAGTAAAAATACCTGAGTGTGATTTCAATGGTCTCCGAAAACAAAGAGAATGTGGATAAGCAAAGATGGGTTCTATTTTCTTGTCTCTTTTGTGACAAGAAAAGTGGTGTTTGTAAATGCTTGAAATCAAAGGAGATGTTCTGTCCCCAGCTGCCATGAACCTGGGCACCACAGAGGTCCTGGGTGCTGCAGAGGCTTTTGTGGGTAGTGGGGGAGCATCAGCCCCTCAGAGCCCAGGATCAGGGCCAAGGCCCCCTAGCAGAGAGAAGACTACTGAGGGCTGCTGCTCATTGCTCTGGCATGTCTGGGGAAGCCCTAACATATCTGTCCAGCGCTTTTGGTGGCAGCATGAAGCACTTTAAGTGCTTCTTCATTTTGAATCTGGTGTAATAAATGCAGTGAGTTCAAACACCTCATGGGGTATGAGCCCAAAGAGGAAGAGGGTAATAAGTTGTCTTAGTTTCTTTTCAGAAAACAGGGCAGAGTCTTTCTTTTCACATTGAAGCAAGATGGTAGGGAAATACCTACATAAAAGGAAAAGGACAGTTTCATGTTGTGTGGACACAGAAGGAGGAAGCCACATCCAGGCCTACATTTCACCTTGTGAGAGATGTCACTGGCAGGTTGTGGTTCTGTGTTTGACTTCCCTGGATTACAGGAGGAAGCAGATACAGATCATACTGAAAATAAGCCAAGTAGCAGCAGCAAGAGAGTTTAGCAGTAGGAAATTAGCCAATTGTACCTCTTTGCTCACCATGATAAGAGGATATTTATAGTTACTGTAAAAAAATTATGTCTTCATAAAACCAAATGCACTGTGGTGGTTTTGATCACTTCACTTAATCTTTTCTTCTTTTGCTTGAGAGTGACATTAAATATATGAGTGCTCTATCAGCTGATGAGTAACTGTCACTAAGTTAACATAATTGCAGTTTCCTCTCATATTCCCAAAGTCTCTATGCAAATAATATATTTTTGTAATATATATGAATGTGTATAAATATAATAGGTCTGTTTATCTATCTATCTAATCTATCATCTATCTATCTATCTATCTATCTATCTATCTATCTATCTATCTGTCTGTCTGTCTGTCTGTCTGTCTGTCTATCTATCTATCTATCTAATCTATCTGTCTGTCTGTCCGTCCGTCCGTCTGTCCGTCCATCCGTCCGTCAGTCCATCCATCCATCCATCTATCTTTTTAAATAGTCTGCAAAGAGTTAGTCTAGAAACTGGTAGAAACATAAGGCCTTATTTTCCATGCATGAGTAAGTCTCACGATGAATCAAGTGACTGTCTTTAAAGTATCAAATAGTGTTTACAAATAGTGTTGATTATTATGCAGTTAGAAACACACACCTTTCTGTCTGGATCAGTAAAACTTTATTCAGTAGAAGTCAAGCAACAGTTTTTATAAGACTCCGTGTTCCCTGAACTTCCATCTTCTGCTCTCTGGGTCTACTGAAGAAGGTAAATATCACTAGAAGATACAGGTTTTTTATCAGAATCTTCAAAAATCTCCATTTTAAAATACCCCTCAGATGGAGCAGATGAAAAAACTTTCCCCCTTGATGACTATTTACAGTACCCATGACCAGAAATAATGAGAAAATATTCCCTTAGAAATGTACTACTTTGTGGAACTGTAGTGGTATGGGAGATATTTTCAGAAATATGCAGAGTGATTCTTTGAATCTAAATATGACATTCAATCAAAATCAGAGGTTAAATTCACAATAACAAATAGCATAGAAAATGAGATAATAAGCATTGGGAACTTTATTCCTGGTCTTTTATAAACTTAATTAATATTGTAATTCATGTCATGGCTTTGAGACAGTCTTTATTGACCAGTCTAGTATCTTCCAACCAAACCTTTTGATGAATTCCCATGGTAGTTAGTATTTAAAAAAAAAAAAAATCAGTTTAGTATCTCTTGTCAGGGAGACTTTTGTGAATATATGTGTTTGTGTGCATGTGGTGAAAAAAGATCACAAATTACCATACATTTTCACAGAAATGTGCGATCAAGCAATTAAGGACTTTATCGTAAAGCACAAAACCTCACACTGACAACTTTAATGCATGTATTTTCCAATTTCTCAATGCCTTAATATCCTGTACAAATTTAAAATAGAAAATAGAAGCCAAAAAAATTACAAATGCCCCAAACTCTGTAGTTCTAGGTTTCACATCGCATTAATCTATATGAAAATTATTGAATGATAGCAACTGATGCTAGAACACAGTATTTTAAAACATCTTCCTTCATTTCTACCCCTAATAAATAAAATCCTGTTAATTTAAACACACTCCTGAGCTTACCAAATTCACTGCTGAAGCCAAACATCCACCAAGCTAATATCATCTGTGACCAGAACTTATTAGACCAGCAACTGGCAAACCTGTCCATTGAAGCCGGCACAGTCAATCCCTTCCTCCACCATCCCAAAGGGAACATCAAAATTCATAGACATCTTTCCAGTGATATTTCTGTGCCCAGTGCTACATTGAAACTATGCAGGTGAAGCAAAGCAATCACTTTGTGTCAAAATGGATTCGCTTGGTCAACTAAGATTGGAAGAAAATTTTTACAAAATTGCTATTTCCTGATCTATTAGTTCTGATGCTCAACAGAGAGCTACAAAAAAAGCTGCAAAGTCAAATCTTTAAATTATAATTATAACTGATTTATATTGTGTTTTGTTTCCTTAATTATGATACTGGTTTTCAGACAGATTTCAGTCTCTTTTCTTTTCTGGTTCATTATTCACTATTTTTAACTAGTTAACTAGCTTGTCCTTGCAGATCATTAAATATAATTATTTAACTAAATTTGTTCTTTTAAGCGGTTGTTTATTTTGAATTTTCTGTTAAGCATCAGGAAATACTTATTTTTAAAGACTGTCTTCTATTTCCAGCTACTTCATCTGATGCCGTTTCTTCTAAAATTCTTACTTGACATATACTTATTCTGTAGAATTTTCACAGTAGTGAAAGTTATTTTGTACCACTAAAGATTCAAAACTGAGAGAGACATAATGAGAATCATCTGTCATAATTTGAAGAAAGGTACCCAAGTCAGTAGTTTGAATACAGGAATATTTTCAGTTTAGGTCTCCCAGAATTCAAGTGTTTGATTCAGTAAACTTTTTTCTGTCTTTACATCTTTTGTCTTTGCAATAGTTTGAAGAGTTTAATACAAACCTTGTGTAGAAGAGGAAAGGAAAACAAAAGGAAACAAATCCTTTCTTTGTGATATTACTATCCGAGTCAATAGATCTTTTCCCCTACACAGTTGCTGCCACTGGGAGCAGCTCGAAATGAATAGGGAGATATGAGATCTGAAAATTCTCTGTGCCAAAATTTTAACTCATAGCAGCAGCAACCTCCACCATACCCTGAAACTGATGGGATGAGTGGATGGGTGGTTGCAAGTGGGAGGACACTCATCTGAGGATTAGCTATTCTCACCTTACTGCAATACATGGTTCATGCTTAAAATTTCTTCTAGTTGTAAATTGAGAAGTTTAGAAGATGGAAAAATTATGTCCCTTTTCTCCACAGGACACATTCTTTGCATAGCTCTTTGGTTCCTCAGCTTTCCCTGGACAGAATAGTAACCCTCTAGAGCCAGCGTTCATCCTCCCTCACTAGATTGTTCATTATCCATATCTCTGTGTCCTTCCAGATACTTTCATAATCTTAACCCTTACATTTCTTCAAGCGTAGCTCTTTTAAGAAAAATTTCACAGATTTGAGGGCCTGGATTTACTATTTGTCCACTGCCTGGATCATAGCCTATTGTCTAAGGTTTAGTCCTGCTTTCTCCTGCCAGGCCCGGACTGCCCAGACTGGGGAAAAAAAACCTGAAAAGACAGCAAGAACTCAACCGAAACCAGACTGAATTAATGTGTATATATATATATTCCAACATTTACCACTACACATGTAATTATACCCACCCAGGGGGCCCCAGGGGAGAGGGGAAAAAGGGGGAAAGGGGGTGGGAATGAGAAGGGACAAAAGAAAACAGACACACAACAAACAGAATACAATCAAAGTTTTGAAAACAAACTGGCAA
>JAOXXN010000446.1:34310437-34320819 GCA_026770055.1 Myrmophylax atrothorax
TGGGACAAGTTTCCCCTCTCAGTATGTTTCTCCATAAAATTTCCCACAACTAAGCTGTTGAGCAAACTTGGAAGGAGTGTCAAATGGTAAATGGATTTCAAGTTTAAAGCCCTTCTTTTTCTAGTATAGCTTTATGCTGCTATTTAAAAATTGCTTCTAAATTTGTCTTTTCCTTCAGAGTGAATTCTGTGAGATGCTGAAGTGTAATAGGATGTTTCCTTCAACTCTTTGAAAAAGTTTCCACATTAAAACTTGGCACAAGGGCATCAGGGGATCTGTCTTGCTGTCAGTTTTTAAAAACAACTCCACTTTCAAGTCAGTGGGGATATCTGTTGAACAAGGTGTGACATAATATGGCCTAGGGCTACTAAGTTGCCTACTTGAAAAATGTTATAGGAAATGTATTCTGATTATTGCACTCTTTCTCTTTTTTTGGTAAGTGCTTTACTACCAGGGATACTGTCCTTTAGCTTCTTCTAGTTTATGGTTTCTCCATGACTGTGGTATTTCTGCCAGATGGTAGTCAGTTGAGAAGAGAGAGGAGAATATAGCCTGACAGCTGCTCCTCTTGTAGGGCAGTGGGTACATCTTCAGTAATTACAGAAAATCAAAGAGAAGGGAAAAGAGTCCATAAAGAGGTTGCTTATCACACTTGGCATTTTAGGCCAGGTACTCAAGGGGGTATATTACCACTGCTGCTTGACTGACTTTAAAATAAGTCAGCTGGCTGTATGGTGTCTATGATTTTTCATCCTCTTAGATACTTCCAGTCTGGACATAGTTTGTGAGGTTTTGATCATTAAAGTTGACAATAAATCAACAAGGAGTCTTTGAGTCCAAGAGACTTCTAGGGAAGAATTGGAAGACTGAAGTAGTTTATATAACATAATTACATTTAGCCTCACTGGAATTACCATTTGAGCATCTGAGTATTGGTAATGTGTCCAAGTAGCTTTAGCAAACACACTACTGATTTTTAAATTGCAGCTAGAGTAATAAAAAATATGAAGATAGTCTTTAAAGTTTTGATCAACTTCAGAAACAGGACGTAGCTTCAATTTCTTATTCCTGCTAATAGTGAGTACTTAATAGCAAAAAGGGCACATATTTTCCAGTGAATGTCAGATATGGAAGAGGTTTCACTGAAGTTATTTGGTAAATTCTAAACAAGTAAGTCCCTGAAGTGAAAATACTTAGAACCCAGGAACATATTGAAGGAAAGCAAATTAGTGCAAATTTCCTCCGTTCTTACTTTTTCCAAGGTATTGCTTATAACCACTGTTGTAGAAAGGAAAATTCCATTTCACCAGCTTCTTAGATTTTGAAGACATCTACTGCTTCTACTGCAAATGTTAATCTTTCCCCTCTTTGGCTCTGCTTACCACAACTGAATAGTGGGACATCTAAGGCAAAGTTGCTTTTACCGATGTCACTGTTTTGTGCCGGTACTAGAAGTTATTTTTTCAAGTGTAATGAATTAGAGAAAGGGAACTAAGTCCTGTCTCCATAGAGGAAACTGATACTCATGAACTCACACACAGCTACATCAGAAGCCTGATTTAAAGACAAGACTATGTAAAGAGAAAAGGACAGAGAAGAATTAAAATTTAAAGTATATTTGGTTCTTCTATTCTGATGCAACACTGTAGGAAACAATCCCCAAGACAATTGCATATGCTCACCTTGCTGAACTTTTGGGTATCAGTGGTTCTTGAACCTCAAAGAGTGTGTTCTGTGAAGTAAGTCTCACTTTGAGGCAGTTGGAAAAACTGCAAATATTTTTTTTTTAAGCAACAGCGTAATTTTTAAGAATGTCTTTATTATAAGGCATTCTCAGCTCCAAGAGAGATTTCTGTTCACATACATGAATAGAGCAGTTTTAAATTACTTTGTGTCTCCAGTCACTACTTGGGATGCAGACAGCCTAAGTTCAAGTCACTGCTGTTATTGATGGGAAGTAGGGATGCTCCCCATGTCTCTTTCCCCTAGAAGGGAGGTCTTGCCCTTTGCTGTTAAAGCTCATACTTTTTTCAAAAGAAAATGCATTTTGCATTTCACACTGAATCAAGACACACACACCCTTGCAGCAGCTTGACTTTTCTGTCTGCTTCTGCTCTTCCCGTTTTTAGAGAAATGTCTTACCTGCTTTCTTAGCATCTGTAGCCACAGCTGTAGCCATGACATTTGTTAGAGATTAGTAAAGCTGGAAATGAACTCATATCAGCTTATGCTGTATGAAAACTAGGCTGGCAGGCTTCATAACTTCTGCCTGACACCTGAATGACTGCTTTGGTTTTTTCCACATAGTGATCAACATAGCAAGACAGCTTTGATGTGTTTGTTCATTTGTATATTCACCAGTGCAGCCTCATGTGTCTGTCTCTTCATTTATCTGTTAAGTGTAAGTTCACATTCAGTTGTTTCAGCTCTTTTCCACAGGAATATCTTTTTTCTCAGTCACCTTTTCAATGCCAATAAAAATGGGATTTTCATCTTTCACTGAGTTTCTGTATGCTACTGCATTCAAGTAATAAAGAGAATCTGTTCTTTTTGCCCTTGACACTTGTTTTATAAAGGAATACACAAGAATTAACCACAACCAGCTGTTCTTCTGATGAAAATACAGAGCTTTATTGCCACCGGTAGAGTTATGCCCAGTTTTACAGTCTCATGGCATGCCATAAACGTTTTTGCCCTCTGAACTAATATATTTGAAAACATTTTCCTGCATTCTAATCCTTGCTGTGGAAAGATAATGTTTCCAAGTGTTACCCTCTAAGCAGCTAATCACTTGCTCAGCTTCACACACGTTAGCTTTTAACCTTTGCTTTCTGACTGATGAAGATAGTTTAAGTCTGGAAGATAAGGTTTTTCTACTGTGATATATTTAGGGAAAACAGCTTTTTTAAAATCCAAACCGACTGGGGCCTGCAAATGCTTCACTTTATAAAAGTATCAGGCTAGAAAGGATAATTTGCCTGAGTGAAAACTTGAGTAACTCATTAAATGCACCACAAATATGAAAGTAGTCTGTTGATCTGACATTAAATTGAGATTAGTTAAAAAATAAAAGCAGCTTCTTTGCCATTGGAAACAAAGAATTCAACACTTTCCCTTATCCTCCTGCCAAGCTGCTACTTATTCTTATCTTTTAATTAAACCTGAACTTTAAAATACATGTGTCTAGCATGCCAGTTTATTAAATGCTATATCAATAGACAACAGTATTCTTGTCAATTAGCTTTCAGTATAGAGGTTTCAGGTTGTTTCTAGCTTGCCTTACAAATAGACATATTAAGGGTCCCAGCTTTGTTGAAACTCAGTATAAAGTCATTGATTACAAAGAAACAAAAGTTAAAGTCCTGCCCTGAAAGTGTTTTTAGTTTCCACTAAATCTATTTTCTACTACAAAACCACACCCAACTGCTTTAATTTTATGTTAAATAAGACATTACTCCCAAGAAATGAAAACTAGAATTTCAATCTCTTCTTCTTGTCAGTCCTTGATAAGGAACTCCTAACATCTTTATTTAGAAGGGAAAACTTGACCCGATACATTTTCTCTAATTCCCAAATAATTTTTGATTTTTTAAATTATTTTTAAAACTTTTTAAGAAATTGAGTCTCACTGGGGATTTGGAGGTAAAACCTTAACTAAAGTGAAGCCAAGTGGGAGTTTTACCATTTGTTGAAGTCCAGTTTTCGTAAGATTCCTCAGATGAGACTGGATAAAATCACAAATCACCCCCCTAACTACTATGCAAGCCCACAGTTTTGACCTAGATATAGTTACTCATTCAGGGAATGGAAGTAAAACCCCATGACTTAGACAACCAAGCCCACAGTACCAGAACATCATTCAAAGTACTGAATGCCAGAGAATGCAATTTCTGACTACAGAGACTAAAATCCACATAATTTTAGGAATGTCTCAGCCCAGCAAAGAACTTAATTCTATCCTAAAATAAGAAATGGTAATGGGATCACTTGATTCTTGACGTTAAATGTGTACTTTTCTAGATTAAGCCTCAAGTACTTATAAATAATAGAGAAATTACCAAGCACTCAAGATTAGTCCCCAAATTACTGGATTTGGAAAGAGTTGGGTATATAAAAAAAATTGAATTGGTGTTCAAGCACCTCTATGCCCAATAGAAAAAAAAAAAGCATATATTCAGAACTCCGGTGATCTAAAATACTTCCACCACCTTGAAAATATTATCAATTACAGTCACCTCTTTCTTCAAATATAGATGATGGCTGTGCTTTCATTTTTGTTCAATACGGTTTACATTGCAGTTTTGTGCACATTAATAATGCAGGATGGTTGTAATGTTATAATGACTTATAACCTAGAATAAACATAGCATATCGATCTAATAAAAAATGATGTGGTAAGCAATGATGCTAAAACAAGCACCTAAGAAAGAATTCATAATGGAAGATAGTGCGACTGTTTCCAGTAACTCTGTGCAAATATTATGAAGGTCGTTAATTGGCAAAATGAATTGGAATTAATTATACATGAATCCTGTGGCAAGTACAGCAGCACTCAACTCATTAAGAAATCATAGTTTGGAACACAGAGTGCCATCATCACTGCATTACAGACTGAATGTGCTTATGGCCACTTTTCAGAGGATTGCAAGGTCCATAGCTAGCTTTATAGAGTACAAAGTCATTAGGAGAAATAATCTGGGATTTCTGAATGACTAGTGATTTTTTCAAGAATCCTTGGGAACCTGTCAATTGCCTGACAGGTGAGTGATGACAGTATGCGATCTTTCAAAAAAGAAAAGAGATAAGACTCATAAAATGAGGCCCATGGGAAAATTTAGAAACAAATAAATAATTAATCACCATTTTAAAAAATAGGACATAATAAAATGATAAAAAGTGCCATTATAGCTTTTTCACTAAAACAGATTCTGTCAAACCAATTTAATTTCCTTCCTTGACAAGGCAACCAGCATAATATCTAGAACAGAAAAAAAAATGAAGGCAAGAAATCTGTATTTTGAAATTACTTTTTTGACAATGTTTAATGTGACATTCTCATAAGCAAGGTAAAGAAATGTGGTCTTGTTTTAATCACTGTAAAGAGGGTGCACAACATGGATCAAAATTTTCCATCTTTAATTATTGTGAAGTACTAGACTTCACCTCAAACAGCACATTTAAGGAAGGGGCAGATAAACAGCATAACACAATCAAAGATGATGTAAAATTTTGAAGGAAAAGTTAAAGAAAAATGTAGAAACTTAACTATACAGGCAGATGTTACACTAAGGGAGTTAAATAGCTTTCTGCATTGCTAATTAGTGACTGAAAACAAAAAAGTATGTTAATTTACATCAAATCATATTTATTTCTGATATTGAGAAAATCTTTCAAAATGTTACAGAGAATGAAGTATTGGGATGAGATACGTGGTAAAGCTCAGAAATTCATGCAGTCACAGAACAAGTCAGGTGGGAAGGGCCCTTAGGAGTCCATTTATTCCAACTTTCCACTCAAATCAGACCCAATAAGAACAGGTTGCTCCAGATGATGTCCAGTGAAGTTCTGATTATTTCCAGTGATGGAGATACCACACCCTCTCTAGGAACCAGTTCAGATGTTTCACTACCCATATGGTGGAATTCTTTTTCCTTGCATCTTACTGGAAGTTCCCATTTGAAACTTGTGTCCATTGCCTCTGGCTCTGTCTTCTTTATGTCATACCACTAGGCACTGAACTGTGGAATTTCCACTATTACTATTATGGAAATGTTTGATAAACATCTTCTGGGAAAAGGTGGAATTTCCCTCAGTACAGGGATTGAATTAAATGAGAATAAGTCCATTATCATCCTGTGATATTGTGAGTTGTTAACTTTCTATAATTCCTTGGAATATGCACAAATATGGCATTTAGTGAATTAAATTATCTATCTGTGTAGATGATGTGTATAACAGACATATATCAATGGGTCATGAATGCATTTCAGTTGTTTTGACCATATGTTTATGGTTAAATATTTGGATCCCAAATCTTTCACATCTGTTTTTTTCTCCAGAAAGTCCCAAGGTTAGTTTCTGGCGGGGAAGACTTAGCGATTCAGTTTTCTCTGATGTGAAGATCTTTGTAATGAATCACTTTTACTTTGAGGGAAAAGAGTGCCTAATTTTATTATCAGGAAACACATTGAAATATTTTTTGTTCCAGAGGCTTATACTGAGGTTAATACAAGGTGTAGATAGATTGAATCCCTTTATTTTTCACAAACTACAAAGCCTGGTATCATATGAAGTGTTGAGGAAAGGAAAAATATTTTAGAAATACTTACGTTATTTTTTCAAGCAGGATTTCTCAGGCATGAACCTTGTGATAGAGCTTGGGAGATACAGGAGATTAAAATTACCCAGTCAGTGTTTAAAAACCACACAGTTTAAAGAAGGCTTAATAGCAGAAACTGAATATTTTCCTGTTGTGGGTTTAGAAGAGATTTGAGGTAAAAATTTAAACTATCAAGTATTTAAAACAGCTCTGTAAATGCTTGCCGAAAAAGGCAAAAATCTGAGCACTCCAAAAGGAGAAAGAAAAGTGACGAGGAGAAAGTAAATGAGAATTCCAAATGGTAGAAGAAGTTCTAATCAGTTGCATGTGTTCATTTTCATTAAAGATGTCTAATCAAGGCATAGAAATTAAATCAGAGAAATTGTGCTGGAAGCAAAAAAAATAACTAGCAACAAGAATTACATGAGAAAAATAAAACAAACAAAAATAATGTATGAATCTGCATATTTATCATTTGTTTTGTAATATTCTCATCAAACAATACACATAAAGAGTATGAAAATAATAAGAGGTCTGAAATTTCAGAAAGTATAATTTTTAAAATCATGAGAGCCAAAATAATTGCTTATAATTGTTGGAAAAGAGTGGGTTTAGGGGAAGGTTTTTTGATTCACTCTGGGCAGGAGAAACAACAAAATTCTCAGAAGATTCAACAACAAACTTTAAAACAGTAAGGTAGAATAAGGTGCTTGGTAAATTTTAAAACAATATCCAGACAAATTTTAACTTAACCAACTTCAAGTTATGCAAACACAACAAGGCATTTACTAAGGTATTGACTGGAATTTTTAAGTCTGGCTTACAATATATTTTGAGAAGATGTAGGTAAGAAAAGAAAGAGGGAAGGAAAAAGAAAGAAAGGATAAGAGCAGAAAGATAATACCATTCATGGATCCAGTGATGAGACTTGATATCATAAAGGTATTGCAGAGAAAAACAGGTCTCTAGCCATTTTGGTTTTAATATAGCAATTTATATTGCCCAAGAAAATGTGTCAGGGATAAGAGAGAAAGAAACTGAAAAAAGAGTAAGAGTTAAAGGGAAAAGAGAGAATGGAAGAGGGAGAAAAATTGTTTATAGTAATAATTAAAAGGCTCGGGCAAATCTGGTTCCTGCTGTCATTACTTGTGTCTTGATCTGTTGGGGAGCAGCTGGGGAGAGAAGCCCACGACACATAAAATTTGGTGGGTTTTATATACCCTCAGAAACTGTCCTGGTGCCTCCCCTCATGTGTGTGTGTGTAGGCTCTGTTTTGTACTGCTATGCTGGTTTTGCAGAGAGCTGGAGGTGCTGGTTGCTACGAAGTCATTTTAGGCTTGGGTGGAGGTGTGCTTCAGAGGCACCTCTGCTAAAAGCTTAGGCCTTCTCCAGGGTAGTAGTGGGTGTGTGCACATAAGGACCTCCTTTGACACAGCCTGGCCCATCAAATATAAGCATCACACACTCAGAGAGTCGTTGCTGGTTCTCTTAAAAGAGAAGCATCCCACATCTAGAGAAGCATCACAACCGAAAGAGTCACCCCCTAGAGCCTCCAAAGTTAACATTTTGTGAGCTATGGCCTCCTGCCCTTAGCCTTTATCTTCACTGTACTGTCAGGAGGCTTGCACAGCTTGCTATAGTAGCAATGTTTTAAGGCAATTAAAAAAGCTCAGTTCCTCACAGGCTGTTATCTTGCATATCAGCAGCAAGGGTTTCTTTTGAATTTGGGTTGACCAGATATCATGATAGTCCTTTCATGACCCATTGAAGAAACATTGAGAAAGGAAGGAAAAGTCTTGTAGATACAATTAGGTTATTACACAGTGTTTGCAATATAATTTTCTGTATGGTATTTTCTATGCAGACTGTCCTGCTTAATTTTTTTTTGTAAAGAAATGTGCTTAGTCTCATTTCTAAAGTAGTGTTTTGGAATACATCTATTATCATGATTATCTGAAATTAATTTGGAGTTCAAATAAATGTGTTATCTCTTTTTTTTCCAGGGCTGGGTTACCTTTTCTGGGAAAAGAACAAATAGCTGCAAATATAGTGTCTGTTAATACTGGTAATACATAAGTTGAACAGCTTGCTAGGATTTAATTTAGTATTTTGCTCTGCAGCCACAGTAGATATTTCCTTTCGTTTTCCTTCATAGAGGTGTATTTCTTCAGCCAGCATAAAAATAAAACTTATAACCTATTCCTGTAAACACTGACATGTCAGCAGTCCTGACAAGATATTAATGATATGTAGTATGGGAAATGAGGAAATAAAAATCTTTACACAATAGTAGCACTACATCCCTGGAAGCATTTGTGTCCTCTGCTCAGAAGGACAGGCACAACACACCAGTATTTTCACTGTCATCTTCCTATTGAGTTTCCAATAATTCTTGGAGAAGACTTGACCTAAAATGTACAGTGTTTTAAATCTTTCTTCTTGAAATCCTTGTCTTTCAAAATATGCTTGTAGGAGAAGGTGGTAATAGCAGAAGACGCTCGTTCTTTAACTGTAGTGCTCAGCCTACAGCAAATCTAATTTTGCTTGTATTCTCTGGCTGATGTCTTTTCTTTAGAGGAGAAAATTCACCTTCCCTCTTGCTGAAATCATTGTAATTAAATATTAATTCATCCAGAGAATATGCCCACTGGCAACCAAAATTAATGGTTAAAGCACCCATGAGTAAAATCTCAGTTTGGGACATGCTGAATATTTGGAAATACTCAATGGACTCAAAACCTGAGTGGTATTCACTAAGGTATTTCATTCTTTCTTGTGCTTATTTTGCTAAGCATAACTTCTCTCTATTTTTCTGTCATTATTGACATAGGGCATAAAAACAAGAAAGGCTTCAGCATGGGCTTCAGGGAAACTTGTCCCTTTACAGCTTGCTGTCTAATTTTCATTGATTCAAAACCAGTGGTTTTTTCCTTCTGATTGACTTATTTGTCTCTTGGTCCATGTGCATATAGATCCCTATCGTAGGACAAGATAAAAACCCAACTCTGTAGAAAGCTTATACAGTTGGGTGAGCCAAAGCAAAGCTGAGTGCATGCAAATCAATCTTGTTAGAGGAATTTCTTTTTTGTCTTTTTGTTAATAGGAGTTTGAGTTTTCTAGGCTTGAAATACTGAAGTGCTAAATCAGCTTAAAAATGGACTTAGTGGGTCTAACAAATTTTAAATAAGTTCAGATATGAAATAGACTGAAGAATTATTCCTCAAAAGGGTAAAAGCATGTAATCTTGATAAGATCTGAGAAATAATCTCTTATCATAGAAGAAAAGTCACTCTTAGCAGATGTCACTAATGCTTCAGATTTAGTTATTTACGAAATTTGTTTGGTGAATACTTTGTTTCCCAACTGTGTTTCTGTATCTAGTGTAATTCTTCAGTTTCTCTGCTGCTTCTGTCCTGTGAAATCCTCTTTAAAATCCTGTTTATGTTTTACTTTTGTGACAGCTGTTTTTCTTCCATTTGCTGTCACTATAACCTACTGTTCAGCTTCTGGGTAGCTGGCTTGAGACTAAATGGGAGAGGTCCAAATACTGATTTAAGGATTTGCTTTCCAGTGGGTATGCAAAATGCCTGTGATTATAGTCATGGTGAATGTCAAGGAAAAAAGCACTGATCCAATCTTGAGCTAATATGGTGTGTTCAAGGCTGTTAGCAGCAGTGAGCTGATATGAATACTCCTGTAGTTGGATGATCCTGTTTTTGCTGGGGAAAATGAATATAATTGATCATAGGTGTAGTCTCATCACTGTTCTTTTTCTCTTTGCATTCAGTAAAAATGTAGCAAGCCATCTTTTGATCTCCAAACTCGTTGGGGTTTTTTTGTGGAGATTTACTGTGTTGTTTTCCAAGAAGAAAACAAAAAATTATCGTAGCATCTGTCCTAGTTCAGCAGGTGGGACCAGTTTATCACTGTGTGGGTGTGACTAAAGCTATGTATTCTACACCCTCTATTCATTTCCCATGGACTGCTAACAATGGACCATTTGCAGCAGCTGCCCAGGGCACACCTGACTCCTCAGGATGTGAGCTGGGTGTGAAAGACACCT
>JAOXXN010000446.1:34338275-34352733 GCA_026770055.1 Myrmophylax atrothorax
TTTACATAACAGAATTAAATATTCTCTTAGAGTGAGAGAGCAGATGATTCTTCAGCTTTGTGAGTCACCTGGAGGGCAGGGGCCTGAACTTCACTTATACAACCCTTACCTCCCTTCTCATTCACTCATCTTTAATTGTTTTATACCAAGTGTGAAAACCTCAGGTGAAAAAGTATAGAAAATCTTTTCATCTTTCAAAAATTATTATACTTTACCCAACTAATGGATGTAGGTCACAGCTACTCTGCAAATTTCATCCATAAATCTCTTTGAAGAAACTGCTTTTTATCACACATTTGTACAGTACATAGAGATTTGAGTCTGGATTACTTTAATTAGGTGTCCAAACTCTGCAGATTGCTGCAGTCATGCAAGCAGGGACTGCTTCTTGTGAAACATATTATTTTCATTTGAGTGGTGATAGCACATTTCTTCCTGCTGAATGGCAAAGTGAGCCACTTGTCTTGTGGTCAGGAGAAGAGGAAAAGCCCAGGAAAATAGTCTCTTTAAAAAAAAAATCATGTGAAAAGAACAAGATGGTAGAAAGATTGTAAAAGATCAGAAATAGCAACAACAATAATAAAGTTAGACGTTCAGAGGGACACTTAGTTAACAATAGTCCCTTCAAAGCACACAGATAAAACACAAACTATTGTTTAGCAAATTACCCTCAGCAGTGTTTTGACATTAGACTGGTATAAAATATTAATTTTTGATGAGTTTGCTGCTAGCGTATTTTTCTGTGTAACTGCATCCCCTTTTCATAGCTGTTATGGGTAAAATTCCAGGTTAAATACCATTTTCTCAGCTCTAAGCTATATACCACTTCCTAAATGCCTTTAATTAACCTGGAATTAAACTGTATTTTCTAGGTCCAGCATCCAGGTGATTTCCTGAGGTCAGAGCAAAGACTGTGCTGTGCAGAATGGAAGGGGTATTGCCACTTGAAAGGGAGGGGAGTAGAATTCACCCAACCCTTAGAGAGGGGAGATTTTCTCATTATTTGTCTGTTAGTGCCCCAGGGGAAAATGAAACCATGTAAGTTTGATCTAGTCTGTCAAGTATTCCTCACGGGAACTCTCCACTAAACAGATTCACAAGATCGGGGTAATTCAATTGACCTTTTTTGGGGATTGCCATGTAACTGCATAAGGGAGACCACTCAGCAGATCTTCTCACATGTTATCCACTGATGGCAAACTGTGAGCACCATATAAAGAACTCACTCTAACAGATTATGGAATAATGCTCTTTATTAATACAAACTGTGACAAGTTAATAAGGTTTGTGGTCATTGGTGACAGGGTCTGCCTACATAAACACACTTAAAGCAATATAATAGTACTATAAAGCAAACACAAGAATAAACTCTGAAACAAAATATTCTACCAATATATTCAGGAGCAAAAGTGAGTTCTAGTTCTTAAAAGCAGTAATTAACACGCACAGCATAAATTTCACACCTGAACAGGCATACCTGGAAGGGAAGGGGGAAGACAGATTCAACTCATCAGGTGATCCCAGCAGTTTTGTGGAACTCTTCCTCTGACATTTCTCTATGTCCCACTTCCTTTTATACAATTTCCTTAGTTTTAGGTGGAGTTTGAGTGAATTTAGTCCTAAGTGCTAAATTGGGTAGTTGTCTTTGGTATCTGTTTTTTCTTGATGGATAAATTCAGCACAGGTCAAAGTGGCACCGTGTTCACTTCCTGCAGGATGTTTGTGGCGAGAGGCCGCAGTATCTTCACATCACTCCCTTCTTCAGTGTCTCCCTTATCCCAGATGTTTATCAGTGTTTAGGGAACCTTTGTAGCCATTGTGACCGTATGACATCTTGGAAGCAGCAACTGGTTCTCTCTTTGTAATTTTTATTCTCTTTTAACCCTTGCCCAAGAAGCAGCAGCTGGTTTTCCTCTGTATTTCTTATTCTCCTTTAACTTTTAACCTTATCCATTACTCCACAGATATGTACCACTTCACAGGTATCTACTGATTGTCAGTGCCTGGGGTAGTGTTACAACGCCTTCGAAGACAGCATTTCTTGAAGAACTTCTGAGGTAACATAGGTACTGTGTTTACTGTGACTAGGGTTTAACTGCCTAATATAGTTGTGGTTTTTTTATTTCATTTTCCCTTTTGCTTAGTTTTTTTCTGGGTCTTTTTTCCTGTTGTGTTTCAGATTAATTATTTCCTTTTTTGCCAATCACATCAGCAGGCCTCTATTTTTCTTCACTGAATTAATGCTCCTTCCATTTTATTATGTGCACATCCAATGCCTTCAAAATATAACTCAAGTGAAATCTGAGTAAACCTATCAGGAATGTAAATATGGTAATTACAGTCAGTTAAGTGATTAAGAAGTGATATGAAATCTGCATGTGAAGAATATTATGGCCTGATTGAAAAAAAACCCCAGGGTTTTGTGGGTTTATGCAGGTCATTCTCTGCAAACATGGTAAATGCCTTCATGAAGACTCTGTTCATATATCTTTTGCAGTTTAGCCACAGATTTGTCTGGTTCCCACCTGTGCACATATTGTGAGTTAACTTGAGGCTACCTCTTATTAGCTTATGCTATTTATTTAGTAGGTCTCAATCACTATGCCCACATATATTTCTATAAGAGCAAGTCACAGTTTAAATGTCTGTGGTTTGCATGTGCCCTGTAGAAATCTTTTTCACATATGTTGTGCCCACATACACAAGAGCTCCTGCATCTTTACTCCAAACCAACTCCTTAAGCCTATTTTAATCTCTTCGTGTTCCAGTGTTCTTCAATTTCAGTTCACTGTTCTAGGCCTTGGCAAAACTATTAGTCAGTAGAAAATATAATTACAAATATTTGTCATCTTGGTGACTACTTCTGAGCATAGACAGCAAGAAATCCCATAAATATTTGGGCCAGTCTGACAATAACTGAAGGTGATCTTTTTATATCTTAAGAATTATGGCAAGAATGTCATAATCAGTGTTCTTAATATGAAATCTATTACAAAAGCACTGGCTGATGCAGGGATGAAATTTTATGTCCTGTAAGCTGCAGGGGGACAGATGAGATGATCATAGCTATTCTATTTGATCCTTGGATCTATTATCTCAATATATTAACTAAGTTCTGCATAACAGAGTGGGTTTGAATGAAATCCTTTAATTTATGTGAAGGCATATTACTGTGCTTTTGACATCCAGGTGCCCTGGCCTTGGAGTAGACTGCTACTGTGTCTGCTCTACGAATTCTGAATAAAAAGACAAACCCAACCCACACAGAGTTTCAGCAAGTATGAGCTTGAGTAGTTCCACTGGTTTTTAGGAATGTGTGTCAGTTTACAGTGATCAAGGACCCCGCTCACAATGGGTGTGAGAAAAAAGAAGTCAAAAATAAGTAACTATACCAAACAGAACTCTGGAAGAAGCCCTCCCAGGGTGGATTTGCTTTGTGCCATCACCTTAAATGTCCTTGAATGTGACCTGAGCAGCCTAGAGAGACCCTTCCTCCAGAGCTCCGCTCTCTATTGGTGACAGCCTAAGCAAGGAAGAATGCTTACAGGGAAGGTCAGGGCTGCTGTTTCTTGTTTTTATTGTTGACCAGTTGTTTCTATTACAGTCTTGTAGAAATTAAGGAGATCCTTGTGCTATTCTAACACGACATGAGAATAACATTCTTGAAAGAAGCTGTTGCACCAGGATGAGTGTTAGGCAAGCAAATCCCTCAGGCCACCCTTGCAGGCTGGTCACTGAGTCTATTGAGCCTCACCATTTCTAAGTTAATTAATACACCCATTTGTCCCAGCTACAGAAGGTTCCTCAGAAAAGATAAGAGAATTCTCATTTTGTGAAGTATTTATATAATTTATTTTATACAATTACATATATATAAAAAATGAAAGTATTTTTATAGTGTAGGACTCGCGTCAGTAAGACTGGAGTGGAAGTATGAGTAAAATTCTCTTTGAAAACATTATCAAGTAAAATATGACCCCCAGTGACCAAAGATGCAAGCCAAATATTAGATTGTTGATCATATCTACTCTCATTGTTATGAGGGCTGTACCATACTAACAATACACTGCATAAAATGAAGATTAGATCTCGATGTCAGTTTACTAAAAGGGCACCTTTGTGTTAAATAAGTCCTTAAGTAAAAACATTTTGGAAATTACCTATCCTATGCAGAAATAAATTGGGAGACTGAAGTGCTTGGGTGTGCATGAGTCTAAAGGCATTAAGTTCTTCTGTCCTGCAAGTACAGGTACTTTTCTATTTTACTTTTCTTAGCTGCATGGATTGCACAGTGTCAGCCTCAGCTGTCTTTTGTTGTACACAGGACTAACAAAAGCCTGAGATGCTGTCCAGTGAGACAAAGACACTAAATGAACTGAAATTATGCTGAAGACCTGGTCCTTAGTTAGTAAGTGTGGTACACAGATTGCAATTCTTGATTTTGCAGTCTTAAGGTGTTTTTTACCCATAATTAATTATTGAATTTTACACCTCTAGAATTTTTTTGAGGATTTTATACTTGAAGAACTCCAAATAAACTTGAATTGTAGTAAGTCCCACATCAGGCCCTGTTGAGCTATTTCAAGTGCAAATCCAGAAGTGAGTCTTGACTATTTCTGAAAATTTTGGCTACTAGTTATTTGACCTCTCAGACATTTTGAAGCTTTGAGGGTAGAGGAAATAAACATACTGCAATGTGATTATAGACCTGAGACTTTAACCTGGCTTATTGTGTTCTACTTGGACTCCATTTTTTCAGACAGAAAATACTTTGAAAAAGATGCCTTAACTCAGCACTGGAACTCCTTGAAACACAGCTCAAGTGCACAAGGGAAACTTTTCCAGCATGGCTGCTTTACTAACTGGTTAAGACCTTGTGCTTTATTTACAACTGCCCTTATTACATCAAATCCAAAGTGCAGCTCATCTATGATTCTTCCTTCTCTTCTTAGGAACCAATAGTATAAGTTTAGCCACTCATACGAATAAGTCCTACTTAGACCCAGCGCTGCTTTTCTGTGAAATTCCATATTGATTTGGATGTTTTTCTCTGTGCTGCTTAAGGCATGAATTGATTATGATTCACTGTCTCTGGTATCTGGTCTCTGCAGTTTCACCGTTTGTCATGAGCATGTAAATTATCAGCTATGAGGTATGTGCTCTTGTCAGGGAGATGAACGCTAAGGAGGGTGAAGCATTTTTAACTCATTTTTCCACTGATTTTTGGAACTCCTGAGTTTCATTTTGAACTACCTGATCTTTTGTGACTTTTCAACCCATGAAGAATATTTGCATCTTTTTGCTTTTATCCATTTTTAAAGACATGCTGATACATACATTTATATCCACCTAGAAGGTTCCTCAGCACTGCATTAAGGACAAAGCATGAATATAATTTGCTGCTATTTGTAACATAAAGTTTTGAGCTGAAAAGGCAATTTTATCACAGAACATTTCTTTGACAAAAATGGCATTTTGATGGATTGATTTTGATTTGATGGCCCTGTCATTTCATTCAACACTCAGGGGACATGCTGTCAATAATGACGCTTGCTAAGGTTTTTTGTTGTTTTCTATTTTCCTACTCTTTCTCTAGCCAGCCTGACTCTGCCTGAAAGGGATATTGGTCAACTATATCCAACCTTCCTGGCTTATCATGTTCATATATCTGGACTTCTTTACTCCTTGGGAAGTCCTTAAGTTCAAATGGCTCATTAGATAAGCTGCCTAATTGCCCTAGTTCCTAAGACTTTCAATTCAGGCCCTGCCTCTGATCAGGCTGGCTCCTCCTGTCTCAAAGCGACTCTACTATGGCTAGTCAGGCTCATGAGTTTGCCAGTTGTTAGGTCTTAGGGCTTTCCATCTCCTCCTGTAGCTTGTGCATAGGCTTCTTGGATATTGATTCAGTGAAGCTGAAGGCTGGATATGGAGGCAGGGGGGCTGGCTGACCCCAAAGAAGTCTATGATTAAGGGTAAAAAAAAAGGACAGGGAAAACCAAATAGTTTTCTTCTGTGAGAAATCCTAGGGTTGTTTGTTTGTTTTTAAATTGAGTAACAGTATTTATAAATGCACAGTGTCAGACTCCTCTACAGATGATTCTAGTTGCTGTCTTTTTGGATGATAACCATGTTTGTGCTTACTATGCCAGCAGCTAAAAAGTGGGAAAAGACAATTTCGTTTGAAGATCTGCAGGAATCCCTGCACAAACAATAAACACTTATGTGAGCTTCACATGAAAATCACTAAAAAAACATGAATCACGTATTAATTTTGTTCCTTGAAGAGATGCAAAGCGTAGCCATAATCTAAAATACAGTCACTATGTAAAGCTGAAATCTATATTTCTAGAATTATTGTTAGTATATTAGTATAGAATCAATGTTCCAGGTCAGAGACCAGTGTAAATTAGCACAGATAACTGACTTAATTCAAGCCACATTGATTTACACTAGATACGAATCAGGTGTGTAAAACAGATTTAGTAGAAAATTTGTAATGCCTAAAGCCGAGTGAAACTGAGTGAACGCATGAAAAAAATAAAGATATGTACTCATCTAAGTGTTTTGTCACTTGCCTTGTTTATGTGAATGTCAAAGTGTTAACCAGTAGGCTTACATCAGGAACTCTTTTTCATTCATTTGCAAACAGAAGTCTAGTAGAAGACCTGCTTGTTTGATAAAATGTTTTTGTAAGGGCTGGACTGGCAACAAGACAAAATCTGTTTTTCAATGTAATGTTCTTTCACTTTTTTTTAACAGTAAAATTATCTTTCTGTTACTCTGAACTATGAGTACATGTCACTGACAAAGACAAGATATAAGGCTATTCCAGCAAGCTATTTCCTGCATGGCTGCAGTGCATATAACAATGACCTTTGCCACAGTAGTTGAAACATATCTGATCCCAGAGTCTAAAATATTCTCCTAGTTCACTGGAAAGGAGCTAGGTTGGAAGACCTTCAAATCTGAGGAAAGGGTCATGGTAAATGAGGGATATTAGCTAGGAAAATCAAAATTAGTTGAGAGACTCCTTTTTGTTCCTATCACTAGATTTAAATAAATATTATCTTGAATACTCATATCAAAGATAGTCTGCAGAAATGGTAGTGAATGAATAAATAAAACTTCATTGTGAAGATGCTCATACCTGAGATGGGTTAACTTGTTTGCCTGGCAGGTGGGTTACTTGCACAGGAAGATGTGGTGACCTTTGTTCAGATTGTGGAGGTCTCCTGTAATGATAATTATTTTGCTTTGGGCATACAAGATGCATGTGTTGGCTGCATAACAACCTCTTATTTCCATTAATTTATCTTCAGACTCTATGCTGTCAGCTTAATGGAGAAGGGGAGACTTATCTTGAAGATCCTATTTATTCAGACTCTTGTAAGAAAAAAATGTACAAATCTGACTTGCATTTTATTAACACTGATGTATAGTAGAGGAAGGGTCAAATTTCAATTATTCCATTTCCCACATTCAAGTATGCAATCTCAAATGTTTAGTTTTGTTTACAAGGTGCTCAGATGTTTGTTTCTTTTTAAATAAAGAAGAAATATCGCCTTTTTTCAAGCATGAACAATTCTCAAATGAAATTGCAGTTAATTGAGCTGTAATTGCTTTAGATGAACATCATTACAATGTTTAGAAAGTAGTTTGAGAGGATTTTTCAAAAAATAGGTTTTGAAAGAAAACTTGCAGCATTTTTATGCTACATTTTAAGAGGTTAAAGACAGTAGATTTAATTTGGGTTGAATAATTTAAAAGGATTCTAAGATTTTACCGTATTAAAACACTGAAGTCCTGAATGAAGGAAGGAAAGTTAGTGAGGTTATCAGAAGTGTGTATACTATATAATTAAATATATCACTGATATAGTGTCTTGGTGTTTTTTTTTTTCCTACCCCATGCTTGGGATCTAACATACTGTTAATGGTATTGTGTCATCTGCAGCTGTAATTCAGAATTTCTATAAGACTTTTTTTTTTTTAAGGAGTTATTTCCACAGAGCTGCTTCTGCTACCACATGCCTGTGGGGTGCTTAGTATTTTACCAACAGCTCAAAAGGAAACTGAGTGCATGTACATGTGTCTTAAGTTTGTACTTCTCAAGTGGCTGTCAAGGAAATCAGTGGAATTGTGAAAGCAAAGAAACTGTACTCTTGGTAAATTACAAAAAATACGAGTTGCAGTGATTCTGGTAAAGCCTATTCTTAGTATTTTGTATTATGGAAGAGCTTCACATCTGTATATGTAATACTGTCTGTTGCTGTAGCTCTTTTTCAGGATGTGGCAGTGGTTTGCAGTAAATAGAATGCATTTCTGTGGAATGAGTAGCACAGGCTGCTTGATCTGACTGGCTTCTGCAAGAGTATCTGTCCCAGGAACAGAGGAAACAGAATGTCATGTCCATGACTGCGAATTCAGCTGCTAGCTGAAACAAGGCTGCTTGGTCAATGCACATAGGCCTGGTGGTGTACAGAGGCATTTCTCCAGGGTTTTTAACCAAGGCCAGCCTGGAGTCCAGTAAGGCCAACTCTTCCATGGGAGCTCCTCCTCTGATGAGCAGGAGGTTGGTGCCTCTGGCTAATAGTGCAAATCTTTATTTTGAATAAATGCCTGAGTGACTTGGGGGCACTTTGGGGCTGTTGATATCGCCACATCAAGATAACACTGCTAGTTCTTTCTCCATCTCTCTCTCTTGCAGAATTTGGCCACTCCCTCTCATCCCTTCCCTAAGTGCTACCAGCCAAAAATCTCACATACTTTGTGATGGCATACAATATGGCAGCAGTGATTCAAACAATAAGCCAAGCGTACTGTCTGAAGCGTATCGGTGTCAAAATTTGTTTGGTAATCATATCAAAATGCATCTGTTCATACTATTTCCCATACTTTTGTGTAAAAAAAAAAAAAGCAGCCTTGGAAATTTGTTATGTTTACTTTTGGTATGAGCTCAAAATCTGAAATGCTGTTCATTTAAAGAAAAATTAAGTGAAAAATAATAACCTCACTAATGTTCTTCCTACATCCTTAACATAATCAAAATAGATCGTAGTGCTCCTATGGTAAAGAGGTACATACAAATCAGCAGGAGCTAAGTAGCAAATGCATACCTTGTCTAAGCTTGGCAAGACTGTCTGGAATTTTTACACCTGGAAACTCTCCCATAAGAGACACAAAACATGTCAAAGAGGAGTATTGATTTTTCTAGTATAAACCCTAGTAATTCCATGAACAAAAGGTATATTATATTCCAGTATTAATGCATTTATGTTTCTGATATAGAAAAGTAAATAAATTATGCTTTTTGCCAAACCTTGCTGGCAGAATTTCTAAATATTGACCTGAGCTGGGACACCAATCATTTTTATTAAGTTCTTAGCTCAGATATTGATAGAGAAGCTGTTTAAAATACAGCTGTAAAAATAAACGTTTAAATAATGCAATATTTGGTAATACTTATGGGAAGATGACAATGAAAATTAAACAAGCTCCATAATAAATCTCTGCTGCAGGAACATCAGAAGGACATTCTGGTCAAAATAATCCAGCACAGACTTTTCTGAAGAACTGGCCTTATAGTTACAAGGTTTTAGGCACATCTGCTCTTGGCAGATGTTATGCTGAGTGGAGCTAAAGAAGAAAGAGTAGCCTTTTACTAAACAATCTCCTATGTATGATATCTTCATTACATATTCTTATAGGGCAGTATATTTTAGTTAAAGTATATATAAGCTTCTTTCAGTGGGTTCTTGAGAAAATCAGGTTCCTAAATACAAGGAACAGTCCTCATGAAATCAGCCTCCCCGAAATACATATAGAGAGTCACAAATTAAAAAATTTAAACCCTCTTCTCTGCAGGAAAATTCTTTGGCTTCTGTACTTTAGGTTATGTCTTTCCTCAATAAGAAAGAGGGCACAAACCTACCTATGAGGATCCTTCTAGGGAATTTTTTAAATAAATATTCCTTCTAGAGGAAATCTGGTGAGAAGGGAAAGAAATGTGTGTCTGAAGTTGTCATGAGTAGCTGCACAGATTGAGGAATTTGGCCACTTCTTTGTGCTCCTCTTGACATCCCAGTCTCTCAATGCCTCTGGTTTGATTCTTTCTCCTCACTACCATTCTGTCAGGGTAGATGAACCTAGAAGCTGCTTTAGAGGCTGAGCTCATTTCGTTGTGAATAACCTGCTGGGATGCTCCACAGGTCATGAGGTTGGCTACTCACATATCTCGACACTGATGGGATTTCTCTTGTTTAAATAGTTTGCTTACTATGCTAATTTGCAGTAATACCACACAATTACTATCATTTTCTTCAGCACAGAGGTGATCAGAGACAATAAAAATTTGTTGTGGTTTAACATGGCAGACAGCTGAACAGCACACAGACACTAAATCGCCATACTGCCCTCAGTGGGATGGGAGAGAGGATCAGAAGAAGAAACCCAGCAAAATTCATGGGTTGAGACAGAAAATTTAATGGAACAGAAAAGGAAGGAATAATAATGATGATAAAAGATTTAGAATGTACAAAACAAGTGTTGCACAATGTAATCACTCACTAACTGTCAAACTATGGCCAACCAGTTTCCAAGCAGTGGTCCCAAACTTTAGTTTTCCTCCTAGTTTATATACTGAGCATGATGTCATATGGTATGGAATGGAATGTCTCTTGGGTCAGTTGGGGTTAGCTGTCCTGGATGTGTCCCCTCCCAACTTCTAGTACAGTCCCAGTCCACTCACTGGTGGGGTAGGGTGAGAATCAGTAAAGATCTTGACTTTATGTAAGTACTGCTCATAGGTAACTAAAACATCAGTGTGTTATCAACATTTTTCTCATCCTAAATTCAAAATAGACCACTGTATTAGCTACTAGGCAGAAAATGAACTCTATCCCAGCTGAAACCAGGACATCTAAAACATTTTGTTTGCTAGCTTTTAGAACAGTAATTTTTTGCTTTGCCAGCTGCAGTAAATGGAAATTACAATAAAAAAGAGGTTACTATTACTCTCAAATAAGCATTTAACTTAACTTCAATGAGCTAGTTACTGTTATATTAATTAAATATAAAGATCTCATTGAGAGGTTCTTTCTGAGATTTTTCCTTGCCATCTGGTTAGCTTGTTTTAAATGACAAAAGCAATAAGTACTTAATTACACTCCTATTAAGTATATTTTAATGGGCATTTCTCAAGGTGTAGTGAAAGAACAGAAATTTTACAATCTGAGAGTAATTACTTACATGAAGTGTTTCTGTAACCTCTCTTTGGAACTGTGTCATGCAGACAAAAGCAAAATGTCAGTATTTTGCTTGTGTCATGGCAGCCTTAGAATGAAAAGCAGAGACCTAACACATCTCAAAGCAGATTTCGCATTTTGTCCTCCTGGTGCTTGTGCTGTGAATTTCCCTGTCTCACCAAGATCTACAATTGTGGACTATTAGAATAAGGTCATTTGGGAGGCAATGTAGACTAACTGGCCATTTCAACTGCTGCCAAGTCCTAGCATTCCTGCTTCAATTCACCTGTTTACTTGCCACTGCTGTCACCTGTCTCTAGACATGGGACATCTGTGTCTCCCAGGATGCAGAAAAAAACAGGCTCTCACAAAGGAAGGAAACATTTTTTATTTTTTAATTAGGTGATATAAGTTGCATCTGATAAGCAAATAACTAGAATTATCACTGTACTTAGAGAAATGTTCTCTGCTGTATGCTCAGTACTCTATGAGTCTTGCGAAAAAGGAAACTTTTCCCATATTTGTTGAAAAAGGAAAAGTCTTCCTGAAGTAATACTGCTGCTTTTGCCACAGCATGGATCTGCTTGCCATTAGAGATTGGTAACAGTTATTTCCACAAAAATTATCCTTTCAACTTGCATTTAAACAGTATTTAGCCACGTAATTTCTTGTTCAATGACATGCTGAGTGACTGAAAGAAAATTAATGACAGTTGTACCAGATGAATAGCAAAAATGCTGTTACCTGTTGTGCTGGTTTAAAGGTAAACCAGTAGGAGAAGTGAACCCAACACAAAAGAGATTATAAGTCAGAGTTACAATTTGATAGAAATATTACAACAAATGCAATGATACAAAGAGATATTGGTTTTAACCCAAAAAACCCAGAAGTATAACGCAGCACCCCAGGGCACAAACAGAATGGTGTTCATTAGTCCCTGCACTGAGACACCCTGTGGTTCTCCTGAATCCAAAGTAAAAGGAAGGCAAAAACCTGTTGGTGCAGATGACAGTTACAATCTGGTTGAGAGTGGTGGTCGCAGTCCTGTCCAGGTTCTGGTCCTCCTCTGGATCTGATGAGTGGTCTCAGAAGCCCCCAAACCCCAAGATTATATACCCTCAGGTTCAGGTGGGAACACCCAGTCCCTCCCCCATGGCAGGGAGTTCCACAACAGGTGATCTAACTGTGAGTCATGGGGTATTTTTGGAATTGTTGATGGTCCATTAGCAGACACACTCCCTCAGGCTGGATGTGAAGGTGTGAATGACTCCCCGGAGGAGAGTTATCACAGCTCTTATCTCACAGACTTCTTTAACACCCAACTTACATCCTGAGGGGTCAGGTGTGCCCTGGGCAGATGCTGCAAATGGTCCATTGTTAACAGTTCATGGGAAATGACATAGAGGGTGTACAATACACAGTTTTGATCACACCCATACAGTGATAAACTGGTCCTGGCTGCTGAACTAGGACACCTGTCTTTCAGGGCCACCTTGGGCTGCAGCCACAGTTGTTATGGTCAAGTGTCCACAAGCTTTACAGGGAACACCACAAATGACAAAAGATAGGCAGTATCCCTAGAGGATGTTTTATTCCCTGCTCAAGCCAGGAGGGTGCTTTAGGCAATGCTCAGAATTGATGTGTAATCTGCTGCTTATTGTGGCCAAGTGGGAGCTGAGTACAGTTTCTGTGACAACTGCCACTTTTCATTAGCAGAGAGATAATGGTAACACAGCACCTAAAGGAATTTGCCTTTTATACTGTTCAGAAAGTAATGAAGAAAAAAAGGGTGAAAGAATTTCCTAGAGACTGCAGAACTGTGATTGGCCAAAGTGTTTTCCATTAGCAAGTAACACTGGAGTGGTGTGTTAAGTTTCATTCAGTGGATCTAGTTTGTTATATACCTGTGCTGCTTATAAGACTTACTTGGATTGGAAGAGTTGTAGTTTCAGTGCCTTTTATTAAAAATCAAAACCTCACAAAAGTCAACAGGCAGCACCATAACATGTTTAGATATTTTGTCAGGCAGGAAGTAAGTTCTGAAAAGAGCAGGCAGGAAATAATGAAAGCTCTCAAAGTCCACATTGTTTAGCAGCTGGATAAGATATAATTACAGATTCAATGGCAGAATGCTTAACAGCCAGCCAGATAGTTTCATAAAGTCTCCACATAGGGGGCTCTGCTGAATAGAATGTACCTTCTCAACTCATTTGAATACCCTTCTTTTCGTTCTTTTACATGCAGAAATAGAGCCATTTTGGTAGAAATGGAAAACTTTAGCACCAGTTTCTTAGTGCATAATTTGAATAATTGTGAATTAATACCAGGTTCACATGCTAGAGTTTGAATAGCATTGTAATGAAATAACAGTTCTCTATACAGTGTATTAACCACAAATGTGCCAGCACACATAACACAGGAATATACTTTGTAATGAAAAGAACATAATGTAAACCATAAAACTAATTTCCATTTTTCATCTTTTTTGCCCCTTCTCATTTTTACCCTTTACCATTTCTTCTTTTATCTTTCAGCCCCATGAACCCTATGTTCAGAACACTAAGGCAGCAGAACTACTGCAGTTAGAGCAAAGTAGTGAACCGTCTATCAAATAATCTTATCTTATCCAGGCATACTAAAATTCATTCCTCTGCCTGACCTCCCAGTCTTCTTCCTTTTAAGAGGGGAACAGAAAGCACCAGAGCTCTTCCTTCGATTGCACTAGTTCCCTCTAACCTGCCCATTAGTTTCAGCAATTTCTAAATTTCCACCAAGGTTCTAAATTTCCAGACTTCATGGCTTTTCTTTAACCTTGGTTATGCATCTGTCTCTTATACTGTAATTGAAAACTGAAGAGAAGACAGGGAAGAAACTGCAAAGGTGATGCTTTATAAGGAAAAAAAAGGTGTGTTTTTACTTTAAATTAAACTAACCAAGTGAAGACAATTATGTAAATGCAAATGCTGGTCAAGTTAAGGAGAAAGCATGGGCAGCAAGGAAACCTCTCTAACTCCTATAAATTAGCCATAAAACCAGATGGATTGCCTATTGGTAAGATGGCAGAGATAAGAAAGGAGGTTAGGAAGTATTCCTGTGGGAACTTGCTTAGGGCCCAAGCCTCTGAGGACTGGTACCAGGGAAAGCGGTACTTAGGTTGTTTCTATTTTAGATCACACTATTATATATTCTTGTTCATCAGTTTGCAAGGGCTAAGAT
>JAOXXN010000446.1:34360644-34386947 GCA_026770055.1 Myrmophylax atrothorax
AACTTGATTAAACTAAAACTTTTTTATATGTTCCATACCATAAACTGGAAAAACAGAGGTCATGTTTATTTATCAAGCCCATCAGATCCAGCATTAACTAATTTACTCACAATGATGGTATCAGTTTGTATTCTGGCAGGTATTGTGTGCATATATATATGTACACACTGTGTAATCTCTCGAGGAATAAATATGTAGAGTGCAGTGTTGATGGTGTATAAACCAGAGTGTTTATACTCCAAGTTGTCAAAAAAAATGTCAGTGTTTCATGGCTGAGCGCAAATAAGGGTACATAAAACATTCTGATGCAGTTTAGGATGACAAAGGTTCCTGTATGTAACCAGCAAAGAAGAATATACTCACAAATAATAATTCCACAACTGCAACAACATCTGTGGCCTGTAAGGTTTATCTGCTTATGAGATTATAGACAATGAAATTCGGATAGATAGTGTTGCCTGAGAGGAATTCCCAATGTTTTCCTAGAATTTAGGATTTCTGAGGTTTTAAAATAACTCTGTGGCATACTGAGTGTGAAAGGCAGTTGACTGCTTCACTTCTGTACATATAGTGTCTCACCCAATGCAGGGTCTTTCGTCATGTTAATCATTAAACGTGTTGGCAAAACCATTCACTTGAAAATGGCTTGGGAATACAAGATGGGTCTTTGAATAAGCACAGTTTTTTCAATGATCTAGAGGGAAAACTAAGCAATTAGAGGGTCAGAACTAGAATATCTAGACTTTGCTGGCCAGTGGAAATATTTGTAGCCTGTAATTCCACTGAACTGTGTGGTTTTGTTTGTTTTCTTGCTCTTCTCTTTGGTAGGCTTGGTCCAGAGCTGTATTTCATCTGCTGTCAGCTCAGTGACCAAGGGAGTGCCACTAAAAGGGAAGGTGTAATGTCCCAGGCAGAAGTATGCAATCTACATGACAGAAGAGAATAAATGTTGTCTAGCTGCAACTCCCATCATTCAGCATGGCAAGAGGTCTAATCTGCAATATTTTGAGGGGGGGGAAAAAGGTATTTTGAAAGTAGATATTTTTCAATGAAGCATTTTAGTTACCTGAAACACAATTTTCTGTTGATATCTACGTGACTTAAACTGGGGTAAACCTTCCTTGAGGAAAAAGTCTAGGAAGAAGCTACTTCAGGGTACCCACAATACAGTCATAGGTGTGAGGTAAGGAAACCAGTAATGGCTGGAATACCGCAGGAGCCCATTGTTATGCTAAGTGGACATCACCTCTGCCACTGCAGTGTATACATACACTAAATCAAGTATTATGCAAAAATAGACATAACTCTGCAAGTTTTTAGAGATTTATTTTGATCACTACAATTTCCATTACAAGGCCATTTAGTGTTTTAGGGGTCTATGACGCAAATTGCCATTCATAATATAAACTACCAGATAATATACTAGAGTTTTTTACTCTATTTCAATGAATGTGCAATTCTCCAGGAAGTGGGCGGGAATTTCAAAGGCATTGAAAGAATAGGTCAAATGGAATCTGTAACAACCAGACACAGTAACTTTCCTCCAGCCTCTTCTCCGGTGGCATTGTCCTAGCTCTGGATATTTCTGCGCATGACAGGGAATATGTCTTTTAAATCTAGCTAGGTGAGGGTAGCAATGTTTGTCTCTATTTTAGTTTGCATTTGGAAGGAGGCTGATTGCTCTATGCCACTGGATCTTGCTACATAATGATAGCTTTCTGTCTATTTTAATTATTTTTTTTTCCTTCTGCACCCATTCTGATAAGTATTGTGCCAGTACGTATTATTAGCTACAGTTATTTCCCATTCTTATCTTTGGATGACTTTTGGCCTTTGGCAATATCAACTGCATAAGTTTTCCTAAGCTGTTATTACTTAATGGAGTATTTGGGGAAGGAGTGGTGAGATAGTAATTAGATGGTCATCACAAAGATTTTTAGAGATGAAAATCAATATAAAAATGCCATAGGCTGTATTGAATAGATAAGAGACATAGAAGACTATTCATTTTAATTATTTTGGATTTACCCATAGCAAGGAGGAAGATGTAGCCCTTTATCATGCACTAAGCAAAGAACAGAGTTGTGTGTTACTGGCTGTTAACTCAGTCCCTCATGGAAAATTTCTGCCAGAACAGGAACCTGTTGAATATGTAGAGTATTGCTGCATGCTCCTAAAATGTGCACTAGATCTCTGGGGGTCACTAGTTAATTATTTTAACTGCCAACTTTCATATATTACATAAATCTAGATGGAATGATGAATAAATGTAGAAGGAGGACAGAACCACCACATTTTTTTCATTAAAAAATAATAGTGGACTCATAAAACCTGAAGCAATGTCTTCATGGTGATTAGTTAGAATTCCACTGGTTGTAGGCTCAAGTAGTTTTGTGGTGGCTTGACTGTGGCTGGATGCCAGGTGCCCACCAAAGCCACACTGTAACTCCCCTTCTTAACTGGACTAGGGAGACAAAATATAACAAAAAGCTCATAAGTTGAGATAAGGGCAGAGAGGGATTGCTTACCAATTACTGTGATGGCCAAAGCAGACTCGACTTGGGGAAATTAACTGAATTTATTAACCATCAAATCAGAGTATGATAATGAGAAGTAAAACCAAATCAACACCTTCCACCCACTTCTCCCTCCTTCCTGGGCTAACTCTCTTACTTCCTTAATTCTCTTCCTTCTCACTCTGAGCAGCACAGGGTGATAGGGAATGGGCCTTATCACACATTTATCATACATTCTTTCTGCCTCTTCTTCCACATCAGGGGTAGAACTGCTTACACTCTCCCCCTGCTCCAGCTTGGGGTCCCTTCCATGCGAGACAGTTTTCCAGAAACTTCTCTGTCATGAGTCCTTTAGAGGGAGGTGCAGTTCTTCAGAAACAGATTGCCCCTGCATGAGGCCAGCAAAGCTGCTCCAGCATGGGAACCTCTCTGTAAGGGTCTATGGGTCCTGCCAGGAGTCTGCTCCACCATGGACTTCCCATGGGGTCACGGCCTCCTTTGGGGATCCATCTGCTCCAGTGTGGGGTCCTCCATGGACTGCAGGTGAATATCTGCTCCTCCATGAACCTCCATGGGCTACAGGGGGACAGTTTGCCTCACCATGCTCTGCACCACAGGCTGCAGGATGATCTCTGCTCCAGCACCTGGAGCACTTCCTCCTTCTTCACTGATCTTGGTGTTTGCAGGGATATTTCTCTCACATATTCTCTCTCCTCTCTTCTCTGGCTGCAATTTCCTTCCACGAAATAACTTTTTTTTCTTATTCAATCAATTATCCCAGAGGCACTATCACCATTCTGATGGGCTCAGACTTGGTCAGCAACAGTTTCATCTTGGAACCAGCTGGCATTAACTCCATCGGAGAGAGGGAAATTTTCTAGCAGCTTCTCAGAGAAGCTGCCCCTGTAGCTCCACTGCTACTGAAATCTTGCTGTGTAAATCCAATACAAAGTGCTTGCCATACCATGAGTGTTTCAGAGCTGTCCTTTTATCAAGCCCTGTTAAACATTTCTCTTAAATCATGGGCCTGTATATCAGCATTGGCAGTAGTGTTTTACCTTTGTCTTGTGGTTGGAGATTATGAAGGGCAAGATTGTGGCAGAAGATTCCTTTCAGTCAAAAAATTAAACAGAGCTCACACCTTTCCTGAAGTATTTGTCATATTAGCTATACTTAGAAAGGGAAGAAGTGCAAATGTACTAGTAAATTTATCTACTGCAGTTGCAGGTGCATATCCAGTGTCTCATGGGCCCACTGTAAATCTGTGAAATGTCACTAATTTTTGACACTTCATATAATTTTGCGATTGTCATGTAGTTCTGAGACCATAATGTTAAACAACAGTAGTAATTTATATATAAATGTGACAAAAGCCCATTTATTTTCCCTGAGTACTTCTAATCATGTTCTGCAAATCTGAGTGTTTTGTAGGGACTCTGTTTCTGGAGGCAATTTTATCAAATCAGGTAGTTTGAATGGTTACAGCTGCTACCCTCCCCCAAAGAATGAATATTAGTTTTGCCTTTGTCTTTTGCTTATAACTTGACCTTGCTGACTTATAAAGACTGACATTTATTCTACCAGCTACTTCCTTAGGTATCACAGCTCACCCAAACTTCTGCCTTTATGACCATGTCCTCTGTCAGGTCTTGTGGGGGCATTAGAAGATGATTTGCAGCTATCTAGTTCAGTCTTGTTTGAAAGGAATTAGGACCTCATAGAATAAAGATGTTCATACTCCCATTTGTGTACAGAGGCTAGAGAAAATATGTACATTTTACCTTTGAAGTTAGAACTCTTGTTAATTTGTGATTTTCCTGCAGGGATTGAAATGATTAGCAAAAAAATCTTTGGTGCAGTTCATTACAGAATAAAACTTAGCTTTTGAATCACCAGGAAAGACTGTGAAGCTTAGAATCTGGGTAAGACATGTAAGCATTTAAATTAATATCTCTCATTTTACACACAGAAAAAAAGTTGTGGCATTTGAAAAGATGAAACAAACCCCATCAATAAAAGAAAGATAGCTACTCTTATTAATTCTTTAACTTAGGAAAAACTTTGGGTTTAGTTTATTTTTGTTTTGTTTGTCACAGAAACAAAAACTATGTTTCAAGATCTCAATATTCATTGTTTTACCACTGTACTGAAAATAGCTCAACAGTGATAACTACTTGTTCAAATCTCCCTAAATTTGCAGAATAAAAGAAAGTTATTTCTTCCTCTCTACATGGGTTCTGAATTAGGGTTTAAGAGAAAATATTTCATTTATTCTGATAATGTACAGTTTGATGTACTCACAGAACATGGTAAAACAAGTAGGTTTAAGTCAGAGCTCTTTACATAGGCTATCCTTCAAACAAAGCTAAAAAAAAACCCAACAAAAAATAGTCTTCTGCATAAAATATGGTAGAAATACCTGTAGAGTTGTCACAATGAACACATTTGTACCATGTCTAAACTTCTGTGAGAAATCTGAAATCCTATAAGCTTATGGTACCTTTGGCGTAAATACAGTTAAAGATACTGCAAAAGAGATTGTGTAAAACCTGTATTATATAACCTTAACTATTATTTAATTTCAAAGTCTGTTGAAAAGACAGTAAAAATCTCTACTCTTTTCATGTTAACTCTGAAGATAATAAATACCAGGAGCGGAACTGGAATACTCGCAAGGGGTAAGTGTGGACAGGTGTAAAGTATCTTCAGCTCCACTTTGCTCCTTAATATCTATGCTCCTACTGTGAAAGATACCAGAAAAAGATACACCCTTTACCTCAGTTGCTGTGTGCCCTGTCTGATGTTGAAAGCCTGTTAAAATTTAAGCAGATGGACTATTTTCAGAGCAAAGTTTTCTATCTGAAATACCGTATCTTTAAAAATTTAAATAGCCCACAAGGATAGGCACCAGATCAGAAGCAATATTTTTAAACTGTAATAAATTTAAATGTTATATGATACTGTATTTTATTGTAGTTCACCATTTAAATCGAGTTACCAAATTTATCTGTTGCCAAAATGATTAAAATGTTAATTACCAAAGCAGTTTTTGTTTCTCAGCCAGTCATCAGCTAGAATGCCAACTCCTAAACTGATAGCAATCATCAGCCTTCATGTAGTCTTTTTCATTACTAAATGCTGGTTGGAAAAGAAAATAGCAAATATGAAAATTCAAATATATCTTTTAAATAAGAAAATCCAAATCCAGTGTATTTGCAGGATAAAAATAAAAAAAATATTTTCTGCTTTCCAAAATTAACTGCTTTACTGAATTTATGTTTGTTGTTTAAAATTTTGATTTCTTATTGTAACATTGAAAACACTGTTTTATTAGCATCTGTCCCCAAAATGTGTTTACTCAGCATATGCGATTATGCAAACAGAACAAATTTTTTACACTTGTATCTTCTGGGGCATCAGGAATCACACAACTGGCAGAGGGCTTGTAAGAGGTTTGGTGGCAGCAACACCTTCAGTGCCCAGTCCCTTGACCACTAGCGCACAAGGAACCCACAGCTTGCTGATCCTCCTAGTTCCAGTTCTAGAAAGACTCTTTGGTGCTGTCCATAGAAACATACCGCCTGCTCCCAGGTTTTGCCCCCTCATCTCTTTCTCTCCCTTGAACTCCTCATCCCATCCACTGAAGGTATTTATGCTTCTGCTTTCTCCGTCCTCTCTTGCTTGTCAGCTTGTCTGCCCAAACATCATAGTTTTGTGCCCTTTGTTATCCTGTTCTTCAGACCTGGCTCCAATTCCTTTGAAGTTCTTGCCAGTCCACAGTCTTCATCTTTTCAACCCATTAAAGACCTTGGCTTTGAGCTTCCTTACTACCCACAAGCTCTCAGGCATCTCCAGCTTTATCAGCTATGTTACACCTGTAGTTCCTTGTGCTTTTGTGCCTATGGTTTGAGTGGCAGTGCAGTTGACTGGCAGTGCTGTGAGGTTCAGGATCAGAGGTGGAAAAGAAATCTGGAGATTTAAAATGAACTCCTGGAGCAGCAAGGGATTGTAGGGTCTGTAAATTTTGATGTGTAAATGATTGCCTGTAGATATTACTGCTGTTGTCTCCCATGTGAATTCCTTCAGATTTCTTGAGTGTTGCCCTCCAAGATTCTTTCTCTTCCCACCTGGCAATGACTGAAGCTGCTTCCCACCTCCCACTTTCTGCATTGTTAATGACTGTAGGCCCAGTTGTGCCTCCTGCAGAATTTTCAAGGCCTGTGCGCAGCTGTACTTATTAGAAGGCCACTTAGGTTGCTGAAGGCTAATAAATGTCATGTCTGGGAATGGTAGGCACAATCACATGTACTGAGAAACAGAGGCATTCCTTTTGCAAGCATCAGCAGACCCATCAACACCTACAGAAGCAGATCAATGACAAAGGATAACTTAGCTGAGCTGACAGAATGCCATTGGGGGTGCATGCCCCTCCGTCACCCTGCACACATCAGTCCAGTCCTTCCATGCTTGAATCCAGAGTAGAGGTCAGGAAAAGAGGAATAAAAAGTCCATCTCTTTGAGCGGGCAGGATTTTGTGTGGCAATAAAGCATATGTGGAACACAAGATGGTATTTTCTGCAATTGCTATTTCTCTACAAACTTACTCAAGACTATATATATATATCCTCATAATCTCTTTAAAACTGCTCAACTCTGAAGAAGATTTTACATCCTTAATTTTAAAACAGTGCTTTTTTATCTCTACTGTAAAAAAAAAAAAAGAAGAAGAAAAAGAAATGCATAAATGAACAAATATTCATTTGGAAATGAAAAAAGACAGTGGTTCTGATCTGAATGATCCTGCTTGTTTTAGAACATTGGTACCAAAATGTAGCTCTATTACTGGGTCCATTATTAGCAATCATACTTCTTGGCCTTTATCTCCTCTTTTCCACCTTCCATTCTGTCTTTTGAGAGAGGTCATGTGCATCCAGTCATGTTTAATTGCATCTCTGTTTGAAAAGGATGCTTGTTATGTGCAGGAAGCAACTATGTGTTTGCCTTTCATTTAAAACAAATGGGAGAAAACTGCCCAGTTTCCATTTCTGCCATTAGAAACCTTCCCTTACAGCTTCTTTGAGGACATGCTCCCTTTCTTGCCTCTTCCCCTCACTTACAGTAGCGATGAATGCCTGGGAACATGCCATTTTTCCTTACTCAAGAGCAGAAGAGAATCCATGCTGTGCTTATGCATCTTCACTCTTCAGGGACTTCGATGGACCACAGCCTCCCATTCCTGTGTAAGGTAGTGGAATAAGAGCATTAAACACCAGTGGGACAGAGGCAAGAGCAGTTCTTAAAGGAGTCAGTCTGGGTTTAGGGAATTTGGGTCAGGGAATCCTTGCAAATGAACACAGTATCATAAAAATCATTGTCAGTGTTACCAAAGTTTTACTGTTACCTGTTCTTGTTGCTGTGGCACTTCATCTTCATAGCCTCAGTCATGAGTGAGGACTTCACTGTGTAAGAAAAGAATGGTCTCTTCCCCTGTAATTGGAAATCTAAGCTTGTGGTTGGATGCCCCCTTTACTCATCTTAGAACCTTTGGTTTAAAGTTTGAACAAAAGCCTTGAGCACCACTGGTACTACTTTTTGAAAAGAATTTTTCAAATAAAAAATTGAGCTGAGACTTTTTCATGTGCCCTACTTTACTGAAGACTCAACTTTAGATTGAGTTAAAGTCATGAAGATAGCTCCCAGGAGAGTCTCAGCTGTGGTTTCACAATATGTTGTCACTGGAAGCAATATCAGCTTTAAGATTTTCCAAACTTATGATGTTCCTATGTCTTATTCCTTCACTCCTCTTCTGCCTCCTGGCTCATTTTACTGTATATACCAGTACAACTATTTTCTAAGGATGCATCTACACCCTTGGGGGGCTTCATAAATTAGATGACATATCTGATCTGATCTGATTTAAAGCACAGACCTCAATGGCATTTCGCTTATGGGAAGGATTTGGGAACTGTTGTGGTAAAGCAGGGGGGATAAGTGGCAGGAATCATAATATCATAAAAAAACTTAGGTTGTGAGAGATCTCAGAAAGTACCAGCCTCTGGCTCAAGACTGGGCCACCATCAAAGATAAAGCAGATTGCTCCTGGCTTTATCCAATCAGATTTTAGACATGTGTAAGTATACCAAATCTATAACATCAGCTCAACAATCCTTACACTAATAGTTCTTCAGAGGACAATATGGAGGTTATATGCCAGCTCTATTATATTTTAATAGCTACACAGGTCTGTGGGCTGTCCCCCTTCTGTTCCACCACAGTTTTGGAAGTATGAGTTTATGTCTCAGAGGAATAACAGCAGCTCTGTAAGGTTGTTGCATGTTGGCTAATGAGCCTTGTCTCATAATGTGGCTGATTATCTCAAGAGACATGTGCTGATGGTCCTGAATTGCTCCCAGTCTGAAACAAACTCAGGTAGCTGTTCTGTAAGTACAATGATATAGTGCACTGTGTAGGTACTCCTGATTGCTCTGGACAATGTGCAGATGACAAAAGGAGGGAATTTGAGGATGTGAGCCAGACTTCTCTGTTCATGTGTCAGTGCTGGATCTTACTCCTAATCTCATATCCAATAAAAATAGAGCTGAAAAATCAACTAAAACTACTGCAGTGCTTGTATCAGTCCATTTGCTTGTGTAATACTTCTTTTTTTAACCACAGGGAAACATCTGGGTACATGAAGCATGACAAAGCAAGTGAAGGGTTTCTGTTTGTGCAACAGGGCTGCTAGATATTTACATTTTCTTTTTGTCAAGCTACTGGAAGCAGCTGAAAGGTAAGCATGCCAGGCAAACCAGACTTGACTGCAAAATATTAATTCATTCAGTCAATTTGTCATTTAGCTTAAGTTTGCATTCTCTTAAAAACAAAGACAGCAGAAACAATAAATTCATTTCATTAGCTTCTACTCATACAGTGTTGAAGTTATCCTGCTTCAGGTGAAGAAAAGAAAGGAAAGAATGGAACATTTATAGGATCTTTATTTAAATGGTAAGTTAAATATAAGTACAAACTGCTGAAGATCTTTTTGCAGGCTTCTGAAATCCATAAACACACTCCTAGATAAATTGTTAAAATCTTACTTTTATCCATTGCTTGCAAAAGGAGCTGGAGAATAAAAGCTCTACTGTCTAGTGCAAGCTGAAATGGGACAATGTTGGTTCATACTAGATTTACAAAGGTATTTAGGATGCTTAAAGGTGGATCTAGGTTGACTTCTGCACCTAGGTTGACTTCTGCAGGAGTTGACTATCCTCACTTCTGTGTGTTGTTAGGCACCAATATACCTGTGTGTGCCTTATCCTTGCACCTTAAGAACAAACCCTCTGGGACCTGTGTTTTTCCTCAGGAAATGTGCTTGTCCCCAGGGACTCAGGTGGGCAGCTGCCATGCCATCCAGGGACCAGACCAGCTGGTGGAAGACCAGAAGCAGATAATGACAGTGCAGCAGCAGCTCACACCTGAACTAGAAGGTACTATCATGAATGTTTCTGCCTCGGTCTCTCTTATGAGGTCAATATTATGTTGACTACATAGTGTTGCTTGTTATAGTCTGATAAAAAGTTATTGTTGGTCAAAATCCTCTCCCTTTCAGAATATAATTATTTTCCCCTTCAATTCAGCAGATCAAATATGATGTAATAACAGTTCACATTAGAGCATGGTGCTAATAACTCCAAGGTTGTGGTCTTGCTGCCTGTATGGGCCTTTCACTGAAGAGCTGGACTCAATGATCCTTTAGGGTGCCTTCCAACTCAGAATATTTTGTGAAATTCTGTGAAATTCTAGTGCAGATCACTTTCTAATAAAAGAATGTCAACTGTATCTTTTGATTGCATATTTATGCAGACTTTCCAGGATTAGGAAGTGCACAGCATGGCACTCTGTTCCCACCATAGTGCAAGGCTTTTGGTGTGCATTACAGATGTTACCTCCACAGAGAAAGAGTGACTGATTGTGAGTGAGACACAAATCACTTCACCTCTACTGCAGCACCGCTTCATTTGGTGAAGTGATAATCCAGAAGCCTTCAGATCTGGAGAACACACTTGGTGTCCAGGAACTTGGAAGAAGTCAAATACCAACTTACACTGCAGACACACGAGCTACAAAAAACCTGTCTCCATTTTAGTTGCCCTACTTATTAGTTCTCTTTTCACATCAACACCCTTCTTTAGCCCTTGTGTTGTTCCTATTCCTAAACTTTGTATTGGATAGTAGATATTTTGAATAATAGTCTGCATATAAGTATTTTAGGCAGTTTGGACTAATATTAGAGCTGAAACAAAACTGTCTCATTCACATAGGGGACATGTGAAAAAAATAACAAAACCCAAAAGATGGGGAAAATGGTATCTAAAAAAGTTAATAGCAAAACAGACTCTTCATCTGATATCAAGATAAATACATGTGGAATGGCTACTAAAAACAGCAAGGTGGATTGCACATACATATGTACCCAGCAAAATAGGGAGAAAGGTAGATATAATAAATGAAAAGATCAGACTAGAGCGAGAAATACTAGATAAAAGCTGCAATTGGCAAAGATGGTGGCAGAGACTTCATAAATGGTTTTGAGAAAAATAGGTTTTCCAGTTAGTAGACAATCTATGCAGTTTCCTTAACATGAGAGAACTATGGGAGTATTTTTCAGGATTTTTCAGTATTTTTCCACAGAGTAGATTTGAAATTCTGGTAACATTAAATTATAATTATCTGTGAAATGAAGAGCACTAGTGTTTGTCAAAGCAACTTTGTGGGTTTGGTTTGTGCAATGGTAAGTCTTTGTGAGTTATGATGGAGATTACATGTCTTGAATGTATATATTTGTCTTGGAAGGAAAACAAAGTGCGGTGTGAGTCTACTTTCAGTGCAACTGAGAAACCATGCACACACTAAGATGAGGTGGGTACCACTGTATGATGCGTACAGGCAAGGTAGTGCAAGAATTCAATGTTTCTTCATAATTTTGGTCTAAGCTGTCAAGGATGGCATTGACTTAGCTTACTAGGCAGGCCTATAGCTGATTGTAAAGTGCAAAGAAATTGCTTTACCTGTAAACTGTTTTTCAGCTTTCCTGAAATCGGTTTTCTCAGCTGCATGCACAGTTTGCCTCTGTCATTACCTCTATTGCAGTTTTGCCTTTCACCTTAGTTTTTTCCCTTCTCTCTATGATCTGCTACGACATGCAGTTTGAGCAGGCAAGGTCTGTAAGATAAGCTGAAACAAATATCTTTGCTCTTCCATCTCATACTATTGATTTTAAGATATAAGCACCAAATAGAGTCAATACTACTCTCCTACAATTTTATTTGTCCAGTTGACAATAATTAATAAGTTCACATTGAAAAGGAACTACTAAAGATACTACTGTGAAGAAGGAAGAAAAAAAATAATAGGGGCTTACCTTGACATAGTAGCATTAACTAGATGCTTGTTCAGTCACCACATAAATCAATGGATCACATGGCCTAGAGGAAGAACAGACCTTTGTGAAATATTAATTGTGATAGAAGAAGTCAAATTCTTCTTCCCCGAATACAGTTATTATTTTAAGAAAAGTAAGACAAATATTTAGCAGGTACAAACTCTTCCCTGGTTTCTTGCTGTCACAGAAGAGACAAAAGGAAGATATTTCAAAAAGGATTTCGTTTTTCTTCATTAAAACCCACGTCATGAGAAAGAACTTATTTCCTATTCAGGTGACGATACACTGAAACACACTGTACAAAGAGGTTGTGGAGTCTCCCTCACTGGAGCTATTCCAGAACTGCCTGGATACCATGCTGTGCCATGTGCTCTGGGCTGACAGTTTTTTGTCTGAAAATGGCATTTACTGTCTCTTTACGTATTGGTGTTTCAAGTTCTAAAACTAAATCTATTCTAGAACTGTTTTCTATATAAGAACAGACTTTTTGAAAGTTTTGCAAGGTATATATGGAATCAAACATAAATAATATTTTTTAGGACTTTAATTGTGAGGAATTATGAGACTGAACTGAAAATGAGATTATTAGTCATGATTTCTGTTAACAGTGTTCTTCTATGTATCCACTTAGAAAGGAAAAATCTGAATTAAAAATGCAAGGAAAACGCCTTATGACATAAGGAACTATATATCATAAGTATCAAACAAGGTCTAATTGCTATTCAGAACAGAAACATTACTCATCAGATTTTTCAGCCATTCCTTATAAATCATGGATGTCTGCAGAAAGTTAGAGTCACTTCATGGTAGTTCACTAACCAATATGAAGATTAAATTCATCAGAAGTAGTATTCATACAAAACAGCTTGATTTTCTGCTTGCATTTAACAAGTAAGTCAAAATGCCTCAAATTCTTGTTTACCATTGTGGAGAAAGAGGAGGTTTGAATGCCTGCACCTTATAGAGTCACTGGGGAAAACCAATTTGATTTTAACATTGCCTACAGGGAAGACTGCCAGTGCTTCTACATTTCTTCAGCAGCAGCACAAGGGTTACCCTCGTAGCCTCAATACTAGCTACAGACTTTGCTAGCAAAACTAGCTAGACTGTTTGGTGCTTTCACAGGGCGATGAAGATCTTATAACCTTATTCTGTCACAATGCATATTCAAAAAATGAGATCCATTCTGAAATTCAAACCAGCTTGACACATATTAATAAAATTCTCCCCTGACTTCCAAATGAATTTGCTCCCATTGCATCTTTAAAAAGAAATATGCAATAAACGTTTGCTCAGCTATAAAAAGGTGGAATGAATGCAATTAAGCCTTTTAAATATCAATCATTTAGACAAACAAAACACACAAGTGCTCAAGTGTTCAGCCAGTCAATTTTATAACCACACAGAAAAGAATAAACTAAGAGTATTTTAATGAAAAAGTGAGCTAATTTGCAGTCTGCTACAACACACCACTAAGCTTCTTGGGTATACTGTGATTAGACATGGATTGCAGCAAAATAGCTACCAAGAAGCTACATACTCGTGGTATTAGTGAGAAGTCTAACTTTCCCACAGCCACATATAGGAGAAACAATGGTCGTGCAGGGGGAGTGGTGTTAATACTGAAGCTTAATGGGGCAAGGCATGTTCATCAGAGAAGCTGGCTTTTGGATCAGCTCCAAACCCATAAAAATATGTCCAGGAAAATATGAAACCTGACATAGAGGATGTCTCCTTATTAAAAAAATGTAGTGCAATCACTGCCAAGTTGCTTGGGCATTTTAGTATTAAGGAATAACAGTAAAGAAAGTAGAAAATATATTTCTTCAGAATCCCCTCAATGTCATCTGCAGCTAATGTACTAAATGTCATTTGTGAATGCTTTGCAGCCACAAGGTGACAAAGTGCCTATCTATGAGATAAGGCTTGTTCTGCTTAGAACTGCTCTTGCAGTTACAATAAGGATGTGATAAATTACAGACTTCAATGATCTGTCTGGACAAAAGGGTTGAGACAGTTACAGCTGAGATTAGCACTTTGGATAAGAGAGTGAAGGAGATGAAAGAAGACCAGAAGCCTGCAAGAAAGATCACAAGATGTAAAAGAAAAGACTCTAAAATATTCTGCTCATACAAATGCAAATGATCATAGAATAATGAACTGAGCACCTGCAGAACAAAATTAAAGTAAGGAAAAAAATTGTAAACTGGATAAATTAGCTAGTTTAAAATGACTTGAGTTTTTGCTGTGCTCTGCTAATGAAACCTTTTGTTTTTAAACACCATCGAAAGAGAAAAACAAAAGAAGCAGCCCAGGAATGGAGGCACATTTGTTTTTTTCTCCAAGGATCTTGCACATATTCTAAGCAAAACCCACGTGCTTTTAGATCTGGGTATATGTTAAATATGCCTAATTTCCAGAATGACTCCAGAGGCAGTAATTGGCTAAAATGAATGTCAAAGAAATATGTTCTGAAGCAGCTGAGTAGTGTTTGGAAAGAGAGATGAAAGTCCTTGGCAGTGAATAGTTCTGTCTAATATAGTGTACTTATTCATGGTAGCAACCTCGATGTCTCTGTTGACATCTTGGGGAGAATCCAACCGTCTTTTCCTTGCAATTTTTTTCTCCCTTCCTTCCCCCACCTCCCCCCCCATCCTCCCCAATAAGAAGCTAACTTAAACCATAAGCCAGCATGTTGATTTTGAAGTTGTGGGAGGTTTCCAAAGATGCATGACTGATCTGCAATGACTTCAAGATAAATATTGTTAGTGCTTAATAACACATCACAGTGTTTAGTGCTATTGGTAATATACTCAAATGTGTGATAATACAACCTTCCTTTTAATGGAGTGCAGTCTATCATCTAATAAGAATATTAACTTATTTACCTTGAATCTGTGACTAGTGCCGTCTTGAAGTGTTTCCTAATGAAAAGATCTATTTTTCTATCCAGTAATACATTGAGTTTTTGTGAGGAAAATCATGTTTTGTGGATATGTTCTGGATGGAAGAGTGGAAGCTTCCATGGGAGACTGTTTCTACTTTAAGGATGCTGAAGGCTAAGAAGAAATGTAGAGAGAGAGAGAAACTTGAAGCCCAACTGCTTTCCTGGCTGGAAGAATATATTAGGTATTCTAATTGGAAGGAGCAAATACTGCTCAGGTCACTCTAAGTACTTGAGCCAAAGCCAACTACAGAGATTTGCAAGATTATCAAATTAAGAATTACTAGCAGTGCATTGTCTTCCGAATAATTTATTTGTGTGCTTACCAAGTGTTTATTTGTGTTGGTACTTTGGTGTACCAACACAAACTGTGTTGGTTGTGTGTACCAACACAGCTTACTACAAATTGATCCATTTGGTAATAGAAAGTTATTCATTGCTGTGGAGGTTTTGGGGATATGTGGATTTGTGAGAAGGCTTGCTTTTATTTTTTTCAGATCCCTGTGAATGCAGGAGAAAGATGCTATTGTAAAATATAACCTAGTTTTCCCTGTTTCAGAGAAGACCTGGAAAATATGACCTCTCTATATTCAAAGCATAAGAGCAAAAAAAAAGACCCTCCCACAACAGTATGTTTTCTAACCTCATCACTTGATGTGTGAGAGAGTTAGAAATAGGTTATGATATTTTTATATTGGGATTTGACAATGTTGTTAAAGGTAAGATGCACAATACATCTATTAAGGAGATAAATACCATTCTATTGGGAAAAATCTCAGGCCTTGAGAGCAGGTCATTTGCAACAGTCTCAAGGTGAGTCTGTAGAAGGAGTTGGGAGAAATTTCAGGTTTATTGAGCTGTAGTCCCGTGCCTTAACCACAAAACTGTCCTTAAAATGTACGGACCTGTGCCATCTAATCCCCCAGAATCATTGCTGTTTGATCTGCTAAACTGGACATATGAAGATACTGAAAACTTTACTAATGTTAATAAAATGCTTTCAAAGGAAGGATGTGACCTTGCAGTTTAAATGTAGTTGTGAATATCTATCTCTTCTCCAGACTATTGCATTTAATTTGGTCCATGTGGGTTCAAACATACCTTGCTGCTCAATATTCTGTATGCAGTTCTTGGAGATCCCATTTGTAATTGTTGGTCTGTTTACTTGAGTACCTCACAGATATATAGACATATTTGCCTTGAAGAAGATAAACCGGTTAATGGTAAAATAGTAAATAATCATGAACAGGCTGGACCTGAATTGAATAATCAAGCAATCCTTTGAGTCAAGGCTTGGCAAAAGAAGGTTTTTGATCATTTTTACTAATATTATGGACTTCAGCTTGATTTACAAATGTATGTAAATTTCAGATATTGCAAGAATAAGGAATAATCACTGGCACTTGCTCAACGACCATCTTAAAAAAGTATTGATCAAATTATTGATTCCTTTTTGACCTGCCAACATCTTTTCACAGTGCCGCACAGACAAAAAAAAAAAAAAAAGGTAATTACCTCATATTGAGAAGACCACAGATTTCAGACATTAAGCCACAGTCTAGGGTTCAGGGCATTTATCATAGTCCCCAACTCTTCCTACACTGTTCCAGTAAAGGAACAACCTGTTCTGCCAACTACCTAAGCGGTTTCAATGATATTGAAAGTCATAGGATTACTTTCTCAAAATTTTCTTTTTTATTTATACTTTGCCCATATGTCAGCTTGTGATTACCTTTTTTTTTTACCTGAAATATCATCTCCTTCCACATCCAAAGCAACTTTGAACAATAGTTTATAGATAACATCTTTGAACTCTAAATCCAAATTCTTGGGAAGCTTTAGTAACGTCTAGAGGACCTAAATGCAAATGTGAAAAAAGACTTAGGATTGTAGGAAGCTTTGCATCTTTTAATGACCTTAAATGGTCACTAAATTGTGACCTTAGCATTCCTGTTAGCATTCCAATCTATTTCCTGGATATTCACAGCAGGATTAGTTTTTAACTCAAAATTGATGGGAGTTGTTCTGTGCCCAAAAGGTTATGAAATCAGAACTCTTGATTACAAAGAAATAAGAAATGCTGTAACATGAAAATTATTTTGTTTACAGGCAGTGAAAAATGTAAGGTTTTCTATAGCTCTGCACAGATTGTTGTTGAGCATTTATCAGGTTTGCTTCCATGCTTATTTATACTGAGACTTTGCAGCAGCAAATATTTAATTTCTAGCAAAGAACAATAGGAATGGCAAAAGTAGCTTTGGAAAACAAAACTAACTGGGTGTGTTTGGAGAAGGGGTGTGTGGGTGTGTTTGTGTGTATGTATGTATCTTCTCAATTAGCTACAGCCATTTTAAATCAGCCACTGCAATTCTGCTTTGTTGCAATGACAATGCTCTGGACTTCTTGCTGTCACTTCTGCAGAAGATGATTTAAAGTTTATTGACTCATTTGTATAATTTCATGCTAAGGGTTGACTGTATATAGTGCTTGGGACTGTGTTTAGTAACTGTAAAAATGCTCTTCCCACATAACTTTCTTGCTTGAATATGTAACACCATTAGAGACTGTAAAACAGAGGGCAGTGCTGGAAAGTGAAAGACAGGTTTATGGGAAGGGGACAGCACCAGACATTAACTGTGAAGGTGCCCTTGTCTCTGTCTTCTGTTCCTACTGTAAAACTAGCTGCCTTTTCCAAGGGTGACAAGTAATTCACAGTCCTTACAATAGACTCATTTCTACTGTCTCAAGAGTTTTCTTTCAAAAGACATTTCTAAAAGAAATCTTTACTATCTCATTGGATAACAAGATCTGTTCCTAATCAGTATTTTGTGCTACAAGTAGTTGGATGTTCAGATATTCTTCTATATCCAGAAAGAAATTTCCCAGTTAATGAATCACTGAACAAGTTATTCTGCAGCTAATTAGCCAGATAGTAATTACATTAATTTAAGCAAAATAGAAAGGGCATAGTAGCTTCAGCTAAACTGCAATTCCACTTGCACAAACCAATCCCTGCACTGAGGAAAGAGCCAATATTTGCATTTGAACTCACTGAATAAAGGATTGGTTTATAATTACACTATTTAACATATGCAGATTAGATTACAAAAGATTCTGTATTGAAACTCAATGAAAAGAAATAAAAAATCAAAGTCTGAATTTACAATTTGACCTTATTCACTCTATGATTACTGATAAGTTTGTCTATATCACAAAAATATAACTTAATCACTCTAAAGCTTCAAATAATCTAAAGCATGATTCCAACAGAAGATCTAGCCAACAAATTACACACTTGTCTCAAAACGATGTGGAGCACTCTTAGCCTCTTAACAGTACTGAGAAAATGTCATTAGCTGAGAGCTTTCCACTTTGAGAGTCATAGGTAAGGCCCTTATTCTATTTATGTGCTCCCCTCAGCTCTTATGTGACAGACAGCATGAAGCATCTGAAGTTGATAGATTCTGACCCTGGTAGGATGGAGACTAAGTTAATACCACTGAGCTAATCTAGAGAGCTACAGCCAAATTGACAAGTACCGTGACAAGAGCATTGTGTTACCACTGTGAATAACTGAACTACTCATTTTCTTTCATGACCACAACAAAAGACTGCTTAACTTAAAATTTGCCCTGGGATGAATTGGCAACATCCCCAAAAAGTGAATGCTTCTTGGTCAGATTCCCGCATGCACTGCTCCACATCAGTACTAGGCTTATTGTTGGGATTCTTATCTTCCAAAACAACCAGCAGCAAGGTCTTTAACCACCATACACTTCTGTATGGTGCTTTAATTCAGAACGTAAAAATTCTCACATCGTTAGATGTGATCAGGAAGGACTTATCTTTGCTATGCCTGGTTTGATACCTGCTGTCTTGTTAATTATGAAGGAACTAAATGTCCAGTTGGACTCCTTTTTATTTACTTTAAATGCAATAAATTCAACATTATCTGGTATCTCCTGTGCCTCCTCAAAAACACATTAGTTGCAGTAATTTCATTTTTTTTCCACCATCTGTTAATACTGCAAGTTTTTTCCATATTTTTGGCATCACAGGCAAGATGGCAGTGATACCTGTTACTGTTCTTCCACAGCACATCTCTCCATCTGACTACACAAGGTATATAAAGGCCTCTTTTCAGTTGCACATGTGTTTGTCAAGCAAACCTCTTATGCTGTAACCTTTGATGCATTGTGTCTACCTCAAGATAGAATTCACTTGAAAAACTTCAGGGGAAAATTTCCAGCTGTGTGCAAGAGCAAAACTAGGAAAACTGTTCTATTTTGTGCATGTTAAAAAAATTCTGGTGCCTTTTTTGTTGGATTGGTCTAGTTCACCTAGCCTTTGGAGAACTTAAAAGCTAGTGGTGAAAAGGGCTTTGCTGTATAAGAGAATATAGACTTCAACTGAGTCACTTTTAAAGAATTTCAGATTTGCACATGTTATGTAGAGATCTGCTAGAACCTTGCAGTCAAATCACTTTGTGCTTTAGGTATCTTTTTGGGGTGTCCTCTTGTAACAGGTTTTTTTCTGCTGCAACTGGCTGAGCTGGGGTCAGGTCCTAAAACTGTTTTTTTAATGAATTGTCAGAGAACCCCTTTCCAGGAGCAGAGGTGTCCTCTTGTTTCATTGACTTTTGCTCCAGTAATTTCAGATAACACCTTCATATAAGTTCATTAATAAGACATTATTAATGATCTTTAAAACATCTTAAAAATGGGAGGTCTTTTTGGTCTCTGATGCTGCTATTTGGAGTAAGTATCTCTCATGGGTGAAAATCTTTTTTTCCAGTCTTACTTATATTCTTAGTTAGATTATACATAAAGTATGCTTCAGTTTAAATATTTTTCACCTTTTATTCACATATGGTAGACTCTCCATCTACTTTTTATCTGAATAGCCCTTTTCTGCATCACTCTCAGCTGAAATCCATCTTTAGTGCACACAGGTATAACGGGAGGGTTTCTGAGGGTTGGTCCATGTTAGATACTACTCAACATTTTTCTTGGGACTTGAATGATGGAAGAAGGATTATACACATGAAACAGAAATTTGGGAGTTGGAAAACAGAAGGCTCTGTAATGAATTTTCCAGGGAGAAGGTGTGATTTTGACTGTAGGAGATCAAAAAACCATTTTTTTAAATAGTTATCAATTTGGAATAATTTAGATAGGGCAGATCTGAATAGATTGGGGGCTATGGGATAGACATAGATTTCAGATAGCCATTGGTGGCCAGCTATTGGCAATGTCTTATTGTTCCTAGAGAATATTTTTCCACTTAATGGTAGCTGTCTTTGTCTGATCCCTTTTATTCACTTATTGCTGTTATCCTAATTAATTTATTACTGTACTTAGCTTATTGAGTGATATTCAGATCCTTTTATAATGTCTCCCAATTTTGTGTGACTAAAGCCTGTACTAGCACACTCCCTACTCTTTCACTGAGATGACTAATGAAAATATTAAATAGGATCAAACAAAAGCAAACCATCAAGGCACTCAGATATACTAAAGTACATCTAGACTGACAATATAGTCTGTTATTTTTTTTCTCTTAATATGTTTCTTGTAAGAACATTACAGATTTGTCATGAGAGCTACATTTTCTCCCACATAACTGATAATTTCCCATGTGGTGTTGTATTTTGCTGTAATCCAAACAGACTGACAAGCTTCCTTCCCCTTGCGTAGAAAAGCAGTTATTTTATTAGGTTAAAGTGTCAGGGTAGTCTTACCAGATCTTTTTTGTAAAACTGCATAATATTTTGTCTCATTTTGAGTTTCTGCCATTTTTTTAAGGTACTCTTTCTTCAGAAATCTGTATTGCTGCCTTTCTGCATCACTGAAGTAAACATAACAAGCCTCTAATTCTGTATCTTTTAACTTTACCCTGTAATTGTAGGGATTTTTCTGTCATGGCTTTCCATTAGTGATGCCAGTTTTTTGGATACACCAAAACAAATTAGGTGACCTATTATTTGATTTGTCATCCTTTTCAGAACTCTCATAGGTCTGAACCCCCTCCATTTGAATGCCTTAAGCTCTGAGGTTTTTCTCCCATCTTGGATGCAGAAATCTCTTTTTATTTTATCATTCCTGCTGGACAGTCTCTCTTTATTATATTGATTTTGGTCTTTCCATATCTTTGCTCCCTGGCTGCCAAGCTTTCTGCTTTCTCTTCCCCTCCCTCCTTTATTCTGTATGACTGACAAGTCTTTTACTTATATTTTTTAAATCTAATTTTTAATGTATATGTCAGCCTAAATTTTGCATCCTTTTATAATGTTGCCTGTGCTGTCTTTGCTGATCAATCTTTTTATTCTTCATTATTTGTCAGCCTTTCATTTATAATTATTTTACTTTACACTAGTATGATTTTCTCATCTGTTTTTATCTTTTTCTGATGTTCTCATTAATTACTGGTATGAAATCTGAAAAAAATAGTACCGTCTCTTGAAGAAGCAATTCTAATAAAAGATGTTACACTGTGTACAATAGATTTCCCAAAGTATCTTTAAAAGGTATGCTTATAAATATAAAGCACTGCATTTCTACATGTAATTGCAGAAGAGAAAAATATTTAATTTCTCACCCTCTGCAGTTTCACCTATAAAAACACACCTCTTCAATTCATTAGAAAAGTGAATATTTTATTTACAAAATGCTATAAAAGGACATCAAATTTTGTTCAAAGGAAAGAGGACAGAAACATTCTGAATTAATTTTTCATCTTCTTCCCTGAAGTCAGAAAATAGCATTTAAAATTCACCTTAATTTTTCATTTCCTCTACAGATGAGCACTGTGTCTTTAAGTTGACACATGACCCCATAATGCTTATTGTGGATAGCTGGTAACCAGCAAGGCTCTAAATGTTTGTCAGTATTTTAAGGTTTATGCTGCTTTATCAGAAAGGCTCTGTTTCATAATACAGCCATTTTTTCTGACCTGACTGGTGATCCAGAAAATTGAACAGCTGTTTCAGAAAATCAGTGCAGTAGTGGACAGGCCAGCACCTAAATACTTCGTTAAAAATGCTAATTGAAATGCATTTGCAAGAAATGAATCTGTGAGTTGTAGGGATGAACCATTAAGATACAAAATGCTTTGAAAATGTGAAATGGCATAAGATTGTTGGAAATAAAAGCTGAAAACTAGTGTATTTCAGAGTCAGGTGATACACTGTACAAGATCTATGTCTTAATAAACTTCTAAATCCAAATGAAAAAGCATCTAAAAAGGGATAAAAATAGAAGTATTTCATAATTATTGTTTTCAAAATTTAGCAATTCATTAAAAATCAATTTATCGTTACATATTAAACTGTGATCATATTTATATTTACAGATAATAACTCTATTTTAGGAGTTTTGCCAACACTTTGTTTTCAGTGTGCTGCTTAATCGCTACATGATTAAGATCCTTAAATGTTTTAGAAAGACACACTCTAAAGTCCACTCTAATACTTGGATCTAAAATTTATCAATTATATTTAAAATATGTCTTTTAAAATTTTCTTTTTCGGTTTGTTTAATCAATATAGCAACGTTATGGCCTCAGTTTGGGAAGAATTTCAGCTTGACTTCCCAGTGTTATAAATATATACTTGGTAGCCAATTTATGCAAAATACTCTGTTAATTGATGGCTGATAGAAGGTTGATACAGTGAATTAATTGTCTCATGATTTTGTGCCAGTATTCACTATTACAGTACCTGCTCACCTTCTATACCAAACTGATGGCAGGCCTGAAGGCTCAGGGTCACATTAAACATTGTTATTTCAGGAGTAAACCTCTTCAGGTCATGGTGATTGGAGGTTTATTGTAAAAATGTGAGTAATTTGGTTTTATTGTTGTTGATATGGATTTGTCTTTATTGGTTGGATGGTTCACTTTTTTCTGTAGGAATAGTGTTATTGCTGTGAGTATCATTGTTTTGAGGATGGGACATAAACCATGCACCTTCACTGACTAATTTTGCACTTCTTTCCAAGTCCCTGGCTCTTTCTTATGCCTCAGTTAGTTCAGGCGCAAAAGTGGATCCAATAAAATTCGATTAAAATCAGTAAGTGTATTAAAGCAAACCTATCATGGATAGATGGAGAAAGTAAAAAGGAATATGTGATTGTTGTATTATTTAATGTGGATTTATTTCTGGGGTATGATTTTCAGCAGGCACTTGAGGCTTTAGTGCTGTTGGAATAGGTTTCACATTCCATGTAAAACCATATGTTTCCTCTTCTCATTCCTCAGGAGACCATAGGGTGAACAGTCATAATGGAATACCACAACTATTCATTTTCTATTTATCATTGCGTATGATCCTGTGTTGAATTACATGTACTTTTATTTCATTTCTTAACTTCATTTCTGAGATTCAAGCTGATCATGATGGCTTTTTGTGACTACTGACTCCTGAAAAATTCTGTGAGCTTTCCTATCCCAGGAGGCAAACAGAAGTGACATTAATTTGCATTCAGGAATAATATTACCTGTAATTTTCTAAAATGCTGTTTTAACATGGCCAAGTTTCTGGATGACTAACTATGAAATTACTGCTTCTCATAAATGCTTAATTTCAGCCCATAATGGAAAACCATTATGGAGTGCCCAAAGGCTGATATGGTAAGTGGCTTTCAGAACTTTTCATTTCATAACAATTTTTGTTGAATTAGCTATAGAATATATGAAAAAAAATTGTTCCAAGTTTTGCTCTAGTGTTCCAGAAACTGTACCTCTGTGTCAGACAAATCTGAAAGTTGTGCATTCATACTGATTGGTAGAGGATGTCTTTAACTGGCCCAGACTGTCAACTGAATAAAAAAATTGTGACAGAAAATTAAATTGCTGATAGCTTATCTGAAGGATTATTTAATCTTTGTCTCTTGCTACTTGCTAAGTGACACAAAAACAAATATCAGTATGCAAAATACTCTTATTTTAAAACACAGAATGAAATATTTTAGGCTGGTGGCCTTGCTCAGTAAGGATATGTACTTTAGGATGGGAGGGGGAGGCATTTTCAGCATTTAAGGGACAAAGGTTTCCATTTCTTTTTCTTCTCTTTTATGTAGTCTGGGTTTATGTTTATCCAGGTCCTGAGCACTTTTAGAGCTACAGCTCCCACTTCTTCAAGTATTCTGTATGCCTTTATATTGAAGACTATTAGAAGATGATATCCTCGCTTTACTTAAAGCTAAGCTGTATCTTCATTCCCAAAGCATCCTTTCAAGATGTAAGCAAATTGTAGGACTAAGCCAATTCTAAAAACAGGGGCAGACTGAATCCCAAATTAGGAACATAAGGGTAATAAACTGTTCATATAAAACCATATCCTAGAAGAATATTCCCTGTCTAACTTATCCTTACTGTTGAATACATGTCTGAGTTGAGTCAGAAAAGGGTGGAATTTTCTTGCAAGATGATGTATCTCTGTTAAAATATCAATTGCAAAACACTGATGACAGTATGTACTTGAGGAACTGAGTATTAGAGTCATGGCATTTTAAAATCTGCTTCAATACATTAGTCTGAACAGTGTTAGCAGAAATAAGTGTGCATTACATTTCTAAAAAACGTATTAATAGAAAATGTTGAAACGTGTTGAGCCAAGTTGTGGTTCCTGCAAAGTCAGTAGGTAATTACCCTTTGTTTGGAGAAATTCACCAGATAATATCATGCTTGTTAATGCTCTCTTGTAATTACATCAGTATTAGAAATCCTCCTTTTTTTACATTACCTTACCAAAAAAAGTGTCTCAAAATTAAAACTTAAAGTGAGACTTTGTAAGTCCATCAATGCCATTGCTTAATGTCTAAATATTGACTTATTTACATTTCAAATTCCCCCTCACAAAGGAAGGTTTCCACAGTCTCAGTGATTCAGAGTATGTATATTCTGCCTACCTCTGTGAATATCTTTCGTCTCTCTACTTGCTAAAACAGTGGCAATTGCTCTTTACTCAAAAGATCACGAAAAAGTAGTCAGGACTGCAGAGTACTAAGCAATATGGATGTGTATTACTACATTGTCCTCTTAGCAGGCTATATGAAATGCATTGAGGATATTGAATTGTATTCCCAAATATTTTCCTTAATAAATTATGAAAATTATTTCCTTGGAAAGTGCTGCTTTAAGTAGGAAAAATATTCTACACCATTAGAAGGTCAATGCTATGAAAACAGCATCAATTTTCTTGATGAATTGATAGTTCAGAATCAATTTGGTGCGAGTCTTCAATTCTGATAGTACATGTGACTTTGACTGGATGCCTGGATATATACAGTGAGTACACACAAAGTACTGGAAATGATCTTGATCTCTTATGTTCAGTGTGCTAAGACAAATAATATTGGCACTTAAATATGGTGGCCTGTAATAAATATGGCTGCTATCTGTAATAAAAGTGAAAGACAGAAAAATAATGATAACAGCAGTCTCTAAATTGAAAAATCATGGGTCATTGTGACTGCAGTAAATCTACTGATAATAAATTTCCTGGAATGGGATACCAGGGATTAAATTAAATGACTCTACAGTTTGTTAGTCCTTCTTTCTTTGAAGGGCTTGCCATCCATATAGAAGGATTGGACAAGGTCTTAGGATGCACAAAGAATTTGTACTTGCCTCAATATCAAATGCACATGAAAAGGCAATGGACATATATAAAGAGAGATGGGAGACCAGTGTGAAGTCAGATCTTTGTAACCATTCTTTTTTCACCTTATTATCTAAGTAGTCTTGAGGTGGCTGTCAGTTAAAAAACTACTAAAAAACCTGCAGATATACAGTAGCTGGTGCACAGTGAGACATGAAAACAAATATTAGGAAATGTGTAAAAAGCCTCCTTTAAAAGCTTTTTTATCTCCTGAGGTTTTAAAGAGAGAATCAACTGAACTGCCTGCCCACTCTGTAAACACAGAAGAAAATAGTGGGAAAGAGTTGCACCTAGTGCATTTTGGTACTGTACATCATCTTAGTGTCTTTTAAAAGGTTGAAGGCAAATTTCAGAGATGTTTAGAATAGCTGTTTTCTGTGTGAATGAATTTAGAATTTTTTTTGCTAGTTTGTTTTTTTGGTGGTTTTTTTCCTTTTTTTTTTAAAGACAAAGCACAAGGACTGTTTTCCCTTATCTTCTATATTTTCTCCTTAAATGCTGCACAAAATGTTGTTTTAACTTCTATATTTGGTCTTATCAGGGCAACATATTTCTTAATAAACATAGACTCTTGTTTTCTTGCCTTAAAAGAGCTGACCCTTTTTGGAGTAACAGCATTTTTGTTACTGTAATTTTCTAGCTTTGACTGAAATATTTACTTCCTTGCTCTGGAATGATTGTCAGGATTTATTTTATAGTCCAGAGTATCATTTTTTCTCTATGTGACTTCAAAGACTTCTC
>JAOXXN010000446.1:34388797-34401520 GCA_026770055.1 Myrmophylax atrothorax
GAAGATGCACATTGCTTTTCCCTTATACATATTTTTGCATGTGTATAATTGCATCTACCTTGAAAAACATATTGGTATTTTCCAAACAAGTATTTTGTTAACCTTCACAAGATAAAAAAAAAAAAAAAGAATTCTTAAAAAGAAATTAAAGTTATAACTTATGTCTTCAGTGCTGTTATTCATTGTTGATCAAATCTTTCCATAGCACTGATAGCAGCTTGTAAATGCTGATCTCATTATAGGTAAGGTTGAAATATTTAAGGGCGGGCATAATTTCTTTATAAAGCACTGTACTTAGTAACTATTGTAATTATACTAGGAGACATAAGAGAAGAGATTAAGGTAAAAAGTGACCTAGCTTTAATAAAGTTGCAAAAAACTGTAATTGCAAAATTATCCACTATCTTATAAATGTTCACTAACATAATATTCAAGTCACTCATCACTTGCAGCACTTCATGAAGTAAGCAATTATTTTTTCCAGTGCACAAATATCAATTCAATTAATTTTAATAATCACTTCATTGTGTATATTTAGGCATAGTACAAAATGCCTTCAGCTGTCACTGAAAAACATGTATTATAATAGACAGTGTTTGGCTCCCAGCTTTCTAAATCTTGTTGCTAGCCATATCTAGAAAGTTTTACAAGTCAAGTTTGAGTTAAGAGCTCAGAACTGCATAAAAATTCCTGAAACCTACTCTAAATAGATATTGACAATATGTCCCAGATTTTTTTCTTTCCAGATAGATTTTGTGCATATTTGTCCGTCCATCCATCCATCCATCCATCCATCCATGTAAATCTATCTCGCAGGATTTTAATATTCTGTCTTTAGGACTCAGGTCAACCTGAAAATGAAAAAGAACTCCAAAAGAACAACAAATGGAATGAAAATAGAAAACTTGATCAAAATCTGTCTGTGGGACTTTTTTTTCTTCCTATAAGAAACGTTATTATTCCAAAGGATGAGGAATAGATCTGGTTCTTTCGTTCCCTGAACTGCATTGTTATTGTCAGAATGAATAAGAAAACCACATTTTCCTATGAAGATGAATAAATCAACTGCAATAGCAGCTTTCCTTTAAGTTCCCTGGCATTTTCTGCCAACATCTACATATGGGGAAGCCTGCTGGACTGATCCACAAAAACGGTGGGTCTCCAATACTGGCTAAGGGGTTATTATAACAGAGAAAATTATTTCTGAGGTATTTTCTTATTCTTTACTTTTTTCCTGTTTGGTGTTTATCTTCACTTGTTACTGTACATTTTGTTCAAACTCTTGAAAATAGGGAATTTGTTAACACATGTGGACTGAGCCAAGTGCATGGTGGACCTTTCCTCTAGGAACCCTGTGAGAACAAACAATAACCTCTGTATTGTGACATCTCAAATGAAATAGGCTTAACAAAACAAAACACACTAGATCTGAAGCTATGTTACCCAAGTAATAGCCTAATAAAAACTACGGTTGAGGTGCAAAGAGAATAGCTATGTGCAAATATCTTGAGTGAAAACCTTCTACTTCATCTTGCTAGATGCCAATGGTGCAACTCCTCTTGCCGAATTCAGACTCTGCAATAGGTGTTTCAAGTAAGAAAGCCGCTTCTCACTCTGTACATTTGAGAAAAGTTGAGAAAGAGAAAAAACTTTAGAGAATAACTCATATGCCTTAGACAGGTTTAAATTAAAACACATCATGCTTTCAAGTAACCATAATGGAAGCCTCAATTTCTCCTTATTGAGTCTGTAGGCTCAGTGTACTGAGATTTGGCTTAGACTAGATGCCCAGGTGTCAGACAGCTAGTATGTCTGATGAATACCACTATATTATCTTTAGCACAGAAATGCAGTATCACATCAAGTGTGATCATGCTATTAGGGGTAGCGTTGACCATGCAATTGGCCAAGCAGACTAGAAGTTTTGAATCTTACAAGGAAAGTCTTTCTAGCCCCTTCTAAATAACTCTTTAAAAAAATTCCAACCATGTGTTTCAACAGAGGGCTGAAATTTGCAATGATTTATGTGAAAAGGGTTAGAACAACACCAAACTTTTCTGAAAACATGTTAATAATTCTCATACTGGCTTTTTTCAAGACTGCAGAGATGGCTTTCCAGCCACATCTGCTTACTACTGGCTTCCAGAATTTCCTGCTTACTTCTGACTTCCAGAATTTCCTGTAAATTCTGCTTAATGTGATTTTTCAGGGGTGGAAGAATAAAACATGTTGTCATACCAAACAGATTTCTTAGGCTTCCTCCAACATTATTAGCTGTTGGGAGCAAAGACAAATATACTCTGCACTAAATTGTCAGTGAAAACAGTTTTGGATGCATTACTGCAAACAGTGACTCTTCCTTTTCCAATTACTATTACCAAAGGTATTCTTTTTGCTAGTATTTCTGCAGTGCAGTTTCCATGTTCTTGCTCCTTTTTCTTGTAACCTGGGACTAATTTCTTGGTTTGTGGTTATAACATCCAGTTTATATTTAATGTCTTATTTTTATAGTCTCTTTTGCCTTTTTTTTTCATTGCTAAGATACTGAGAGAAGAGGAGGCTCTGGGGTGACTTTATAGCAGTCTTTCAATGTTAGAGGAGAGCTGCAAGAGAGATGGAGAGGGACATTTTACAAGAGCATGTAGTGATAGGACGAGGGGAAATGAGTCTAAACTGAGAGTAGGTTTAGATTAGATGTTAGGAAGAAATGCTTTACTGTGAATGTGTTGTTGCACTGGAACAGGGTGCCCAGAGATGATGTAGATGCCCCATTCCTGGAAGTGCTTAAGGCCAGGTTGGATGGGGCTTTGAGCAACCTGGTCTAGTGGAAGGTGTCCATGTCTATGGAACTAGATCATCTTGAAGGTCCCTTCCAAACCAAACCATTTTATGGTTCTATCATTTAGATATTTTTACTAAGTTCAAATTATTTTTCTTCTTCTAATGCTCTTCTTTTGTAATGGTCAGTCACTAAAGAAAAAACACATATTTCATAATATCTAGAGTGGCTAGTTTTCTTTATTATAGGTGAAAATACTATGCAAGTTGATTCAGCTGACAAAGTGTAAGATCATATGTTATCAGTGAAATTAATTTATTTAGTTATATGCTGCTATTAAATTATATAAAATGCATAACTGCAATGTCTTACATGCTGATGAAGTGATTTACAATAAGAATTTTGGTAAATTAAGAAATTTCTGTGTTTTATATTTTTAATGAAGAATGCAGAAAACTGATGATACTATGGTTCCCTGTGCTTGACTTGTGTAGATCTAGGGCAAATTAATTCCTGGTATAGTACCATTCATTTGATGGGAGTTACATCAGAGATAAGAACTCATCCAGTTATTGCTAGCACCATCTGGAAATTTATAATGCCACAGCAATGTTTCACTTGCTGAAGACACATTCATCTTTTTTTTATTTTATTTTTTTTTTAGGATGGCAAGACAGAGATTAAAAATTGAAGATCACTTTAGCTTGCTCTATATCATCTTAAATTCCCTTGTAGGCTTTGTTATTTTGGATGGTTAGATCTGAATTGAAATAATATTTAAATAAGCATAATAGTGCAATCAAGAAGAGACCACAAATAGGTGTCCTGAGACAAAACAACGTCATAAATATCAACATAATACTTTTTACAGTGGAGTGGATCTATAGAAGTGAGATTTCCTTTGGTATATGCACATAACTGTCTCTGTCCATCCTTTCTGGCACAAATTTGTATCTCTGTTTTAATGCTGGCATTGAAACTTCGTTCTGAGGACTACAATAGATCTGTATCATGAAGTACAGCTCAACTCTGTGATGGTTTACCACATTGCAAAATGCTGCCAGCCATGTCAGAAGCTTCATATTATCTTGATTTGTTTAGGAGATTGTATCTTCTCATTATTTTTGAGAAAATTGAGTCCAGAAATTTATTTTTGAATGATTAGAAACTTGTCTAGTTTTCAAGCTATGCTTTGTCCATGCGGAAACACCAAATGATAGTTTAAACCATTTCATTTCTCCCCTGCTTCCTCCAGAGCACAGACAGGAATTATGCTTTAAGTGACTTCTGATTTTTTGGCTGCTGTTCAGAAACGCAGAGTATACCCAGGCCCAGCCATGCCAAAACCTCAGGTAGCTCAAGACCAAAGCTACAGAACAGTGGGAATATGGGCAAAGCTATAACTACACAGCATACATAGATATTTGTGTGCATATGTGCATGTGTTTAAAATCATATAGCAGATATGTCTCTGTTATGCAATGTGACAACACTCCAGAGATGGTAAAATAAAGTAAAATTTCTATGAGCAAGAATATTTTAGGCTAATTGATTAATTGCCACAAAACAGCTTTAATGTGACATCTTTAAGTCAGCCTATTAAGAAACCTCGTGCAGGTACAGAAGAGTACAAGTGCGCTGTCCTATCTGGAAAACTGATACTTCCATGCCTTAAGTATCTCCTTATTTCTCTTTCCCATGCAGAGAGTGTTCCTGGGCTGGGCAGCATGCCCAGCATGGCCCTCCTGCAGTGAGCTCCTGCAGACAGTGTGGCCCCCCAAGGCCAGGGGAATGCAGTGTATTTGCTGGCAGTGCAGGGAGTGATGAAGCACAAAGCTGACAGTCACTTTCCTCATTTTAAGTCTCAATCAGTCACACAAAACAGGACAAGAATTTTTGTTAAATGTAATGGCTTTGCTGAAATACAAATATTGAGGTGAGTTAGCAAGTGTTTTCCATAAATTAGCTGGTAATGTAATTTCATAACTTAGCCTGAAGGTGCCTATCTTTAGAGCTTCATTTGTTTGCCTATTAGGCCATTGTTATTTGTGTCTAGTTTGTATTTAGAAAATCCACAGTATTCATCAAAACTGTTCACCTTTGAAATTAATGGAAATGTTGCTGTATAGTTCACTGGAAATTACCACCTAGAAAAACTTGTATACAGAAAGTTTAGTAATTATAGTTTATTTTTATTCAGCCAGGATACAGTTAATAAATAAAAGATTTTTCTTTTTTTCCCAATGAATTTTTCATTTAAATAAGTTGATTACATAGCTATCTGTTGTTAGGGTGATGCAGTTAGATAGTCCCATAGATGTGTATGTTTATATAAAGAAGAGGATTCGTGCAGCATAAACCACATAATTTATCTTTGTTGCAGTCAGCTTTGTAACCATGTTGCCTCTGGAATGCTAATAACCACCAATTTTTATGTAAAAAATTGGAATACACAGTATTTAGAAATAGTCAGAAGGAGAATTTCTTTTCAAGGATGGTAAATCATCAAAATGTCTAAAGGGTCACTAAGAGCATACCCTTCCCCCCAAAAAACCCCCCACAAATTTTCCGCACTAACCAAAATATTATCTTTAAAACTGATTTCTTTAGAAGAGATTATGGAAACTATCAATGAATCCAATAAATCAGGAAAATTGCATTTAGATGTGAGGATGTAATAATAAATCCAAAGAACAAAGGAGGGGATAACTGAAGAGCAAATCTGAATTTTAAAACATATTTTGGTAAGTTCATGTTCCCAAATTGTCAGTGCTATAATATCTATTTTTTATTTGTATGTAAAGAGATGCCAAAGAGGAGACTTCGTGTTCATTTCAGAGATCCTTGACATAAGATTGACATGATTATCATGTAGTATAAACTAACAGCATCCAGAAAGGTAACTAATGAGTCAGATTCCTTTCTATCACCCCAAATTCACTGCTGCTGTCTTGATTTCTTTGCTCCATTTCTGGACCTTGTGATCTAGAGAGTTTTACTTCTGTTTGCTGGTGAAGGACATACACTCCTCATATTAAAGAAGCAATGCACTGTCGTAAGCCAGTTTCTGGGGTAATACTTTAACATGAGCTCTACTCCTCACATACTCATTTTTTGTGGATAGCATGGAATAAATGACTCCTTTCTATGAGCTGGTGTGGTGGAAGGAACAAGTTCTGTCCCAGCTGTGCATCAGAATTGCTAGCACTGGTTGTCCTACACCATCCCTGCCCTGAAAGACACAATCTACCTTGTGGGTTCTGACATGCAAAAAATCATCAGTCTCAGCTGACTGTTCCTGTAACAGCATATGGTTGTATTTAATTTTTACCGCTATTTAACAAGTAATTTCTGATGTAACATTTTTCCATGTTGAATGCTGCAGCATATTTGACACTTAGTGACAAATTTCAATGCCCAAGACTGCTGAAGAGAAGCACAACTTTCAGAACATTATGCTGTCACACCTCCCAGCACCAAGAACACCCGACATATTTCTGTGGTTTTTTCTCTGTTGTCCAACTGCTGTCATTCAGGGGATATTTTACCACAGGAGGCAGAGCTGAATCATGTGAAAACTTAGCTATAACAGAATATTGGCTGCATTTAGCCAAAGCATGAAAATCTGAAAATGGAGCCTCTAAAGACATGAGGCACTAAGGGAGTTTACATTGCTAAAATTCGTCACAGACTAAAGGCATTGTGCCATTTCTCTTCCCTACAGAGAAATAAAACTCAGTAAGCTTTCTGAATTCACTTTCAAGAAGATGCAAGGCTCAACAATAAAGTAGTGAATTGGTGTTCAGTCTTACCATCTGCACTAAAAACTTTATTTAATGTCCAGCCACAGGACACCAAGAGAAAGGGGATTCTTCTGTACAGAAATATGTCTGGCTCAATTGGTTACTATCTTATACAAGCTTGAAGTTTTGTGTGGCTTTACAAATTTGTCAGCTAGTAAGTATACTATCAAACCTATGTAGCATTGTCTTGGTGAGTTGCCATCAGTTTGGACAGGTGAAAAAAGACCCAAACTCAATAAACAAGCACTGATACAATTTATTGTTACTAAGGGATTTATTTTGTTGATGCTGTCAGTGTTAGTGCCTCATCTGTCTCCTTTGTAGCCTGAAAAGTTTCAGCAGTGAATTACAGACACTCAAAGTTCCTTTTCAATTGATGTTTTGAGTGTTGTAAGCACAGAAAGAGAGGGAGAAAGTGAGGTCTGCAGAAAAAAATCTATAGAAACAGACCAAAGAAACTAGCTCGGGCAAAGAGACCTTCAGCATTGGAAACACCAAATCAAAAACTTTTTGTGTCTGAATGACAATTTAACAGCCATTAAAGTAATGCCACTTTGACAAAGGTCAGTAGAATATTTCATCTGGTATAGACAAGCTCTGACACCTATGAGTTTATAACAATTACTTACTGTTTGTTGACTAAACCTAAGCATTACTCAAGTTTTGAAAAAAACCTGTTTAGCAGCAAATGCAATGTCTTGTCATGTGAGATGATTTTTCCTACACACTTTCTCCCATGGAAATAAGATGATGATGATTATTATTACCATTAGTCCTGAGGGCTTCACTGTCACCATCCAGGCTCGCTTGATTGTGGCAAATGAACCATAGGAGTAAAGGGAGGGACCAGTTCTGCACATGCTGTGCCTCCCCTAAAAAAACCAATCCACTACACAGGCTTGAAGGGCACACTGATGTGGGGAGAGCCCTTCCCAAATCTTTGTTCAGGAAACCGAGGCATGATGTGATTATCATCATAATAATTATTATTATTATAATAATTATTAGCAACAACAACAATAACAGCCTAGTTCTTTGTCTTATCAGAGCTCGAACTATCTTATTCAATTAGGATAGAATTAGATGCTCTTTTCCGAGCACATCAGTTTTTATTCCCCAGGGATATATTTCTACATGAAGAAACGACTCTGAAGAATTCTCTCCCAGCTTTCACTAGAAAGTATTTTCAAGACAGCCTCTGATCAGCTACACAGCTACAGCTATATCCTCAACCTTATCAACACAGATACTTTGTTCAGGATTGGATTCATACTGATTTCTTTTTTTTTTTTTCCAGCTTAGTCTATTTCCAGAACAGGCACAATTGAGAAGTCTGAGGATGAAGCTACCAATGTTGTGGGATAAAGTTTAATGTTCATTGCTTCACCATGATACATAACAAACTGTTTCTGTACTTCAGTGCTTGTTGGTGGACTTTTGAATGAGCTGTAGTGAGGGGGCTGTTTCCAGCCCAGCCAAAGTGTTCTTCACAAGTACTGCCTCCGAACAGCTCTGCAGGTGCAGGGCGGTCTTCAGGCTTGCTGGGGCCACAGAGTGGTGAGGATGCTGTGTTTAAAATAGTCCTTTGGAAATTTAGAAGAAATTGCACATAGTAGATCCTTCTAAATATTGTAGCACTTATGCTACAGACTTTATTGCTCTCTGTGATTGTTTTGCACTGCTCACGTGAGACAAGTTTGCCATGAGTAAGCTGCTCATGTGAGCCAGTGGCAGGGAGCTGTGAAGCTCTGATCCTTCCCTCCATCCCCAACAGCAGGGCAGGAGTATCCCGAGCTATATTGACAGTGCCCAGAACCTGGCTCAGCTGCTCTGGTGAGCTGTTACTTTAAAAGCACTTATCTGCAATGATAAAATCGTACACCATTGCTGCTCTTATTGCAGTGCTAAACATCTATTAACACTGACAGTCAAGTAATGAGGTGACCGCAGCAATTAATTTCCATGTTTCCACTGATCTAGGCTCTGGAAGATTTTTACACTGATTCTCTATGAACATCTGAACATGCAGAGAGGGGGGAAGAAAGGAAGTCTTATGTTTCAGCCCTTTCACCTTTCTGCTAGACATTGCCAAAGGCCACTGTCTTTGGGTTGCTTCCCTGTTTCCCAGTGCCAGAAATGTGATATAGTGTTATTTCATGGTTTGCTGAACACAGGGAGAATTGCTACCAGCAGTGAGTTTTTGCAAAATCAGTGTAACCCTCACTTGATTTCATGCTGTTTCAGAATCTAGTGAAACAGCTTCACTCTTTCTGTTTCATGATGACAAGTCATTAATAATGTTACCAGAAAACCAAAATATCATTGGAATACACATTGAACATTAAGATGAATATCTATTGTTTGATTACATGTTTTGAGTTTGGGATTGGTTCCCTGCCCAGCCTCCTCCCTCAGTAAAATAAGAGTCTTAAATAATATTGCAACATTTTCAAAAAATCCAAACTCACTAAAAATAAGTGATTGTTTTACAGGCACATGACAAAAACCATGTTTCTCCAAATGGCAGGCTGCTGTCGCTTCCTGCATTTCTGTTTATAGCTCTACACTGGAAACCACCATCCAAGAGTCTGCCCCAGATCAGTAAAGAGCTTCAGATTGAAGGATAGCCTGTGTCTTGGTAACAGTAATGTCTTAGTTTTGGGGAAAAACCAAAATGTTTACCAAAAACCAGAGGAGAAGATTCCTCCTAAATAATCACATTACTCCTTATTCAATTTAAGAAAAGGAACTTTAATTAGAAAATGGATATAAGAAGGATAACTGTTCTTATACGTATATGCATAATGAAAAACTAGTACAAAACCAAAACAACTACACTGTACCCGCAATGAGAAAGCAAATCAGAACAAAACAAGACATGGCAAAACCTTTAGAGGAAATTGAGTTTGTCTCTGCTCTTTCACTGGTGCAACTATATTTGTAGACAGTGGGGGCGATGCCGCACCTCAGCTGGCAGACAGCCTCCCTCCGGGGCAACGCAGTCAGCAGCCGATGACCTCGCCGAAATGACTCACGTGGGGAAAGACGAAAGCTGAAGAAAAACCAGCATGCAATGCAGAACCTCTCTCCCTGCAGGTGGGAAAGCTCCCGTTCTCTCTCTGATGAGCAGCACAAACCAACAGAGTCTCGCCGCCCCCGCCTGCCCACACAGCCGGCTCGGGGCTGCCGGGCGGGGCCCTGGGGCCGAACCCCAGGCAGCAGGCCTGGGGAAATCGTACACTGGCTCTCGTCTCCCAAGGGAAGGAACTGGACAGGTGTGATCCGCTTCCCCCTGGGATTGCAGAGCTGAGCGAAGGTCCTAGATGGCCAAAAAACAGGAAAAAGAAAAAGAAAGAACCAGAGCAGCTCAGCTCCACCGCCGGCCTCATCCCCAGTCCCGTGAAAAAAGTCCCCCTTCCTCCCTCCCCCGCCCCCAAGTGTTAACTCAGGTCATCAACGCGGAATTCAAAGTGGTTGGGCTATTCCTTTATTCTGTAGTGGGAGGGAGAGAATTTACATTATCATTCAAAACTACAACAAGTAACTAACAACGGAAACCATTAAACAGACACAACCAGAGGGTAACGTGGTCTCAAAATTTTTGGAAGTCATTTGGATCTGCATCTTGTGTATGTGGGCATAGGTCCACTGAAAATAATGAAGCTGTATCAGTTTATGAGATTTGCACCTATTACTTTGAATAGACCAATGAGAATTTAAAGTGGGCTTGAGAGTCACCTTGTCTCCTTTCAGCAGCTGACAGAAAGGCAGGAGAAGTCTCAGGAAATAGGATGTACACAGGGCATGACAGTTTATCTGCCCAGTAGAGCTGTGTGTGGAAGAGGCTCTAAAAGGAGCAGTGACAACACTAGCTGTGACATCCAGGGCAAACACCCACAGCCTCCCAGCACCCAGTTAGCACGGCTGGATTGGGTTTGGGTGGCGGTACCAGGTCTAGATGCAAGTAAATGGTTAAAGTTCAGTTCTGAGTGTCCCAGAGACACAGTTGTCTAGCATGAAAAAAGCCTTGATAAACACTAAACAACTCTAAAATAAAAAATAACCCTAAGGCTGCTTTTGCAGCTCTGCAATGAAATTAGTCCAGTCAATACTTTTATTGAACGCTTTACTAGGGAGCAAGATTTTCTGGAAGGTAATTAATTATCTGTCTCTCTCTACCATTCATTTTGCCATGGTAGTGTTGCTTAAAGCCCTAACACTGACAGCACTCCACTGTGCCAGGTGCTACCTTAATGTGTAAGAGGCAGTGTCTGCCTCTAAGATCTTTGCATCTGTTGGGCGTGAAGCCCAAATGCAGATGGATGCCCGTGCTGCATACAAAGATGGCAGCTGAATCTAATGTCTAGGGGACTGATCCTTCGTTTCACCTCCAGAGCCAGGCGTTTGGATGAACCTCACTGCATTACCATCCCTGAAGCATACTTCTGTATTCTGCAGATCTTCTTCCCATGTGTGACTCTTCAAATCAGCTTGTCCGCAATTTGCCTCATATAATAGTTTACAGAGGCTCCAGTGCCATCCTCAGCCAACAGTAATTTGCAAAGACTGACTAACCAGCCTCTGGAGACAGCTATGCATGAGCTAAGGAGGAACACTTCTATTCAATGAGATCTCAATCATCCTTTCTAAGAGCATGCTTGGAAAACAATGTGGCAAGCATTTAAATCACTTGCTGAAGACCCCTACTCCATCAATGGTGATGTAGTGATATGCCTGAACTCATGGCAGTGAAGTCAAAAAGATAGTTAGCAGATTTTCAGGAGTGACAAGTAACAATCTCCATGGATTTATTTGAAGTCCTAAAAAATAAGTAAAACTAATGAAGTATGTGGCAAGACAAACTGAAGCATAGGAAAATTTTGGCTTTCTGAGATATAGGACAAACCAACACCTTCCAGCTTGTTGGCTACCACACCTGGCAAGCAATGCACAAATTTTTAATGGCAGTATTTGTTTTGCAAAAATAGAGAAATGTGATCTACCAGCCATAGACAGCATGCATGGCATGATTCACTGCAAATAAACTTCAAGGGTAAAGAGAATGCCTCATCCCTAGTGTGGAAGTGTAGTCATTGATTTTGGTGAGATTGCTTTACCTTTTTCAGTCTATTCTCTGCCTGGTGAACAATTTGCTATGGAGAATGTCTTTCAGTTCTGCATTTGTTTATGTCATGACTCTGCAAAATCTGAATTTCAGACTGTCATTGAATTTCATATCAGATTGAAGCACTGTACCCTGATATGTTTTAGCTTCATTGCTATCAAACCCTTCGAACTGTTCCAGCCAAGAAGTAACAAAAGTCAAAATCAGCCTGATCAGTCTCATGATTTAGTCTTGTACACATCCACCAAAAGGCAACGCTAACTCTGCATAAGGAGAAGTGTAAATGGTCATTGTTAAGGACATTAAAAGAACAACAAAATATAGATTTATTGCTACTACTATGCTTGTTTTTTTAAATGGCTTCATAAAGGAGTGCTTGTGGACTGCATTCTGGCTTCACTACTAACTTTTCTTATGCAGTTATCTACCTACTTACTTCTTCAATGCTACAACAGATTTTTCAGAACTTGTTTATTTACATTTAGTTTTCTTTCTAAAAAAGCAAATACTTTTTAATTTTTTTCACGTAACTTTTCTCATGAAGTCTAGACTGCAGTTCCTTTCAAATTTCAGTTTTGTAGTGTTTTTTTTTTCTCTAATTCTGAAAGTAGACTTCATGTCTAATCTCAGCCTCCAACTTCCTCTCTTTCAATCCTTCTGATAGCAACAACCTCTGTAAAAGCACTTTACAAATGAGGAGAGGCACAAAAATAAAGTCAGTCCTCAATTCTTTAAGAGGGCAATTTATAGTTTCTTGTTAAGAACAGAGAGTAAGGATTTTTGTTTTGTTTTGTTAATAATTCAAAGGTGAACAGCCTTGTAAATGGCTGGGAAGAAAAATATCTGTGTTTCGCTTATCAACAAAGCTTTAATTCAGTGGTTGTGAGCTACTGGAGAGCCTGGCTCAAAAACTGTCTTGGTGCATCTGGGGAAAAGTCCACAGGACAAATAGAAATCCATATATACAACTGAACATATCTGCTCTCAGCTGATTATCTCTGGTTAATGGAAGGAGA
>JAOXXN010000446.1:34401568-34422665 GCA_026770055.1 Myrmophylax atrothorax
TACAGTAAGAGTAGAAACAAAATAATCCCTAGATGTGTTTTCATGGTCTGTGAAGGGTCCTACACAGAACTGATCCTAGACCATTAACTGTTAGCAGGCTAAAGCTACAGGTAGCATCTAACTGAGCAAAAGGTAAATGATTAGACAATATCCAGGGAGCTATCTAATAAGCAAGATAAGGAATACCAACTGGCCACCCCTGCAGTCAGTCTCTAGCTTCTGTTTTTAGAGTGTACACCTATTGCACCTTGTGGTTTTCAGAGTTGCTGCAAGTCATGGATGGAATTAGTGGGATCATCTGTTGGAATCATCACTCACTGCTTAGAAAAGTGCCTGTCTATGCATTTTGCATGGACTGATTAGCTGGCAAAAATGTCTATTCATTATGGTAACTATCGCTTTGAAAACAGCATCTACTAAACACTTAGAATATTTGAGTAGAAAAAGGATCTTTAACTTTAGGAGTTAGGAAGCAAAAATCTGGCACTTAACCTTGCCTGTTCTGCTTTGTGCAAACCACCTGAGAGCCTGCTAGGCTAGCTAGGCAAATCTAAGCTTTATGCTACTCCCATGGCACCACTCCTGTCCCTTCCCCAACTATTTAATAGTGCTTCCTCTCTTGGTACTTCGATCCAACATCCAGGCATCGTTTGGCTTCTTTGCATTTCATTTGGCTGTTTTCTGTTTCTCCTTTGTCGTAGTATGCTGGTGTGTGCTCAGGGGAAAACTTGTGAGCAATTAGGCAGAGCTCATCCTGTCCAAGTGCAGGCTGGAGAACTCAGTTATGATCAGAAAGACTCTGGTAGCAATAAAGAATTTAGTAACATCTTTTCAGTTTTCTGTTGGCTTTAATTCACTTTAGAGCCCTAAACCCCCACCTATTCAAGAGGATAAATAAATGAGTTTATTGATTAGTCATAAAAAAGAATCAGCTAAGATTTAACAGTATCATCCAATCTGAAAGGATCTAATTCTGGTGGTCAGTACTGTAGAAAGATTATTGCCACACCCCTCAGGATTGTAACATGGCTGCAAAAATTTCCCCATTGAAATGAAAATACCCCTTTTTGCCTGTGAACCACAGCTTGGCCGTCAGTGCAGTGAATACAGAGAAGAAAAAAAAGGGGTGAAAAAGGAAATGTGTGTGGGAGCCCTCAAAAGCACAAAGCTTGTGACAGCAGAGGGCAATGTTCTCTTGTAATATTGGTTGTGGGACAAAACCATGAGCCTGAACAAAATTGCATCTTTTTAAAAAAGACCATAGTTTTGAAAAAGCAAAGTTTACATTTTATGAAGCATAGTGTGCTAAGATAGACTATCCATTTTGAAACTTTGCAAGACATTCAAGGTACTGGTTATACAGAATGCTTTTTTTAATCAGTTTTAAGTTTTAGATTGGATCATATGTGCAATGTCAGAGAAAGCTGAAAATCTTAATCTCATCTGTGCACAAATTACTTGGGTAGTGGTTTAGTAAAAATTAATGTTCTAATAAATTAATAAACATATGTGACATTGAGTTAAAAGTTAAAAAGTCAGTAATACTTTGCTTTTCTTTAATAAAAGTGTTAAAACAGTCATTTCCCCTGTGCCATTTCCACAATGGGTTTATCAGCTTCAAAATTAAGGGAACTGAAGTGATGCGATCTCTCCCTTTCCTCCCTGCTGGTTGCCTGACCAGGACTGTGCTGGACCCTGTTGGAGCCCCTGGGAAGGTGAATGTGCTCAGGCAGAGCTGAGGCCCCAGGCAATGGGCAGCACTCCTGGGTAGCCCCGCTGTGGTGCAGCACCATTGCCTGCAGCACACTGCTGTGAATGTCAATTTAGCCTTTATTATGCAGGGTGGGAGGGGCGATTTTTCTCTAACTGTCTAATTATAGCTGATAAATGAACACAGATCCTATGCAGAAATTAAAGGTAAATCAGAAAGATTTTATGAATGGCATCAGGCAGGTAGGATGGCAAAATTCTGAACAGGCTTTAAACGTCACAATGTCTTGTTAACCTGAACATTTGCTGGTTTCTACATTCTTTATCTGTTGAGCCAGAAGTAGACACTTAAAAGGGGTGTCCACAAAGATTTTAATGGTCAGATTTTTCTGAGGTGACTGGAGCAGGATTGTGGAAATTGACCAGCAGCATTTGGTAGAGGGAGTGATGGACGTGGCTTCATTCTCAAAGGTCTTAAAACTATTTTCTTCCTCTGGGGATGGCCCTAGTCTGTTGGATAAAGCAGGCTGCACACTGAGGAGGCAGAGGAAAGGCAAGAGAATGCCCAGTGGAGGGAAGCAAAGGTGATTGAAGGTGCTTCATATCTTGTGTGCAGGGAATACTTCCATGGATATGGCTGCTGAGCTCCAGAAAACAAAGCTGAGGGGCAAAACAGAATTGTATTGTGGAGGGGAGAAGGTGAGTAGGTGTAAGGGTTCAATGTTTCTCCTGTTGTTGAAAGAACTAAGGACCATCGAGAAAAATCAACTTATTATGGACTCAAAAGAAACAATGTCTTTATAGGCATTGTGAATGCTGGAAGCTGACATTGACTTGTGGAAAGTAATCCAGTACAGAAAGGACTTTTTGACAGGAAGATACCACCTTTGTATCAAGGACCCATTAACCACAAACCTGTGAAGCTGGAAGTAACTAGTGGGAAGACAGCACATTAGGCTTTTCTTGTTTCTATACTCTTCCCTAGGGACCTGCTGTGAGTCCCTGATGGAGAAAGCCCTGATGTAGAGGGACTGCTGATTTGATCTGGTACAGCTATTTTTTATCAAATTAATTCTACTTGTTGTTGCTTTTCCACTTTGTACTGAATATTGTCACTGCCCATTTCTTTGGGTAGAGAAACAGAGAATATGCATAACTTTAAAGGTTAGGGGTTAACTGATTCTTCTACCTCCCCCTGCCATCCACAGCTGCATCAAGCACACATTATCACTTGTCTTAATTATCACATTATCTTCTAGGGGATTTAAAATATCAAGTTACGATTTGTGAGCTTTACTGACCTCAATTGTGTTCAGGGATTATGTAGGAAACTTTGAAAGAGACACTAATTAAAACTCTGCACATAAATGAAAAGGGGAGTAAAATGTAGCAAGGCTTGGTCAGAGGAACATTGTATCAAGCTATCCTGAAGCCCGTCTTTTCAAAGATTGATAAGAATCTTCATTTATGTGTCTAGAGGAAAAAAAAAAAAAGGAGGTGGTTTTGTAGATAAAAGCAGCAGATCAAATCTATCTGACCTTGAGCAAAGCATCTGATGCAGTGTCACATGGGAAATTATTAGCTAAAATGGTGAAGATGGAGATTATTACAGGAACTGAGATGTGTTAAGGAGCTCTATAAATGAGAGATGACAATGAGTCATACTGTGAGGCAAATAACCAAGCTGAAAGAGGTTACTAGACAGTTTTCTCAAGGACTAGTCTCTGGACAAATCTTGTTTACTATTTCCAATAAAGACCTTGACATAACAGACAGGAGCATGAAAATGAAATTGACTGAAACATATAGGAAGCATCTGTGGTCTGTGACAGTACCAGACTCTTGTACATTGACATGGAATGATCTTAAGGACCAGGAAGGTAGAAATGGGTACAATAGGATACAAGCCAAGGACACTTATCTCAGGGCTAATGACATTAGTTTCTGCTAGGATCTCCATGGTGGGAAAGGACATTTGGGAAAACATCTTCTATTATAAGAAATCAAAAGACGTTGGCTTGCTTAACAAAGTAACATGGTGGCTCTGATGGGAGTGGAGAGGGTGGTTGTCTCCTACATACAATTCCCAGAGGACAGTGGTGGGAATGGGAACAAACTCGTTCAACTAGATGATGTGCTTATGATAAAACTGTTTGGGGATGAACCAGCCATAAATCAGTTGCAACTGCAAACTGGAAAGATTTCTGAAGATTGAGAGTATAGAGCCAAATTCTAGAAGGAATAGTAGGGTTCAAAAAAAAAAACCCACAAAAAAGAAAATCAAGAAAATCTAGTTTTAAGATTCATTTTACAATAATACCAGCAATAATGACTGGAACTGGACTCAGTTTCTTAAAAGACCTCTTCCGGTCCTACAATATTTTAAATAATTAGGTTATAGACACTCTTGCTTTTATTCAAAGCATACTGAATTCTTTCATTCAGATAGACCAAGTTCAACACAGAGAGCTGCTATCCCAAATGCCTGCTAACACATTAACTAAGATACACACCCAGACAGGAATTCAATCAGGTCTCATGGCACCCCATGAAAATTAACTAAAAGGAGAAAGACGGAACCTTCATTCTTTTCTCCTTCTGAATTCTTCTGCCAGCATCTTAGCAATACATTTCTCCTTTCATGTCATAAAAGGTGAGACTAATATAAAAGGTGCACCAAGCTGGCATAGCATCACGGATCACAAAGGGAGAACACATTGCCTGGGTTGGACAATCTGACCCTTGGCATTTTACAAGGCTGCACAGTACGTTGCTTTTACTACCTTATCTTACAGTGTCTCATGTTAAGGAAACTATCCTGTCTGACCACTCACAAGCCACTCTGGCAGTCACACTCCCACAATCAGAGATTTTGAGTGCTGGGATCAAAACCTCTTTGTAGTGGGTGACTCCAATGAGCCAAACGGTGCCCTCTTTGACTCCCTATACACACCACACTCACACAGTCAGATCCATTTTCCTTACTGACTCAGCTCTGGGTTTCTCTTGGATCCTTAAAGCAATTTAATCACAACACAGTAACACAGAAACAGCTCAAGTTGGGTGTCTCTGAGGAGAGGCCCAATAAATTAACACCTGGAGTTTTATACTCTCATAGTCTATTCACACAGAAGTATGGGCTCTCCTTCAAAGTCCTTGGCTCCTGCTGTGTCTCTCAGTGTATGGTCACCTGGCTGGAGCCACAGGTCCCTGTCCCTTTTTTTGTGCAAAAGGTCAGTGCCAGTTCAAAGCCTCTTGCCTGGGGCTTCCACCACCCAGAGCTCAATTTGGAGCTTGCAAACGAAGCTACCTGCACTGAATATATTCCTCAACATCTCATCTGACACCAATGACCTGCAGAGCTTTTCTTGTCTCTTGGAAGAAGAATTGGATTATTTCTGTGCAACAAAGAATATCAAAATCATTTAAGTTACTTTCCCTGTTTAGGAGCTGTCCTTAAGCTGATTTGTTCCTAAAATATTTCATTCAAATTCCTTAAGTGCTGTTGGCATATTTGAGACTAAGAACTTTTCATAGCATACTTATTATTCCTGCTAATCTGTAGTTTGTTAATCAGAAATTATGTATAATGACATACATATATATATATATATACACACCATACATGATATATAGTAGGTAATATGTAGTAGGTATTATAAGGCTGGTATCTTAAGGTTTTTGTTGTTGCTGCTGTTCCCTTACAGGGTGGGTCATAGACCTTGCAGGCATTTTGAAAGAAACTACTGACCATTTCCCAAAAAATCACTTCTGTATTTGGGTAGGGTTTTGTAACACATTTTGTTTCCTCAATTGCTTTCGACTACAGAAGTGTTCTGCAGACCAGTGTTCACTGAAAATGATGGCTAGTGCTGTGATGCTGATAACTCTGAAATGGGCTCTGCGTTTTAGTCGGAACATTCAATTGCAGGCATCACTCTGCTCAGCTTTGCAGTTTTATAACACTGTTAGTGGCATACTTATTCAAAACTTTTATTCATCAGCTTTGGTCACTCTTAATTCTGTCAGCTCATGAGCCTCTTCTCCTACAATTTTCTCCTTTGAACAGATCACAATGACTGCTTGCCTGGGTAATTGCTACTATGTTGTATCTGACAATCATGATATGTGACCTTCATTACAATGAATTCTGCTAGAGATAGGTGCAATATACAAAGAGAGAAAGAAATGGGTACCCAGCTTTCCCATATCTGTGCAAACTGAACATGTGTGTTTTGTGCAGATTAACATGCACAGCTATAAATACAAGTTAATATAATTCTTCATTGTTCTCAAACTGTGAGCATGATTAACATGTTCAAAATGAGAATCTTGTTTGTTTAGCTTTACATGCGTATTGTGGAACTAGGAACAATAGAAAAAAATTACATCAAGTGCTGCTTTGCTGCAGGTCCCCACTCCTCAGGAAAAAAACCCCTGCAAGGATATAGACATAGCTGCTTGTTGTGCAGACATTCAGAACAATACTGCTTACCATCTGTTGAAATATAGTAACAAGACTACATGGCACACTTCCATGAGATTTTTGTTTGTTCCAAACACTGCAGCAGAACTAGAATCCTTTGAGGAATGGGAAGAATAAAGTAGCAGTGGATCTTCTGTATGAGAACATTTTCTGTATGAGCAAATGTGAGAGGGAAAGCAAATGAGAAAATAAGCTGATAAAACCGGTGGAAATTCCTAAGTATGTATTCTCCCCTTCTGCATGTCAAATTTAAATGACTAGAACATTTAAAGCCTCCTTGGGTTTATCTCATGTGAAAATAACCACCATATTTAAAGATGGAGAGCTGAATGAAAATTTCCCATCATGTATATTCTCTTGGACTGTCTATTTGCAAGTCTTTGACACACTCTCATGGGGCCACCTAAGAACCTTCAGCAAGGTAACTTCAGGGGCCACCTAGGAACCTTCTTAGAGAGTCCCATCTGTAAACTGTGTAAGCACTACTTGTCTACTCCCATAGCAGGTAATATCCTAGCTGCTTGCTATAGGTGCTCCTTAATTTTACAGGTAACTGCATCTCCATCTGTAAAGTTTTCCAAGGAATCTGCTCCTGACCATGCCCAGAACTGCAAACCACCAAGGGCCGAGTGACCAGACCTCAAAGGTTAAGTGAGATGCTCAGAGCACATAAGGTCCAGTTGTGAAATATTTTCCCTACATTTAGGGGGTGGTATCACTGAGGGTTCAGTGTATCTGAAAGCAGCTACCTGACTACACACTGTCTCAGGGTGAGATGCCGGTTCCAGTGCCCTTGGCCAGAAGAAAGTGTCGATGATGCCATGGGATTCCCATGTCACCTATATGCCTATTTTGACACAATCAATAAAATGCAGTTTGGCAATTAGGGGGTGGGGTCAAGTGGAATTTTTTTCCCCACACATTTATTAATCTGCAGTACCGTAGCTCTGCCACATTTTGTGCTGCCCTGCAGTTTTGGGTGGTGACGTGTGTGGCTGTGCTGCTTCTAGCTCTGCTCTGGCTGTTTAAACCCTACAGTAGATGCTTCTGCCTCCTCAGCTGCAGAGTCAGGATATGATTACAGGTGTCTGCCAGATGGTTGTAGGACAAGGTAGCATGAAAGAAATAATTAATTTGAACATCTCCTTTCACAGTGTAGAATTATCCCCATTGCAAAGATATTGAAACTGAGAAACAACATTTCAGAAGCTGATTTTTTCCTGTGTCCCTTCTGTTTTCTTTCTCAGTGTTCATTTTGTTGCTACATCCTTTAGTTGTTCTCATTGCTTCCTCCCTTACTGCTATCCCTGGTGCAATAGAGTTATATTCTTGAGACGGTGAGAGAGGATGCTGCCAATGCCAGAATCAAATAATCTCTCAGAGGCATAAAATCCTGTAGCCATGTCTATATTGGCTGTTTATATTACCCTTAACAGAAACCACACCAGGAGGAAAGCAAGAAGGCACATAGGTGTTTAAGGATGTTTAAACTTATCAGAACATATTTTCACTTTGAGCAGAAGGAAAAGTGTTATCCCCCCAGAAAATATGTTTTTATTTGCATACTGCATAATAACTATTTATCACATATTTCCTCCAGCCCTTACCTGTGAGGATATAGCCAAAACACAATCTCATACGTCTCAACAAACAGTGATTGAAGCTTTTTTTGTTCTATGATCTTCAGAGCCTCAGGAGGTGTTAGCTACAATGCACCCCACCTGAAATATTTCTACACTAATTCACACAACATGAGGAACAAACAAGAGGAGCTCAAAGCTTTGTCCCAGTCACAGAGACTTGACAACACTGGCATAAGTGAAACCTGGGAGGATAAGACCTGTGACTGGAGTGCCCTATTGGGTGGTTGCAGGGTCTTCAGGAGAGACAGGCAGGGCAGAAGAGATGGAGGGGTAACACTGTATGTAATAGAAGGGTTAGAATGTATGGAGCCCACAGCTGGAAATGGAACAATTGGTAGCCTCTGGTTAAGAATCAAGAGGCAAACAAATAATGAGGATGTCATCAGGAAGGTCTACTATAGACCGCCCAGCCAGGACAATGACACCAACAAATTATTCTTTGAGGTACAACCCTGGCCAGAAGATTCCTAAAAAACCTGGATGACAGCTTTATGGAAGAGGTTCTAAGGCAGCTGGCTTGGAAAGATGTCCTCCTTGATCTGCCATTTGTCAAGAAAGTGGATCTCGTGAGCAAAGTGGAGATTAGTGGCCATCTTGGCCACAGGGACCATGAGATGAAGGAGTTTAAAATCTCTGTTGACAGGAGGAAAAGTGCCAGCAAACCCTCAGCTCTGGACATGAGGAGAGCAGACTTCAGGCTGCTCAGGGAATTAGTAAGTAAGGTCCCCTGGTATAATGTTTTCGCAGATGCAGAAGTCCATCAGTGTTTGTCACTTTTCAAACATAACTTCCGAGGGGCACAGGAGCAGGCAATTCTCAAATGTCAGAAGTCAAGCAGGTGAGGCAGAAGGACGTCTTGGCTAAGCAGAGATCTTGGAAATAAGACAAAAAAGGAAGGTGTATGTATGAAGTGGCAACAAGGTCAAGTGACATGGGAAGAATTCAGAGATGCTGCTTGCCACTTTAGGGAGAAAACTCATGTGACCAAAGCTCAGCTGGCCAGAAATGCAGGACAATAAAAAGAGTTTTTAAAATATATTAATGGCAATAAGCAGTATAGAAATATAATTGGCCCATTACAGGATGAAGATGATCATCTCACAAACAGGGACAGAGACAAGGCAGAGGTGTTTAATGCTTTCTTTGCCTCTGCTTCAACACTGCTGACAGACCAAGAGGGCCTCAATACCCTGAGCTGGAGGACCATGACTGCAAGAAAGAACAGCTCCCAGTAGACCATGAAATTGTGCAGGATCTGCTGCTCCAGCTGGATCCCTGCAAATTTATGGGGACTGATGAGATTCATCCCAGAATCTTCAAAGAGCTGGCTGATGTTGTCATAAAACCTCTTTCAATGATTTTTGAGCAGTATTGGCAATCCAGACAGGTCTCAGCTGACTGGAAGCTGATGAACCTGGTTCCAGTTTTCAAGGAGGACAAGAAGGAGGACCCTGGAAACTACAGAGTTGTCAGTCTCACTTCAGTGCCTGGTAAAGTCATGGAGAAGATTACTCTGGGAGATATTGAAAAACACCTGAAAGACAACACGGTCACTGGTCAGAGCCAGCATGGCTTCATGAGAGGAATGTCCTGCTTATCAGACCTGATTTCTTTTTATGGCAAGGTAAGCCACCTAGTTGATCAAGGGAAGCCAGCTGAGGTAAAAGTTTTGGATTTCAGTAAAGCTTTCAATACTGTCTCTCAAAGGAACCTTCTGGACAAAATACCCAACAAACAGCTGGATAAACACATCATGTGGTGGGTGAGAAATTGGCTCAGGGTCGAGCACAGAGGGTAATAGTGAATGGGGTAACATCAGACTGTCAACGTGTCACTAGTGGGGTTCCATAAGGCTCCATCTTGGGCCCTGTGCTCTTCAACATCTTCATAAATGACTTGGACAGGACTGGAATGGGTCCTAAGCAAGTTGGGAGATGACACAAAATTTGGAGGAGCTGTTGACTCCTTCAAAGGCAGGGAGGCCCTGTAGAGAGACCTCAAATAATTAGAGAACTGGGCAATCACCAAACATAAGAATTTCAATGAGAGAAAGTGCTGAATTCTTCACCTGGGATGGGTGTATGTACATATGGGGGGATGAGACACTGGAAAGCAGTGCCGTGGAAAGGGACATGGGGGTCCTGGTTGATGACAAATTGAACATGAGTCAGTAGTGCCCTGGCAGCCAGGAGAACCAACCCTGTCCTGAGGGGCATCAGGCACAGCATTGCCAGCCAGTCAAGGGAGGGGATTGTCCCACTCTGCTTTGCACTGTGGTGACCTCATCGTGAGTAGTATGTGCAGTTTTGGTCACCATAATATATGAAAGATACAAAGCTCTTAAGAAGTGTCCAAAGGAGGGCAATGCAGGCAGTGAAGGGTCTCGAGGGGAAGCTGTATGAGGAGTGGCTGAGAGCACTTGGCCTATTCAGCCTGGAGAAGAGGAGACTGAGGGGAAACCTCACTGCAGTTACAATTTCCTTGTGAGGGGAAGAGGAGAGACAGGACCTCTTCTCTGTGGTATCCAGTGATGGACTGAAGAAATGGCCTGAAGTTGTGTTGGGGAGGTTTAGGTTGAATATTAGAACCAAGTTCTTCACCCAGAGCGTAGTTGGGCACTGGAACATTTTCCCCAGAGAAGAGGTCACAGCACCAAGTCTTCCAGAGTTCAAGAAGTGTTTGGATGACTCTGTCAGGCACGTAGTGTGACTCTTGGGGATGGTCCTGTGCAGGGCCAGGAGTTGGACTTGATGATCCCTGCATCCCTGGAGGTTTTTAAGATGTTGGATGTAGCACTTAGTGCCATGGTCTAGTAACTGCAGTGGTAGTGGATCAGAGGTTGGACTTGATGATCTGAGAGGTCTTTTCCGAATCAGCTGATTCTATGATTCTATGGTGCTATGATCCTTGTGGGTTCCTTTCAACTTTCACCATTCTGTGATTGTGTGATTCTGTGGTTCAGAGGCTGCAAAATGGCAAGCTTTCAAACAGCACCCCTGTAAAGCCTCTGTTCTATTTACATTTATTTCAATGTATATAACCAAAGGTTTTTATTTGAGGATCTATGGTTTATTCTGTGCTTCTTCTCAGTATTTTAAGTTCTTGAGAGTTTGATGCAAAGCAGTAGAAAGAGAACTTACAGAAAAAATGTGCACTGTGAAAAGGGGGATTTTTTTTTCTTTAGAGGCTTCACATCTTGGAATATGTGGATAGGTTTTGTTCCTTGCTGGAGGGTATACTGACTCCTTGACACGATTCATGGAGAAATTATGCAGAGTCATGAGGCTGAGATGACCTGGTAGTGGAGAAGTCATTATCACATTATATGTCATTATAGAAGCTGCTGGTGGTGCATCTTGCCCCTCCCCCCCACATGTCATTTTTTCTCACTTGTGATCAGATCTAATAATGTGCTCTGAAGACCCTCCTTTCCAGTGAGGATGCTGTTTTCTATGCTGGTCTGTTGCTTCTTTTTTTTTCCTTGTTCTCATCTTAAGACATCTTTGTAATAAACAGTGACATGCCAGAAATATTGCCTTATCACAATCATACTTATAATAAAAATAGATGGCACTGAGGATCAAAAATGATGGAGTAGAAAAGAAAATGGTATCATTAGCTTTAGATGGAGACTTGGGCAGGATNNNNCAGCAAAAGTGTTAGCCATGATATCTGACACCTCATCTTGAATCTTTTAGTCTATAAATATTTGATCCAGTATATTTATCAACTTACATAAGATCAAATACTGTTTGGTAATTAATTTGATGAAGAACAAAAATCCATCAATTACTTGCGTGTGTGAATATATGTTTTGCTATATCCGTTTCTCAAATGAAATTTACTTTGAAAAGATACATGCAGTCCTTGATCTTAAATATAAAATCTTAAATAGAAAGATATGAAGCTGGAAATGAGCATGAGTAAACAACAAAAAAATTGAAATACTACATAAAATTATTTGTTTTTTTCTCTAATTTTTTTTTTGTCACCTTAAAATATTTAAATGGTAATTAATTTGCCAATGGTTAATGGGAGGTTTTCTTATTAGAGCAAAAAGGAATTATGGCCTTAGACATTTTATGCCTTTGGAAATCTTCTCTTTCTCTACTTTGGAGTTCAGTAATAATGAGTAATTTTCTATATATGCCATTGCACAGTAATTGTTCTGTTCTGAGCCTGTTATGTTCAGATTAGATTAAACAGAGAAAATTGGTTCTTATCATAATGTTTCATTAAAATTTTAGAAGTAGGACAATACTAAATGAGAATTTGACTTTATTATCTACAGAAATATGAAGGCAGTTACATTCATGCTATTTATCATATCCAATTAGACTGTGCTTATGAAAACAGAAGAAGGGTTTGCCTTCAGTCTTCAGTGTGGCTTTTCACAAACATATGTGATATTTTCTCATACAAACTGCCTGCTCACAGCTTTTGTGTCTCCGAGGTCAGGTTGAGCAGGAGCTGAAGGGCTCATGTGATGCATAGGTGCTACCAGTAGCGACAATTCTCACTCTTGAAGAATTAAAATCTTACATTTTTGTGTGGTTTTAGAAATTTCTCCAGCTGACTTTATAGTCAGTAAAAGATTAGCCATTCATTTCACAGCCAAGAGTGCCAGACTCTCAAAGAGCACTTTGATTTGCTCTTAAATCTACCGAATAAGTATGAATTTCCACACTTACCAAAAGCAGTCTGGAAAACTCTTGAAAGAAGAATGACCTGTTATAATGATAGCTATTATTTCTGAAAGTGAGAGGGAAGAGGCTCAAGGGATCACTGTTGGACAGCAGTTCTGCAGTCTTTGCACAACAGCAGTTCAATTTAGCAATTAAACACCCATCCTTTCATCTGTGATGTGCTTTCATGTGTTCTTTAACTTCATAAACTGCCAAATTAAGTATTCAATAGCAAGTAGTAAATTGCAGTTCTTATTTTAACAGCCAACAATTAGTCTGGCAAATGACAGGATTTGATCTACTGAAACAGTTTTGGACATTGACAGAAAAATGGTGAGATGAAATAATGATCAGAATGAGTATAAGCTCTGAAATTTGTTTATTGTACTGTTACTGAAAAATCTTTTGGTGGTGATAATTCTGCAGTGTGATAGTCCTGGACTGGTCTCCAGGCACCCAGGTCTGCCCATGCTCATCATTCCAGTAGACTGAACAAGAAAATGTGGGACTGCTTTTCCATGGTTGTGTTGGCTTTGGCTCAGTGTGCCATGCAGCAAGGAGCTCGTGTGATATTCCTGTCGGAAGCCAGGTCTTCTGTTGGGCCTCATTTTTCTTCTGCCCCAGTCTGGAGGTTTTAGCATATATGGAGCTATATGGACCCCTTTCATTATCTGCTCATCACTTACTAGTTGTCCTCATCCCCACAAGTTCCTGTGGCCTGATTGGTTTCAGTCACGCAGAAATCAACAGTACTTCCCATAATACACACCCTACCTGAAAATGACATATATTCTTAAAATTTGATGAGAAATTATTTTTAAACAAAACACAAGAGTCCCCAAAAGAACGCAAAATGAAACAACAAAACAACACAATTTTGGAAGAGCAGACAGCTCCCTGTCAGGTGTGATATATCTCCTTCAGATCAGTGAGTTTCATATATCAACATTTTACTCTGCATACTAACAGTATGTGATAAGTTCTGCTATGACTGAGCAGGAGAAACACATTCTATTATCCTGATATGAAAAAGACCCTGTAAATGATAAACCTAATCTGTTAGAAGTTACTTCCTGCAGTGTAAAATATCTAAGATGTAAACATTTTTCTTGCAAGAAGCCTTCTAAAAAATGATTTGTCAGAAACTTACCTAATTTCTTTCAAACACTGTAAGGAAATCAGTTGGTTATCCATTTTTGCTGGCACCCCCCTTTTCTGTGAATGCTAACACTGGAACATACTGTTCTCTGCATTGGTTGCTGTAAGAGAAAAGATAGCTGTCCTTGTCTACTACTATTTTTTCTCCTTCCCGGAGAATAATCTACAGTCTGTAGAACATATATACTTCTTTTAGCATGCTTGGTGGAAGGAGGGCAGGAAAGAAAGAACCTCCAAATGATGTGCATGTGTCATCATTGGAAAAATGCCTTTTTAATAAAGAGACTCTGTATTGTCGTATGTTACCACTAAAATATAGAACATTAGTGAGGTTATCAAATGTACTGAAACTGGAATTATAGAACTTTAATACAAGCAAGATATTTTCACTCTTTGTAGGGAATAGAGCTTCGTAATTTTTCTTTTAATTAGATGTACATGAGAAACTTTCTTTAATTTTAGTGACATAACATCTAATGACTCTACTAAATCTCTTCTGGTTTCAAAAATATAAATCACTTATTAGACTGACTTGGCAAGATAAACTAATTCCTTTTCTCTCTCAGCTTTCAGCATAACCTGCTGATAAACTCTCACTGAACTGAATCTTGTATCAGTTGCAAGGTTGTAGTTAACACAAGGAATATTTTTCCAAGTCCTGCTATACTTATACAACCTTTTCTAATATGCTATTCAGCCTTCTGAAAATTGACAGTGACATTCTGAAGGTGACATATGAATGATTGGCTTGCTCATGTCACATGCTTTCACCAGGTTCTTGTACTTTTTTTTCCCCCTGTAGCTGATTTTGGCTTTCTCATGCTCGTCACCTCATCTCAGATGCACCTAGGCAGGCCCTGGAGTGAGTTACAGGGCTCCTTTTCATCCTGCCTTCACCATCTAGCACAAAGCAGCCCACTGTGCGTAAAACATCAGTAATGCTCTAGGTGTGCAGGAAGGCAGCCCCATCCAGTCTGAGTAGGCATCCTCATTGAAGTGAGAGCAGAGCTGAGACGCCTGACTTGCTGATACTGGTGGCATCCAAATGGTAGATTTTGCCAGATCAGGTTCTCATTTCTGTTATAAGTAATTATCACAGACTATTCTCTTTTTTCAACGCAGATAAAAGGGTTAGGAATTAAATTTTTTTGATTCTGAGTATAAAAAAAAATTTAAAAATTATTTATTTTTCCTTTACTCAATGAATCAATCAATCAATCAATCTTCTACCAGTGAATGGCACCTGTCTTCTTACATATCTGACCAAAGGATACATTTAGTTGAAATCTTGTAGAAAAACAACACACCTTTTTTTACTATTATTTTTTAAAAGTCTAGTTATTTAGAAATATTATTTAGTATCAACTTCATAAAGGAGCTGAAAACTTGCAAAGTTGAAGCTTAAGCTTCATTGCAATTGAAAATGTTGGTATAAATATTGGTATAGGAGTCCCAAACTCGGCCTTTTGTGCTTGTCATTTTCTATGACCAAATGAAAAGTGCTTTAGGTTCAAAATACAATCAGGAATAATAAGATTAAATAAAAAGACAGTAATCTAGTTTTGCACTGGAAAATCATGTAAAAGGCAACAAAAAATCCAGGATTAGCTACGGGCAATGCTTTTCATTTATGGTAGTGGAGAACATGGAAGTCTGATGTACTTAGTCATGCCTTCAGTGTGACTCTTGGGAAGAGTCAAAGCTAATTCTACCAATACTGGGGTTGTATCATTTCATGTAATGAAGCTCTAATGAGCACATTTGTACAACACATTACTGGGATTAAAAAATATTGTATATCATAGTGATCCAAAGTTCATCTTGCACAGGGAATCTGTAGAAGTTTTATGAGCAGAGAGAAATACTTTTAAATATTATTAATAGCCTCTAAGCAATATTTTTGTCTATAAATAAAATTACTCTTAATGGAATAAAAGGATTTTTACTGGTAATTTTTTTAATATGGATAGACCTACTTTTTTGACATACATTTGTTCCACCAGCTTCTTCCTTGTTCTTTTTCTTCATCATTCACTCATTATGGAACCTCATAGACTTCAGATACCCGGTTTTAATGCAGATTGTGTTTGTTTGTTTGTTGGTTTATATGTAATGCTGGGCATTCCATCTAGTTTGAGTCCTGCACTAGGATTACTATCTTCTCTTCTGTAAACACTTAAGCTCATTCACTCATCTGCTCCTTACAAAACACTGCATTCAACACGCACCATCAGTTCCTTACTTTTTATGGCTCCCATCTCCAAGTTGTCTTCAGCAACTAGAATGATTACAAAGTTGAGTCCTTATTGATATATCACTACAGTGTTTATGTTAGTATTTAAATGCTATATAAATGTCCTGTTTATTGCACGTAAGTTATCCCTAAGCAGGTATACACATCCTTTTAACTCTGCAACAGGCTGTGCAAATGTGCTTTCCAGAATGATGGACAGAATGAGAATATTCATGACTCACTGATAAAATACTCGTGTTTCTTGTTCTCATACTGATACCAGAAACAGGAGATGTCCTCATCTCTGAAGATTTGGGGGCATAGGCAGTGAAATGCTTTGGATGAGACTTTAAGCAGCAAAAGGATAAATAGCCCCTGGTAATGACAACACTGCAAGGAGCTACAAGGAGAGCTTCCATTTGGTCAATCCAAGCAGATACAGAGCAAGAGCATAGGCATTGATGATATGTTGCAGTGATGTGCTGGCTATTTGAAAACACTCTGAGCTAAACAGGAGTTTAAGTCAGGCAGATGTGCAACCCTTTGTAAGAGGTGACCTAAGTCTTGGAGGATTGTGGTTTTTTGTGCAACTCAGAAACACAAGTTGTTATAGTTGGTTCTGTCATAGTGCTCTTTTTCCTCTTTGGCACCACAAAAGCAGACTGCCAGAACACTGCTTCAGACTTAGTGTGTTATTTCACTTGGTTCATAAAAAATGTTTTCACACTCATGTAACATTTTACACAGACCACTAGATAGGATGCTTGAAAGAAATCTTGATCATATCACAGAATCACAGAATATGCCAAGTTGGAATGAACCCATAAGAATCATCCAGTCCAACTCCTGGCCCTGCACAGGACCATCCCCAAGAATCACACCACGTGTCTGACAATCATCCAAACACATTTTGAACTCTGTCAGGCCTGGTACTGTGACCACTTCTCTGGGGAAATTGTTCCAGTGTCCAACCATCCTCTGGGTGAAAACACGCATTCTAATTCCCAACCTAAACCTCCTCTGACACAACTTCATGTCATTCCTTCAGGTTTCATTACTGGATACCACAGAGAAGAGGTCAGTGCCTGTCTCTCCTCTTCCCCTCACAAGGAAGTTGTAGACTGCAAAGAAGTCTCTCCCCTCAGTCTCCTCCAGTCTGAATAGACTAAGTGCCTTCAGCCACTCCTCATACGGCTTCCCCTCAACGCCCTTCACCATGTGCGTTGCCCTCCTTTGGACCCTTCCTATGAGCTTCATATCTGTCATATATTATAGTGACCAAAACTGCTCAGACTACTCAAGGTGAGGTCACCGCAGTGCAGAGCAGAATGGGACAATCCCCTCCCTCGACCAGCTGGTGATGCTGTGCCTGATGACCCTCAGGACAGGGTTGGTCCTCCTGGCTGCCAGAGCACTGCTGACTCACCTTCAATTTGTCATCAACCAGGACCCCCATGTCCCTCTCCATGGCACTGCTTTCCAGCATCTCATTCCCCAGTCTGTACATGCATCTGGGACTGCCCCATTCCAGGTGCAGAATCCAGCACTTCCTCTTGTTGAACTTCATATGGTTGGTGATTGCTTGTCCTCTAATCTGTCTCTCTGCAGGGCCTCTTTGAACAGTTTTGTCATCCACAGCACTAGAGACAAATCTTTCACTCTTTTTCATGTTTCTGTAAACAAAACCAGGAGTTGAAAAAAAATTAAATAAGTGTTATTTTCATTTTGCTTCAAACAAACAGTTCTTATGCAGGTTTGTGTTAGTTAAAACTCTTAAATACTGGAATCTTAAAAGAAACAGCAACAGAAGTCCAAACACTTGAATATTTCCCTGTTCTCCATTTTCTTTTTTGCCCTGTCTGGATGCAAAAGGTTGAGATAGGAACCAGGTATCTGCTGCTGTAACCATCATTTCTTCCCTTTTTTAAAAAGGATAGCCTAGAGATACCCTCATGCAACTGAGAGGCAAGTTGAAGAGTTCCAGTTCCAGTGGTGATTTGTCACCATTTAATGCCTCCTCTTCAGTGTTAGCTGAATGGTGGGGGTGGCCCAGCCTGCTGAAGAGCAGCTGTTTGGAAATGGGAATGTCGATCTTATATTTCTGAGACTGGAATTACTGTGGACATGTCTTCTGCTTTGTCTTGCATCAAGTCAGATTGTTCTTCAGATCTTTTCCTGTGAGAACTTTCTCTTTATGGCTCCAAGACAGAAATAACAGACTAGAGGATAAGTAGACTGTGGTTTCTTTAGTGACCCTGCTTGTATTGAGATGTGAAATGAGTGAATTACCAGGGAAATACTGCCCAAAGTCTGACTGACACTCTGAGCCACAACTTCAAGTAGCAGTGGAAGAAAATACCTTAACCCTTATACAGAGCCTGGGCTGGGGAAAGCTCTGGGGCTAGCTGCAGGAAACAATGACTGTACAGGTAATATCTCTTTTTCAGTTGTACCTTCAAGTAACAAGCCCCATGGGACAAAATAATGTTATCATCTGGTACTGCTCCTGTCTGGTGCTTTAATAATAATTCACCAGATGATTTCCTAATTATTTTAATAAGGTGTTATTTCTCTTTGTAATGTACATACAGTGCTTCTGTTCCAAACATTATGTTCTGAAATATCAGAAAACAACCTACAGTTTTCTCCTCAGAAGAGAGACAATTAGCAAATAAGATAGGAAGTGAATAGCCTGCAAGTTTTGAATCTGACAGAATACCAAACTAATGGAGTGCAGGAGTGGCAGAGCACAGAAATGACAACTGAGTCATGAGTGTATATGAAAGCATGTTTGTGAAGCTGCAGTTGCTTGTTCCATAACAAGTGAGTGGCTGCACTGACTTTAGAATTCTGAGAAAGATAAATCCTTTTTGACACATTAGATGGGTGTCTCAGGCTTTAGGGTGAAAAGTTGCGTTTGTAAGATTGAAAATTACAGCTTTCTTAGAGGCACTGAAGTGAATTACGATGACTCTTTTAAAGGTCTCTGTCACAACTCCACTGATCTTTTGTTGCTTTAATCACTGACTGGACTGTAGGAAGAGTTTTCTTTCGTCCTCAAATATTACCTTCTCTTCAGCTCTAATAATTAATTGCAATAAATAGCAATAAATAAAATCAATATCAATTTAAAACAAAAAAGTTAACAGTTTTCTCTGACTCCTAGAATTAAGCTCATAATTGCAAAAAAAAAAAAAGTTCAGACAGTCTCTGGTTCTTCATGGAAAGATCTGTGAATTTCAAATGTTATTGCAATGATTATTTATTAGACAATTTTTATTGTCTATTCTCATAATTAATTTTTTCTGTTGCTTATTCAACAAGCATAAATTAGATTATGTCTGCTGTTTGTGATATAGAACAGTATTTGAAAGTTTACTCTCACTGAGAGGAAACATGGTTACAGAAAATTAAGCATGAAGATACCCATCACCACAGAAATACTCTGCTGGAAATTCAGAGCCCATTCTTTGTTATCTAATCATTATAGACAGATAGACTTAATTCAAAAGTCTTCTGCTGCATCTGACTCTGGAGCTTGTGCCCACTTGAAGCCACAAGGGATGGAGAGTGCATATGTGAGCAGATTTGGTTGCAAGCCACAGCATGCAAAGCATTTTCTTGGCTATCTCTGCCAGTATCCTGCAGCTAATAACTACACTTGCAGAAATAAGGATCTCTGAAGAAGTCGTGAACTGCAAAAGCAGATAAGCTCTACCAGGACTTATTGACTTCCATGAGTTCTGGATTAGGCAGGCAGATATATCAGTGTAAGGTCCAAGCTACTGTGAGCGTATCTGCATGCCTGGATCCTGGGAATAGTTAACTATACGAAGAGTCACTGCCAGACATGTGGAAATTTGGACTATTATGCCAAATATTAGACCAGTTATGGGTTTGGTTTCAAAAAAGGGGCCTATGGCCCTGTGTCTTAAATCAGTCCTGATTAACCTCTGAATCTGCAAGTTAAACTGACCATGTTTCCCTATCTGCAGCCATTATTAAACTAGTTACCACAATATAAAGGCTGAGTACATAAAGGATGTGGTATAGGGAAAGGTTCATACATAGCATGGGCTGAGTACTGTCAAGATCCATTTTGAAGAAAGTACTTAGCACCTCACTGGTGTATTGCCAGTTATTTTGCAGTCTGTGATGAAAGTGACCTCTGTTAAGGACTGAGTAATACAATTTCAATGTTTTGACTCTATATTTAGAGGTTAACACAGATAGTTCTAGTGTTTTAATTAAAATCTAATTCTTAAAAGATAATTTGTAGTAGTTTAGCTACAGTGGACTGCTTCCATTGTAGAAAAATGTTCAAGGTGGAAAGAAGAATAGTGAAAATGACCTTCTATTTTCTCCCTTTGAGTGCAGTGATGTCTGGCTGCTGCATGGGGCCACCACTGAGTACAGACTAGAAATTCGACATAATGCAGTTCTCCAAGGGAAAATGAGACTCCATTCTGTTAAGCACAGGCATTGTGTGTGCTTTGCTGCAGAATGAGCGGCAGCTTTTTGGACTCTGCTAGAGAAACACTTTTTCTTAGAAATACTATTCTTTTCCCCCTCATTTAACTTTTAAAAAACTTATTTGCAGTGAAAACTGGAAACCTTATTAGTTTTTGAAAACACTGAAACTTTTAATCAAAAGAAAGACAACTAAGAAAAAGAAAAATAGCATCAAAGCTGAAATATTTTAATGGATGTTTTATATCTTATGCCTTTTTTGTTTAAAAGAAATTCTCTCTCCCTTGAGATAGACTTTCAGCAAAAAAGTCTGAACAGAACCATCACTTACTTTAAAAATGTAGGATGGTAACAACAATGTTAGGGTCTACTCTATAACAGTAGTTTAACAAAACTGACACTCTCCTGCTGATTCACTGTTAATATGGTTTTGCTACTAGGCAATCATTTTGAGTTCAAAGCAGAGGAAAAGTTTGTGGCTTTGAGGACTGCATCATGGTGTGACCAGTCCTCTGTGTTGGTGCTGGTACTCTGCAGCGGTACTGCTACAGGAAGCCTTTAGTCACCTGTCTAGAGAGTGTAACTACTCAAGACAACCCTGTGACTCTGGAATAATGAAAGTATTGCACAAGAAGACAAGACTCTTTAACTTGAATCTTTAACTTGAAGAGTTAACTTTAACTCTTTAACTTGAAAAGCTGGGTATTTGCTT
>JAOXXN010000446.1:34422765-34449604 GCA_026770055.1 Myrmophylax atrothorax
AGCTGGGTATTTGCTTTTTAACTCCTTCTCACAAAGAAACCAGGCTAAGCTTCATCAAGCATAGGATAAACAAAAAAGTTAAGTATAGAGACTGGTATCTCACCCATTGTGCCTTGTGTCCACTTGGATACCACCATGCAGTTAGAAATATGTACAGAATAACAAATTATTAAGCTTTAATTTGTTTCTTAATTAATTTCCCTTCACTATACTGTTTCCTTTTTTAGGCATGGAAAACATTTCGTTGGAACCAGGGTTTCATTCTGGAGAATGTTAACAGAGTTTCTTGAACTGGAAATAATCACCATGGAAAAAAATGGGAGAACACTATAGAAGATTAAATTATTTTCCATTTATTTATTCTGTTTTGAAGATATAAACTTTTTCTAAAATAATTCCAACACTCCTGAAAAGAAAATTTCACAGGTCAATGGTAGGTAATTTGTAACTAATAACTGTACCAAGGACAGGGTATGAAAATTTTCTTGCATTTGATTTGTTAAAAAATCAAGGAAAAGTGAAGGAAAAGTCAACTGGAATAATTTTGATCTCTCGTGGTTTGTACTTTTCTGGCCCATTTTATAATGGAAAAATCTTTCTTGCTCATTGTCAACTTCTTGAATAACTGCAGATTTGACAGCCAGGCCTGGGTATGGAAATGGTTGAAAATTGTTACAAATCCCATCTTTTTAATGATTCCTTATTCAACCTTTTGTTCTATTGAATTCTTTCCAGTGTTTTCAGAGACTCTGTTACTGTGTCTGACTTAAATTTATGTCTGCTTACACACTAAGGTAGCAGAAGAGGTTCATATATCTTGGTAAATGAATAAAACCTAGTCCATTGTGGTACTCACTAAATAAACTACTCATGAAAATGTGTTCAGAAAGTGGCAGCAGGGAACAGATGGGACTTGAACACCAAAATCTCTGAGGGAAATGAGCTGATAAAGACTGATTAGAATCAAGGACTGCTGAGGAAACATGCAGCACAGGAATGAGTGGCATTCAAAACAGAGACACAGGCAGCACATATCCTCTGTGTTCATTATAGTGGAATCTAGGTGTCAAAAATGAAACAAGAAACTAATGTGGGTCAGGAAAGTTATGAAAAGTACTATCAAATATTTGCAGTCAAATACTCAGGGTAAAATGAACCTGGAGGGAAAAAAGAGAAGTGCCATTCCTGAGTGAAACATGAAAAAATGCCAGAAGGGCTAAGAGCCCTCCTCCACATATTCCCTCCTCTATGCTTCCCGAAAAGGAAAGAAAATAAAATCTGAAAAACTTAGAACATTTTAAGGCTGCCATTTTTAAAAGCTCCATAAAAGAGCATTACCAACTCCTTTATGGAACAGTAGTGAGAGGAGAGAGAGTGGTAGGACAATGTCAATGAGGTTTGATATTGAACTTTGTGAAGCAGAGACAGTTGGCTTGGTATGGTCCTATGGACAGGAAATATAAGACTAGAAACCAGCATGATAGGCTTCAGTGCATCTTGTGTGTGGTTTCAGAGTCTGTTTCCTATTTTAGAAAACTTACATTTTCTCTGTAGGAGAAAATTGATACAATTTTGAGAATGGGACCTATGTCTTACAACATTGACTGTTATTTGACTGCTTTTGGTGCCAGTAGCACTGCACCTATGGATTTGAAAAAACCTCTATTTTCTCTTAGCATCCTTAGAAAGATGTTCTTCCCCTTAGTGATTTTCTGTGAGGACTCTGTTAGGAGCGTGGCTACTTTCCCTACTGGGAGAGACATCAACTCATTACATGCTATATTAGCACACAGGCATAAGTCAGGTCTTCAACCATAATGGGGTTCACTGTCATCTTGTGAGTAGTTTCCAGAAGTTTAATGAAGGAAGAGTTGAATGGTTTGTTATTTCACTTGCATTTCTACTGATGCATGTGTACAAAATATTCTGTTTACATAAACCAATGCCAAAGAAATTCTCCTTGTCTTCAGGACGCTGACTAAAAAGTTAGTGTTCAAACATGATGTATATTTTTTCATTCTTAAAGTTGTTTCCACAAATAATTTCCAGCCTTCACTCTTTTGAATTTTGTTTTGTTCAGAAGAAAGGAATGGCAGAGGTTATAATTTGCCATAGATACATGTGACTCTGCCTACAGAAGATGTTGTGTCTTCATCCAATGGTAACGAATGTGGGGGTTAACAGCATCTCAGCCTATTCCTACAGGGGCAACCCAGGCATACCCAACAGCAGTAGTCTTCATGCACATTTCACCACTCACTGCTTTATCTCCTGCAGGCAGCTATTGCAAACCTTTTTCCTCTGTCAACCAGACGAAGTGCCTCAAGCAAGTATGTCTTTGCCTGTTCCTAAACAAGGACCAATGGGGTCCTCAAGGGTCCTATCCTTGTGACTAAATGTGGGCATCTCCAATACAGGACTTACAGCTAGTCTTAACACTTAATACTCAATGTATATCCAGTTTGTATAGTCAGTAATGTCTCTAATGCAATCCATCTTATCCAAAAGTCAATGTCTGTGTTTTCCGGATGAACCATATTTTCAATTCCATTACTCTAAGGGGATCAGCCTCATTGAAGATACCTACACCACCATTAGAAAAAGATTAATTCCACAGTAAGATTTCACTGTATCACAAAACTAATCTATACACCTGTTCCTATTGCTCTCAAAATCTTGTTATGGGCAAACAGGGAACACAACTGACATGTAGACAGAGTAATTTATTGTTAGTTGCATTAAAGTCTTGACACGTACAACAAACAGTTGTTATAAGCCCAGGTACAATAATAATAAGAACGCTCATAGTCCAAAGGAACACAGGAAAAAAAATAAAAAAACCCCCAAACATCTTATTAACAGCACAGTTAAAATATTCATTGAAAAAAACCCCAAACCTGCAAAAGCCAAATTTCTTCTTACCTCACTGGTTGTTTTACTGATGTTATGGTTGCTCTCTTTCTGAATCACATGTCACAACTTCAGAGTCCCTACAGAAGAAGGGGATGAGGATATTAAGAGTCATTGGTGCCATCGATGCTTTGCCAGAAGAGGTGATACTTGTTGCAGTGATTTCTTCTCTCTTGGTCCTGCAGTCTCCTTGGGGGTTACTAATCTCTTCTTTCTGCACACGACTACATATATCTGTTCTTTCCTTTCCTTGCTTGTCAGTTATCCATTTCTTTTTTTCAGTTGTCTTTGTTGTCTCTGATTTCCAGCGCTGCACTCCTGTTGTGACAAGTGGCTGCCACTGTGATTTGTGTTCTTTGTAGGGGACCTCTGGTGTCTGCTGCTGTTGGTGCTCTTCCCCAGCACACCTTATTCTAGAAGTTATGCCACAAAACATGGCTACTGGGTACAGCTATTAACAATAAACATTAAGCACATCATGGCACAAAACTAAATCAAAGCTAAAACCAATTTGGGGAACAGTTACCCAGTTGCTAGATAATTGCTATCACAGTTTAAGCAAGCTAAACCCAGCTCAAGACAAGTCAGCCTCAGTCCTGTGGTCTGTTCTCTCTTTCAACCAATGGCAGTTTGCATTTTCTGTACTACAACAGGGAGCTTAGGACTGCAGATGGAGCAGGGGTGGAAAGCATGGGCTGCAAAGAAAATTGAGATATGGGAAAATATTTTGCCTGTGCAAAGGCTTGGGGATCTTGTCTAAGGCTCATCCTACAGCTAGGGTTAGAGTTAGGATGTCATTAATTTTCAGTATGCATGTATGATTCAGTGACATCATTTGGGCATGTCCACTGCTGAGAGTCCCTTGCGCTCCTACATGTTCATTTTCTGGTGCAGTGCCGACCACATAAAATTCTTCATAGAAAAATATACCAAAAAATTCAGTGAGGTCAGCCTCTTTTGAAATATCTTTGTCAAGGATATTGAATGCTGGCCTTAAGCCTTTTCTCTTTAGTCAGTGGAATCTGCCACTTAAGTTATGATTGCAGCCTTTGCTATATTGTGTTTAACTCCCAGTGGAATCCCATAGAAACTGTGTTCAATCTATAGAAAATCTATGTTAACTTGGTTAAGCTTTGTATCTTTAGGTTCTTACTTTCTTGCATTGTATCTTTAGAATTTAAAATTATCATTACAATCCATCTCATTTGTTGTAACAATGATTTCATCAACACTCTCTTTATTTTCATTAAATACATATCATTCAGATCTCTTGCTCCAGCCAATTGCTTCTGTCAACTGAAAACCACAGCATGTTTAATTCCCTTTACAATAAGTATCAGCTTAAGAAATTTTCAGAAAGAATTTGTTTCACCATAAAGAAAAAATTCAACTTGTCTGAATTTCCATCTTCTCTTTTTACCAAAGTATACAGAAAAAAGTATACTTTAAATAATGCAATTTCCAAATGAGTCAAGACATTTTATTGGAGTATTTTTAGTTTAACTTTTTTTTTTTTTCTGTTCAGAACAAACCAAATCTTTGAAGTTTCCTTGAATGTAAACATTATTGTCATGGGTGTGTAAAAGTAATACTTTAAAACAACAGCTCTCAAGCAGCTCTCAGAATAAGTCTTTGTAGCATATTTTTATAGTCCACAACAGTCGCCACATGATTCCCTCCTGTTTTGTATTTCAAAAAGAAATGTCACTCTCATCTCCAGGAAGAAAGAAACAACTGGAGATTTTCTTAGGGACGAGGGTCATCAATGGGAATTGCATGAGCGATCAACAACATATCAGGTAAAGGAAAGAGGAGAGTAGAATAAAACTCGTGTCCTAAATTTTTCCTGGCTCAGTAAGTTTGGGAAAAATGGGATACAGATATTTACAGAAAGAGAAAAAAAATGTCGTCAAGAATTCTAGTCTTATTAAAGACAACTAAAATACATTAAAGCCTTTTGTTGAGACACTGATTAGTCTAAGCTATAATAAAGGGTGAGGCTTTTGGAAATACTTAACAAATACAAATAGGTGCACCCACCTGAATATCTTCCAGTGTACTCACATGTGTTAAAAATATTAGCCTTTGAAGTCATGCTCACAGGTGTTTCAAATTTTAACTTTTCTAAATTTCTGTGCAAATTGTTAGTCACAATGCCTCCTATTATTTGTGAGAAGATATTTTGCTCTCCCACAGGCAGCATGATTGACAGGTTTTTCTCCCATCATTTTATATGAATAATGAATTGTTTCAATGCACACATAAAAAGGACAAAATTTAGAGTTAGTTATCATTTCCAGACTGTGCTTTATATATTTTTTACTGAGTAGAAAATGAGCCCATAACTTACAGCAGTCATTTTTACATCTAACTTTTTTCCAGTATTTTTCAACATGGAGTATTTCCTCTGAAAATTATCTTAGACCATGTAATCAGTGTTTTTTTTTTTTTATTTTGCTTGTTGATTTTGTTTGCTTGTTTTATTTTCTTTTCAGTTTGATTTAAAGGAATTGCTTCTGGAAAATTTGCATTTAAATTTTGAGATTTGTGCTTTATTTTGAAGAAGAAATATATGCTCTTATTTTCTCAGTTAAGTGTTATATGATATCTTTCTTGAATATCAACATAGTCTTTCTTGAGTATCTTTGATCAAGTCAAGAGAAAGTTTGTGTCTTGAATTTAAGTGGAGAAAAATGCATCAAAACTAAGGCAGAGACACATTTGGAACTCTAAGATATTAAAATGTGAAGTCTTGGCTATTGCAGAAGCTACATACATTTAAATTCTTTCAATTTTTTTGTACTCCAACTGCTCTTAATTGGTTTGTGCATTATTTATGAACTTAGTCATGGGTGTTGGGCTAAGGTTACTTTTTATTGTTTAGTGAGTAATTACCTTTTCTCATAAGTTATGCGTACTGCTGCAATTCCAGAAGCATGTGGAGGGGAAACAATGTTCATTGTTGATTTTTCTATTTCACTCTGAAGACAGATGCATTTTTTCACCTCAAGTTGTAACATTCATTCTCCCCTGCTTTATCTTTTGCATGGCTACTAATTACACCTGTGTATCACGGGAGCTTAAATTATTTTTGTCAGAGCAAGAGACTGACATCCTCATCCTTGCACATACAAATGATAAGGAAAAAAAAAAGAAAAACCAAACCAAGCGCAATGAGCCCACAGGAACATCAGCCTTCAGTTTTATTTGTTTGTCATTGTCTTCAGTACGAGCTGCCAGAACTACCAAAATCCCTTACTATTCTGTAATTACCTAACTGATACACAGAAGAGTCTCTGTTCTTCTCCCTCTAAATAAAGATGATGGAGAAACTACATAAAATGTGCTCTAACAAATAACTTCTATGAATGATCTAAAATTGGTACCCTTTTGCTAGAAATTGAGTAAGGCTAGGTGCTCCTGAAGAAGATGCAATAAACAGTAGAAAATGATGAACTAACTTGTCATAATGACCAATTAGTAGCTGGCTTGTGAACTGAAGCTGTAAGGTTGGTATTCAATCATTTTTTCAACCCCCTTTTTTCATATTGTTTTTCCACCTGCCTTGTTTCTCTACAGAAGCACTGATTGAGCTCATTATCTTCATAAATGTCTACTGGTTTGACCCTTGAGAAGTTCTTGGCCTTTCTATATGAAAGAAGTATATTTATAGGCTAGTTATGCAGTATGTTAAAGTGGCAGGTCTTTTTCTCAGTTTGTTTCATGTTGAGTGAGTAAGTGATCAAGACTGGTGCAAAGTACTAACTTTAGCAGATCAGAAATATTCCACTGAAGATTAGTTGTGGCTCTGTATCTTCCTTTGTCTGCCATCATCATTCTTGTTCTCTTCCAGCTGAAATCTAGCAATAACTTTTCTCATTGGCAAGGTCTGGATTCTTCCCCTCTCTCACTGGGATCCGTTTCATCCTCAAGTCCAGATTCATGTCTCAAGTTTCAGCCTCAGGGACTCACTGAACGTGATCCCATCTACGGTAATGAGCTTTGAAAACACAGTCAGATCAAATTCAAGTACAGAAGCCATAGATGTTGCACTTCCTGTAGATCATCACTTGTTCAACACTTTTCTATTTAATGTTATGGCTCATTTTTATCATTCTCAAATCATGGCTAATGCCAAATAGGACTGGAATAGAAATAGTGTTATTTTCATTACAGCTGTGTTCAGTTATTATGGCTCATTATTATAAGGCATTTTAGATTGTATTATTAGAAAAAGCTAGGTCATGCAAATGCTCCTGCTTCAGTGATTCTGATATTGACTATCTGATATTCTATTTCAGAATTTTTCATCATTATTTTGACTTAGAGTTCTTTAACTAATTTATATTTTCCCTAAACAACAGTCCTTTATGACTGACTTTTGCCTTACACTCCTGCAGCTAGCTCTCGCTTGTTGTTCAGACACATAAAAATCAATAGAAGTTCTACATGGGTAGTTTGTGCCACGGAGACTTTGCAAATGCTCACATTTTCCAGTCAAACTTCTCAGTAGGTGATATGAGTACCACTCATATCAGTGGTAGGGGCTAGGACTGGCCCCATAGCAGCAAAATAATCTTCTAGTTAATTTGTACATTTATCACTGTAGTACATGAACACCTAGCACGGTCCCTCTGTAAATTTTTAATGATGTGTTTTACTGTGAATTGAGTTGGAGAAAATACACTTGACTGAGCTGTTAATTGCTGGCAGACATGACAAAAATGTAGATGAGGCAGACATAATGGTGGCACAATGTAATGTTATCTGGCTAATGATTTTAGGGACTGTCCCTAATAAATGTGTGTTCTACCAGCCCATCTCAACAAAGTTCTGTTGTGAAGAATGTTTCCCTTTTCTGCCAAAGCAGAAATAAGGATGTGATCAAAGAGGACCCGAACCATTTGTTAATGTAGTGCCACAAGTCAAATGTTTCCATTTTTCCAGGAAAATAAAAAGATCTGTCATTGTAAGGGTAAGAACTGCTGTTTAAAGCAAAAATTGGGAGACAGGAGCTCTGGATTTTCTTGCTGTTGCCAATAGAGCAGGCGATTATGACTTCAGACTTACCATTTACAGCCTGGTTTGCAGAGGTCCCATTAACTTTAGCTGGAGCATGTGTGCTCCACACCTTTGAAAATAGGCTTCCCAATTGTTTCTCTAGTTTCCCTATTGTAAATGAGGAAGAAAATAACAAGATCTAACTCACTGTTTGTTAAGAGCACTGAAATGTCCATTTTAATACCAAAGGCACAGCAACTACTCTGGCAAAGCTGCCCTTGCTGAGCTTAGCTACGCATAACAAATGCAATATTTCAAGGAATGATAGATATAATGCCATATCTCTCCCATTACTGATCTTGCCCTTGCCCTTGAATTTTTTCAGGCTCTAGCTCCTTCAAGCCTCTGAAATAAAAGGTCCTTGATGTACTCCACTGCAAATAGCATGAACTTATGAAGCAGGTTTTAAAACAGCAAATCAGTCTGCGATGGCTGCTCATTTCATAAAACTCTTTAACATTTCAGGCTGTAAAATATTTTTATATTTCACAAGCTGGCTTTTAGAGCTTTCAGGTTTCTGATTTGCAGGGAGAAGCTAGTACTACTATTCCAAAGCACTTGTGCAATATTAATCTGATAAAATTGCTTTAAGTTTAGTGATATATATGAAGGGATAGATCATTCATCCCTATGTGCTAACTGGAAAACATACAGCCCCAAAATACAGACCCACCATTTGTGAAACAGTATTTGTTAACAGATTATCCATTAGCACACAATTAACTTATTTCACTCCTGAGGATCTGTGTTCAACTTTACATTGTAAATAAGAGATAAAAATATATCTCTGTATCAGGATTTATACAATAATGTTTAGTTGGGATTCTTTGCTGTAAGCTATTCTGTTTTGCAGTGTTGTATTTAGGTTGCTATGTGCTGGTGCTGCACAAAGTGTTTAGCTGGTTCAATCTCTGCAGCAGAAGCATATTTCGTATAGCGTGGTGTCTTCCACTACCCATCTTTGTTCTTGCTTTGCTGATGACATCTTCCCTGACAGAGGAAGAGAAGGCAAACCATCATGTCTCCATCAAATCCCAGAGACCTGATGCAGCCACAGCTGGGTATCTGCTGTCTCTTTGAAGGTTTTTTCCAAGCAGCCCAACCAAGCCCCTTTCATTTTGCCATAAGTGGGCCGTAATTAACTGCTAATTGAAATCACAAAAATCTCAGCTTCGTCACTCCTGGATGAGACTAATAACCCTTAGCCTAGTTCTTTGGCCCTACCTGACAATCTACTCCAGGAAGGAACATGGTAGTGCTACAGAAAAAGACTTAATAGTCTGCACAGGAGTTTGGGAATGTGTGTGTTTCTCTTTGAGGCTTGGGGCAGAGGGACTCCCAAAGCCACCTCTATTCCTTGTTTGAGCCTTGTGTTGTGCTCCAAGCAATTTGAATAAGAAACTTGAGAACTGAGTTTGCATAACAAGGTATTTGCAATATTGAAATTACTGCCTTTCTGACAGAGATAAAAAACCCCAACAAAACCAAGCTGAGCAAACCAATTTATCTTTGGTATGATTGGCAAGGCTTTCAGGGACAATGTTGCATGGTCCTAATACATCTTGTTTGCTGCACTTGTTATCCTAAAAAATGGAATATCTGCTTCCATTAAGTGGGATGATATATGAAAAAGTATTTTTTTAAGGCCAGATTCTTGCTTTTTCTTTGCGGGAACGTTGTCACCATGCCCTTTTAGAAAACAGAATAGTTTTACCTTACTTCCAGCTCTTTTTAAACTGGAAGGTAACTTAGAACTATATCACATGACAGATAATACTTTATGACAAAAAGCCATATGTAAAGATGACGTGCTTCCCTTGACACATACTAGCAGGGTGAGTTAAGCAGTAAGAGAAATTTGTCTCATTTTAACTTAGAGCATCTTGAAATGTGCTTACAGCAGGCATTGAAAGCTTCCAGACTCTGAGCAGGACAGAAGAACTGGAGTATGTGAGGAATGAACCTGGAAGATGACTGAGCTCTGAGTGTCTTCAGAACTGTTTCTAGGAAAATAGACTATATGTAGTCCTACTATAGGAAAAATGGCAGTTTTCATGGCAGTGGGAGATTTCAGCTCAAAGGAGAGATTTATCCAGAAGGAAGGTCTAGGCCACCAACAGCTCCTTTTCTCCAGGTCAAGAAGTGTCCATTTAGCCTCTGTGGGAACAATAACTTTTCCCTCATCCTGCTATGGACATTTCTCTGTTGCTGCTCTGCTTATAAAGAGATGAGTTGTCAAAACAGCCACCTGAAGCAGTCTGTGGACAGCCTGCACACATAGAGACAAGATACTTGAGGTGGGACATTTCCTGCCTTTTTAGGCTGACTGGGTCCTCTCTCTGCCCATGCAAGCCTGGGCACATCTGGGCTCTGTAGTCTACTGAAGAATGTTCCATCAGCTGACTGGTTTTCAGAGGCACCAAAGCCCTTCTCCACATGGAAAAGTCCAGTGTGATCAAAAAAGTTGCAGCACATCCAGAAATCAAGACAGTGTTATTATGTATTAATCCCTACCACAGTCTCATGTCTCATTTGCTCTTCTGACCACCTCTGCTCATTGAACACATGTCTTCAGTGATCTGTTTATGATGATGCAGCCAGAGTACTATGTCAAATTTTCTTGCAAATAGGCAACAACAGATGGTGCAAAGAAGGTAAGAGAATTTCTGCCATTAAGAGGAACAGGGCCCAAGACTCCAAGACTAGCAAATGGGCCATTTTTTTTTTAATAGGAAGAAAAACAAGTGGTAAATAAATAGACAACCAGATAAGAAAAGGTTAAGAAAACACTGGAAGGAAACAAAGAGGTTTAGATGAGACTTATTTGCTTTCAAACAAGTGCAAAGATTGCATAAAAAAAAGCAAAGAAAGGAAAAGGAAAAGTTTTAAATGCATGTAGGCAGTCCATGTGTAATTTCAGGTGGCTACTCAGGAAAAGAACAAGTCAAGTAATTGAAAGGAGAAATGAAATTGCAAAGGATCGCAGGATTTCAAATTAAGTGAACAAATTGCAGGGGGGAGGTGTGTAGACCATACAATACAATAGCTGGAATTGGCAGACAGCCTGTAACAGTGGTTCTAAGTGAATGGTCCTTCATCTCCTGTGGCAAATTGAAGATAATACCAGCATTTCATAGCCATTTCACTTTTATTATCACCAAAAGTTTAGGCCAGTATTCTATTACCTTGAATATTTTTATGGTGCCAAGTTGAGCTGAACAAGAATTGAACTTGATGATAAACTTGCTGAATCTGAAGAAGGTAAAATTAGAAGGCAAGACTTTTGAGATTATTAGAAATTTAAGAAAATGAAGTAAAAAATCATTCAAATAATTGATTTGGAATTGAATGGAAAATATTTCATTTGGTTTTGAATAATTTTGGATTTTTCTAAACCTCTTTTGAAAACCATATGTCAATACAGAGAGTAGCAATGCTATTTCAAGAGATCACTATTTTACATTTTAAAATGACAAAAAGTTATGACAATTTTGAAGCCAAACATTTGTACCAATGGGCAGCTTTTTTCCTGTTTCAAAAAACATTGCCTCTTTGAATTGTCCCAAACAGAAGTTTCTCCTGACTTGGATCGCATTGAATGTATTGAATATATTGCCTAATTGGCAGCCAAATACAGCTGTTTCTAGGGAGGTGATATGTGCTCCTGGCTTTTGCTTTTCTTGTGAAAACTGTCAGTCACATTCTGCATCAGCCTGGGTTTGTGCTTAGCTTTTTCAGACAGACCAGGCAGCGCTGAATGGCATTAATGTAGTCTTGGGGTAATGAAAGCGTAGATAACCATCTCAGATACTGGTTGAGAAAAATGTACTGATGCAAGTAGCTGAAGGCTCTATTTACCACATAACTCATATTTCTAATAGAAGAAAATATGATCTATAAATTGTTTTAGACTTTCTTTCTGATAAAACAGAGAGGATTTTCCTGCTGAGGGCATGGGAAGCAGTAATAAATAGCCGTGTTTACACACATAGTAAAGAAAAATGATTTGCATTTAATCATCAGAGCAAAGGCTTAAAAATGTAGCCCTGATTGGAAAATTACAACAGTGTGAATGGAGAAAAATGTATCTTCTGTATGACAATGACAATATGAAGGATAACACAAAAGATCATTTGTCCTTTCTGTATTAGCTACCTGCTGCATAATGCATATGTGGAAGATGTTGCAATCACAACAGCATAAAATAATTTCTAGTGAAACAAATCTGATCAACCTGCCTGAATATTCAAGGTGATTGGACACCTTTTGTACCATGAAGTACTCAAGGATTATGCTACTTCTAGTGGTGGATCACCTGTTTACTGCTACATGACAGCACATTTAATATGTCACTTTTTTAGAGGGGCATCTTAGTAGTTTCCTACTATGATAGCCAGACTGTTTGGGCTGGAGGTGTGCCTCACAGCAAAATTATTTCAAACCTGTAGGTGAAAAGACAATAAAAAACAGGGAAAAGTCCTTTCTTATTCGGACCTGGTTTAAACAATTTTAAAACCAAAGGTAAATATTTAAACAGGCTTCGTGTCATTTTTAGAAAAATGATGTAGAATACTAGTCTTTCCTCTTCCTTCTAATTCAAAATCATGTGACCCAGATGACCAGTATATTTCTTGACTGCTGAAAGGGATGATGACGATAAATCGTTGTTCTTTGAACCATATACTTTCATGAAAAGCAGCCCAGTAGAGTTGCTGATGTGTAGTTGAAGGATGTCAGTGTGTTTATAAAGTGTCCATCAAGAACGACTAGTTAAAGATTCAGCCTGCATTGTCAGTCTTTCTTTGTTTGATTGCTGGGATATTTAAGTAGCTTATATACACATTTAAGTACTATGATATATATATATATATTCATAGTTTCAAAGCTGGGAATGATCTATGATACTTTCTCAGTAAACTGTGGCTCAAGGAATAAGCCAGAGAGCTGGTGGGGAGAGGGAAGCAGGGAGTTTCTTGAGGGAATTTTTTTGTGAGAAAAGATGCTACTATATTTAGGGACAAAACTTGCCATGATAAGCTTGAGTTTTCTAAAAAATGTGATCACTGACACAGAGATAATACAAATGTTGTTGGAAATGTGGATTTACAAGCTTCAGCCAAAGCCAGATCAATAATCCACAAGTTTGAAACTGTTGGAAAAGCTTCCAGGTATGTCACCCAGTGTGCGCAAGTGAGCAAGAGGAGATTGTCTTCACAGGAAGAGAAACATGTCCCAGATTGTCTGGACAGTCTGTGACATGAGGTGGAACTGATTTTAGCAGACCCTGAATGAGGATCAGTCAGAAGGTGAAACCCAGACAAGGAGGTATAGGGGCATTGAGAGATTGGATACCAAACTTTTGGGAATTACTAACCTCATTGGAAGGTACTCTGGATATAAAACGTTGCTCTAGGGACAGCCGGGGGAAGACTGTGGAAGGTGGTACTCTGGATATATAATGTTGCTCTAGGGACAGCCAGGGGGAAGGCTGTCTCAGGGTAAGAACCACGGTGGCCATTCAGGAGACCTCAACCAGTTCTCCGTCATTTCTGTGTGCTGTCTGGTCTGTGGGTGAGTGCCCAGAAAGTGCAGCATCAAAGTCCTGCTTTGTGGCAGTTCCTGAGGCCACATTCTCTGGTTGATGAACTGTGAAGCACAGAAGTAAGGAAAGGTTTCTCTTTTTTTCACTGAAACAAGGTGGTATTACTTTGTCGAGCCAGTCAGGACTGGTCATTGTTGCCTTCTTTTTACTCTCACTTTCCATGTAGACCCTTATCAGCATCTTCTCAGGTCTGGTGTCCAGGGAATATAGACACACTGACTGTACAAGTTTCCCATGACATGGTATGTTCAAGATCTCAGAACATGCCCAGTCAAGACACCCTGTTTACCCAAGCACCTGGGATGGCTCATCCTTCCCCAGGAAATGAGCTAGGTATTATGGTCAAGAGACTTTTTGGAGCCTAAGCACTACTGGGATATGTCTTGTCTGAGCGACTTCTGTCACTGTAATATAGCTCTGACTTTCATTAAGAGTTCCTTTCTGGTCCTGAGTAGGTACTGTATGTCCCATAGCACCCAGTTTGCTGCCCTTACCTATGATTCTGTGATCACTCAGAATTTTTTGACTCAGCGTATGACCACCATTCCACGCTTCAAGATTCCATCCTTATTTGTGTACTGTACAAGGCACAGTCGGTAAGAGTGGGAGGCCTGGTGAAGCTTTATCCAACTCCCCATTAAGAGATGTACTCATACAGCAGCAGACTGCTTGACTTGCTGCTTATCATCTTAGACCCTGCTGTCCTGAACGACCTAATGGAATGACTGATGACTTTGCTCTATTTACTGAGACAAAGATTATCAGATTCAACTTTAAACAGAGCTGGGTGGAGAACATCTGAAGTTGGCCAAACTGATTTGACAGGGGTCCAAAGAAAAGAAAAGCTTCTCCGAGTCTTTCAGAAAAATAGTATTCTTCACATCTGCTACACTAATTATCAGGCAAAGTCTAAAGGAACAGAGACAGATCTCCACCGCAATCACTAAGTTCGGAAGGGATTTAGTACTACAATTTACTTCTTTAGGTTTACCAAGAAAGGAGGGTACCTTTTAGCATATCTTTTTCATTCCATTATTTGTTTCTGTATTAATTATATACAAATTATATACATTATGTTTATAATGCTGGGTAATAGGAAAGTACTGGGTAAGGCAGCTGAGCACAAGAGAGAAAAAACTAAAAGTTGTCCTATGATTACATGGTTTACCTAGGTTTAGAAATACAGCTGGTGGTCTGGAGACAGTATACAGCTCGGAATGGCTCTAAATCTCTGCAAATAGAAAGTCAGAGGATATTTCCAGAAAAGAATCTCTATGTCTCACAACTTTTCCCTATATATCTTCCGATTATGAGAAGCAGGGTATCAGCCTAAACTGACTTCTCTGGCCCAGGCTGACAGTTCTTCAGGTACGTGAACAGCTTAGATTTTTCAGAAACTTCAAAGAGGGGCTCCATAAGACCTGACTGATTTTACGGTGCTGAATTCAAATTGCGCTGTGTCCAAGCAAACACACAATAAATAACTGAACATCAGCGTACTATATCAACCATTATGCCTTCTAGATAATGACACAGGAAGTGCCTCTCATATATTCTTCCAAATAAAATTCAGTGCATCTCAGAAAGGTATTTGAGAATCTGCTCTGCATATTTAGTAGCAAGATAATCTTTCTGTTCCATCCAACAGTTTCATAGCTCTGGGACATATACTTTTCTCTCCCTTGTCATCCTCCCTTTCCTTTATAAAGCTGACTTTATAAAGAAGCATTTTTCAATATTGAAATACTTTATTAATGGAGTCTTAAACAACTGACTGCCTGGCTTCTCAATTTGCATTTTAGTCTGACACATGAAGCATTTACTTTATATCCTTTATAGGATATTACATGTATTTTTGAGGGGAAAAAAAAGACATTTATAATTCAGGATAAATAAATTTTTTAATGAGGATAATAAGACAGTTACTACCATCAGATGCTTGTAACTCACAGTTATGGTATATGGAAGCAGCCAATATATGTGTGGTGCTGGGTAATACTTGCTGAGTGCAAGGGAGTCCCTGCCTTACAGTAGGTGCTCTGAGTATGCTCTGAGTCAGTTTAAGATCACTTTTGCTGAAAGCACAGGCATTCAAGAAGCTGAGTGGCTGACATTCTGACTGCTAGAACTGTCATATTTCTAGCACAAAGGAAGCTGGTTTAAGCCTGCTGTTTAGTGTCTTCAGACTATCACAACTACAGCTATGACAGTCACATCTTGTTCTCTTTCCTTATGAAAGGAGATGACCACACTGCCAATTATGCCATACTATGTTGACCATTAACTCTAAGCAAGTTATTGCAGGTACCAGAAATCATCTTGCTGCTGCAGCATGGAGATCCACTCAGGTGGATTTCTCTTGCTTCTTAGCAAGTTTCTTGGCAGAGAAATTTTCACATGGTGCTCTGCTCTTCAGCTGAGTAGACTGGTTTGGTATTAGGGTGGATATCTGTGTCCACAGAGTGCTCCAGAACACCCTGTGGACTGAGCACTTCCCTGCAGCAGAGGCAGCCAGCCACACTCTGAGATGTGCTAGCAGAAGTACACACAGCAGGGCGAGGAATGTGAGATCACATGTAGGCCTGCCAGTACAAGAAGACATGGGCAAACTGGAGTGCGGTCTGCAGATGCCCACAAAGATGGTGGGATCTGGAGTGCTTGCCCTGGGAGAAGAGACTGGTTAATATGGGCTCAGCTACCCTGGAGAAGGGAAGATTTTGGTGGGGGGGTTAACAGCAACCTCCCAGTCTCTACCAATAGGGTATGATGGTGCCAGCCTGTTCACATTTTTTTAGTGGTGCTTGGTGGGAAGACAAAGGATGATGCATGTAAAGTTGAAACAGGGGGAGTTCAAACAGATGTGAAGATAAGCTTTTTGACCCTGAGGGCAGCCAAGGACTGGAACATGCCTCCAAGGGATGTTATGTCATCTCCATCCTTGAAGGACTTCACAGCCTGATAGGATCCAGCTCTGACCCGAGCACTGACTCTGATTTGAGAAAGGTGCTGGACTAGAGACATTCTGAAATCCTTCCCAGCCTGCATGGTCCTATGATGCTCTCACTTCAAGAGAGGTGATGGATTCATAATGGAGTACTGTTCCAGTTTACATAACTAGGGTTAAATGCACCGGGCTTGACTAACAGGATGAGAGGTCTGCAGTTTTGTCAGCAACTCAGGTAGATCTGTAACTAACAAATTATGGGGAGGTCTAACTGGACTCTATTAACTAGACCTTCAGACTTCCCTTTAACTTTATTAAAAATTTAAATTGCTAAAATTAAGTATTCTAAACTATTTTGATAACTCTTTTCTTATTGACTTTTCTAAAATTAAAGTAATTTATCTTTGAGATGGAGAGTAGTATCTGCCAGAAGACTGAATGGCAATTGACACCCTTTTTTTTTTTTGTTGCTGAGGTCTTCTGTGTCCTGTTGATGAAAATGGATACAAATTAAAAGGATTATAAAATTACTCAAGTGAAAAATTTCTTTTGGTTCATTCTGTACATAAGCTAATGCTGGCAGTGGAGAGTAGAATGCTGCTACCTTACTCTTGGGAATTTATGTGGAAAGCAGTATATGAATGGCAATTTTAAACTTTTATTTTAGAACCTCTATGTGATTTCTGTGGTGAAATATGTTTCAAGCATCTAATTTTTTTCTTGTCAAGATCAGAATAAAAATAACACAGATACTTACAAGTAAAATACAAAATAAAAAAGACAAACCCATATATGCCTCTACACACCTTTGTATTTCATAACTGGTTTTGCCTGTTTCTATTACTACTGCCATTGCTACTGCTGTTAGCATTGCCATTATGATTAACAACTACTACTTTTTCCCTCATTTAGTGTTACCTTAGGATGATTTTCAAATTGACATGATCTCTGAGTCAGTAATAAAGACTTCAGAAGATCACAACAGCTCTTTCAGTGTTTGATAAGATAAAGGCCAACTTTATTATAGGCTCATTAATTTTAACTTTGAAAAATTCTGTGCATGCCAATCAGCTTTCATCTGAAAGTAAGATGCCAGTATTTTTTTAACACTTCAGGCAATTTTTTAGCAAAATATAGAAATACGAAGAGATGCAGAAGTTTGTGGCAGTGTTAGAGTATGCATTCTTTGTGGGCAGATGTGCTCTGTGTGAAGTGGGGTTTCTGCAGAAGTTGTTACCTCTTTACCTCCTCCCTCACTCTCCCTCTTCTTGTTGCCTCTGTCCTGCTGGAGAGCACTGTTCTGAGAACACAGGGTGTGGTCAGAGCCTGGTCAGCTCCCAGGAAAATCTGCAGTGTTAGTTTCAAAAGGCAATGAAGGGGGCTCGCACTAGCCCACCCGACTTTTATCTATGGGGATTAAGATGTGCTCAGCCTCCTGCTTGCAGAGGTGTGAATGTGGTGTTCTCCTATGGATAGGCAGCAATGAGTACTGTGGAAGCAGTGACATTTTCAGATGGCACTGCAAAATGTGTGGGAGACATTGGTCCAGGAAGACAAGTGTTTAAAGCCTTTGAATTCTGCAGCAAGCATATATTGATATAATAAAATGCAAAGCAGAACACAATGAACCTGTTATTCAGGCTAACCTGTTACTTATTTAATTCTGAACAATCAGTTTGTCAGGGGAAATTTGTAGTGGAGTAGGTTGTCTTTTCTCTATAATATTCAATGCCTGACTTTTTTTTTTTTGTTCTGAATGTCTATGAAACTATGGTAAAATGGCTGCTATGTAGATGCTGATGAAGACAATATGCCATTTATTGTGAAAATGCTTGGATCTGGAGCAACTCTATCCTGGCCCACGCAATGAATGAAGTCATGGGCTTCTGAGTAATGTACAATATCAATGTTGCCCATTCATCACTCATATAGACAGTCACGCTTGATTGACTTTGGCACTAAAAGAAAACTCTCCAGTGTGAAGCAGAACCAGTCTGCATCAACAAGAAGGTTCTAATAATAAAGTACAGTGTGGTACCCACCTTTTCACATGATACATCAGATACACTAATTTCCTCATCTTTCCACAATGCAGACTATCATCTTCCAGCTGCTTGCCACTTTATTTTATACTCTTAGTCATATTTCTCATACACGAGCTTTCTCATTAGGAGATCTGTTGGAATTATTTCATTCTGTTATGACTTATTTGCAGCTTGAGATTTCTTTTCCTATGACCAGGTTAGATAAGTATTTGAAACTTCCCTGTAACCCTTTGAATAGATACCTCTTTGGTGATCGCTAACAACTAAGCAGGCTGTATATCTGACTCCAAAATGTTCTCTAAATGATCTTTAGAGAGAAAATGATGCTGTTTAAACATTAAAGACTTACCAATACTTGCAAATGTTATCCTCATAAGTTTCTGTAGATTAGATATGTGTATCAAGGTGTTTCCATCTCATATTTTGTCCCAGCATATGGGCTCTAGTAGAGCAAGCAAACACTTCTGCAGTGTAATATGCTACAGAGCAGTGCAGGTGCATACCACTGCATAAATGCACAATGTAAACCCCAAATAGACAGTGAGTTTGACTGACTTGACAGAATCCCATATTAAAAGAAGCTAACAAGAGTCCTTTGATGACTCGTGACTCACAGCATTTCAATAGTTTTGAAAGTTGCTGGCTCGACACAAATTAGCAACACAGCAGTTTTGCATTAGCAGTCATTGCCTCCATACAACTTCTGCCTCGGCCCAAGATGTTAAGACACAAAAAGTCTTCAGAGGTGGACAAGATCCTTTTCATTTAGTGTTAGCTGTGAATCTCAGGAATTGCTGGATATGCAGATCCAAATATTATCTTCTGTTCTTTGTTTAATAGCAAGATACTACCAGAGAAGCCATGGCTGTTGTAAGAAGCCTATCTATTTCCAGCTTAGCTTTCAGAGCTGCATGTTTTCCCACCAGACTAAAATAGGAGTTCATAGTGTCAGAGCTAGGGTTAACTGTAAAATGCTCTGCCAGTACAGGTCTTTTGGTAATAAGTAGTTCTGAGAGTAACCCTTGACTGTGAACCAGGCGTCTTAATTTTTAAATATTTGACCCATTATATCTTTTCTATCCTTCATATATTTATTTTTACTGTGTGATACAGTGACAACCTTTGTGTCCTTGTCTGTGTGCAGTTAAGAGTCTTGAAGACTATTCCTAACTACATTTTATAACAACACAATTGAGAGGGGGCCCCGGCCACTGTGAACTGAGTAAGTATATTTAACACTGAAGATATCAACCTTCAATGATTTAGTATAAACACTTGGCAGGAATAAAGTGAGTAAGAATGCAGATAACTGGATTTAAAGGTGGTTCTGACTTTACAGCCATATAATAGGCTTTCTAAAATCTACTGTTGATAAGATGATATCCCTTTCAGTTAGAGCTAGTCATCCTGTTTTCCTAAACCATTAAGGGAGTGAAGGGCTAAAATCTCAGAAAGTTCAGTGGCTACATAATTCATGTTTATTGTTTTCCCTGGAAGGGAGTCTCTGATATTCACTCAGTGAAAATGAAAAATAAAAAGGAAAAAAGGGGGAAAAAGCAGAATACCATTTTCATGTCGCAGTAACATAATGAATGAGACAAGCCATTTACTTCACAAGGGATGGGCGCTCTTGATGTAGGCAATCCATAAATCTCTTTCATTGTGTTTGTCAGCAGTCATTTTTAAGGGCTTCTTTCTCAATTCATGGATTGTGGTTATTAGTAACTTCATACCTCTGCTGCAGATGTCATTGAGGCTTATTCCTCGGAGCCATGTCATCAATCATGGTTTTCACATCCTGAAGCAGAGTAATCCATAGTACTTTTTTTTCCTCTAGTAAGCACAACTTCCATGACTTAAATGGAAAATGTGAGAGAGATAAAATCATCATGCACATGCACAAACCACATTCCCTTGGCTGCTTAAACTGATACAAGGCAGTGACAGTTTTGGTAACACTGTCCAGTTCTCTGAGACTTACATTGTATGCATGGAAGAGAAAGGCAACCACAGCTCTGAATTACATACAGGAATTGCTGCTGATGCAGCTGACTTTGGATATGCTATAAACTTGTCCCAGATACTACTTTTCACATGGCAGATTGCAGTGTCACTTTCCCAGGTCTTGCCACATTGTTAGAACATCTCACATAGTCAGAGCTGTCCAAAAGTACATGAAGAAAGCTGTGATGATGGTTTGTGACCTCAAAGTTTTGTTTCAGGGCAAGGATGCTTGCAGGACTTTATGAATGTGTGATGCTTGCCAGAGGATGAAAAAAGTAGTTGAAAAGGTGTCTGTTTAACAAAAGCACAAGAGATATTTCATACATTTCAGCAAGAAAATGTCTGTGATCTCACTACAGAAAAAGCCTCATCTAGTAGCAGTTCTCACCTGTAACATGGAAGGTAAGGAGTCTAAAGTATTGTCTAAAATATGGTGTAAGTGTGGTAAAATATTATATGCCTTCTTACATAATTAGTTTTAACTGTGTGTATGCACATTTTCTAATTATGGTATTTCCAATCCAGGAGGCTTTGTAAGTGCATTGCAAACATGGCAAACAATTACCTTCTTCCCTGGAATGAGTTGCACCTTAGAAGTGAATCTGGTAAATTTAATCAATGGGCACATATATCAGAGTGGTGATTTATACCTCAGCTGTTCATCAATGACATCATGCATTTGCTGGCTTTTTATAGAGTACATAGAGTATTTTGGATCTTGCAATTGTGTACTGATCTTTTCACTTTACTCTCCCTGCCAAATATTCTTTTTCAGCCTGAGCATATTTTTCCTGTACTTTGATAATGGATTTAGTAGAAAAATACAACTCTGATGAGTTCTTGCAGAAATTGCTGCTGCAGCTCTTCTTATCGACATAAACCTTCCCCACAGAATGTCAAAACCCAGGAGATTCTGCCCTTATGTGTAAGCTTGGGGCATGAGCTTCTGATCTTGCCTCTTTTCATTCACATAGCTTAATTTTTTGTTCTCTCTAGCTTAAATTTAGTGTAGGTCAGCTGACATCACAAGTAGGAAAAAAGCTGTGCAAGAGAATATATTGATATTTCTCTTCTGTTCTTTCAAACACTGTGGAGGAAATGGACTTAAACCACTCAGCTTGGAGAATGTAAGCCTAAACACAAGCACAAACTCAGGCACATAAATGGGGTGCAAGTCTGTCTGCTGTTGGTCACCATTTCAGAGGAGGCAGGTTCTGTCAGCTCACCTTCTATCATCTCCTTTGGCTGTTTCTCCAAGTTAGAAAATATCTCCTGCTACTGTTAAGATATTTGCAAGAACTGACCTCAGAGTATGGTGGAAAGCTATTGAAAGTATACTGTAGGAGTAGAGTTGTACAAGAGTACCACATATCGTGCTCTGTTCCTATCTCACTGGACCATAATGGTGGCAGCTTCTAATGGCTGCTTGTAGGAGAGCAATGGCTTAGAATAAACACTGGACATTCAAGCTGTTCTTTGACAATTTTCTGAGTGCTCAAGGCTATCATTTCTAATGCAGCTAAAACAGTCAAAATTTTTTTCTCCACCTGAGCCTTTTCTTTGGCAGGTCTGATTTCCTTCTATTATTCTGTGCACCCGGATGCATTCCATCCCTGCTTTCCTCTACAGAGGTGTTATCCATTAATACATCTGTTCTTTCATGTCCCTGATGGAACCTGCCTATTTTGCACACAGAAAATGTGTTGAAAAGATCAGCTCCCAAACAGGACCATGAATATGGGACAAAAAGTTCAAGCTGAAATGTTGGCTGTTGGATAAAAATTTGGATGCCTGGATCAAGGTGGTTGTGTTTTTTGTAGTGCTACGGACTTAGAGCTCTCACTGAAATCCAAACCAGCAATTGTTAAGATGACCATATTTTAAGGCCCTTGGAATTTGACAGGTTGGGTGAGCCTGAATACGTGACTTTGCTTGATGTTTAAGTGTAGCAAAATTCCACAAGTTTCTGAACAGTATTACCAAATGTGAGGAGCATAAATCTTTAATTTCATTGCCTTGTTCAGCCCCTTAAACCCCATCAAGATACTCTGTCACTCCTTTTTTTGCCACAGGGAAATTCTCATTCATCATCTCAGAATCACCCTTTAAAATGCTCACAGATTTTATTCTAATGATGTCTTCCTTCACTTGTGGTAGCATTATGAAGGTCCATAAGTGACGCTGCAACACAGTGGGGAATAACATTATTTGCAAGTTCAGTGTGTGTGTATATGCTAAAACAAACCAATATCCCCAGAGATGGCTCGATTTAGTCCCTCTGCTCAGTACATTAGGCCCATCACATGATTCACATATACTTTATACAACATTACATTGATGACTTTAGAAAAATGTGAAATATCAAATGTCATATATTAAAGCATCTGTCAAAACAAAAGACCTTTATGGGCTAATTTAAAGATTCTTAGGTTAGTTGCTAAAATTTTCCTTTTCAGACTTTCAGTTCTTGAAAAATACAGTAAAATTTTTCTTTTGTTTTTACCCCCACGGAGTATAGCTTTGTTATGCATATAATTCCTTTAGTTTCATTGAGAAATGAAACAGTCCAATGCTAAGTGACAGATGTAAACCTGGCTGTATGCTTTCCAGCTGCTCCACACCAGAGCAGCTTTGTGGCAGCTTGTCCCTGCAACGCAGTGCTTCCACATGCCAAAAACTTTACTTGGTATACTTTAACAGAAGCCATGGAGAGACTCCCTTGAGTAGCTCGCTGAAGTTACTAGTCTCTTCTGTATTTTTCTTACTTGATTAAATGTAGAATCTCTGCTGTTCCTGCAGATGCTCAAAAGTTACTTCTTCCTCTCTCCGAAATTGTTCTGTGGAACATGACACTGTAGAAAAGAAATCATTTTAGTTGACTAAAGAGATAGAAAATTGGCAGAGCAAGTAATTGAGGGCCTCTGAGGGTTTAAGGAAAAGGGATTCTTGGTACAGGGAACAGGTGTATTTTTACAGCAATAGACAGAAATAGTTCAGATGCAGAAGGATCCTGTGTTTTGGAGAATGGAAAGCTCAAGTGTTGCAGGAGGTTGAGGCTGATGTATCTTTTATGGTCATTTAGATTATGCAGATTTAGAGCACAGACCTTTTGAAAAATCTGGGGAATTCTCACCTGCCAACTTTTAGACCTTACCGTGCAACAGTTCTGAAAGTGTACTTGATTACAAGTCTATGCATGAGAGACAAGTTTTAAAAAGTAGTCACTGACCTTGGATATCCACTGTTGAATACACAGCCTGAATTTGATTTTCACAGATGTTGACGTTTTTAAGATTGGACCTAGAAAACTATAAAAGAATTGAAAGCAAGTGCTCAAATGTTTAGATTTAGGACTGTGTAAGCATTTATACTATATGAAAAGAAGCAAGTCAACATAGTATATACAAATGTGTAAATCTGGATGTCATATCATAACGTGTTGAATATTGTTATGTTCTGTTGGGTACATAGTGATGACTGACATAAGAAACCTGTTCTTCAAAAGAAAAGACCTGTAAGACATTGTAATCTCTTTTTTGAATGTTTGATATGTTTTCCATTCAGTTTAAATAGCTTTCTCTCATATAAATCACAAATCAATACTCAAACCACAAGAGATTCATCAGCTTTATCTCCAGTTTGGCATATACTAAAACGATCATGATTATCACTTGTAAAAGATACTTGTTAAGTAAAGTACCTCTTCAGGTCATTTCTCCACAGCCTATGACCTTAGATTAATGGCTACAGCTCAGCAGACCATTGTTAGGTAATGCTTTCTCCATTCTGAGGAATGATTAAGATTTAATTAATTGTATCTTGATTAATGAATTAGAGTAGAGCATGATGGCAAGAAGTTCATTTCCCCCTACAGAAAAGAAATGTTTTGAGGGTTTTTCCTAACAGTATTTGCTACTTAGTATTGAGATATTGATATTAAAGATACAATATGTGAAATGTTCAGATGAAACTGATGAGATTTACATGTTATTATGCAGCATTATATGTAATGACAGTCAATCTGTAGGAAATCATGAACACAGGTTAAAAGAAGATAGGGGGAAATAAAGAACTCATTCTCTGATCCTAACTGACTTGGAATTTTTCATTTTGTTGCTTCCCCATTCTCTCCTCAACTGCCTTTCTGATCTGAACTGTTTGACAGAATGGTGTATGGTCTGTGCTGTATTATTTGACAAATATATTGTGTTATAAACACATACCCTATTTTCTGTCATTTGCATAAAGGATAAAGTTAAAGTTAATAGAGGTGTCCTTGATAAAGATTTCATGTCTATTTGGATGACAGCCTATTTTACTTTTTTATGGAATTTTAGAAGGACTAAAAGTATTTTGAATCCTTGGTGCATCTATGAAAATACTTATTGTTTAGTATTTAAGCTGAAATTTCAAAGCTAATCACAATGACTTGACTGAGTTTTGTCTAACTGACACAACGTTCCTCAGCAATGAAAGGTTTTCTGAGAAAAGGTATTTAGGGTTTTATATAATCGCAAGTGTTATTAGGAAGGAGTTCTTGAAATGGGTGTGTTACTGGACTGGGATGTTGCTCATTTAAAACAGGGAATGTTTTAGTTTCTGACATTTTATGTATTGGTAAGTGTGGTGAAATTAATGGCTAACTGTTTTTTTACCACAGTGCCATCTTGTACAATTATCTGACTGATTTGCATGGATTGCTTCTCAGAGGAAAAGATCCACGTGTTGTGAACCTTTTCTTATTGTGTGAGAGAGAATTGGGAAGAGAGTGAGCTGCACCACTCTGTTCGCTTTTGTGGGATGCTACAGACAGCTAGTTTGAAGCATAGACTTTGCTTTCAAGCTCAGCCTAGTTTGTCACTTAAAGTACATAGTGGGAGAAACACTTGCCAGGATGGCACTGAAAGATCTTTGGGTTTTTTTCTCTTACAGTAGAAATATGCAGATTCCAGATACTTGAGATACTCTACATGTTGGGTGCAAATAGACCAGCAAAATTGAATTCTTTACTCCTGATACTTGTTGTAGTTTCTTTTCTTCTAGACTGTGCAAAGTGGACAAATGATTGTGTCAACTGAATGCAGTCATGTCTCCTGCAGTCAGTGTCTCTGTGATGCCCTTGAGAATCCTAACACTTGCCCTACCTGAACAAAGAAACTCATTCACAGACAATACAATCTTGTTTATATAGAAGTGCTTCTATTTCTCAGGACAAACTCAGCTGGATTTTGGGAGAGAAATGACACGTCGTCAGTGCTCTGAAAATTTAAAGAGCAGCAGGTTGCACATACATTGTGCACAAAGAAGACTGATTTGTTCTGTTCTGTTTTGTTTTGTTTTCCAGGAAAAACTTGTATGCATCTAGAGAGCTTTTTTATGATCCAAACTTCTTGTGATGTCACTAGTTATGTCATAGTCATGACTGTCTCTCAGCTAAACCAGCAGCCTATATCAGGCAGAAAGCAGCCAAACCATTTTCTTTTACTTTTTCATGCTTAAATAAAAGGAGTCTGAGTATTTTGTTATCTCACACACTTTAACTTATTCCCACAATCACATACAGATTATTCCATAATAACTACCTTTCAAAATACAGATGAGAAATTTGCATTTTCATCACATGTTACTTTTATCTTACAGAATATATATGCTTGAGTTCCAGTGATGTTTCACATTGGTAAGAGCTGAAAGATAATACAAATGTTTTCTGCTTTATTTAAATTTATGTCTTCTTTATAGGGTTTTTTTTCTGCATTTAATTGTATTAATGTTGTCCATCCATCTGTGCTGGACTCTGCTGGTAGAAAAACAGTTCTTATGTGGGAATAAAACTGTCAGTTTGATCAGTCATAGGTGCTCATTCTTTTAATCACACTGTAGTCATCGATTTGGGCGGGAGGAAATTCTAAAGATCTGAGGCTTTTAGTTAGTGTGGCCAGTGTGCATTGAACAGGGAAAAGAAAAAAGGTGCTTCCTGGGGTAGGGGTGATATGGGAACAAGAGGGTGTAGTCCTGCTCCAGGCTGGGGTAGTGGGGTTGCAGAGGTGGGCATGTGTATTTAGAGAGCCCAGGAGCTGACACAGAGAGGTTTCCTTGAGAGAAAAAAAAAAAAAAAGGAAACCATTCCTGTGTGAATTATTGCTGCTGAATTACTGTAATGCAGATTAGTGTTTTGTTTTGTTTTACTTTTTAATGTGGGCCAGTTCTGCGCACGCTGAGCCTCACCTAAAAAATCCACTGCGCAGGCTCGAAGGGCACACCCACGTGGGGGAG
>JAOXXN010000446.1:34461600-34477283 GCA_026770055.1 Myrmophylax atrothorax
AGGGTCTTTCACAACCCTCTTGATTCTATGATTCTTTTTCTTGCATAGACCAGAAAAATACAGACGTTTCTGTGCAAGCTTTGTAGCACTGCTGATAGCATGTCTTAGAGTAGGAAAAACTGGCAAGGATGACTGACAGAAGCATGTCAGCACAGGACAGGTACCAGTTTGGTTTAATTCTGGCACAAATATTTTGTGATTTTGCCAAGAGGTTTCTAATAGTAGATTTTCATGTTTAAAAGTGTTTTTGAAGATGAGTGCATAATTTTGAAGAATCTCAGAGCTTGGGTAGCATTTTTATTATTTCTGGATTTAATTGTATTTCTTCAGGAACATGTATCATTTTGAAAGACCTTTAACATTCAGGAGGCAGCTAGCATTTTTTTAGAACATAATTAACATTTTAGTGAACTTCTGAAATAATTCAGACTTGTATGAGCCATTAGTGACTCAGTGGAAGGGAAGTTCTCACCACTCACCAGTGAAACAGAGCAGTGCTATGTTCCTATACTGTATTTCAAATGGTTGTTCTTAAGACTGGTTGTCATTCTAATTTTGGTTGTGTCATAAAGAAAGTATAATGCTACTTTTCATGATGAATATAATACTAAAAAGTTTTCACTTGCTGGCGATCAAGAAGTTAGAAAACATTATATACATGCTTTGAAAAAATAGAGCTGATGCTTCAGGGAACTGCAGAAAATTAAGACTTATCTCAGCAATAAAATTGATCTTTAAAACCAAAACTATTCAGTTTTCAGAGATTTATGGTAATTCAGATATAAAGCATATTTTTTCATTAAAAGAAAACCATCCACCTCTAACCTATTACAATTGTTTGAGCATATGAAAATAATGAAGGTTAGTGGGGAAATAGTCAATGTAGATTGTAAAGATTTAAAGGAAGCCAATGATAAATTTCATTTAAAAAATGTGAAGTGATCCCATGGTGACAAATGTACCCTCAGTGCCTTGAAAACACCTCAGCTGTGAAAGGACATGTGCACAGTTAATTTTTCTAAATTGTGGAAAGATAATATCATGTGTAACAAGGTGCTCTACAGGATTGCTTGTTTAATTATTAATTGTACTAATAGGAAAATTCTTTGACTCTATTATATTAAGTACTATGAGTGTGAAGTAAAGCAATAGTGGGGTTGAAGAGAAAAATACTGGAAGTTTCCTAGGACATAACATTCTTTCAACTAACCAATGCAACTGAGGACTGAAACTCATCAGGTTATAAAAAAGAAAAGAACTGAATTTTCCAGCTTTGATTAACTGTTGATGCCTGTCCATTGTCATGTACAAAGACAATCTTATTTCTCCTACCTGTTCTGGAGCAGCTTTTAATAATCCTTGGTTTTGGGATTTCACGGACTATCTACAGACCTTTATTTGGAGAAATGGATTTTCAGAAAACCATGATTAGATAAGGCTGGGTTTTTTAGTCTCCTACTCCTTACTCTGGTTTAGATTTTTTGTGTGAGCCTGTGTGTACACACATATGGCACGAGGGGGGAGCAAACCGTCACAAGCCTTAGGACTTCCCAGCTGTGCCAATCCCTACTGTAGTGGCTGGGTGTCTAAGTATTTGCAGAGTAATTATTTGGAAAATAATAAAAACCTAAAAAGTTAGAAGAGAAGGGGAAAGGCAAGGTAATTTGCTCATCTTTCTGAGGTGCATGTTTTTAAAGTGCAGAACAGCAGGGTGTTCCAAATGTTTTGGACTAAAACCCCAGGAGGATCCTTGTCCATCCCATCCACTGTCTTCTGCTTTCTTCATAATCAATATATTCCCACCATCAGGAAAAGTGTGAAACCACTTGACTCAAAAAAGCTGCCCTGCATTAACTGTCTTGAGAGCTTAAGGGAATTTTTCTACTTAAACTGAACAAGTCATCTTAAAATAACAGTATGGCATTTCCCTAGAGAGAGAAAAATCAAAGCCTGATCTGTCATAACTATTAAAAGTAGAACTTTGTCAGAAAAAAAGTCAGCAAGACCTCAGGGAGAAGGGAATTAATGGGATTTATTAACTTGTTGCTGTTGCCTGAACATGTGCAACATGTTTGCTATACAGATGTTGAATGAAAACATGTCACAGCATTCTTGCAAAGTAATGCTTTCTTTGTTCTATTTTCTTATCTACTCTAAAAACTTCAAAAGAAAAAAATCATTAATTGCACTCAAAATAAGTCTACTTGTTAAGAAAAGCTGAAACAATGCACATAAAGTGAGCACTCACCTAATTGTTATTCATATTTGGGGTAACAACGTATGTCTGATTCAAGAAAGTATAGAAAACTGCCGCTGATTAAATGATTGTGATTTTATTCCATCATAATTGTTGGCACATAGTACTTGAAGGTCACTTCATATCACAGCTATTTTTGCTAATATAAAAAATTTGAAAGTGGGTTTTTTTCCCCTCTAAAACAATACAGAAAGCTTATCATAAAAATTGTTCAGATACAGGTAGTTCTGCATCTTAATTATTTTGCTTTCAAATGAAAACAGGGGCTTGAGTACAGGATAGGAGTAAATGGCCTCAAGTTCTGCTAGGGTAAGTTTAGATTAGGTATTAGGAAAAAATTCTTCACAGTAAGGGTTGTAAAGCATTGTAACAGGCTGCTCTGGGAAGTCATGAAGTCAGTATCCTGGAAGCATTCAAAAAAACTTGCGGATGTGGCACTTTGGGACATGGTTTAACGATGAACATGGTGGTAGTGCTGGGTTGAAGGCTGGACTTGATCTTAAAAGTTTTTTATGACCTTAACAATTCAATGACTCTATGAAATGCTGCTAAATGCAGCAAACTGCACCAAAACTTCATGACTGACATGACCAGAACTGATGTCAAAAATTGTCTCCTAACCCTATGGTGTCATTCTTTGCTGTTAAATGGGTTCTGCAAACATCAAGTACGAGGCTGATCCTGTATGCAGGTACCTGTCCCTTATGCCTGCAAACTGCCTGGAGAATTTTGCTGTGATTGTTCATGCAGGTAAAGCTGAGGGGTTTTTTTCAAATGTTGCAAATAAAAGGCTGAAAATGGTATTTTCCTTACTTGTCTTAGAAGAAAATTAAGATATTCACAGCTTCGAACTGGCTTGGAGTTATTGCAATTCTATAATTTCTTATTGTGTTGTCTTATGTAGAAAGGATCAGAAAAGACATGTTTCTCCATGAAAGGAAGAGCTTTAGGCTCCTGTAGGTGTTTACAGGAGGGAGGTGTTGGACCTTTACTTTCTCTGCCATGTCTCTGAGACCCCACTACAGCTGTGGCAGCACCAGCTCCTGATTGAGGGACCTGGGTGGGCTCCACCTCGCTGCCAGATGAACTGGCAACACATCTGGAGAACAGATGCTGCAACTTTTAACAAGGGTAGCAGATGGTGCTGTACTCTTTTGCCCAAACAGAAAGCATTATAACTCTAGGGATACGTGAACCAGGCAGGTGCTTCACTTCTACTGGCTCTGAAATAGCCCTTTCTTCATGGACAAAATATAGGTCTCATTTTGTCATTTGTGATTTCCTAAAGGTCACTGACATAATTTAAGTTGCTGCCATTCACTTGTTAGGAATAAATCTTGTGTCCAGAGGAGATTTTGCCAAGTGGGGCAGCTTCCCAGGGTGCTCAAACCCACAGGCAGGGCTGGCTGTCCATGTGGGATCCAGCCTCAGTCCTGATGTTTCAAGCAGCCCCACAGTCTGAAACAACCTACTTGGTAGAATGCTTCTGGCTCTGTTATATTCCACTAGGACACTGAAATCAAGTGACTAGAAGGAAATTTAAGACTAAGGAGATGAAATTCGCAGGAGCTGGCAATAAACAGTGGAACTCACAGGAGGTAAAAAAATAGTTCTGTCTTCTGCCGTTACCAGCACTTAATACAAGACATGTTTTTTTTAAACTAAACTTTCTTTCAATGCTAAAATAAATGCTGCACAGGCCACATCATCCCTCCGCATTGCCACTCACCCACATGAACCTTAATAGGGACAAATCTGTTACTTCAAGCAAAAGTTATCTCAATAAAACAAAAATAATTGAAATGCTACTTGAATGAACTGAGAAAGGGGGTAAACAGAGGCACTGATCTGGTTGTTCCTGTTGTGAAGTGGTGGGATGCTGCTCATGTTTTCATGTAAATAACTAGCTACTTTGTACAGATATTGTGGTTTTATTGACCTCAAAGAAAATGCTGTTGATCAGAATTGTGGACAATAAATGAATTATAATCACAGAGGAAAAAAAAAACAAACTAAAAAAGGAAAAAAACTGTAAAGCTGTGTCCAAAAACCCAAGTTTCAGAACAATTAGGTAAAATTACATCTGTAAAAAAATGTAGACAATGTGGCCTTGGGAGAAAACTGAAAATGTTTATGTTCCTTACAAAGATAATCTGAAAGTTAATGAGAGAAGTGAAGTATCAGCCCATGGTCTGTAAAAAAAATACAAATATAAACACAGTGTATTTTTAACTGGAACAGCACATTGAGGGTGGAAATGATAGATTTTTACCAAAACAGAAAAGTACAAACTAAATAAAACACAGATTTTTTTTTTTGCCAGAGATGTGAAGATATATATGGAGAGTCTTAGTAATGCTTGTATTTCCATGATATCAACTAATGATTCATATTGGTTTAAAGCCATACTTGCATTTATTTCTAATACTTATTTCAAATTTACTTCATTATTTCCAATTATATGTACTAACCAATTTGAGCAAAATAGAAACTAGGAAATATATGAAAAGAAGGTGAGGTTTCTATGTAGACATTTTTTTTAAGATGCCACCACCAGTTTGTGACTGGATTGCCTCATACTGTGAGTTTCACATGAGTTTCTGATATCTCTTTTTTTTTCCTAATAGATTTTTGTACTGAAACCCAGCATAATCTAGATTTGAATAGGAGCAGATGTTCGGACTGTAGCATTCTCCGACCTGTTTTGCAGTCCTTTTTATTGCTCTGAGGGCAGATACTGGATGTTTTATTTCAGAAATTTATCCTCAACACATGAATTTCCCATCTCTGTCTCTTCCATTAAGGACCAAGGTAATATATTCAGATTTGTTTCTAATCCTTAATGGCAGTTTAATTAAAAAATTTATGCAAGCAGCAATTGAATATTTGCACATGATAATAAAACTACCTCTATAATCCTTCAGGACTGCATTATGGCCTACTTCCCAGCTAGGTTTTTACTGGGGGAAACTCCCCGGTGCTTCTACAGATGACAGGGTGTTAAATTTTCAGGGCTATTCTGTTATGTCAGAAAACTTGGCATTGGGAGAAATGACATGCAAAGCATTTGCAAACTCTACTTTTTGCATTGATTTTGACATTAATTGTAAAAGCTTTCTGAGAGGTGGACTAAGAACTGAGGAAAATTGAGATGGAGGCCAAAGTCCAGGCAAAACATCACTGCAGCAATGTGGGCTGTTGGGCTGAAGAGATGCAGGGATAGGACAAGGCGGTGAGATGGGAGATGGTGAGAGCAGAGGGTTCTGTGAACTCATGGTGTCAGTGAGACTGCTAAGACAAGTGGATGTTATTCACTCTTAGTAAGAATTAATAAAAAACAAGTGGGTTTTTAGACTAAGTCTCTAAAGTGGGAAAGTTTGTGTGTGTGTGTGTTTTACTATTCTGAGACCTTTAGTAGTTCAAAAGAGAACATGTGGGACAAAGGAATGGCTGTGTTAAGACTTTATGACCTCCACCTATTACAATATCACCATAAAATTTCTTATATCTTTTGGGGACTCATGAAATTTTTGTTGTACTATAATTCTGCACCCACTTTTAGGTATTTCATTCACTTTGGTGAATTTTATTCACAGAACTTATGAAGAAAAAGCCTCATGCTCCCCTTGATTTTCAATATAACATCAGTAGACAGACTGAAAACACCTTTTCTATGTGAAATTCCTTACACCTTGCGTGTAGGCTGCACACAAAAAGCACTTGCAGCACACAAACCTCCCCCCCCTTCTCCCAGATCACTTGCTGTACACAAAAACCGCTTGTGTTTTGAGTGGAAAACAAAATCAGAGAGTTCCCTGAAGTCCCTAGAGCCAGGAAATGGTAGTCCTGTGACCTACTCCCTCCCAAGTCACCTTTTGGAGGTGTGCTGGCTGGTGAGAGAGGAGTCTTTACACCTACTGAACATCCAGGCTCTCTCACAGCTGGACAGGCTGAGGTTCTAATGTCATTAGTCCTTCTCCCTCTCTTGATACTCTCTACCTCCTTAAAACAAAATTCTAAATGGTAATAGCCCTTGAAAAGCTTCACCCTTATCATGTCCATGCATTCACATGTGCTTAAGCTTATATGAAATGTAAAGCAAAAATACCAACAGTTAAAAGCTGTTATCTGAAAGGTGAAAAAAAAAGTTTTACAGTGATGTTTGTTCTGTAGAAAGAATTCAAGAGGTTTTTTTTCCCTTCTCCTTTTAAACAAACTTCTCGGTGCCTCTTAAAATTATTTGAACTACTGCAATGAGTAGCATTGCTTAATATATCATACATTAAGGAACAAGACCTCATGTGAAAACAGTTCCATTTAGATTATGCTTTCATGCATCAGAAAAAATATTTTAAAAGCTTCTTGAACCCCTTCTGAGAATTGTCTTGATTCCTACATCATTTGCTCAGAAGTGCAATCAAAATCTCTTAAGAACAAGACACAGTCTAATTGGCATACTTAAAAAGTCTTAATTGTGACTAGGAGACAGCAGCTCATCTTAAGCATATTGTTTCAAAGAAATGCTTTTTTATTTCTTCAAGAACCATTGCAATTGTTAGTTATCTCTTTTAAAACTCTGTGAAAACTAGCAGTTCAAATAAAAACTTGGATTTTTTTAAAATTAATTTCTTCAGTTGCCTCAGAAGATATAAATCACTAATGTTTAACTCAGCAGGTGTAAAAAATCTTGCTTCTCTGTGTATTATTGAGTGTTTCATAGACAAGTTGCAGGAAAGAATTTGGGTTTTTGTTTTCCCTGAATAATAGGCTTGAGAATAGGACTGAAAACCTCAGTCTTCTGACTGCCCTGTTATCTCCATATGCAATCAAAAACACGTACTTATGTCTGTGACAGGAGTGACACACAGTTTCCTGCTGCTATTTCAGGCATTTGTTTATCCCTAAAGTCAGATATCCTTATTGCCATGAGAAACCTCCATCTCAGATACCTTCAGTTATATGAAGATCAGGCATCTTGTTCAGGAGAGCCAAGAAGACCAGACATCTGTCTTGCCTGAGGGTGGATGTCAGAGCACTTCCCAGTGGTAGGCCATCCATGCCCTCCTATCTCCAAGACTCTCCATGACTCAAATGGAAATGAGATAACTTGTTATCAGCGCTGAAAGTTAAATGACGTACACTTTATCTCATGAATTCAGCTTTGTGACTTAATCTGTTACAAACACCTGCACAAGTGTTTCCTTTTTTAAAAAAAATTTGATTCATCATAAAGAGTTGTTTTGAAGTTCTAAATTTATTTTTTTGATTCTGCCTGATGGATAATAACTCAGATTGTTGGAAAAGGATTTCTCTGTGCTGTTGTCTGACATAATCAAATTTTTTTTTTTTTTGAAATAAGCCTTTCTTCTGTTCATGATGCTGCTTGCAAGACCCAGATTGGTCTCACCCAATTTCCCCAACCTGATGGTGTCTCATGACTGTACCTGTCCTGCTAAATAATGAGGTGCTGTCATGATTGAAGATCTAATGGAAGTTCTACCAAAATATTTACAAAGAAAAATTAAAATTGCAGGTGTGTTACTCTAGAGTAAACACTTTCAGTTTTCTAGTCCCCTAAAACATTCTTTGTACATCCCCGTATGTGGAGGTTCAGCCTGTTGTCAATCGGTAGGATAGTGTGCTTTTATTATCTTTCACAGACCCATTAGAAGTAGTCTAGAGACTTGCCCAAGGACCCACAGATGGATGGTTAAAAAAAAAAAACCCTTCCTAGAGCAAATGAGAAATTCTCCGACATCAGTTTCATAGTTAAGCTGGAGCTTGTTTTTGATGCAAGTAATTTTCAACAGCACAGATGAAGGGAAGACTTACTTGCATGGAGTACAGGCACAAACAAGATAAATATATGTAGCAAGTCCTAAGAGAAAATGGGCTTGGTTAACACATAAGTTTTTGAATATGTTTTCACAGATGTACAAGGGAAGGAGGGGATTTTGTGAATTATGAACCTCTAAACATGTAATGGCTCACTGGGATAGCTGAGAATTTTGAGATGTTTGTTTGAAGAAGACAAAAAGTGACAAATATCATAGACATAGTGAAAGAAACATAGTGAGGCTTGTGAGATAAATGAATCTATTAAGTCAAATAAACGTCATAAATCATAATGTTGGAAGGGACATTAGGAGCTTCCTACTCAGACAGGTTCATTTTTCCTTTTATATGTTTTTTTAAACTTTGCTAAAGACTTTGAATAGTCATTTCAGTGCTCTGCACTTATTAGAATAATTTTCCACCTATTCAGATTAATTTTCCTGTATACTATATATCTTTCACAATAATACTTTTCCTTCCCTTACTTCCCTTCTTCTTTTTCATCCATTACTTGAAGCAAATCACATTCCTTTTCCAGCCACAGCCAATTTTTGTACTCTCCATGCTGCTCCAGTACAGAAAATTATCCAAGATCCTTCTCTGCCTCTTGTAAAAGTGGCATTTCACAAATTCAAAGATGCTTTCTAATGCTAATTCTAAAAAGAATTTCTCTTTCAGTAAAAACAATATTTTCCTCAAAGACTTGCTGTCCCAAAGAAGGGGGAGGGAGAAATTTAAAGGAGGAATTGAGGTTTTCAATTTGTGAGGAACAATTTTAAAGAAGAACATGAAATGGATTTAAGCATATTTTCACAATTCCAATGAGAAAAGTCATAAAGCTCATGAATATTTGGGGACATATAATAAAAAATATACCTTTAGGGTTATGACGTTCTTCCTCAGTTTGCATGCAACTTCAGTAGTAGTCAAGCACAAAGTGATAGAAGGAAATAGATGTATCAGATTAGAGGCTTTAAAAGTCCTGTTCCTGGATCACAGAACTTTTCCTAGCATTTTCAGTTATTGCAATGCGTTAAATATAATAATTCTTACTTGAAGACTACATGAGATTTTTGCAGGCAATTATTTCTCTTCCTTTTCATTAACGCAGAAGATACTAAACAAGAACTGTGTGCTGTACCATAAGAGTCTTGTGTAGTTTTGCTAAGAAAAGTTTAGTTATTCAGTTCCTCTTGTAACAGGTCCAGGATTTCTGCTAATAGGCTGAGAAAATAAGCAAAAGAAAGAGAGATGTCTCAAAAAGATTTACAAGATACCTTCAGAATGTATAGGAAGAAATTTAGCATGCGCATGCATACATAGCACTCTGAGTGTTTGTGTAACTTGCCCCCAAAGATTTTTTCCTACCTTTTATAAGAATGAAAGAAAGAAAAGAATGGAAGATCACCAGAAACAGAACAAGGTATATCAGGTATAAAGAACATATCCTGGTATGATTTAGTGGGCAGAGGTAAGGGAGAAATGTTCAGGAACTGCTGGAAAATTTTCTTCCATGGAAAAGAAGAATGTGAAAAACAGGTGTATGAAAAATGTTTGGAATCTTCCATGGCTTGTCTTGAAGAACCACAACTATTTTGCCCTGAATTTTTGGAACTTACTCTGAGACATGAGCTCATGGGAGGTAAGGCCTCTGATGCCAAGATAAATGCTGTATATGACATAGGAGGGAATAGATATACTTCTCAATGCAGGAGATTATTTCTTATCTCTGAACCCCACTCCCTATCCACTGCCCCATCTGTTGTTTTAAATTGTGATAAAAAGACCAGAAGAAATTTAATAGAAATCTGGTGAGTAAATAAACTTTGCTTCCATGAAAAAGTAGGAAAAATTTGTTAATTTGGAAGCATGTTTTTATTGAAAAACACAACTTTTTGCAATGGCAAGATACAAATATTTTGATTTTGGTTTTCAAGTTTTAAAGGAAATAGAAAATATTTATTATTTGGAAAATGGGTTTTATTTTCTTTTTAGTCAAGAGTAAAACTTCTAAACACTTTCATGAACTTTGAAGCAAGTAGAAGATTCCAGCTTTGAAAGTTGTATAATCAAGAGCACCAAAACTCAGGTTTTCTAGAAAACAGAATTCAGTTGTGGGAGAGTGCTCAGGGGTTGACTTACCCTGAGATTATTCCAGGTGGTTAAAACTTGGCGACAATAATGCCAAGGTCATGGGATCAACCCTTGTTATGGGCCATTCATTTAAGAGTTGTACTCGATAATCCTTATGGGTCTCATCCAACTCAGAATATTCTGTGATTCTGACATAGGTTAGTCCAGTGGCCACTTAGTATGTGACAGAAATCACGCCTACTGGTGGTAGCATTTCATCGGATTTAAGAGGCAGCAGCGTGTTTTCAAGTCTGGGGATGTCAAGGTATTCAATGGCTTATGTGGAAAATAAATCCAATAAGCTCCAGAGATGCAGTAACTTGAAAATATATTCAAATAAACTATGAATTTAAATGTATTTGAATAAGCCATTTTATTGAATAGGCAGCAGAAGTGCTGGTTTTCACGGTGAGGTATAGGAATGGATGTCATAAACATTAATCATTAGAAGGAAAAAGTGTGAAAGTAAGAATTTCTAAAGCACTTGGTGTTGACTCAGGTCAGCAGGCATTGAAGTTATTGGAAAATTTTTCCACTGTGTTCACTAGTTAGGTCAGCACTGAGTGTTTTTAAATATCTCCTATAGTTTCATCTATTCAAAGCAATATTTATGTATCATCTGTACAAACACAGAGTACATTTTCAGTGAAAACCTTAATTGGAAAAAAGAGCAATTCAGATTTTCCCATTTTACTCTTTTGGTACAGGCTAGTTAATTGCAATAATTTAAGCAATTAGCAAGCTGAGCTTGTTCACAATTAAATAAAAACAACCCACTTTTTTGGCTATGAAAATATTTCCTTAGGCTTTTTCTGCTTATTCATTTTTTCTGCATAATCTTATCAAGCCTTATCAATTTAAGATGCTTAAAAGAAATACCAAAAGACATTGATTAGAATAATTTTATAGTATTCCATAGCTCTTACCTGTCATAAAATTTCTAGTAGTTTATATGAAAAAGATAGTCCCTGATTAAATTTTTTTTAGAATAGACATAATTAAAACAGATCTCAGAGTGGAATCAAACAAAATTTTAAATTGGCTTCAGTGTCCTTGATTGAAACCAAAACCAAAACCAACAAAACCAAGAAAACTAATTTTTATAATTTATTAGACCCAAGAGTTGTAAAAAATACCTGCAAGATTTGGGTTGTTCATTTATAGCTTTTTCTTTCCATATGTATTACTACAGATTGTTAAAGTTTTGTAAGTGAATGTGAGAGACTATGTAGACTGAGCCATGTAAAATATATAATGTAAGTAAAAAGGGGAATAAAGATGTAATGAGAAGTATGCGACTTTTTCTTTGTACTAGAAATGAATATTTAGACTGGACATTAGGAAGCATTTCTTTACCATGAGAGGTGGTCAAACACTGGAACAGGCTTCCTAGAGAGGTGGTCAATGCCTCAAGCCTGTCAGCGTCTAAAAGGAATTTAAACATGCCTTACCCTGCTGAGTCCTTGATCAGACTGGGGGACTAGATGATTGTTGTAGGTTCCTTGCAACTGAAATAGTCTATTCTCATCTAGTCTGATCTAGTCTATTCTACCAGAAGAGGTGTGTCATCTTTTCTGATGCATTAATCAAACTTCTCAACTGGTCTATTTGAGTGTTTATCACATCTAACATAAAGGAAATTTTATTTTCCTATTAAAAATTGTTTATCAGAGATTATCTAAGGGTGTTGCCACTTCAACTTTGCTAATAAATTAGTACCTGATGTTTTCAAATGTCCATTAAGACAATTCCAGCCAAGCCTTGAAAATGACACCAAAACTCTATGAAGTAAACCAGAAAATATACAGAGGAAGTTAGCCAGGAAATCAAATAGAAAAAGAATCATTTCTAAAGCTTTATGGGATGACCAATTCATGTAAAATGTCCACACAAATGGGTTATTGTACTTACACAGTTGGACAGCTCCCTGTATTTTAATTTTAAGTATAAAGAAACAGCTTGCAAGAAATTTTCTAAGGCAGAAAGGAATAGAAAACTGAAAAACAGCCTGACTACACAAAAGTAGTCAGTAATAACATTTTAATTTCTCTCAACACTGCTTGCAAAAAAAAAAATCAAAAGGCTGGCAAGTTTCCTTGTTTGTGGTGTTGATGGGATGATATTTCATGTCCTGTTGCTGACATCATGGGACCTCATTTGGCCCCAAGACCTAGTCTTTCAGGATGCTGCCTCCAGAATGGTGCTGTGATGCCACAGGTCCCTGGGAGGGAGGAACACTTGCTGTTCCTGCTGCAAAAAGATGGTGCAGATCCTGTGGTCCCCATGACTCTGATCTCAGCAGGGGTAAAGGAAGTTGTATAGAAGTGAAGTGAGGCTGACCTGGTGTGGGAAGTGTATAGAGGGTTAGTGATGCTGACTGAGACAGCATGTTGGTGCTTGATGGTTAGATTCTGTCAGTGAATTTTCTCTTTTTTGGTGTTCAGACTGCTGCACCTGATCATCAGTAATGAGGTCTAGGAATGAAATTGCTCCTGATCTCTGGTGATGTGAATTCTACTAACACAGCATTTAAAGACACTACTCATAAGGCAAGGTAATTTTGGAGATGTCTCCTGCAGTACTCAGAATTGCAATGAAGCATTAATCTTTCTTAGCTTCCCAGTGCTTCCCACAGGGACTCCAAAATTTTTTCATAAAATGATAAAAAAGTCCCCTAGGAAGTCTGTCAGGCAGAGAGTATTATTTATTCATTTATTTATTTATTTTTACAGTGGAAAAAAAAAATCAAAATCTTTTCAGTTACTCAAAAGCAGGGCATGGACCTCCCTGATGTCAATTCAAAGAAAATGTTTATTCTTATTTGCTATATGGAATGACTTTTCCAGAGAGCTTCAGCTTCTTTCTTTGCCACACTAGGCCAAACCTACATTTCTTTGATTGCCATGCCCAGTCAGTGTGTCACTCACACCATTCCTTCAATAACTTTCCTAAAATTCAGCAATGTCAAGGGCTATAGATTGTGACAGTCACAGATTGTCTGGTTTGACACAAAGAGAAGGTTGCATGGGACAGATCCATATTACATTATGGAGCCCTGTACAAAGAAAACTGAGTTAGCTATAAGGGAAAATTGTAACATGCTTATATGTTCCTCAAAACACAATTCTTGTGGTTAGAATAAATAGACATATAAAACCTTTGACCCCTCTTCCTTGGTTCACTCCTTTATGAGGCTTTAAATAATGCCTAGAAATTTGATAGTATTTCAACAGTAGGAAATTTAAACAAATTACAGATTTAATAGCCTAAATTTGTAACTGTAAACATGACATAAAATATCTTTAATTTAATGTCTTCATTAATCTCACTCTGTGAATTTCTGCCAGTGAAATACTGTCTGAAGTCTGTTTATTCTGTTTCTGTCTCTTTGCTATGTCTTCCTCTTGAGACACATAGAAAAGTCTTCAGTGCAACTGGATTAGGTTCAACTAATATTATTTGCAACCTGAGCTTGTTTTCTGGTTCTTATCTGACCCTGAGCTAGATCCACCAGGCTTGGTGTCTCAGGGGAATCAGGGAAATGTATATGGCCAGCCAGGTGGAGGAGAGAAGAAAATGAGATCAGAGAAAGAGAAGGCCAAGGGGGAAATATTCATCCCTGCAGTTGGTTTTACAGGGATGGGTCTGTAGCCATGCTCCAATGGGAATGACTCAGAAAACAGAAGGACCTCTGTCAGGAGCTCCTGAGGCAGAAACAGTGGCTTTGGTTCTACTTCTCAAATGAGCTCTAAGGAGCTGTTTTGGCCTTGGTCCTATTTAAAAAAAAAAAAAAAAATTTTGTTCCCTCCCCATCGCTGTGCCATCCCTGGACAACTGCAAATGTGGAAAGCTGTGTTAGTTTTTGAATAGTTCTAATTGCATAACTCACATCTTGGTAAAATACTCAGTTTTTTTCTCTTCCCAAACAGTTTTTTGTCCCTACCCTAAGCCACTTCCCTTGCCATTCACATGAGCTGTTGAAAAGTTTCCTCTTGCTATGCAGTGTTCAGCATAACAGCAATAGATTTTCCTGCTGTGTAGTATAGTACTGGAAAATATTTAAATATTATCCACAAAGCTGAACCTTTTTATAATCACCTCTTCTGTTCTCCTTAGTAACTCAAAATAATTCCTGAGTTGAGCCAGCTAATATCCCCCTGTTTAAGTTTTTCCAAAAGCACTTTGGTTGTGTGCACACTAAGGTTTCCTCCATGCTTTCCTCTTCCATCCCCGTCATTCAGTGTTCCAGTTCAATGATTTTTCCATTTCTGTTTCCAATGAGCTCATTTTAAAGTTCCAAATGACACTTTACATTGATATTCTCTATTCATTTCTTTTATTTCCATTTCTTTCTTTTCTCATGTCATTATTCATATTAGGATATGCCACTGTCTTTCAATTTGCAAGTTACATCCAAGCTTCTTTCTTTGCTCTATGGATCTGAGAGATGTAAGGAGAATATTTTCATTTCTGTAACAAATTTCTTTATTTTTTCTCAAAACAGATGAATTTTTTCTCCATTTTTTATTAAAAAAAAAAGATTCCCAAACATAAGGTTGCTCAGAACAGTGAGTCTGTTGACTTATTCTTCTATATTCTATCTTTTATATCTCCCATGGATGAAAAATGGTGTATGCATAGCCTGTCTTTTCTTAAATGTCAGTTTCCTAACTGAGCTTGAAATCAAAATTCATTTTTGAATGAATTCTTTTGCTATTTATGCTGCATCCTGAATGAATATGGATCAGTAACTCTAATAAATTAGTATTCAGGTTTCATTTCCAGACCAGTTTGAAAGGACAATTAAATTTTCCTAGGAGAACAGGAGAAAATGGCTACTATATTACAGTGGATTTGAAAAGTCTGTTTTCACATGAGATATCCTGAAGGCACAACAAATATGTCAAATACTAAGGAGCCATGGCATTAACTGCTCTGAGAGTCAATTTTAACAATTAAGATCTTAGCTCAGAAAAATAATTTAAGCAAATGCAGAAGACTGAGCCAAGCACAGAGGAGGGAGTTCTGAGAGAACATTTCAAAATAAGAGGACCTCAAGGGAGAAGGACAGATAGGAACATGATGGATTGCCTACCAGCAATAATAAATCATATGTACATGTTGCATCTGTGAGAAAAGGCTAATAATTATATTTGTTTCAAAACCCAAAGGCCAGAGGAAATCTTGCCTCAGACCCTACTTTATTGCTTCTTTATTTCTCTGCCCAAGGTACAGAAAAGAGCCTTATATGAAAAGTAATGAGATAAATTGCTGCTTCCAGAAATGCTTGACATCAAATGATTAAACATTGTGGAAGAACTTAAGTGCTGCAAATTAGAAAAAAGATGTTGCATCATTTTGATAATGCTAGATCAGAGCTCTTTAAGTTTTATTTGTTGTGTACAGGGAGTCTTTTTTCTACAAGACAGTAAGATGATCAGGTTTAAAAATAGGTAGT
>JAOXXN010000446.1:34487505-34497855 GCA_026770055.1 Myrmophylax atrothorax
GTATAAATATATAGTTAGTTTCAGCATAAACCTGGTTTGGAAGTTTTTTTTTCCTCTCTCTCCTTCCTTTTCTCTTGACTGGTTGGGGAGGGAGAGGAACACTTTTTCTCTGTTCTTGGGCAGTTGGCATTTTGCCAGCTTAACCCAAGACAATGGGTCTGAGGACTTCGATGATCTTGATCCCACCCTACTGAGTCAGCCTTTGGTACAACAACCCATGCCCACTTCCCAACCTCCTTCATGTAGCTTTGTTGTATTGTGTTGTGCTTATATCCAGGAGCCATAATGAGGACATTTGTCCCAGAAAAGTGTTGTGCTACCTCTGTATGGTCCCCTTTTCCAGCCACATCCGACTTTTTCCTACAGTGTTTTTTCACCAACAATTCTTCATTGACTCTATGGCTACTGGCTATCAGTGTTTGTGCCCCTTATCTTCTAGGTTTCTACAATAGGAAAGGGAAATTCTAACTAGAATTTTGCTGTTTATGACCACTGAGTTCCTTGTCTATTTACAGACATGTTGCTTCTCTGCAACATGAATTGCATTTAAAAAGGGTACATAATTATACTTGTATGATAACAAGAACTCATATTGAATCCAAATCAGGAATGACTGACACAAAATAAACATTTTGCTTACAAGTCAGCGCTCTTCTAAAACTGTATACTCTTATCAGATTCAGTGCTCAGGTCTCATTGGTACATAATGGAGAAGAGCCAATTTTGCTTCCTTTAAATTTTGCTGCAAATTGCTAATGTATGTTTCCATGTCAGAATCTAAAAAAAGTGCTCTACCAGAAGTGCACAATACTCTGATATTACATGGACAAATGCTGCCCTTGGGTGTGCATTTTTACATTCATGTGTAAGATGAGGATTTGATCCACTATTTACAATTAAGCAAAGAAAAGATAAAAAGTAAAACTTCTAGCTTGATATAAAGAGACATAAAGCAATTCTATTTTGAGCCAAATCAAGCATACTTAACCCAAAATACAATGCTGCTTTTTCATGACCAGAGCGCCTAGATTTTAGAGGCGTTTATGTTCTGGTTTTATGACATATCAGTACTTCAGTCTGATGGAAAACCAGGTGTAACTGTCTTCTCTGTTGGGACAGTTTAAAGCTGCTTCAGGGATATTAAGTCTTTATGCCTAGATTTGAATACACCCTATGGTGGGTTGTTCACAGTTGGTAACACTTTTTCACGTGTATGGTCATAGTATCTGTGAATTAATAGCTCATTCATGACTATGTTAAGTGCCAGGTTGCAAAGCTGCTGGGTCAATGATCTCTTCCTACATGATTTTAAAATTTTTATACTTTATATTTTTTACACTTTATGTTTTTTAACTTTAACATTCATGTTACAGTATTTCATAAAAGGCAGGAAACATTTCCCTAGAGAGGGTTGCATACATTGCATTGTTTGAGGAATGATTCTTCAGGAGAGATTATATTGTCATGAGTTGAAAGAATGATGTGTAAATATTAAGAAGAGACTGAATTAAGATTTTCAGCCTTAGTGGAGCACAACAGGATCAGGTAACAAGCCCTGACATGCATCTGCAAAAAGACATGTCCACAACCCAAAGCAGAGTTAATCATGTTGTGACCACTACAAGCACTCAGATGTATGGAAATGCTCAAACCAGGAAATTAATTTCAGGTGCGTACATCATGCTTTTAAAAATATCGCTAATATTTTTTAAAGTTTATATTTTGTATTTTTTGACCCACTTTTTCAACATATGGGATTCTATTTGCTCTGGAGGAAACCAGAATTACAAGATAAAACAGAAATTTTCTGCAGAAATTGGAAGCTGTATTATGAATGTGGCAGGGGATTAAGGGGTAGATAAAGAATGTTCATTTCTGCCATGGACATTTTTGTGTACTAGACAAGACTGTGTTGGTATCTTGTAACTGCCTAGCAGATAGCGAATAGGTTAATGACAGTGAGTAATAATATTGAGTTTGGTTTGGGATTGGATTTTTTTGTGTGTCAGTGTACTGCTATAGTGATGACTTATACAAGTGGGAAAATATGCACAGTTCCATCACTTTGGAGTATATAGTAAGAAATAAAGTGACTTTTGTGAGTGACTCATAAATCAGCAGGTGAACGGCTCTGAAAAATTTAGTGATAGTAATCGAATGATGTTGTCCTGTTTTCTCAGAATTAAAGGAATTTCTCTGATTATTAAGAAAAGTGTCCTTTTGCTAGGTATTAACAGTGATTGCCAATGATTCAGCAAAGTCTAAAAGAGATACAACACATCACTACTTTCACAATCATTATCAGAATCAGTATAAGATGTTACAGCTGTTGGAGACCAATATTTCAAATAGTATTTGCAAAATGCAACTATATTCTATAATACACAGTGTAGGGGGACAATCACTGCTCTGGTTCTTCTGGCTTCAGTAATTCTGATACAAACCAGAATACCACTAGCCTTCTTGGTGATGGCTCATATTCACTATGATTCCATAATTCCTTGCAGGACTATACCATCAGCTTTTTCTGTTTTGAGAAGCACACTCATAGAAATGCTTGGGTTGGTAGGGATCTCAGGCAGTCATCTCATCCCACCCTGGAATCACAACAGTTATTAACAACTTCAGGTCATCTTGATGAGGGATTAATTAATTTGAGATTTTAATATCTCCAAGGATGGAAATTCCACAGTCTCTCTGTGTTTTATTCGGGAATCAGTTCATCTAAGAGGTAGACTAAGTTGGGGGTTTTTTTTCAGTGTGAATATAAATGTTGTAAAGTCCCCCTGAAGTCCCATCTCACAATTTCTATGGGACCCTCTGGGTAATTCCCATTTGTTACACTATTAACCAGACTGAATTTTGCTTATTTTCTTTTTCAGATTACTCTGTGATTGTCTTCAGTTTTGTCTCTGAAGAACAGACAAAGCAAGTTCATGACAACTAGAGAAGCCATCTGAGGGAGTCTAAAGAGAGAACTGCAATGAGCCCATTTCACACAGTTAATAGAAAAGAATAGGGTCTCTATAAAGTACCTTTACCCATCCAAGCTCTGACAGGTTTGAAACAAAAGGTTGCCTCGAAATAGAAAAAGATTAAATGTGTTATTAAAATAAATCAAAATAAAGTGTTCCAACTTGAGGAAACACTGCTTTTCTACCAACAAAACCCATTTGTTTCATTTGCCTGAATTCACATATTCCATGAACTGCATTTTTCAACAAATGAGAGGTTTAAGGTTTCTGCCCTGCCTGAATTAATTTTGTATAATTAGAGATGAGTTTTATAAGTCTGAAGAAGTGAATTACCTGTCTGGATTTTACATTGTGAGGAAGTTTAAAATAAATTTTAGCTGAAATTTAAGAAAAACAGGTTATTATTTAAGCAGATTATATTTAAGCAGGCCAACAGCTGGCATGCTGAGCAGAGGGTGCTCCAATCCCACTCACTGCATTGCAGCCTGCCATGAGAAACTGACCTTCAGGCAAAGGGACACTTTGGCCTCCAAGACGCTGGTATGAGTGAAACAGGGGAGGAGGTGATGGGGGTCACCTCAGTCTCAAAAAGATTGAAATATATTTCTTTCTTCTCCGTGACCCATTCTAGTTCATCTCAGCTGCATGGGAAGCATAAAACATTATACTACAATGAAAATTTATATGCAAATGAGTTTCACACTGCATTGAGAAGCAGATTCAAATCCCTGAAGTGTCTGGAAGCCAGACCTTCAGATCAGGTCCCCAGTGGCTTTTAGGAAGTGAAATTCCTTAGTACTGGGCTAATGTTGCTAAGTCTGTGATTCTCCACACCCAAGAAGGAATGGATTAATTTTTTCCATAGATCTCTAACATACACATCAGAAATGGTAGCCCAAGAGTCAGCACCATTCAGATTTGTTTATTCACTACAAATAGCCACTGTTCCAGTACCTCTGTTTAGTTCTTAATGAGCCAAAACCCAAAAAGTTTCCAGAAATGAATATTAACTTGAAAATGTTTTTCCTGATTGACTCTAATTCAACTGCATATAACATTGGTTACTTGAAATGTAATAACACTTCTAGATATTTTGAAAGAGAAACCTATGTTTTAGGAATTTTAATGAAAGAAAAACAAGTGTTCTAAACCCTGACAAGTCCTCTTCCCTAACAGATCAAATGACTGCAAAATTTTGGTTATGTCTCTAACCCATGTGAAATGTCTTTTGCTGAAATTATTTGAATAAACATTCTGCAGACATACAGGTTTTTGACCTTCAGAGTGCCCATGTTCATGTGGTGATCCAGCTTTAACTGGCATAATTTATGTGGAAAAGCTTCAAAACATCAAGATTAAAAGTGTATTACCACTATTGGTCTGATTCTGCTCACTGTGAACACATTGCAGGGGTTATAAAAATGAAAGATTATTACATTACTCTATTTCAGTGAAAAACAAATATAAAGTTAGGAGCTATTTAGGTAAGGAAAAAACAAAACAGAAAACATTACCAGTCCACTCTATAATACTTTCACCCACCATGTCTTGAAAATTGTCTGTAACTCTAGTGCAAGACTCCCAAAAGATTATAGTAGAATTGAGAAGGATGATGAGGATGATCACAGATACCGGACAGACTCCGCATGCAGAATGACTAACTAGACTTCTCTGACTGAAGAGAAATGAAAAGAGGTGGTATGGCAGACAACTGTGAAATCACATGTAGGTTGAAGAAGATAAACAGAAAATGAAGCTGTATGATGTGCCTGGGTTACCTTAGTGTTTCAGGATCCATAATGCTACAGGTCAGCTATTTGCAGCCCTACAACTTTTCATTCAAGCTGCCTGGAGCCATGCTGGCAGTTTTCCTCACGTTCCCTTGCTTTTATGCTGGTGCCACAGGTCTCATGCCCCCACATGCGCAGAGTCTGACGATTTCGTTATGGGGATTCTCATGTGAAGCAAAAGCCACTGGCATGAGAAACATCCCTGCTTAGGTCTCTCCTGTCTTGTTTTGTTGATATTTATGCTGGCGAAAACCAAGTGCACAACAAAAGTTACAGTCAATTAAACACTTGATAAACACTACACAGAAATACGTGTGCATGGACACTTATAAGCTAATCAATAGGTATTTCTGATACCTCAGAAGTATGCTTCAATCAGTGCTAATAGCATGACAAAAAGGAACACCAATAGAGAGTTTTAGCCAATCCCTGTGGAAAGTACATAGTACTGAGGAAAGGAGTAGTGAGACTAGGGGAAAAACAATGAGGAGTACTAGAGGTAAAGCAAAAGGAGGCTCAGAAATGTGAAAATTAGTAAAAGTTACAAGGTGAGGAGGCAGATGGTATAACTGGGGCCAGGGTCTTAGAATTAGGGGAGCTAGGAAAGCCTTCAAAGACAGAAGGATGGAAAGGAGTAGATACTGATGGGCATGTCCCAAATAACTGGGAATGCACACACTATATTTTTATGAGTTACAGTCATCTTAGTGCCTTGTTAAATCCAGATATGAAAGAGAGAGAAGATGTGGCAGTGTTGTGGCTCTAAGATGTCTCCTATATCTAACATGTCCAACCATGGCTCTAGAGACGATATCCTTCACTTGCATCCTTAGTGATAACTGCATGTTAAAAGGACCACGGCAAATATTTTAATTCCAGATTCTTGAATATCTTCAGGTTGAATGAGAATTTTGTGACAGTTCAACATAGTAGCATAGAAACAGAGACATGTTTTCTTGTGTTCTCAGGGGAACCAGACTGCCCTTGTAACAAATGTCCAGTCTGTCAAAACCAGCCAGATGAGCAATACTAGGACAAAGCCAGCAGAAAATGTTCTCTACATGTATTTTCCTCTTCAGGTTATGCAAAAGCTTAGCATGCAGCTAACACTTTATTGTGTAAGGAAGCTGAAGCAAGCTAAAACCTGTTCCCCTGATAATCTCAAAAATCTGCAAAGGATTTTAAAAGTTAACAATTTCATTTGAAAATTAAATTAGCTGTAACTGTTAAAATTGGTTGGACATCTATAAAAAGAGGCTGCATTTTCTCCTTGGTTTTTTAAACATCAGTGTTTAAGAACTAGAGAGCTGGTATACCTCAGACACCCTGAGCATTACAAGACATATCAGAAGGACCCCAGTAATATGTCCATAGTGAAACAGCATTAGTAGGCTTTATATGTTCAGAAGTTTCTCTAGAAAGATAGAGGATAGGATTTTCAGGTGGATGTTAGCGGCTTAAGAGTGAAAACTCAATTACTTTTACTGAGTTTCTCACATTTCCTCTGTGCTTGACTGGATTATTACTGGGCAGACTGATCTGCAATTGTATGTCAGATTTTAATAATACACAGTAGGAGCCATACATCCCACTGAGTTGGGGCGTACAATGCACACCACTCTAATGCGTGCCTTCCTTTCACTTGGCCAGCCTGGGGCAGGGGCAGTGGTTGACAGCAATACCATCGTCTGTGCTGGAAGGTTGGCAGAATAAAATCGGTGTGAGAGGCAGACATGGGAAAATGCTGGAAATCTTATCCTTGCTGTCACTGTATGTGACATTAGGGATCAAATTGTGGGATACTTAGGATAGTCACCATGAAACTGGCTCCCAAGAATCCTGAACTCAATAATTGTGATGAGGAAACATTGAAAAGTGATTTGGAAATCTGTGAAAGTAAATGGGCTGCATAGGGCCATTCAGATAGCATGATGGTGGAGTGTGGATAAAGAGGTGTCCCCTCTGAACCTCAGAGGATCTCTCATGTTGTCCGCTTTATTGCATAGTGGTGCTTCCAGACTAGACTGTGGCAGTCTGGGCAGTCTCTCTGGGGACAGTGTTTGGGTTCTGTTAGATACTGGTGGCTTTGGGTATTTTCCTGTACCAGGAAATATGCTCCATTTTGAAAGTCCAAAATAAAACAAATGGGAGCAAGCCCTTCAACATTCTAAAATTTTCTCAAAGCTATTTCATTACTAACCATTCTCCTTTTTGTTAAAACCTATACAAATGTTTATACATACACCTTAAGTTAAGGATATGCTTTAAAGATTTTTTTCCCCCAAGAACTTTTGAAATGCAGATATAGTGATGAGGAGAGCAGGACTATGAATGTGCAGAGACCACAAGAAGAGAAAATAGAATGCGAGGACATGCTTCTTGCCTTGGAGGCAATAGGAAAAAGGTTTATTTGGTACTAATAGAAATAGTTTTATTTTATGTTCAAGGCACAAGCCCTGTTGAAAGACAAAATGGAATAGGACCCAGGGAGCCAAATGTAACGAAGAAATTTTCTGACATCTCTTACAGCAATGCTAAAGGGGAATATATTAGAAATACATTGTTTAGTAGAAACAATGGACTGCAGCAGAAGGATGTGAGATGAAGTTAATGGAAACAAATAATTTCAAAGTCTGCACAGAGAACATGCATAAATGGTCACTGAGTAGGTGATCTGGAAAACACTGAGTTGAAAAACTGGAGCATCTGGAATAACTAACTCAAACAAATGAATCTCATATGTATACATAAAAATCAGTGAACGACAAGGGAAGTGCAAGAGATAAAATGATGTATAATAAGGGATTCTCAGTTTAAAAGAGCACACAGTTACATTGTTCTGCTGCTTTAGGATGTAGCTAGCTCAAAAATCACTTTACAGTGTCAATTACTGTTTTTATTTTCCTTGATTCCAAGGCAAAAAACCCCAAGACTTATAAAAGCAGCCAATTGAAGACAAATATGAGAAATCCTAGGCTGTTTTACCTGGGTAAAAAGGGGATTAATTGAAAAACATGGTGTCATTTTGATAAAGTGAAGGAACATCTCTGGGATAAAAGCTTTGATTTGTAATATTTTGTGCTCCTAGCCAGAAATTCGAGTGAAATGAGGTACAGCACATACTTATCTGCAAAGGCAATACAAAGTCCAGTCAGGACAAAAAGCTAGCAGAATTCCAGAGTATAGCTGCTCAGAGAGCACCATCTCGATTCCCCTCATTTTAGTAACTTCTATTTTTTTAAGCCAATATTCTTTTTTACATGCTGGGTACTTCCTAACTTTTGTATTTAAGACATCAAAAGGAACAAGATGCCTTAAGTAGAAGCAGTTTTAATGCTTGTTTTCTTTTTTTAGCTTACCTGCAAGAATAAGATCATTTTATCAGGAAATCAAGTTATGAGATTTCCTGTAGATGTCAGGAGATTATATTGTAAACAGTAATAGTCATTCTCAGAGAACAGGGGACAAAATATCTCTCATCACTGAAACAAAAACTATTGTCAGTTCAGCTGAATAAGTTTTCTGTAACAGGTACCAGTGCTTATAAACCATCCTCTGCTCTTGGAAGCATGACAGAATTAAAGAATACTATGCCCATTTGTCATTTAGACACCCTAAAGTCAATCTATGCCGTAAAACAGCTGTCATTCTCTGCCCCTCTCAGACCCTTCAGTAGCTCTGGCTACCTCCTTTGGCATACCCATCTATAAACCAGACCTATCTGAACTCTAACTTTGTTTTCCAGGCCTGATGTCCCATGCATTATTTTAAAATACTCAATATCTCCTTTGCTGAGTCCCTTTCACATTCTTTGCTGCCTTGCAGCATCACTGTACCAGGGACAAATCCTCCAAAATCTGCTTCCAGTAGAAATCAGGTGGAGAGAGCAAAAAACTGTGGGTGGAGACTTCATTTTGTTAGTAGTGATTACTTATATTCAGGTAGACTATTTATCCTCTGCTTTTATTACGGAATTTTTTGTTCTTTGTTTTCCAAAACCAGTATATGGGACTCCTTCCAAGTACATGAGAAGGGACATTTGGTGCTCTGTGAAATTCCCACAGACAGAGACAGATTAATAGACAGTAGAAAGAGGTGACAAATTTTAAAGAAAGGATTTTACAAGTACATAAACACATTCTTTGCACTCTGAAGTTTCTTATTTCTATTTCTCCTGGTGTTTTAATATTGCTTCAGAAATACTGAAGTAGGATTTCTAGATAGGTAAGTATTATTAACTTTTATTAGTAACAGTGTTACTTTTTTTTGTTTACATTAAAGACCACTAAAGTTTTTAAGATTTGCCTTAAACTGGTTAATGGTTCTAAATTTTGCGTGTGGTGAGAAATATCTGACAATCAATTAATGGTAAAACTAAAAAAGCTGTCACTTCTTGCCATGGAGATTTTAATTCCTTGAGGTTACTGTGCTAAGATACACTTGAGTAAAACATTTTTGATAATGTAGCAAGTAAAAGTAAGCCCCGTAATTACTGGATATTATGGTTCAATATCTATCCAAACTAAATAAGAGTACTTTGCTACATCCTACTAGAGAGAGAACTGATTTGACAAACATATGTTAAACCAGTGCCTCTCCAAATATGACAAGGAACTGCAAAAAAAGAAGGCCAATATTTTATGTTAGCTTGAAAATTTTAAGAGCACCCAAAATAGTGCAAGTTTTACTTCTAAGTTCACTACAGAAATTTTGTAATTTTGAGTTTGCATCAGCTTTTGGCACTATAATGGCAATCAAAACATTATCAATGGCTCAACTTATGTGCTGAGATCAGAAAATAACAGTTTCCTATGGAATTATATTGTTCAGCTAACACAAAAGCAATGATAATACACCTTGACCAGGAAACTAGAAACTTATGTTGATGATAGGTGACAGTACATCAGATGATAGTTTTACAACCCTATGTGAAGTGAAAGCATGATCAACTTCTGGGGATAGAACTATACAATAACATTTTGACTGTTGTCTCATCAAGTAAATTACCGTGTCTGCCCAGGTACGTAATCTAAAGAATATTTTTCTTGCAGTTTGAGGGCAGAAGAAAATGTCAACTCACCTGGAGGACTAGAAGTACTTATCAACCTGTCAAAGTCACTGAAGGAGATCCTTTCTTTTACTGAATGCATTGTTTTGGGAGGTTGAGGAAGAGTCCACAGTACATGCATGAAGAGAGATTGTATATATTGCTGAAAACTACGCAATCAGTAGATTTACTCACACAGTGAAAGACTAGTTCAAGAAAGACATTCAAGTTAGAATGGGTAGAAGAATTGGGCCTGGATTTCTTCATAATTTTGTCCTTAAATGGCTATTTTTTATTATTTTTTTTTAATTGTACTTATCTCACCTTTACTTCTGGTCACAGAATGTTGGATTTTATTACATAATGGTAAATTTGAAATAACGCAGAGTAAAGTACAGTTTTAAGCCTGAAATACCACAGTACCAGTGCTGGAATAACTACAGTACCGGTTTGACGACTCATTGAATCTCACTTTTCTGCTTTATTCCTTTATGTAGAATACATCTCATGCAGCCTCACCACTTAAAATCTCCAGGTT
>JAOXXN010000446.1:34507326-34522386 GCA_026770055.1 Myrmophylax atrothorax
TTTAAATTTCAACCAAAATCTTCAGCTTTGACTAGACAATGCTCCCGTGAAACATCAAATGTATTTGCTTAACTTATAGGAGGCTAGTACCCTTGAATTCATCTGGTGTGTATTTAAAGGATAGTTTAAAACTTCTGGAGGCACTTCTGTCTCACCATGTATTCATATGTGAATAGTGAATTTTAATAATTCATTTTAGCTTCTCCTGCAAAGGTATTACTGCAGTTCAGATTCTGTCCTCTTAATTGCCTTCTCAGTCTGCACATCATGATACCTGGCTTGATGATAATTCTCTTGATCCCTGTGAAAGTAATAAGAATGCTTTACCAGAAAAGTTTTCAGATGTGGACACAGTTCTGGCCCAGGAGATCCTGCATTTTGCAGATAATATTTTAACTTATGATAGTTCCTGGTACGGAGCTAAAGTGCCAGGGAAAAATGCACTTATTAAAATGCTAACTGAGTGTCTCCTCTGAAGTAATGATAACATCATCAAATTTCAGAACCACTGGGGCAGCTAAAGCTAGAGAATTGATTGACTCTCTTGCAAAATGGCTCTAATTCAACTAATTAGATGTTGAATGAGTGTTAAAGTTCAGCCAGAGTGATTAATTTCTTTTTCAGCAACTGTACCTTTCTCAGTTAATGTTTCTGAAAGTTAAAATACACCATAGTCACAGATAAAAACATGAAATAGCTTAGTGTTTGAATACCTTTTGGCAAAATACTGCACCTGACTTTTCACAATGAATACAAAACCTGAGCATTCTGTTCCACATAGATATGCCACGAAATAGGAAAATTTACCCAAACAATTTATCCAAAGTTTCCAAGATATTAGGGAAGAGCTATATGCCACATACTGGAAATAAGACCTTCAAATTGTGTGGTCCTAAGGATCTGTTAGTAAGCTTAATTGCAGCCTCAAAATCTTGGCAGGTGTGTGCTCCAGTGGATGTCCCCAGCACTGCTTCCCTCCCCAGATTCAAGGCATCCAATATTTAAGTCATGTCCCATTAAAGCACCCCACCAGTCCCTTTTTCTCTTGGCCCTAACAGAAGACAGTACAATGGCAGTTATCTCTAGCACCTGATGGTGGTTCAGGCCAGACAGAGCCCAGCTCTCGAGCCATGGTCCCACTGGGATTTCTTTAGAGCAAATCCTTTCTCAAGCAGGTCCCTTCCATGGTTGCTTGTCCCCATACCGTACTGCCACTTTGCTAGCACAGGTTAGAGGGTTTTGTTAAAAAAAAAAAAGGGCAAGCAAAAATCAAACAAACAAAAACCCCAAGCTCAGGGCACCCATTCAGCTGGAAATTAGCCAGTTTTCCCTGGCAAGGTTACTTCTCAACTAGGTCTGTTCCCCAATTCAGGTAATTGGGTGGCTGCATGACCTGTTGTGCTGACACTGTGGAAGGAGTGGTGTGGGGCTCTCTGGGCTCCTGCCGCTGGCATGGCAGGCTTGCCAGGTATTGCTGCTGTTCCAGGCACCTAATGAGGCAGAACACCATCAGCCATCCTTTTCTAATGGTTACTGAATTACAGCTGGTACCAGACATAAAATAAACTATGGGAATAGCTTGAGTGAAAAAGTAGAACAGCTAAACACTCTGCAGAGCTTAAACTCCAGAAATGTGGTTTAATCAGAGTTTCACATTGTATCTGTGAGCAGTGGCTGCCAGTGGAGTGGAAAAAATTCAGTGTTCTTATTCCTGACAATGGCTAGCACTAAAGGACATGACAGTTTTCAATTAACTCTGGAAGAGCAGACGAACTACGTACCTGTAACAACACAATCTGAGAAACACAGCAATGTATGTGTTGCAGAGTATGTGTGTATTTGCAATATGTTATTAGGCAAAGTGTGAAATAAATGAAATCCTGGGAAGTGTTTAATTTTGCTGTCAGAAGGAGAACTGCAATCTCACTGTTATGGGGAAGAACAGCAATGAAGTCTCCAAACAAAGATAAGAATGCTCCTAAATTCTGAGGGGCAAAAAACCAGGGACTGCACTGGGAGCCCTGGAATTTAGCCAGTAGCATCTTCTGAGCAAAGGGATGACTCTTTCCAGGTGACCACTGAAGAAAAGCAGACAGTTTCCTAACTTCATAGGTGTGACAGAGGATGCAAAACACCCCAGATGGAGACCTGGGTGAAAAAGGCACACATAGGTGAATGCTCAAGCCTTCAGGAGGCAGAGAGGGGTGTAGTACATGCCATGGCACTGGAAGCACTTGGGAAAAGACACATGAGTGAAGATGAAGGGAATTGCTTGGAATGTGTGCACTCTGCAGCAGTGTGTACATAGTAGAATCACAGAATCAACTGGGTCGGAAAAGACCTCTGAGATCATTGAGTCCAACCTATGACTGAAAACCACCTTGTCAACTAGATCATGGCACTAGGTGCCACATCCAGTCTTTTCTTAAACACCTCCATGGACAGTGACTCCGCCATCTCCCTGGGCAGCCGATTCCAATGCCCAATCATTCTTTTTGTGTAGAACTTCTTCCTAATGTGCAACGTAAACCTCCCCTGGTGTAGTTTAAGACTGTGTCTTCTTGGTCTGTTACTAGTTACCTGGGAGAAGAAACCAGCCCCCACCTGGCTACAATCTCCTTTCAGTAGGATTTGAAGGAGAGCATTAAAGCTCTTAGCTCAGAGGATTTAACCTCCAGAGAAGCAACTCACCTGATTTTTATCTTAAAAAGAAGTGGAGCACTGACTTTTTTTTATCAAACTAGGTTGTACAAAGGTGCATTAGTCAAGTAGCTACTGAGAACAGTGGAAGTCATAATAAGAAAAAACAGAGACACTTGAAGGTTTGAAAGGGCAGAGCTAAAAGTGAGAAAGGGAGGCTGTCATCCATCAATGGGTGTTTGAACTGTAAGTGTGTGAGCTAAGAGTATTGAAAAAATTTGTAATGAGGTCAAGCGAAAACTGTGTCAGCCCCTGTTCTACTATAGACCATCTGACTGGAAAATAAGGGACCAAACCAAGAAGGAAAAAGTATTTTATGAAGAAGCAAGTTCAGTCAGGTCCAAAGCAGAGCTGAGTGCACAGAGAATGCAGTCACAGCTCAGGGGTGTTATCACAGACAATAGTGGAGGGGTATCAGCTGAGGGAAGGACCTGTATTTTCTCCTAGACATTTGGTGAGGACTGGAAGAAAGGGGAGTGAAAAAATTTATGATGATAATTTGGTGAAATGGAGAGCAATTATAAATGCCATTTCTTTCTGCAAAAATAAAGTATCAGGACACCACAGAGGGAGTGTTTTAAGGCATTAAGGAAATGCCACACAGAATGCTCTACACCACATTTTGTATTATTTTGTATACTTACTCTCATGAGCCACAGCAGAGTATTTAATATGTCTTTTTTTGGCTGACTTGTAAGGAATTAATTCTTGTCCAAAGACCCTCATAGTGTTAGAAAGCTTTCTATGTTAATTATATAAACTCCACCACACTCTGCACAATCTGTCTGCTTTCTCAAATATGCGGCCATATTTAACCACACTTGATTCATCTTTTAAGCTCAAATTCAGACCAAAAGTCAATTTTTTGTCATCAACCTCATTCATAAATATAAGTGATGAACATAAAAAATTGACAGAAGCATCAATTAAACATATCCATTTCAAAACCTGGTTGCCAAATTTTTGTTCTCTGCCTCTTACCTATTTGGATCTTTGTCTTTGGATCTTTGTGAGCCTGTCCTAGATGACTATGTTTAAAAATATAAATAAAAAGTGACTGGGTAAAATTTGTACTGCTGAATTATGTGCAAAAATAATATTGATTTTAATGGTACTTCAGTAAATACAAACATGAAGGTATTTCTACACAAATATTTATTTTGTTGATAATGTTATCCTGTACATTCAGTCATATATGAAAGGTTTTGTTTAAATATTTTCAATTTATAAGTGTAAAAAGAGTTTATTGTGCCAGGCAGGGCTGAATCTAACAATCTCCTGGCAGAGGTGAGGCTTCTGCAGTTCCACGGCCTGGGTCCAACCAGTAACAAAACTGACCCAGTAGGCTCTAACACTTGCATGCAGGTGTGTAACACACACATACGCACAAGCTGACACAGGCAGACACACAGAGCACTCACAGAAACACAGAAAAGACCAGTGCCTTCATCTTCCTCCCTTCTTTGGCAGTTCTGGATGAAGCTCTGTAAGTGGGAATATATATGCATTGTATGTTCCTCCACCAGCTGCTTTTGAGCCCATGAGCATTATTTCCCTTTGACGATAATATCATTTTGGTGTCTTATAAGAAATGTGAGATGACAGAAATGTCAATATTGGAGATAGGATCTGACATTATATTAAAGAAGACTGGACAATGGCCAGGGTAAATATATACAGCACAATGAAATGAAGAAAAAAACTAGGGATATGATGAGGCTACAATTTTAAAAACGAGAAATACTTTCCCTCAGCAAAAGATATCAGTCACTTACTGTATACTCAAAGCTGAGCTTTTTTTCCTCATGTATTTGATGTCTTCACTATTGTTACCACAAAAAATTGTTAATGTCAGCAGAAATAAGTAATTACACGGTGGCTTCAGAAAAGAATGTATTCCACTGTAATTCCAATGTAATCCTTAGTCCTGTATCCATCTGTATTTCTAACTGGGGCCTTTGCCACACACCTATTTCAGTTTCATGCCACAATAGATTGAGAAATCTGGAGTAAAGTCAGACATACACCTGCAACTTAACACACCAGTGTGTGCTTGGAAGAAGTGGTTCATTGCCATTGTTCAGACATCAAGTCTCAGGCTCCCTGGAAAATACAGTGGGCTTGAAAATATAATTTTTAAAATCATCTCTTTAGAGTTGTCTCAGTTACAAGTCACTAAAGCTGGGATAGCCAAGGTTTTCTAAGGCTGGAAGAGCTTGGTTGCTTTCTTATTTTCCCTTTTCTCCCTGCCTCCTGCACAGCTTGAGCGAGTTTCTTAAGCTTTATCTGTGGATGGGGAATTTGAGCAGAATAGAAGCCATTATTCAAACCAGCCCGAACACAGCTAGTGTGGAATTGTTAGAGCTGATAATATGCAAGACACTTCTGAGGAGTAGGAAAATGAAACATAATTAGGCAGTAAACAAGGTTTGGTTTTATCTGAGCCTGTGGGTTGGTATATTTTCAAGTTTCCATTTTGCCTGAATGAAGTTTTCTGCTCTTTGCTCTGCTGCTGGAAAGGCACATACATCCCCTTGAAGGGTTGTCCCTTTCCTGAAGTGGACACCACGTAAGGGTGGAAAAGAAGCCAAACTAAACAGCCCTAATAGGGAGCTGCAGGTTCATGCTTCAGATCACATCTCTGGCAAAGATGACCTGCAATGCTGTACAAATGTACAAATGGGACCATAATTCTTATGGCATCACTTTTAAAGTACACAAACAGGGAAGGGCTTTCTTGTTTCTTCAAGTGGGCCTTTTTCACACTCCTCACTGGTAGCTACATGGATGCAGATAGATGATTTCCTCATCTGGAAGCAAAAGGAATAGCTAACTTTGTCCTCTCAGGTGTGGCATATCAGTAAAATTTTACTGATTAAAGCTTAGGACTTCCCTAAATAATTGACTTTCCTAAAATTTAATTTCCCTTTCATCCAGTTGTTTTTATAGTCACCAACAAAGGATGCTTATACATGTTTTGATTTCCTTCTCTGGAAAGACCTAATCTTACTTTCCTTTCTGGCCTGGTACAAAGACAATGTTGGCATTGACCCAGGAATGACCATGAGGAAGCAAGCGTGTCTCCAAGAGGAGGGCACATCAAGGTTAATCAACATTTTGGAAGAAAACTGTTGTCCTTGCAGCCTGCTCTCATGCTCCAGAAGACCTGTGCCACTGTGGCTGCCATACTTTACTCCCTCCTCATCTCTCAGATAAATAAACAAAAGGGCAGCATTAGAAAGAGGCATTATTTTACTCTTTTCAGATAAGAGTTGTGTATGTCTCAGTCCTGCATGGGAGTAATGAAAAGGGTGCCTTGCCTCTCTTTTACACAGCTGTGCAAAAACATATCAGAGTGTATTAGAACTGAACATTTTTCTCTCAGCCTATCCTGATTTTGAAGACATTTCCTTCTTTTCTTTGCACAAAACTCAAGTGATCTCCAAAGATAAGTACATTTTCTTGGTCAACATTCCAGTTTCACTCTAGTTGAAAAGGCAAACTGCATTTGTTACTCATAACAGTGCAAAATCTGAGATGTACAATACCAAGAAATAAGAAAATAGGCCTTTAAATATGTATGTTAACTATGGGCATAAAAAACCTCCAGAATGGACAGAAACTACTGATTTGGCCATAAAATGAAACCAAATCTAAAGTTTTTATACATTTTAATTTTAAGAAAAAGTGGTGGGAACAACCATAAGTGTTGTTGGGAAATTGGATAATGCGTAAAAGAACCAGATAGCAAATGCTGCTGCACACAGGAAAGAGCAAAGCTGTAATACTGTGTTAGTAATGGGGAAGATTACATTTACATTATAGATGAATGTACTGTTAAGTAGTGGAACAGGCTGGTTGTAATGTTATTATTGCAAGGCAAAGATCTTTCCATCAACAAAACCCTCCCTGATGATTATTTCTTTAGATATTAAGGGACAATTTTATTTCTGGTGCAACTCTATTGGAATTCTTTCTCATACCTAATCTCTAAACATTCTGATGATGTGACACAGGCCCTTCATCACATATCCTATCATGATGGAATATGTATAAGTAAATTAACTTCTGTGATGGCTCTATGCACAGATATCTACAAGATTTGTTTACTTGGAGATTTTAATCTTTACGGAAAATAACACTTCTTTGGTTTAAACTGACAGATCATCTTGGAAAAGAAAAAGAAAGTGACACTTATAACTTCAAATACAATCTATAAATACAAATAAACTTCATAAAGGCATTGTTGAAACTGGAAAATCTGTAGTGTTCATGAACTAGTAATATTCTTACGCTCATGTTAATGAGAGACAAATTCTCTTTTGACCACTGTTATTTGAATTTATGTGTTGACATCATTGCAAAATCACTTAAGATTTGTTTATCTCTTTTGATATATGTATTTATAGTCATTACAGATTTCTTTGCATTGCAACTGATTGCATAGAGCAAAAACAAGAATGCAAAAAATATAGTAAGATGACTAAGCAGGTGTTAACACAAATATACTGAAAATATATATGATTGATGTTTATATTTCAGGCCTTAACATGAATTTTTTGAATTTCTGGTTTGTTTGCTTTTTTGAATGGTTGTTACTTTGTTTTTGTTTGTTTGTTTGTTATTGTAGTTTTTGTGTGTAGTAGTTTTTGTGTCTTGACAGAAGAAGGTATTTCTCAACAAGACTGCTGCTAGGAAATCCCAGTTTAAAAGTAGGAAAAGATGAATACTGGTCTGTCAGATGAAGAAGTGACTTTAGGTATCAAAACTCAGCTGAGTAGTAGAGTTATTAGTCAGTAGAAAGTTTAGCAAAATTAACTACTTTGCAACTGACTGCTTGGTACCTGTTTCAATATAACAAGTCTGGCTTTTCAGCTCAAGGGTACTTTTACTCTTCAGAATATGGAACAGGAGGGAGAGGACATCAGTGAGGATGAGAAAAAAATCAGGTGAAAGGCAAAATCGTATGGGAAAAAGCCAAATTGCTTTTAGTTCGCTGGGGTGTTGTCCCACAATATTTTCAGTTTTTCTTGTAAACAGTAAACAAGAACAACTATTTCCCTGGTTTTAATTTTCACATATTAAATCATACTACATTAACCCAAGCAAAGTATAAAAATGCTGTAATTGGGGTATATGTTTTTTTTTTAAGTCTATAAATACCAAGGAAACCATGTGTAGTAGCAACTCCAGGAAATTTTGGTGGGTATTGGTCATGGATCTCGCTTTATTTTATTCTTCTATCACAAGAGAGTAATGCAGCTCTGAGCAGGATCAGAAAGGGATAACTGCATTGGTTTGATAAGCAAATCCAGCAAAATGTACAGTGCAACTCCAAATTTTTGCAAACATTAAGCAGAGCAATGTTGTAAGGAATGAATACTGATGGGACAACCAAACAGGAGAAAAAAAGTAAAAGCTTGAAGTAGCAACTTAGAACAAACTCCTTAATACAGTGTTTTTTCTACATATTTATATGGAACACAGTGACTTGTTTCTGTGGCTTTGACCTTGAAAAATCCATGGATTTTCACAAGTTCTAATCATACATGATGGGGTTCACTCACACAAGAGCATTAGATCTTATAGGTCCCATCTGCATGGAAGCAACTTAGATAGATATAAAAAGGGAGGAGAAGGCTTTTAAGAAAATGACCATATTTCCTAATTTTTTTGCATTAATAATATCAAAACAGGGCCCTGAAAGCTGATTATTATTGAGACACTTCAAGTGGTCAGCGCGAATATGGCATGGATATTGGCCTTTGAGCTAGTAGTATGGGTGGCATGAGAATAAATACAATAAAATACAACAGATATTTATATTTTAAAATTTCCATTCTGCATATTTGTAGACAAGTAGTCCTCTAGGTACTCATTTTAGTTTTATAACATTGTTGTCAGTACAAAACACTGGGAAGTTTTCAGTCATTCATGCAATCAAGGTGGTTTTTTCCCTAACCAAATTACATTTGTGGAAAGGTCAGAATATAGCTAATTGAACTTTAAAAGAATAATTGGTTTAAAAGACTTAGTGACTTGAATGGCTTTGGAATTTATCCAAACAGAGCAAGTAATTTTTATTTCTCTTATGCTGAGGAAGAGTGCTAAGACTTAGTTAAAACCTATACCACAGCTCTGTTCAGGCACGCATCATTCCTACACTTCTTGGTGAGAAAAGGAAGAGGTTGAAGATGTTGTTGGGTCAAGACATAAATCAGTGGAAATTCAGAGGAAAAGGCCTTTCTCCTAAATTATGAGATATTGAAGAAGAGTTTTCACCTTACGAGACTGCAAGGTACAAATTCAAACCAGCACCCCTAGTATCTGCTTGCCAATTATTTTGCAATTATTTTGTGTCTAGCACTGTATTGGAATTCAGGCTGGTAAATTTGGAATAATTATATGTTGCCTAAAGACTTATTGGTTGCTCAGTTAAATAGCAATCTAAAATCACACATGAAGAGGTTCTAGCAAAGAACTTTTTTTATTCCTCTTTTGCTTTGTAAATAATTATTACAGCTATTTGACATGGTCACAAAAATGTGCTCATATTTTTATAACACCTTTTTATTAATGAAGAGAGTAACAGACCTTAACAGTTTTGAACACCTGCCTAACTCTCATAATCCATTTCTCCTTCATAAATAATTTTGTAATAGCCCCATTGTTTCAAGAGAATCAATTAACTATCTGTTTCTTAAGGCAATTCTTGTTCAGAGAGGATGATATTCTTGTTTGTGGCAGTGTTTCATATGGGATATGGGGAAAAATTGCAATTGGTTCCAGCAAAAAACCCCACAAAACCACTGTCAAAACTCAACACAGCTTTCTTAATAAAAATTGGCTTTTTCTCTGCAGTTTGGGGAGTCCCTGTACTATGGATGCCTAGATTGGACAGAGTGCTACATATGCTGCTCCTTTTTCTCTCACCCCTCATCTCTCAGCTATTGTACAGTGGCACCCTGGGAAAAGCAGCACTGCAGGCACTGCCAAAGGAATCTTGCTTCAGGGCAGTGATAGACAAGGTCCCTGTGCCAATACAATCCTGGAAGATGAAAGGCCTACAGCACAGAGGGGTCAGAAGGGGTGGTTACATTCAACAAGCTAAGATGCAGTCTGGATGTAGAGATGAGCTTTCTGCCTCTTCTAGATCTGAAAACTCCTTGCAGCATGGTGATATGGGACAGGCAATGCTGGGAGTGGAGGAATCCTGTGAGTTAACCGGACAGCAGCAGTGATGCAAGGAGCACCTAGGAAAAAAATTAAAAACTCCAAAGCCAACACTTAGGCTAAATTAAACTTCTTCAAGCAGTGTTTTGAGGCATGTTGAGTGCCATGAAGGGAGAAAATAATCTAACAAACTAGTAACCTTTGAACTAAATTTTCCTATGGCTGCTTATTATCAGAGCAGTTGGTGCCTGTATGTGAAAGGGGATGTTTTTTCCATAGAAGGCACTTAAATGTAAAGAAACCAAACTTTTTCTGCAGTTTAAATTCGGTAGTCAATTATCAATAATCTGGAACATTTGAGAGCTCAATCAGTGAAGCAAGATAGATCATTTCACACTGTTCAGGTAAGATACTAACCAGTACCTCTGGGCCAGATCACCTATAGGTAACAGAGCTGTTGTGAAAAGGATTCTTGACCTGCTGGCATTTTCTTACTTATAGGACAGTGGGGACTGTCCCTCCAGCCAACAAACCCTCAGGTAGGTGGGAGGTAGGTCACGGGGAAAGATGAGCTGTGGCAGTACACTGAGCAGGGAATAGATGTAGAGCTCAGCTGCTCAGCTGCTCAGCTGTGAGCAAGCTGTGAGGACACTTGGACAAAGACTGTCACTTCATAGCAAATAACATTTGACAGCTGCCTTTTGTCTGACATAAATCTTCTTTTCCTAATATTTTCAAAGTAATCCAGACTTCCAGTGAAGACAGTGATAAATTCATTGCCTTCTGGCGTAGGACTTATCATACTTTCCCATTTCTTATTGTCTGTTTATCTTAGGGCTTTTAGCAAGTTCAAAAACCATTCCCATGTAATTTACATTTATGGAACTACCACACTGTGGGATTACCATATTGTGAACTGTGCAACTTTCCATCTCAGAGGACGTTTTGCTGTGGAATGAGCTGCAGCCTGAGGTGAAGCCTACCAGTGGTTGTGTTGGCAGTTGTGTGCACGCTCCTCATGGCTACAGCTATTCTTGCACTAGCTCTTAATGCAAATGGGCTACACCAATATAGTTTCATCTTTGGTAGAAAAGTATCCCAAGCAGTGTTGGCACAGATGCAAAGAAATTATTTTGGGGGTTACTTTATGAGCAGATCAGAAATGGTCCCCAAAGGGGAACATTGAAAGATATCCTTTACTGTGAGGGGTGGTGAGGCACTGAAACAGGATGCCCAGAGAAGCTGTGGATGCCCCAGCCCTATAAGTGTTCAAGCTGGGTGGAGCTTTGAGCAACCTGCCCATGGAAGGGTGTTTGGAATTAGGTGACCTGCAATGTCCCGTCCAAACCAAAACATTCCACGATTCTATGGTGATTCTTTCAAAGTGGCTGGCTTAGCTGGTGGGTGAGGTACTAAAACTGGGGCATGCTCAGGGTGCCCAGAAGAGAACTTGAAGGACCAGACAATATGTACCATCAAGGAATTGTAAATTAACAACATTGCCAGGGTTGTTGTTGCAGGGTAGTATTAAAAATGGTCACTTTGAACTTGGCCTTGTTCTCTCTCCCATTGTATTGCAGGAACTGAAACACAATCAAAAAGTTCAAGCTGTTGCAGTAGTCGTCTAAACTTTCTGAGTATATTTTAACTACCAACTGAAGTCCTGAAGCCAACTGCAGGCTACTCTGCTTCTGGTCTATGTACAGCATCTTGTGTTAGTTGATAATTGCCTCCCTAAAACTGTTTCAATCAGCCCCAGCTGGCCTGGACTGTTGTCAAAGCTCCTGTTACTAGGAAGTAACTGTCAGTCTGGCAAGTCCAGACTTTTCCTGGATCAAAAGGAAGAAGTGGAAACTGCTATTTCTATTTCTGGGCAGATTAACTCCATGGGAGATTGAGGTATCTAAAAGGAGAAATAATCTTTCTCTACTCTGGGGAAGAAGTATTTATAAAAAACATGCACTGGATAAATAAATAAGTTGATTTTCTCCATTTTTTGATAATTGGATCAATATAGTTTTTAAACATATTTAACTTTTATAAAAAAACCTCAGTTTTTGGAAGAATGTAAAGAAAGTGGACAAAATAAAGACAATTTAATATAAAAAACAACATAATATTTTGTGATAGACTTGAAGAAATAGCAAGGAAGGTAATTTTATCACTATGTTGCTCTGATCACGTCACGTCTCTATTCCAAATTTCTGTTGTGCTTGGATTCACTTTTAATACCCAGTGTAATGTCTTCCTTTCTTATATCTCACTCTTCTTGCTGGACTGGTCTTAGCTGAGCACAATTTGTGACACCAACACCTTTCATTATTTCTGAAATTTCCCAGAAAAAGAGAGTACCTTTCTTTTATACTGCCCAGCACTGGGGTAGATCTGCTTGTCTGTCTCACGAGATTTTCCACAGCCACAACACACCAGTACGTGCTGGTGTGCCAAAGCCACTGTGGTTTATGCTGACAACTTTTGCCTCATTGCTTACCTTCTCTTTGAAGAAGGCCTTCTTTTCTTCTTTGTGTAAAGAGACCTGAAGTTCATGTCCATAGGAATAAACTGTTGGAAGAGACTCTTACCAGGAGAGAAAAGGACACTGATTCTTTCAGGACAGGTAATGGTATAGAGGGAAAATTGAAGGTATGGGAGAGGACTAGCCTTAAGAGCTAGTGCCATAACCAGCATAAGTGCCATAACTGAAAATGAGGAGTGCAGACATCAAGTCTTCTGATTCACTGTTGAGTAATTAAATATAGTTATGGTCTGTCTTTAAAATGTTTTCTCTCTTTAACACATTTAAATTAAAATAACACATCTAAATTACTAAGCTGCAGTTCTTTACTATAGCTTCTTGAGGCTTCTTGTGTGATCTTGTAAAAGTTGTTTCATTAATCTGGAGCTCAGTTTAATCTCTTATCAGTGTTTATTTACTCTAAATAAATGATGCCAAAGTAGTCCTGTGTTTTAATAATGGGAACTATGAAAGTAGGCTGAATGGATCTTGACTGGACAAGGCCTTTTAGCCTTCACAAGGCCCAAAGACTCTCTATGAGCTAACTTCTGAGTTGGATCTAACTTGGAAGTTGTCTAGTTGACCTCTATGTGCCTCTTCCAAGCCAAATTAAACTGTGATCCCAGAAGAAATATAGACTAGAAGCTAATGAAATAACTTGGAGCACCCCAACATCTGCCACTGATATTTTGGGATTCATACATCGTAATGCTGGGGTTCCACTGAAGTTCATAGCAGTGATTTTAAAGTAACACCAGACATGTAGACAATAATGAAAACCTGTCTATTTCTTCTAATTAGATGTTTCTATTAAAAAATTGTTTGTGTGTGTTTAACCAAGAAGACACCAGGGAGTTTACAAGCTCAGGCAGTGACTTATTGCATCTAATTAAAATCTTCTTTAACAAGTAAGGCTTCTGGGCATAGCAAGAGAGAGATTCCTGAAGTTTATATGTACATAAGTTTAGTATGTTGCTAATATCTGTATCTATCTATGCAAATGCATGTATATACAAATAGAAAGAAGGCAGATATACAGAGAGAGCAAAAATAATTCTCAAATCGAACATGTGTCAATAGTTACTCCAAAATATGCTTCCAGTGCTTGTCTTTTAAATAATTCTGTCAAGCACTTGAAAACATCTGGTGATTGTAAATACATCAGACTGGAAGATACTCATATAATCACAGTTGAAAGATTCTGAATACTATAGTCTTGATAGAAGTGCTAATAATTCAGTTTGGAAATTTCCAAGAAGACTATAAGTGATTTCCAAACACAAGTAAATAGGCCAAATTATTTATATGCCTTTTAAAAATCCCACTTGTGTTCTTTCATTATTTATAAATTCTAAGCATGCTGATTTTCAGTTTATCAATATAACTGAAGACATTTTATTTACAAGAATGATATAATCAAGTGTGAGCTTTCCAGACAATTTTAAACTGATGTAACCCTCCTAATCTGTCTGTTTTCTGCTGAGGAGATAGTGTAATTAGTTTGTCCCTCTCAACCACTTTCACAATATCCCACAGGATATATGGGCTAATTTCTTCTGTGTTGCTATAGAAAAGTATTATCTTACCTTATCTCCAGCTGAGGTATTATGCCACAAATCCTTTTCAGAAGCTGAATTTCACAAGCATTCCCAGAGAGCTGAAGATAAAGAGAGCCATATTTGTAGGCATTAATAAGAAGGAAATGAAACAGCAGATACACACTACTGTAGGAACTCATGTAAAATTAGTCAGCAGTACAGGTCCCCCTGGAAAAAGGCTGATTGGATGTGGGTTTCCAGAAATTGACTGCAGAAAAAGAATTAACAGGTATAATGGAATACAGTCTTCATAACACAGAGAACAAAATTCAACCTCTGCAGAGGGTGAATCACTTAACACCAACTTATGCTATAATTTGACAATTTAGGAGGAGGATAGATAGGGGCCAGACAAAATGCTGTCTATATTAAGATTTAAAGGCACTGCAGGACAAAAGAAGAAAAAAAAAAAACATGGAAAAGTTTCTTTTATGAAATTTGTGATTTTTTTTGGAAGAGTTTCTTTGGAAAAATCCATAGAATCACAGAATTCTTATCTTCATAGAAATACTATTACAGATAAGAAACACAGTTTGAGCAGACAGACTAAGTTAGCCACTTTAGAGAACAGATAATGACTTACTGGAAGGCTGGTGTTGGTATGAGTTTCAGAGAATGGAGAATTGTCTGAAAAAAAGGATTGTCTACAATCTGAGAAATGTTTTCATAATGATAGAAACACTGAAACTAAGGTAATGCTGAAAATAATTACATCATCCAAATGTGGAAGGTAAAATACATCCTAGTAGTATTTCTGCCCCCTTTTATTTCTGCCTTGCACATGTTCACGGAAGGAATTATTTCTTTAGGACTTAGCAGTGAAGGGATAGCACTGTGGAGAAAAAAATACTTTTTGCTTGCAGAATCCCTTGGAGAATGTTTACACAACTGTCTTCAAAGCTCTTTGTGGTCCCAGGCCCATCCACACAGAGATGAAAACAATGTTGTATGACTGTGCTGATGGATAGTACAACATGAGGAACATAGAATCATAGAATCATAGAATCGATTGGGTTGGAAAAGACCTCCGAGATCATCAAGTCCAACCCCTGGTCCAACTCCAGTCCCTTTACC
>JAOXXN010000446.1:34531738-34542474 GCA_026770055.1 Myrmophylax atrothorax
GCTCTTTAAACTCCCCTTGCCCTGTTCTGTAGCCCTACATTACCTGCTGTCTCAGAAACATGTGGAGTCCTTACATAACCACACAACCTAGCCATGCCAGCATGAAGCTGATGCTCCAAACTTCCAGAAAAGTCCAAATAAGAAATTTCTACAGCTAGCTCATTGCTAGGGACACATCCAGTGAATATTTTTCAGTCACTGAATGGGCCTCACACAAAGCATAAAGAAAGGGCTGGTCTCCATGTCAAAGCTCTTCATTTCAGTAGATTAAAGCATTACATTAAATAAATACCATAGCAGAGGCTGTTGACAGCCAGCACATCTGTTGAAAAAAATCCTCCAGTAAAGTCCAAGGAAGGTTTTTTTCCTTGAATTTTTAAAAATTTCACTGCATGGGGAAAGATCTATGTGTACATAGGCATTCCAAATTAGTGCTAAGCACATCAAAGTTTGCAGAGAGATGTAGTATCTCCTGTAAGACAATTGATACAACTGGAAGAAAAACCCCCAAGTTTCCTCCACACACTGATGTTGACGCATAGAAGAGCTTATGTGCTTGACACAGTGTGTGTTATCCACATAAGTTGTTTTAATAAAAATGTCAAGTCCTTTTAAAATTAAAACCTTTCTTTAGATAGCCACAGGTAGAACAGTATCTTTTATACTAACCTATATTAAACTTAGTCAAAAACATTCCATTCTTCAGAAAAGATGCAAAGGGATAGTTCCTTTCACAAGCTTTGTTTTATCATAGAGTGGAGCTACAGCCAAGAAGAGACACAGAAGCTGCTTTATTTGTGGACTGATTTTTGTCTTTCTTTCTTTTTCTATCCATAATAAACTTGAAATCTTTATCTCTACCTAAAACCTAAAGTATCCATCTCAAATCAAGCCCCTGTGACAGTCAGCTGTCTGACATCATACATTTCAGTGCCCTGGGATTTTGAAGTGCTTCTGAATCTAATTCCTTGACAAGGAACAGAAAAGCCCCCAGGGTGTGGTCACCAGGGACACTGAATTCCTCTGTGCTCAGAGAAGTCCTTGTTGGCTCTAGGGCTTCGGTAAGGATTAAAGTGCAGTGTGTTTACTCCTTGGTCCATTTAGATGTCAAAGTCTGTGGATTTATGATACTAACTTTATGCTTGAAAAATACCTCTCAATGTAAAAAGATGTTATAGCACATTGCTAAACTGTAACTAGGGTAACTACTTAACGGATGGTTTTCTACAGAAGCCATGGAGAGTTAAATGACTAATCTTCTATTTTAGTAGAATTTCGAAATCATAGATAATAGGAGTTTAGACTTCCTAATTGTAGGAAATCTTTGACAGTATGCAGCATATTATGGTTCCTTAGCAATTTAGCCTTCTGCTCATCTGTCTTTATGCACTGCTGAAGTTGTATAATATGAGAATGTGAAAGGCTGGGTACTATATCATGTGGTGGATGCTGCAATTCTGTTGTGTCCAAGCTGATAACAGAGATCAGTGCCTCTGCTGACTTCTGACAAAGCCATTGTAGCAATGACGATGGCTACAATCGTTTGTGCTTCTTGAACATCTACCTAGGGAAACTTTATGCTATTACCATGGCTTCTGAAAGGGACACTTCTTTTTTCCTTTATGACACATTTGTACAGAAAAGATTGTAAACTATTCAGGTCAACAACTGGCTTTGGGGTTCATGTTTGAGCATAATATCTGGTGATATGGTTTTAGCCTGTTACAAACTATCTTTTCAGTTCAACTTATAATTTTTTGACAGGGTGAAAGAACAGTCTGAATAACAGGAGGCCAGACCTAAAAGGAAAAAAGCTCAAGTTCTTGCACTGAGTTCATCCAGACTGAATTAACCATTTCTTAGTCTTTTCTAGGATTAATTGAGAGGCAGAAATGCCAGTTGGGCTAAATGAGTCGATTCTAAGTCACTTCGAAATAATTTGTATAGAAAAACTTCTCACAGAGCTGTTTACTAGGTGGCATTTTGGAGCCAAAGGGATTAAGCTACTTTCCTTCAACAAGAAACAAAGCTAACAAAGATCAGTCTATAAGGAGCCATAAATAGATGTCACTCACCCAGTGGCATTTTGAGAGCTGTATTTCAATGCTTTCAGATGGTGTTTGGCAAGATATTGTAGACAGAGAGTTTATGGGCAAGTAGCAATCAATTTTTAAAGCAACAGGGAGGAAACTCACCAGAAGTTTATATACAACATTTAGTACTTGCATGGTACAAGTTGGTGTGAATGAGTAACTTGCTAATAATTTTATTTTAAATTCTTTCATTTCTAATAACAATGTTCAGATGTAGTGTGTGTCATGTTTTATCAAATCATTCTGGATTATAGTAGCTCAAAGATATTGCATCACTGCTGACATAACATGATACGACCTGACAGGCACGAGATAACCTCATGTAATTCCATATTTATCAGAATTATCATTTTATATATATGAAGATTGTGTTTTAAGTCATTTAAGGCTATTTTTTTTTCCTAACTGGAAAGGAGAGAAATTAGAAAAAAACCCCCAAAAACATTTCAGATGCCTGCACATGCCAGTCATAGTGAGTTTATGGGGATAGCTGAAAGAAATGGCACTGCTAGGGATGCCACCACTAGAGTGGGAAGAAGAGTGAGAAAAATCTATGTACCGAGAGAAAACCAGAATCAAAACCAAGTCCTTTCACTGCCATTCACCACCACTCATCCTGACCTGCACATCTGCCATTAGCTGTTCTCTATCCAGAACAGAGGGATTCTCATCCCATCTGCTGTGCAGGTGCTGCAATGCAGCTGCTCTATAGGTAAATGCTTGCATAGCAGCCCCAGTTCACTGACATGTTTGAGCCTCTAGCACAACAAAATAAAACAGCTATAATTAGCTCTGACACTTCTAGTGCTTACTGCTGTCACGTTTAGAACTTATAAAGTCTAACACTATAGTCTTTCTGGATCAATCCTTGCCTTGCCCTCTCTAGCTTGGGCAATGCAGTAAGAGGTGTTAGCAACCAAGATGTTTACTGTCCAAAAGGCTAAATAGATTTTCTTTGCTCCTTTTGCTGAGGGATTTCAATTTTGAGTTGTGACTGGTATTGTAATAAAAGGTTTTGTTTCACCTGGAGAATAAGATTTAACTGACCAAACTTTAATACCTTAGTCTGTTTCTGAAACAGTCGTCAAGGCTACTTTTATGGTGACTGATGAGAAGATTGACGCATTATATGTGTGATTGTTGTTATCTAATTTAGGTATCTGCCTGAAGCTGAGATGATTCGTATCTCAAAATTGCCTACTTTTTCTGACAAAATTCTAGTCTAGACAACCACCTCAGATGCTGATGTCTGCATTTAGAAGTTTGAAGTTAGGTCAAATGTGTTCCTTCCTTGGGTTCTAAGAGGATTAAAATCTATACACACAAAACCACAAAGCAGAAGGTAGCTCACAGTGAGATACCCATAGCTGTCAGCTAAGTAGTATGTTTCCTTTTTCTTCTTCAGATGTATGTATAATTAGTGTTTGCAACCAGGAGCTATCACAAGCCAGGGTAGTGCTTTTTCAGTTCCTCCCCAAGAAAACATCTCTTATGGGTTCAGTGGATCTTTTTGTCTGAACTGAGACCATGGAGCTGTGCTTAGTGTTTATGTTTTGCCATAGGGTTTTATCCTTTGCCTGTAGTCAGTGACAAACTCAAAGGGATTTGCACCAGTTATTTTATAGTGTAATTCTAGTAAAAATAGAACAGAGCCCAGAAACTCCACCTTCTGTTATTCCTTCAAACATGGATGTTAAACTAAATTGGTATTGTTATGTATTCTTTTTTTTTTTTAATTTTTCATAGGATTTGGTGCATCTTCTTGGACATATGAGTCAATCTGTATTGTATATTAAATGTTCCTATATTTTCTTCCTATCCCAGAAATCTCATGAAAGTGAAAAATAGTCTAATGATGCTAGACTAGAATCACACTTTAAAATAAAATACAATAATCTTTCAAGCATCATCAAACAGCAATTTTGATCACAGTTGCCATATATTGCTCCTATGCAGCTTTAGCCAATGAAAGAATCTTTCCACCTCCAGATATGACTGACAATAGGAAGGGGACATAAACAGTCCAATTTTACTCAGAATTACTTCACTGGTATACTTTAGTCACTGTATAAAACAGATGCTTTACTTTTCAATCTATGTGTAATGAATATTGATAGCAATTTCATAGGAGTAGTAAATGGCAAGTATTGCAATTGGTCTGCAAGAAGTAATGATAATGGTGTAGCACAGAAATATTATAAAGTTTAGTGGGTAATAACGAACAAATATTTAAAGCAAAACTTCAGTCCTGCTGAAGTTCATCAGAGTTTTGCCACTGACTCAAGCACAGGAGTGAAGGGTTGTATCACATTTTTACCTTAGACATAAGAAAGTAACAATTATGAAAAGATTCCAAAGATTGCTCTACGTAAGTTATAAAAAACTGGACTTTCAAAAGAATTTGAAACATTTTTTTCTTAAAAGCATATTGAATAAAAGATATTTGTTAGAGATCTGATACTTGCAGTTGTTTTGACCCCAGAACTGGTTACGGATGGAACATGAATCTGATTTCACTGTTCAGAAAAATATGATCCCCATTTTGCTATGCTGAAAAACCCATCAGGAGCACCACCATGCCTTGTATTTTATTTTATTTTACTTATTTTATTTTATTCAATGCTCTTTGACTTCTAAAAGGAAAATGAGATGTTTATGCCCATATGTTGTGAGCATGCCTTTATTTACGTCTATCCATACTTAACAGCACACCTTTCTAGAGGTTCTGGCAGAAGGGGGAGTGCCGTGTTTCCGTGCCCCACTCTGACTTCATCACTTCTGACTGGGTGGGTGCTGGTGAGTGTAGCTGAGTGGGCTGAGACAAGATGGAGCGATCTACACTCCAGCAATGTATTGACAGATGGAACCAATATTTTATACGGATTTTATAGGGAGGTCTGATTAGGAGGACAAAAGAAATACCCTATCACTTTCACAGGAGAAAGAGTACTCCGATCCATTTTAGCCACAGAATACCTGTATCTTTCTTAAAAACTAAGGTCTTTAACATTATGTTGTCTTTTACACTTGCAACATCCTGTGAGTTAGATAAGCTTTCTTTGTTTTCAAATATCCATGTTCAGGTGACAAAAAAATAGTTAAAGACACACTATGAAACTGGTCTTAATTAATTCAGAATGTCTGTGAAAGAGGTCTAAAACTAAAATCCTCCTTTGGGACAACGTTATGTTTTCCTCAATAATTGTGGACCTGAAAGAATAAATTCACATGGTTTCTTCTAACCCTTCCTGTAATATAAGCAAATTGTTATTCCAAATAACAGGACCAATATTGCACAGTTCACTTCATTAACCTTTCCACATTAGTTTATTAAAAAACCCCAACAAAACAGCAAGCAACAAAACAAACCCAAAAAGCTCTTCTAACTTTTTTCATATACCCTTTTGTGATGGATGAGAGATTTTAGGGTTTGCTACTTATTTTTTTAAATTTACATAGTCTTGAAAGTGAATGTTTTGTCATCTGAAACCCTCTAAATTAATATTTGACACTTACTAGGTTATATAGCTGTCTTACAGTTAATTGGAGAGTGGTTTATACTGTGTGGGTAACACCTGTCATGGTAAAAAAGAGGATTTAGATAGATCCAGAAATAAAAACATGCTGCTAGTTTCCTCATTAAACTATGGAGAGATCTGTAAAACTGAGACTTTCATAAAGCAGCAGGTAGGTAGTTGAACCATTATGCAATCATTAAAAAAACCCCCAAAACCCAAACAAACAAAAAACCCCAAACAAACAAAAAAATCCAAAAAATACCCTCACCCCCCCACCCCAAACAAAAGAAGTCCATTAGCAACAGAACTGATAGCTTGTGTACCGAGTGTATATCTTCCAGCAATGAAAGTGGACCCAAGAGGGAAGGGTGCTCTAAATGAAAAGTCTGAAAAGAGTGGTGCAGCAGTAGCTTTACATATCAAGAAGGACATACAGATCATTCCCTCACTGCTACCACGACAATTGGATAGTTTAGGAACTTAGCTATTTGGGTGGCTTATGACAGTCACTTGGTACATGCTTTCATATGTAAGTGGTCACATAAATGTAATTGAGCCTCACAAATTTTCACCATGGGGGTGTGGTCTCATGAAGTCAAATGAAAAACTGAAATTTTTTTCAAGGCTTCATTTTGGAAGTCAATAAGAAACGGAAAGATAATACCTCAGGGGATAAAACTTAGCTATACCTGTACTGGCATGTATGTAAATATTCTGTGTATTGATGCTTTAAAGTACAATAAAGCTATCATCCTGATTCACTAAGTGAGGGCTGCCACTGTTTACATAGCAGCTGAAATGCTACTTGGTTAAGAGGAAATTTAATCTTACCATTCCTTGTCTAAAGGTAGAAGTTGTGCTTTATTTGGATGGGAAAAGAGTGATACATTTCCCCCCTCCATTACAGACACATATGTAAAAGTGGTAGAGGCCACTTTTTCTTAGAGGCCTACTTTTTTTTTTTTTTTTACTTGGTCTTTCTGACAAGATCAGATTTACTACCTGATAACAAGTGTCCTTAGCAGTCAGTTCTCCATGTCGCAAATTGAGTATTATAATAGAATTCATGTTTGATGTCACTTCTTTTAAATCAGTGGAGCTTTGCTCCATATGGATTTGTCCTTAAAATAAAAAAAAAGAGGTAAAATTAATGGAAACCCTGTAACTAAAGTCTAACTTCTACGTAATTAACTTTGTAGATAACACTGGGTGAAAACAGTGTTGGTGGTGTCACCAGACAGCAAGATTCCAGTGTTTTTCATGAATTATGCTAAAGTGAACTTTTAAGGGCAAAATGACATTGTAAGTTTAATATTTACGCCAAAGATGAGACAAATAACTATCCTCTTATTGATTACTTACATGACCGTAGAATTACTTGTCATTAGGGTCCTGAGGTTGAAGACAGACATAAATTCAAATGTCTGGGGAATGGTGTCTTAGAGTGGGGAAAAAAATCTTACAGGTTAAAAAAGAAACAAAAATAGGGTCATTATTTGTTCTCTAGGGATTGATTAAGGGTGTCAAAGGCATTCAGACAGCAATCTCTCAGTCTCTTCTCTTTAGTGGGAGGTAATGAAATTTAATTAGTGAGAAGGGACAGCTTTCACACTGAGGAAAGGAGAGGAGAGTAAACAGGAACATCAATGTGCCCAGAGAATAATGCTACAGTACATAACAATCCTTATTAAAACTGTATTAATCGCCAAAGCTGTTTGGCCTCTACTTTTTGTTGCAGAACATTCTCATTTTAAATAAAACTCTGAAAAATGAGCTAAAGCTGTATTTCTCTTATTAATGGTATGGGGCTTAGTTCTGCTAGGTCTGAAGACACAAGTACAACTCTGCTCCTTCACAGTTATATAAATCCTTCCAAGTACAGATTAAAGCATTATCAGATTCCCCTCTCACCCCACCATTAGAACCAGTAGTTAGTTTTTTTGAGTTCTTTTCCCTTTTTTTACTTCTTTTTTTTTTTTTTAATGTCTTTTGGCTTGCCTATTTGCGGACTTACATGCCCTTAAGTTCAAATAAATAGGAGTTTAGATTAACCACATTATTATGTGCTTGGTTGGATCTTACCGACAGCCCTGAGGCAAGGTTTGATAAAACGTGCATTGTTAATCTTCACAGTACTGGACTGCAGCAGAAGTGCTATAAGCCTATGCTCAAATTTCTTGCATTACTTGCTTCACTCAGGAGTGACATTCTCCTTAAAAAGAGTTCCTGGAGTTGCTGTTTACAAGCAAGAGCTTGGAAGTATGACTGAAACATTCCTGAAGGGGTAATGCATGCCAGCCATCCAGGGAATCTGAAACAGGTCCCTTAAGTGACACCCAAAGTTGCCCCAGAGTAGGGGTCCCTCCAGTCCAACTCAGCCAAGGACTTTCAGCCAGCTCACCCAGTTCTGGATGGGTCAGAGGTCATACAAATGGGAGTCAGTGTCATCTGCTGGGTGAAAATCTGGGATACTGTCTCAGTCAGCTGGGATCCCATCTCAGTGCTCTCTTCGGGGTGCAGCCCAGCCCCACTGCTGATCCCTGGGTGCAAGGTGAATGAATGAAGTCTGTGATTCTTCAAATGCATGTGCCTTCTACAAAACCCAAATAATCTTAAAGTATTATCTGTGAACGATGCCTTTTTCTTTCCTGTTTGTTCTTCAGATATCTATCCAGACCCACAATAATTCTCTATTTTCTGGAAATGCAGACTCTTTAGAGATTTGTGTGTGTGGTGTCTTAAAAGCAAAACAAATTTGTTATAAAGGTCACAGTGTGTTAAGTAACCATTAGGGTTTTTTTAATGCATGAAGTGAAAATAACTATCTTTCATTTCCTTCCTCTGCTCCAGGGGAAAGGAGATCCCAGGGATTTAATTGTTCAATTCTCACTGAAATTTCTGGCTGATCCATCTTCCCTAGGATGAGGCTCTGCCCATCTCTGGCACTTCTGTTTCAGAAACAGCAATCCCCACTTCCCAACACCCTGAATACTGCAGAGAGAGCTCCAGTGACAGGCATCTCACAGATGTCCTTGGACTGCTCAGGCAGAGGCAGGAGTCTGGTTCAGCAAGGCCGTGGCCTCTTGTTTTGACTTAGGAGTCTAGAAGCAATTCTAGCCTAATTTCAAGTGGTGACTATTTTACCATTTAAGGTATGTAGAGCTATGGCTTACATGTTATATGGATGTTTCTGAGGTACTGAACGGAAAAATAAAATAGAAGATGAAAACTCCAGTTTGTCTTTTGCTAATGGCAGGCTTCATTTTGCATGTATTTGAACCTCAAAATTCTGTCAACCATTGCAGATGGCTACAAAGAAGTTCCTATTAGAGTATTTCTGTGCTTGTTACACCATTCTATCATAAGTCTTTCAAAATCACCAGCTTTAGTTTTTTTGTTAGTGCACAACAACACACAGCAAATAGGATTTTTTTCTTTCTAGGGAGCACTTAGATCTGCCAGCTTCTCTTTTTTGTAAAATCAACTCTTGTTGGCATCGTATTGAAATATCACATCTGGTTGCTTGCATACAGCAGAATTATTCAAAGCAACTCAGCCATTGATGATCACTACTAATTTCTCCTGAGGAAAAAATAAATTAAAAAAAAAGGCAAGCAAAAGAAAATAAAGAATAGAAGGGTAGAAGGTTCAAGCCCATAAAAAAGTCTGAGAAAGACTAAGGGCTATCAGAGCTGCAAGGAATATGTGAGAAAACATAAACAGATGAAAACTGTAATTTGGATTCTGCTGAATTTTCACACTTACAGTAAGTGCTGAATTACATACTTCTGCCTTGGGCCTAATGAACCTTCAAGTGGTAGCAAGTCTTTCTCAAAAGCCACGAGTCTAATGCAATCAAGCATAGTTTTAGAAAAAAGAAAAACTTCAAACTGTGGTAACAACAAAATACTTCAGAAATATGTGAGAGTTGACATCCTAGACAGGGAATGAAGGTGGAAAACTTAAGTTAATTGTTCCTCAGAGGAAGACATTTCAGCTTCAAAAAAGGTTTAGTTTAATGTCATATAATTTGATCTGGAAATAAGCCAAATATTTAATATTTTCTCAAAGATACTCCAGGATGTTTCAATTCTGGTATCTCCAGAGTGTATGAATTGAATTGAAAAACATGATTATAAATGTAAGACAGAATACATAATCTGAGATTGTGGCATCAACATGAAATATAGTTGTAGAGAGAAAGAAAAAGGAAACAAGTCTTTAAATAAGTCTTTAATAATAAGTCTTTATTTTATTTAAAATAATAACTAATGCTTTTTGGTACAGTCTAGAGACTCAGATATGCTACGTATGAATGAAATGAGCCTATTTCCTACTTCAATTCTTTTACAGGTGCTTTCTACAGGGTGACCAGTCTGGATGACAAAGCCCTTAGATATTCCTGAGATAGTATAGTACCAATGTTGCTCTATATGCAGCTGAGAAGCACTCTGATATTCCAGTGAGGAATGTGACATAAAAAAAAAACCAGAAGAATTCTATTAAAATGTACCGAGTGTGGGATGATGGATAGGGTTAAATCTAGACGAGATTCAGAATTCTAGGGCAAAAAGCAGCTGCAACTCCCTGGATGGACTGAGGTCGACATGTTCCCCAATATAACAATAATCATCTACTCAGAGGAACAGAACGGAACATGGAACAATGTGGAGACTACATGGCCTCACTCATTCAAACCCCAGCAGAATGCGGAAACATTCTGAAACCATACAGCACCTGTTTGCCAAGGGAGAATCAAGATGTTTTGCTGCTGAAGCTAATAACTATTTTGCAGTAGACACTGTCACTGACAAACTTCATACTTTATACTGTCACAATTTGTATCAATAAAAAGTACTATTCTGTAAACTGTTATAGTGAGTTCTTGCAGTTGCTAGCAGTGGATGAGACCTTGGCAGGACCCACTGAAGGGTCTTTGCTCTGTTGAGCCCCACCTAAAAGGTTGGCAAAGTGCCTTCTGACCTTGTGAATCTGCTGGTGAAGGGTGTCATTATGAGATGCTGACAGAATGTTGGACAGCATGTGTCAGCTTTCGAGGGAATACTGACAGGCAAAAATCTAAACTCCCACCAAACATTTGACAAATATTACATCATAAAATGAA
>JAOXXN010000446.1:34549089-34560812 GCA_026770055.1 Myrmophylax atrothorax
CTGACACTGCCCTGCATGACATAGAATCATTAGAATCGGAAAAGATCTTTAAGATCCTCAAGTCCAACCATCAACTCAGCACCACCACATGCTCACCACTAAATCATGTCCTTAAGTGTGACATCAACATAGTTTTTTAATGGTTCTAGGGCTCTTGACAGGCCTCAAAGGTTGGTCTGTGAGAAGCTCATGAAGTTCAACAAGGCCAAAAATAAGGTCCTTAAATCTGGGATCCGAAATAAAATACAGGCTCGGAGGAGAATGGGTTGAGAGCAATGCTGTTGGGGAGGACTAAAGACTGTTGATGGGCAAGAAGCTCATCACCAGACAATGTGCAACTGCAGGACAGAAAGACAACTTTATCCTGTGCTGCATCAAAAGAAGTGTCGCCAGCAGGTCAGGGGAAGTGATTTTCCCCTTCTACTCTGCCCTTGTGAGGTCCCACCTACAGTAATGTGTTCAGTTCTTGTACTCCCAATGTGGATATGCCGGAGTTTTTCCAAAGGAGGGCCATGAAAATGATCAGAGGTCTGGAACACCTACACTATGAAGACATGCTGAGAGAGTTGGGGTTGTTCAGCCTGAAGAAGAGAAGGATCTGGAGAAATTTTATAGTGGCCTTCCGGTACTTAAAAGGAACTTGAAAGAGAGCTGGAGAGGGACTTTTTGCAAGAACATGTAATCGTAGGACAAGGTAGAATGGCTTTAAATGAGAAGAGAGTAGGTTTATATTAGATATTAGTAATAAATTCTGTACTGTGGGGATAGTGATATACTGGAACAGTTTGTTCATAAAAACTGTGGATGCCTCACCCCTGAAGGTGTCCAACGCCAAGCTGAATGGGGCGGGTTTTGATGGTCTAGTGGAAGATGTGCCTGCACATAGCAGGGATGCTGGAACTATATGATCGTTAAGGTTCCTTCCAAAAAAAATTATTCTACAACTCTGTGATTCTAAAGTATTTCTGTGTTTAATCTGTCTAATATCACCATCATATTTTAAGTCAATTTTCTTGAACTAGTAGTGATAGGTTTGTATGTGCAAATAGGTATGATTACAACAACTAAAAATAACTGTGTCTTCCCATTATGTTGAAAGAATACTTGCTTGACATTCTGATTCTAATGGGTACTTGAAAAATGAGTTTAACAAGATAGTATTTCTGGGGTAACAGTAGAAAGTGAAGATAATTTTAAAACATGTTATTTTAAGACTGTTACCTGTTTCTTAGAGAACAAATTACAAGATAACTGAAGTCAAAATAGTTGATATATTTTCCCATGTGTAACTATAATGCAATGAAATGGAATATGTAGGAGTTAATCTTTCCAAATAAAGCAGAGAAAAAAATGTGCTAAAGAAGGGGTTTTTTTTGTAATTTATTATTTGAATTTGTTTTTGGAACTATTTCTAGAAAAAAATGAGGCTTTCTTTTCTGACTACTTCTGCAATAATGTGTTTCAGGCATTTCATAAGAACAATATTCTTCATTTTATATGTAGGAATTAGTCAACTAACTTTAAAAAAGTACAACAGTTTTACCTATTTAAATAGATCTACAATAAAATAAACCTCATGCCTAGAAGGGACTTTACTTATCATGTCTAGGCTTTGTGAATGTAGATCTGGGAAGGGCACTACCCACGCTTGCTGCAAACGTGCTGGTGGCTAAAAAGGCTGGTGCAGGGTAGGCAAGTCCAGTCACAAAAGGCACAGCGAAACATCTCCTTAGCAAATATTGGTGAGGCATGGTTCTTTCTGAGTGGAGACTTTATTAATAATAATATTATAGGATAACTGGGAAGTACTGATTATATTTAATGAAAACACCATTTCCACTAAATTCCAGAATGCACACAATTCTTTGATATTTATTCAAATTATGCCAAGGCATATGTGGCTAAATTTTCCCAGATGAACTTTACTCTTGGTTCCTGTTGTAAGATTCTCTATTAAGAAGGCATGTGGGAATGTATTTATTCATTCTACACAGGACAGAAGGGAATTTATGAATTAAATGAACATGTACTTCAGTTTTGATCAGTCTGTTGTGAAGAAGCCGCTACTTCTAGTAAAGGGTTCAAACTGGAAATGTGTGACGTAGTAAGAGGATGCTACGAATCAAGGCACATGACAACCCAAAATCTGTAATTTGCATTCTTCAGTACGGAGTTTGATTTTTAGCCTTTTTCAAAACGACAATAAATTCACAGATTAATATTAATAGATATGCGATCAGACATGCTTAGGATGTGAAGATAAACGTAAGGCTCAAACCTACCTGGACAGGTATTCTGTGCCCCACCACACAGCTAGGGCAACACTCACTTTCCATGTTGTATCTGGGCCAAGAAAGAAAAACTTCACAAAACTGAAGAGAGTGCAAGGAAGATGATCAGCAGTAGAAGACACAAAGAAGCAGCTGGAAATCTTGAATTCTACTTTCTGTGCCTAGGAAAATTGGTATTTTGGACATAATCTTTAGCATAAATGCATAAATATTATGTATTAAAGCATTGTTTTTAAGAGAGTAATTGATATCACATTTGCTTGTGGTTATAGAAAGGGACTGAGTACTGCTTTGTTTAATCCCTTTCTAGAATATCTCTAAGAGAGGAACAACTGTTCACTGGTACCCTGGGGATAGACATCTACTGTGTGTTTGCAACTCTGTCAGAATTATGCGTGTAATTGTTCTTTTTGACTAGTTTCAACTCCCTTGATTGATACATTATAGGAAAAGGAAAACAAAATTCAGATGACATTAACAAAGTTTGCTCTTATTTTTGAAATAGGCCATATAATACCTGTTAGTTTTCTGTAGCCCAAGGTATATCGGGCACCTGCTTGAAAAGGGGACGTGCTGTGACCTAAGGTGAGAAATAATACATGTCATGGAAGTGTTTAGTCTGCAGCACTCCGTACTTTGAAAGCATTAGTACTGTTGATGTAATCATACTCCTTCCAACTATGCACACACCCCCACCCCCACAGAGAAGCACATGCACACGCACACTCACATATATCTTTCTTCTACCTTGTCCCCATTAATTCTCTTTTTTAATTCCTTGCTCAGTATTTTGACCTTAGAATGACTACTGACAGCATTCTTCTTTTTCCCATCACTGGGATGGATCAGAGGAAGTTTTCTTTCTCCAAAAGCTCTTCGCTGGGTGGTCATGCAACTCTGCTTGAAAGAGTTGACTGGATGGCTCTGGGAGAAACACTCTAGGGGAGAGACTTGGACTCCAAGGAGAAAAGGGAGAACCCCAGAGAACACTGTGCGTTCTGTTTTAGGTCAAAACTTCAACTGCAAACAAAAACTTTTCTTTTAAACAAAACAACAAAACTCCTTCAACCAACCAAATAAATCCCACCCAAAACCCCACCAAAACCCAAAACCCAAAGGAATCTGGGAGCCTTTGAAAGATGTAGAGCCCTCATTAAAGAAGAGGCACACAGAGAGTCTGACAGGACAAGTCAGTGAAATGTGAGGACAAAGAAAGAAGTCTGAAACTCATATATCTTTAAATTGATAAAGCAAATCTAAGAACACCCATTTGGGCTTTGCATTTCCTGTGGAATGCAAATATCCTAAAGATTTTCTGCATAGGAATCTGGTAAATCTGCAGCACCCAGGTCACAGAAAGTAGTCTTTTACTCTCCCAAATTTCAATGTGCTGGCTAACCAATCCTCTCTGGATTTGTAAGTATATTTGTACATCTAACTCTGCTAGTCCTGACTGCCTAAGCATAAAGAGAACATATATAGCAAATGACAAAACTTACACACCAGAAGAAAAATTTATCAGTGACTGTACCTTCAAATAAGGTAAATAAATAAAAAATTCAAGCAGAAATTTTACCAGAAAATCCTTTAGGGTTTTTTGGTTGTTTTTTTGTTTGCTTGGTTGGTTGGTTGACTTTTTGTTTGTTTGTTTGTTTTTCTTGGGGTTTTTTTTGTTGTTGTTTTTGGCAGGTGGTGGTTGTTTGGTTTTAGTTTGGGTTGGGTTGGGTTTTTTTTTAATTATTCACAAAGTGTTTTCCTGTATAACAGAGAGGAACATGTTGTTACTCTCTAACAGTTGGTAATGACTGCGGTTGTAGCTCAACAAAGAGAAGGGATTCCAATTTAAGATGCCATATGTACTGAGATTAACCCATCTATTCACATTCCCTTATGCACTAAGTGACAGTAGCTTTACCTGATCCTATAATTCCTGTTATGAGTAAAGCAAGTTTAATCCACAAGCCTAGTATAAAATGCCACAGTTGTGCTTGTTCAATCATAATTGAAGAGCACCAAAAGAGCACATTAACTGTTCTTTTGATGCCCATTTCCAATCCAGTTGCCATAAGCTTTTCTGCCAGGGTTATCTTTCCACTTCTCTAATGATATTAGTTGGGTTAATGGTACTGGGGTTGGGGTAATGGTTGGGGTAATGATATTAGTTGGGTTAATTAGTTGGTATTAGTTGGGTCTAATGATATTAGGGTTCCTTCAGCCTAATTGTGACTGTATTACTAAGTCAACCAGTTGTGTACTGCAAGCAGCAGACATTTTTATTCATCATTTCACAGTCAGACTGACAAAGCAGTGCTCTTCAAAAGCATTTTTCTTTCATCTTTAAAAACTAAGTCCCTAGGGAGCAGTACCAATTTACACCAGTTTAATATTTGGATCAAAGAGCCGAAAAAAAATGCAACAAAGAGCACAATGAAAAGAAGAAGCAACCAGGGCTACTCCGCAATGACTTATCCGTGAGCTGAAGGAATCCCTGAAGTCTGAAAATATAGCTGAGGTTCAGATCTTTAATTAGTACCATGGAGTCGGAGTACCTACTGTTCATGGCTGTGGAGAAGGGAACACAAACTACATCTTTCTGTTACTTTTCAGGGAAGCCAGGCCTTCAGCATCTTCCCTCTCTACCACTGCTCCTCTAAGGCATGCACAGTAGGATTCTTCAGCCTGCTAGTTGAATTCACTGCAAAATGATAAATTGTGTTCTCTTTGTTCAAGTGAAGAATTCACTGTACTTGAGCTTTATCCTTTTCTTAGAAATCCTGGGGTTGGTAATCTTGCCAAAGCCCTGGGAGATCTGAATGGACTTTGTCACATTGCTGCAGCTGGATGTAATACTGCTTACATCAAAGAACTGGTACGTGTAAAGGAGCTGCATTAAGGATATACAAGCTGCCTTCCTAGGACTGCTTCTAAATTTTCAGACTTTGCCTTTGCAACCCTAAGTTTTTATCCTGTTAATTTGTATTTATGTGTTCTGGGCCCCACTCAGATAACCCCACATTATTCCAGTGTAGCATTCCTAACAAAAAAGTACCTCTACTTTCAGGAGGAGTTCACTCCTTTGAGCATGCCTTTCTCAGGGCAGTAGTGCTCAGCAGGCACTTTCTGCATACTGAAAGGCTTGTCTGTGCCACATAGAGCTCAGTTCCCCACAGCACAAGACAGGTGTCCTCAGCTCTGCCATTTGTGTAGGAAGATGCTGCTGCTCCTACTGCTCTGCCCAAGCTGGGATCTTTTTAATCTGCAGAGGCTCCCATCTGGGAACAGCAAGCATCTGTCCAGGGGAGGTGGTTTCTGCCAGAGACCAAATTTCTGGTTCACCTTCCCTCCCTCTCCACATCGCTACCATGGATGTTGCGTGTATCAGTGTGCATATATTCACTCATGTCTGTGCATGTGCACAGCTGTGTCTGTGAGACCCACATGCTGCTTGTAGGCTCAATATGTCTGTGCATGTGCACAGGTGTGTCTGTGAGATCCACATGCTGCTTGTAGGCTCAGTATGCCTCTTCTTGAGCACATAATCCTTAAATCCAGCAAGAGAGCTGAAATGCAGACCTGACTTCCTCCTGGGCACCATTCTGGCAGGAAACACTGCTCTTTGCACCAACCTTGGTCATGGACCCCATGAGGATGTACCTACCTGCTCTGGCCTAACCTCTGCACCTACATAGCAGCCTCCTGTCCCACATCGTTTATCTTGGGGCATTTTCCTAGTTTGCCCTCAGTCTCCAGGAAGACTCATACACAGGCACGCTGTCTTCCCACTCCATTTAGGATTTCCCTCATTTGCTGTCTGCCTGGCTATACTGTTGGACCCCAAGATACCTTTAAGTCTGTAATCATTTTGCTGATAGAATACATGCAAGAGCTAAAATCCTTTGGCCTGATCACAGTGAGAAATTTTCAATCAAAAGCAAGACTTGAGATTTACCCCTTGCAGATCTACTCTATAAAATCTAGAAGGGGAAGCTCACCTGACTGCTCCAAAATATAGCAATGCTTTAACTTCAGCAAAATAGTTACAAGCTGTGCCTTTCTTCAACTGTGCATAGTGTTTTGCTTGCTTGTTTTTCCCGCAACGACAAAATATAAGTTCAACAAAAAAGGTCTGATTTGCTTTTGTGGTTTTTTTTTTGGTTTGTTTTTTTTTTTGTTTGTTTGGTTGGTTGGTTTTTTGTTTGGTATTTTTTGTTTGTTTGGGTTTTTTTGTTTGTTTGTTGTTTTTTTCTTTTGTTTTCAAAGAATCACTAAGGTTGAAAAGAGCCTCTGGAGATTATCTAGTCCAAGTCCCCTGCTAAGGCAGGATCACCTAGGGAAGGTTATGCAGGAACATGTCCAGGTGGGCTTTGAATGCCTCCAGAGAGAGAGATTCCACTATCTGGGCAGCCTGTTCCAGTGCTTTGCCACTCTTAATGTAAAAAAAAAAATTCTTCCTCATGTTGAGGTGGATCTTCTTGTGTTTTAGTTTATAGCCATTGCTCCTCATCTTGTCACTGGGCACCACTGAAAAGAGTCTGGTATCATCCTCTTGACACTTGCATTTGAGATATTTACTTGCAGTAATGAGTCCTCAGCCACTCCCTCACATTTTATTTTGTTTAGTTTTTGTTTTCTTGTTTTGAATGTTTTGTTTGTTCAGTGTTCAGTGGTTTGTTTTTTAGTTTGATTTTTTTTCATTCACTGTGGGCAGAATGATGGGCTTTTTTTTCCTTAAATATATTCTTGGAAACAGAATCTTTATTTTGGCTGAAATATTTTAAAAAGAAAACCAATACACAGCATAGGAGAGACACCAGGAATGGAAAATTCAGCCTGAAATTGTGATGTTTATGAAGTTTTGAGCAACAGAAAACAAAGCCATAGGAATTGGAAACTGTAATCAGCTCCTGTAAATAGATGTCGTTGTCTTTGCCTTTCCTGTTTAAATCAGGGCATGCAGGATTGAAGGCGATGAGTCAAACTGCATCTCAAAGGTGATATAGAGGTCCCAAAAAAGGAACATCAAGCAAATATCAGAAAAGGTCTGTTCTTAGTTGCAGCTAAAGGACTCAGTTGAATCAGTCTATTGTTTTCCCCCAGTTTTCAGACATTGACCAGACTTTGGAAAATGAAGCATAAAAGGGAGGTTAATGGCGTAGCTGGGGTCAATGCTGGCATGGCTGCTGGAGTAGCCTTGCTCTAATCTGGGCTCTCACAAGCCAATGGCCACTGAAATTCAACATTTCTTTTTCATCTGTAAAAGCAAACAAGCAGGAATGCCTTGCTTCCCTCTGTTCCTGAGCTGATGTCTGGAACAAAGAGAGCAAACCAAATGCTACAGTCAGTGCTGCTTATAAAGAAGTGAAGGTAAGAGCAGCGGTGTGGTATCTAAAAGGGAGACTTCACCCCACACTCCCCATTCCAGCTCAGCTTCCAAGGACAGTTCCTTGGGGCTCTGGAGTTGTTTCTGCAGCTGCAAATGCTGCCTTAGGCATGGAGTATTAGTAACTGAGACTGAAAATGTTTTGAATTTTTGTTCTGAAAATTAGCTTTAAATCTTATCCCTTTTAAATTAAGCTTTGTATGTTGAGAGGGAAATCTCTTTAAGCTTCAGTATTTTAGCTTGTCAAATTACTGAAAAGGATTCAAGCTCATTTTTTCTTTCACTTTTATGGTTCAAAAAATGTTGCCTATCTATAAGGACTCTTTTGGTCCTATGTTTTGAAGAACTTTGAAAGTAGAAATCATGTAAAAATATTAAAATGCTAACAAAATCCTTGTTATTTTTCAGATACCATCTATGTTCTCTTTTATATTATCCTGCTCTTAACAAATTGACAGCATGGAATGAAATTTTGATCTCGCTTTTCTTAGAGAAGGAAAGTTTCATCCTTTTTTATTTTTTTTCTATCTTCACCTTGGATGAAGTAACTTCAAAAGGATCTAGTAGTTATATTCATTAAATTGAAAAGAAGTAATAACAAGAAATCTCATAAGCATGTTAGGTGAGAGAAATTCCATCAAGCAGTTACTGGTTTCAAACCATCAAAATAAAGAATTCAATTTAAAAAAAAAGAAGAAAAGTATATTTTTTCATAATTTTTTTTAGTTCTGACAACATTACAGGAGAATTTTAGTGAAGTTAGAAATCTCTAGTCAAAGTGTTTGGGAAAATCCTCACAAATAACCCCCTTTTTTTTTTCTTTTTCCTTCTTTCCCAGAGACTACTGGTGTTACTGGTGTTATGATTTTTGGAGTATAGCAAAATCAGTGAAAGTCCAGTTGTAAACATCACTACAGTGAGACTATGAATGTGCCACAACCAGCATAATTTTTTAACAACTGGTAACTCCAAAAAAGCTATATTTAAGAAGGGATTTTAAATGAAGTTTTACCTCTAAAAGAATTCTGTGTATATTGAGGTACTAAAGGTTATATGAAATAAAGTAGTTGGTGGAAATCTTAACAAAGGAGACAAAGTCACATGTCTAGGACAAAGCTTGTTAAAATATTAAAATTTTTCACTCCTAATATAATACTATAAATGTGATTAGTTTTTTATTTTTGGAAGGAGAAAACATGGAGTTACATTTCTATTTATTTTATTGATTTTTTTCATATCATAATAGATTTAATCCTCTATTATTAAAAATATTTTTTCCCCCTTTGCTTTCCTTTTAGGGACATATTATCTACCTTGTTCTTTGCTTTCTGCAGTCTGTGCTCATCTATTGCAAAGTACAAATTATTTTCATTGTGAGCAATCATGACTCCATTTATTTTCCTTTTCACTCATTATATAGCTTTCATTTCCATATGGCCTCTTTAACGTAACTGGCTCAAAATCTCTCTTTGCTAAGAAGACTTGAAATCCAGAGTTGGTTTCTGTGTTCACCTGAGACAGTCATGATGAGGAATAAAGAGGCCCATTGATTCATGTCAAAAACCCACTTCTTAGGAAGCCTTCTGCTCTGAATTTTATTTGGGGAAAAATTGAAGCATTCGGTGTGGCAAACTAACCAACTTTCTGTTCATCCTATTCACCCTCCTGAAAACCCACAAGATGAAATTATATAAATGAAAGATATGCTGATTTATTGCACTACCTGTTACTGGTTTCTGCTAGCACCACTTCACATATTTGGGATCATGAGTTAAAGAAGTCTCAGGGATGCTCCTGAGAGAATCTCTCCCAAAGTGTAAGTGTGCCTGCTGGTCCAGATGGCAAACTCTAGCTCAGTGCCTTTTGATTAGAAAGTTGACTTGAGATCTACTTGTGAACAACACCTGTGCAGATATTAAGTGTGGGATGATGAAACTTTAGAATCCTTTTAAACTGCATTTTGTAAGAAACATCAATTAATATATCAAAGGCTCACAGGAAACAGGATCACAAAAGCTGTGGAGATGAAAAAAACCAGGTACTGGTGAATTTTAGCTATCACACCAACAATGCAGGTCTTTTTTCTGCAGCAAATTCTCCAAATCTTTATCATGATTGCTCTTATTTTGGATAGGACACTGTGTCTCAGTCTAATCAATGCTTTATTAAGGTAATTTTTACAAATTCTAATTTTAAAGAATACTTTACTGGATTTCATATCCCAGATTGGTGTAACACCTTAAGTAATTCCTATCTTTCCTTTGCTTTTACACTGGTTTTGCATTTGTCACCTATTAAAGTTAAGCAAGTTTTGCCTATTTTATGCCTCAATTTTCCCTCCTAAATCACCTTTATTTATGACAGGGTGAACCCTCATAGTATTATTTTTCTCAGAGTCATAAAATAACTTATGCACTAGTAAAAATAAGAAGAATAAAATTGAGGAAAAAAATAAATAGAGAAAAAACCCCTATTTTACCATACATGACGTTTTTTAAAGTGCCAAAATTTTTGAAGTTACAGTGTGTTGCTTTTTGAAAATCAGGATCCAAATTCAGAAGCCAAGATAACTGTTACTTGTTTCTTTTAAAAATATAATGTACTACTTTATGAGTGGTGGAACCATAAATGAGGTAGCAGTGTTGTTGCTGCTTAAAGTGTTAAGAGTTGCAACTTAAGGCTCATGGTAAAGGGAAAAGATCTAGTGTTGTAAATATCTATTTTTTATTATTGTTTTGGCAGATTTATCCACTTTAGCTTTCCCATTTAATCTTTCTCATCTCAGAATCTATTTTGTTAGCAAAAGAAAGAGCAAATTGCTATCAATTCTTTCCCCTAGCTGCATTCACTACACTAATTTTGAGCTCTGTTCAGAAAAAATCAAACAAACAAAGAAGAGCAAGACAAAAAATACATTTTGTTGATGGAATTATAAAGAAGGGTGGCCTTGAGAGCATGAACTTTGCCTGAGCTATAATGGGTGCAGTAGTGTATAAAATTTAAACTTTTCCCTGTGGATGAATGTCAACAGTGGTTTGCTCTTTTGTAAGTACAATGCTGAATATACAGAAAACATTTAAAAAGTACTCCTTTTCTTTCCCAGAATATCTATCAAGCACATCCACAATGATGACAGTTTTCCATTTGCCCTTATTTTTATAATGTTGTGATGCTCAGAAAAGACCTGACTGACTGAGTTCACTCAGTTGCACTTAAGTTGCAAGGAGTTAGGTCACCCATACTCTCTTTGGGAACCTATTTTTTTTTTAAATTTTCCAGCTGACTTATCCTTCAAAAATACAGTCCTGCAAATTAGAACAGATCGATAAAAAAAATTATCTCCCAGGAAATTTTAATTTTGAAGGGCCACTTTGCCAAAAATGTCTTCAAACTGTATCAGTTTTGATGAATCTTCTGACCAAACAAGGTTTTAGGTCTTGTATTTTTTCTGTTGAGCCTCTCTCCTTCCCCCTTGGACAGCCAGTCTTTGCCTACAGTTACAGGACCTCAGTGGCCATGGAACTGTGAGGCAGCTTTTTTGTGCTAACTTCTTGGATTTGGGATCCAAGAGGCTGCCAGGAACACTTTACTGGCACAAGATACTGGGAGCTAGGGCAGCAAAGGAGGAAAGGATGAAGCGTGCAAGGGAGTTTCTGAATTTCCAGGTGCTTTCCCATGGAGGTGTGATCCAAAAACTCTGGGCACTTCTTTCGTCTCCTGAGGGATTCACAAAACTGCAACAGAGACTGCCTCCAGTGGGATATTAATTCAGTTTTGCCAAAGCCATATCAAATTTATATCATCCAGATACCAACATTTCCAGTCTGTGAAGTCATCTCCATGTCTCCCAAAGCTGTGGGGCTTGGGAATGAAAGCCAGAAATCCTGCTCTCTTGGGAAGTCATCTTTTGTCTAAATGTGAGATTACTGTTGCCAGTAACTGCAACTATTCAACTAGCTGCTTTTCTTTTTCTTTTTTTTCTTTTTCTTTTTCTTCTTTTTCTTTTTCTTTTTCTTTTTCTTTTTCTTTTTCTTTTTCTTTTTCTTTTTCTT
>JAOXXN010000446.1:34569026-34580262 GCA_026770055.1 Myrmophylax atrothorax
ATTTAGAGAAGAAGCGGAGAGTCTACATGTAGAGAAAATTCCAGGAAAGACAGGAATGGAGTATGTATACCCAACCTGGTGTTTCAAATGTAAATGAATATTTTGGTAATAAATTCTAAACCCAGTTCCTAAAAGGGTTTAACAAGTCCTAATGGTTACTGAATGACTCAAGTATTAACTGTAGGAGTAAGCACCATAGAAAGGATGCTCCTAAATCATAGAATCATAGATTGAGTTGGAAGGGACCTTAAAGGTCATCTGGTTCCAACCCACCTGCTAATGGGTAAGGACACCTTACACTAGATCAGACCAGACTATGTCCTCAATATTCATCACAGACTTCCTTAATACTGGAAGAAATGCCAGTGTTTGGGTGAAAGCAGAGGAATGCCTAGCTCAGTAATTTGTTACTGGAAGCTGACTATTTTAAGTGTAGAAAACAAACAGGCTCTGTGTTACTTTATGACTGCAGAATGCATATAGCTAGATGTGACATTAGATACGATATGCCATGACACCTGGGAAGTTCTGTGAATCAGGTAAATTGTCTGGAGAACAGAACTTATCTGTAAGAAATACAAGAATTTTTTTTTCTTATTCTGAAATAGTATTCAGAAAATGCTGCTATCATCTTGTCAAGAATCCTTCAAAAGAAAGAAGAGAATGAGGGACACTAAAGAGAAAAACAGAAAATGAAAATGTGAATTTTTTTAATATAAAGAGAGTCAAGATGAGTCTCCAAGTGGGTGCCTTTCAAAGTGTGTGGCAGGCATTTTTTCTTTGTGTAATAAAGTGATTTTTGTATTTGTTTCCAAGAAAAAGGTTCTATGCACAAGCTTTTTTTTGATAAATACTAAGAACATTCAAAAAAATAAGTCATCAACTCTAAAGCTACATACTTCAATTTCTATTCACATACTTGTAAAAGATTTAACCTGTAAGAACTTAACCTACTCCAATTTGGCAACTTTTAGACTATCAAATGTTAATAAACAAATTACCTCTGGTCTGGGATTGTTTAATGAGTACTTTATGGAAGATGTATGAGGTACTGAAAAAAGCAAGGGAACTTGTATTGTATCCATAATCAGACAAGTTATTATCTTTGCTATGTCCAGTAAAAAATAAAATAAAATAAAATAAAATAAAATAAAATAAAATATAATTTTGAATATAAAACCAGCAGAAACTGCAGTTTGAAAAATAAGTGACTCCCTCTTAAAGGTGTGACAACACATGGATGAGTTTTATAACTATAGGAAAGTGGAGAAGGAATGAAAGTCTCTGTGACCACTTCTTATAAACACATAAAGTATGACAAACTTTTCTTTAATGCTTGGCCAGTGGTATATATGAACATGAAATCTTGTTCTCAGAGGCTGACCTGATACATTTACAAATGCAGAAGTGCATATCTTGTGTGGAGGATGAAGCTTTTGTAGATGTAAACATCATGAGCTTTGCCTTTAGGCAAAAACACTTAAAAATATTTAATATTGAAAAATTACATTTTATTCCTTTTCCATGACCTGAATCAGGTATTCATCATCCTTTTTAATATTTTCATAAACATAAATTAAATGCCAAACCATTGCACCATTCTTTAGGAACAATTAAGCATTTAGCAAATTTATGGCTGTCGTTCATTGGATTGGTACAGTTCTGCATTATGTCAGTGGTCCAGCACTAGCTATTCCCCTCGGTGCAGTTACACCAACATCAGGCTGGCACCGAAGAGCAGAGCCACAATTTTTTCATTCGGAGTATAGACAGATAAAGCTTTAGGGTTGTTCTCTAATTTATTTTAAACCCAAAGTTTTTATTCTAACTCAAAGCTGTCTTTTCAACATGGCTAACTGATTCAAATAGAGGTGAATGTTTCATAGGATATATTAACTAGATGTGTGCAGATGCATAACCTTATCTCCACTGCTTCACTTCATTATACATTTTATCCAGAGCACTTCTCTTAGCTATTCATCTTTCACACTACTTAAATTTTTCCTGTTCTGTCTCACCATCTAATTCCCCTAAGTCAGTACTCACCACCGTGTTACTCTAGTTTTCTACTGTGTGCAAGTTTGCTATAATACATGGAAAGAAATGCAAAAGTAGTGGAGTGATAAATCATGTCTGTCATGCATTAAATATGCTTGCTTTGGGTAACCCATGAATGCCCCGAGCAGTGTGAACTACATTACTTTACTGTTTAATGTCCAATGTACTTATACACTGGTATGTAAATCACATCTCATATTAATCACTGTTTCTTTTACCCCAGGAACATAAATAAGCACAAAACTTAATCCTCTATAAATTTTGTTTAGCATAGACTTTTCACTAGTCTTAATTCTTGAAAAACTTCTCATCTTGGAATTTCAAAAGGTAGAAAGCCTTTATATTCAATGCTGACAACTCCTGCCCAGTGCTGCTGCAGCAGAGCAGTTTCATCATGTGAGATTTCCCATCTCAGTTCTTGATAACATACCCTTCTTTAATGCCCCAGATTCACTACCTTAGCATATTTCAAACAAACAAATGAACCAACTTAACAGTAGAGCAATCCCAGATGAAAAACACACAGAGCAGATTTCTTATTGAGAAGTGCAGAGGAACCCTGATTTCTGCAGCTGGATAGTAAATATTTTGAGGAGAGAAAACTATAGTTTCAATTGGGATTCTTCACAGAAATCTTAATAAAGATAAGGGGAAAGTAAAATATTAAGAGATGTAATAGTTAAATACTGAATTTTCCTGAAGGCTACAGCTGGGATCTGAGTGGGCTAGAAAGGCAATATTTCACTTTCAATATGAAAAGGTTTTACCTGCAGAAAAACCTTGATCTGCCACTTCAGATAGCAGAGGAATTTAGAATTGCTTACAGAGCTTACTCCCATCTTTATTGTCTGTAGATTTTTTTCCATAGAAGTGGGGTTTGTTATTTTCTAATCCTTCTGTTTTGCTCATGGTGATAAGGACCACATTATAATGAAATCAGGAAGTGTAAAGGAAGTATTTTATATCTAGGAGAAAAAACATGTTTCTCCAGATTTCACTAAGGCAAAACAAGCCTGAACAAAAAAGCTTATGATTCTGAAAACTGGATTTGCTTCCTTTAGCATGACAGCTACAGGGGTTTTTTTCCTTTTTTTTTTTTTTTTTTAAATTTCCCTTCAGATAGAACATGATTAATTGCTGAAGGGAAAGAAAAAACCTGTTTCTCTTTGATTAAATGGTGTTGAGCATATTTATTGTCTTATTCTAAAAACCAGGAAGCTCAAAAAAGACATGTTCTGTGATTTTAGTGATGAGCTGATATCTGAAAGCTTTGTTTCCAGAACAGCTACTGAAACAACTGTTTCACTGTCCCTCCTTTGGCCTTTCACTTTATAAACATTTCTGTTTAATGCACAGATTTTTCAGGATTTGCTAATGAAAATGAGTACAGAGGACTGTACTGTTTAATGGGCCAGAAAAAATATCATCTCTCCATTCTTTGAAGTGACATTTGCCATCATGCAGTGACCTCCACAGAGCTTGCAGTCTAATTCTATTCTGTTTGCAGGGTGTCAGTGGGGAAGAGCCCACCTGGGACTGGTGGATGTCACACGTATGACATACCTACCTAATAAGCACTTTGCAGCCTACTCCCTGTGGTAGTTCTCCTCCCTGGGCTGTGAATTGGCATTCTACAGCTTAAGCTGTTGCTAAAATGACTGCATTCTAAGGGACAGTGCAACTGCCTCTCCACCATCAGCAGGCTCAGATAAAATTATCCAAGTGGATACTGGAAGAACTCAATAGAATAGCAGAGAACAAAATAGTTTCAGTTTTTCAGTTGGAAGTGAACTGCAATGATCAATCCTAAATGTGGTCAGTAGCACCATACCTTCTCAAAGTCTAGGGCTTGTAAATGCCAAGGAAGTCACAGTGTGTGAAGAAACTTGGAACACTACCAAAGCACTAAGACTTGAAGGAAAATAAAGTCTAATTTGGTCCTTTGAACAAATGTATAATTCCCAGTGATAGAAATTTTCTCTTTCAAGTAGTGGGAAATAACTTTTATGCCTTACTAGTGGTTCTTTGCTTACATCTCATGTTTGTAACATGGAGCATTACTAATTAATATATTAATATATTATTAAAATCTGAAAAAAAGATCCATTTGTATATGGAAAGCACTTGTAGGCAATTTAAATTAAACTGAGCACACAGCTAAGATGTGCATTCAGCTAAGGATGACACAGTAAGGGCTTAAAATTTTGTTCCTTTTTTCATTTGTCTTTCAGTCTCTACTGATGCCTGTCCTCATTTTTAAATTTCCATGTAGCTGTAAAACTTTCCACTTCATGTTGTGGTTGTGTAATTTGACAGACTTCAAGACACACTTTCACAGTCACAGAATGTTCTGTGTTGGAAGACACTCAGTCCAACTCCTATGAGAATAGCCTCTATAGGGATTGAACCCATGACCTTGGCATTATTGGCACCATGCTCAAACCAGCTGAGCTAATCTCAGTTTTTCAAAGCCATTTGCTGAAATGATTAAAGCTCCTGTTAAAACCCCCAGTTTTGAATACCCAGAAATGAACATCTTAGTAATCAGAGGTATGTAATTTACATTTTCTTGCAAACTGTTCTTATTTTCTGGCCTGTAGGGGAGAGTGTTATTTTTATCAGAATTTGAATGTTAGTGAGTGCATCAGCATAACTTGATTTGCCATGTGGCTGTTAGAAAAGCAGTACAAGGGTCAAAACCAATTTTCATTTTATGTACACAGTAAAAGTTAACCTGCAGCCTTTTCCACTTTGCTAAAGATCCAGTAAGTACAGTACATAACTTTGTGCCCTGAGCTTATAGATGAAACTATTTTAATATTTATTAGTTGCTTTTCATGGTAGAGTTACCATTCATCACAGCTAAGTGCATTCTTTAGACAAACTAATCACCTGATTTAATCCTTTATCATGAAAACCAGATGAATATTTATTTTTAAGCTCTTTTTGATAGTCAAGCAGTCTGAGGAGGGAGATGAAAATTTGTTGGTTTAAAGTGTTTGGATGAAGGGAGTAGTTGTGTTTAATCAGGGCCAGATTTATGAAGGGGATTCCAGTGTAAAGATTCCTGTCTGAAATGGCCCATATGTAATACCATGGTTTGACCCCAGTTAAGTACACGAGGCATGTCTCATCTAGACTGAAATTAGAAAAATGAAGGTAGTTACATTAAAGATGGAATAAAGCTGATCTATGTACACTTGTGGATATGTCTCTGCTCTCTAACTCTTAAAACTGCCTATCAGATTTTGTCTCTTAAGGCTATTCACAAGTATTCACACATTCCTTTTGTGGCTTTATGTCAGTAAAAATCTATGCTTTAAAACCAGAAAATTCCCCTCCTGCACAAATACAGTATGTTTACAAATTTCATGATGCCCTTCAATTTCTCTTGTTATGAAATCCTGGGAGGAGACATTTTTGTTATAATATTATTATTTTTGTTAAAATATTATTTTTTCCATGTATTCAATCTTAATCCCATCAAGGCACAAAAAAATCAGAAGCAAGGCAAACACAATTTACTATTCAGGTGTTCATAATTTGTGAGAAATAATTGGCTCTTTCCTGCTTTGTCTTAGCTCTGTGAGATTTTAATTATGTTTTAGCAGAGTGCTTGTGGCAATAACCTGATAGGACTGATAGCCCTAAAGGGTGTGCTCTTCTTTGTTTATTGACTTGATACTTTAAGTTTTCTTCATACTGCTTGCCAATTACACATCTTCAAAGCTAGAAAATATTGCCAAACTTGACCATTTTGTACTATTTACCTTCTGTTCATGCTGGATTTAGAAAGATTTTGTTTGGTTGTGGGGGGTTTTTTGGTGTTTGTTTCTTTTGGGTTGTTTTGGTGGTTTTTTTACTAATCTATAGCACATTATAATTTTTCAAAATATTGTATTCAAATTTTGTAAATAGATATTGAAGAGCTTTTGTCCTCAAAGGTGTGATCTTAGACAAATCCAAGTCAGTATTTTCTGGAAGAAGCTCTTTTTTGATGTTTTGCAGTTATAACTAGTAACATAAATTATGCAGAGAATTCTGGTTGCATAAATACATTTCCTACAAAACCTAATTAACTAATCACCAAGTAAGCAGAAGTCTTTCCACTAGACTTCAGTGGAAGATGGTTCAAGGCCCCAGAAAAGAATTTGTTGAACCCATGAAGTATTAGCAGTCTGAAGGAGAATTGGTAAATAAACAAGACAGAAGTATAGATTTTTTTTAAAAAAATATTTGCTTTTTTTTTCCACTCAGGCTGCTGTTTCCTGAGCCAATTTTCTTAAAAAAAAAAAAAAATCTAAAGATTTCAGATGCAATTATCTACATCACAAACCTATTTTCTTGTTAAGCACATGTAGTTCTTAAGGTCAGGCAACTTTCATCAGTGTATTTGTAAATTACTTGATACACATGCACATGTCAAATAGTTCAAAGCCAAATGGTGCCATTTTTTATCAAATGAAAAACAATACATAAATATTCTAATTCAAATGAGTTGTGTGTTTATGAACATATAGAAGCACTTGGGAAAATAGAGACATAGTGGTTGTGTCTTATATGACTAAACTCAAAGTCAGGTATTATCTAACACTCTTACCATTTAACTTTTCAGAGCAGATTTTATTGCATTATTTTTCATTACATAAGATTTCTCTTGTGGAGGTTGACAGGAGCATCACTGTTTTCATTAGAGCAAAATGACAGTTAAGGTGAGAATTAATAGTTCATTCTTTTGAGAATGAATTGTGATGTGTAGGTCTTTCCAGGGAAGTCAATGGGTCTGTTAATTCTATTTTATCACTCTATATGTCATATCTTCTGCACTCACTTAACAAAGAAAAAACAGAAAAATGAAATTAAAAGAGTAACTACAGGAACATTTCCCCAGTATACTGCTTTATATATACATACATATATATATATATATATATATATATATTCAAAGGAACAAATATTAAGTGATTTCTACAGTTCCCCTGTGAATTTGGTGCTCTGGCACTCTCACTGACACACTCAGCTCTGCCACTTAGAACCTTCCTTATGAAAATGTGCACTTTAGTGCTTATTTTTCTAAGGTGACACCCCTCCATCTTCAAGCAGCTATACCTCCACAGCTATCTTGCATATGTATGGGGAAATATATGCAAAAAATTTTCCAAACTGCTTGACTGATGAAGAGTTTCTGCAGAGCAAACCAGAGTCTAGCATGTCACCATCTTGACCTGGTTCTGACTCTGCAAAGAGGCCAATGTGTGGTGTCTCTGTTCTAACTCCTTCTTTACCTATTGTTAGATATTTAAAATGAGTGTCTTTATATTATACAAATACGCCTCCCAACTCTGCAGTTTCTCTTGTAAAGAGAAATAATAGCAGGAAATAATAGCAGGGATTCTTTAAGAGACCGCCTGACAACACAATCTTTGCACATTTGAGTCCTAAAGAACTTGCTGTCCAGTGATCTCCCTTTCACACTTACTTTAAGTTCTTCTGTTGTACCTGAGACACTTGATGAGACTCAGTCACATCATTCTTACAGCTGGGAGGACTTTTTTATGTTAGTCAGTTTTATACTAGTGGAAATTTAAACAAAAAATATGATTAAACTCCTTATTTCAAAGTATATGGTATTTTTCAAGGTGTATCCAATGTAGTTCAAGGTATACCAAAATTATCTTTGATCTGAGTTTGCATCAAATGTTAATCCAAAAGGTATTAGTTGTCTTTGATTTGTTTATATACTCCTGTTAGCTCAGGAGCAGTGCCACTTTTGATTTCACAAGTCTGGATATTTGCTGTTGATGCCAAAAAATTAATTTAAGAAACATATCAGGGGGAAAAAAGGGTAGGTCTGCTTTTAAACTGACACCTATGAGAAAACACATCAAAATCAAGAACAGTAGTCTTCCTAGTTTCTCTACACATTCCCTAAGTTGCTGAGTTTCTAGTACAAGGTAATTTAGAGAATTTTCCAATATGGGATACCAATCGTGTCTAAAACACTGTATTTTTTGAAAACATTAAATTCATATGCACTAAACAAGTTAGATTTTTTTTTTGTAATTTTTTGTGTGTGTGTTTGCCATTCAGACTTCTTTTTAATGAAAGGTTAACATGGAGGTAGATGTAAAGGAAGATGTGAAGGCCTGGAAGACTATCTTATTGATAGATTTTAAAATATTTACCACAGGAGCTAAGAAACTGCACCCTGACATATTAAGAATAACATGAGCCATTGAACACACTTCAAATAATGGGTCCTTGTTATACAACTATAACTGTGCATGATGTGAATACATAAAAATAGGATCCGGACTTTAGCTGAATCCATAATATAGGCTCATCATCAAAACTGAGGAGTGAACCACTCTATTTCTTTCTTCAAACTTGGTACTTCTCTGAAAGATCTTCCTCCACTATGGCAAGAAGATTAAGCTCTCATTAACATCAACAAACCTCTGGTAACAGACATTAAGAATTGATTTAAAAGCCCAGCCAAATTAAAACCTTCTTGCCTCTCCTTTGTCATATCTAGTCTTATGCAGTCTTCATGATTCAACACCAGATTCTACCTTTTCAACAGTCTTCAAAGAAAAATACAGAAGAAGAATGATTGCTTTAATCCTCAGGCTTGCTTCTGCTCTCTACAGTGACTTCCCTGGGGAGGGTAGCTGCATGGGTGGAGAAGTGATGATTTCAGTGGAGGATACTTAGAAAGTAAATTAAAACCCTAACTGTTCTTTCATTCTTTGTTTGTACTGTGTAGCTTGCATCTGTCCCATGATTAACAACCTCCAGCCCCAAGCACAAATCTGGAAACATCATTGTTGTCTTTGGGCAATCATACAGAATATGATGAATCTGGCAATTTCTCAAGTAAGTGTCCAGTCTTGTCCTACAGAAGTGTCACTAAGGGGTACTTCTAATGGCCCCATGAGCATAGAACCCATTAGAAATTAATGCATTCTAAGGATAATTTTTCCCTTATGAAAAGAAACAACCAAAGTGCTATCATAATATCTGAAAGATTTATGGTTGAATCTTTCCCTCATTGTTTTATTCTGTGAAGAAAATCAATTTAAAAATTCAGTGATATTTTGTGAGACAACTCTGTGCATTGCTTTAGGATTGCTCCAGTGTTTTTAAGAGTAGAGAATAGGAGAGCAAGCGCCTTCAGAAAGCTCATTGAGGTCCAGGACATAAGGCTAGGCAGAGAGCTTAGCTCAGTGGGCAGCAATTTCTAGATGAAGAAAATTAAGATCCTTAAAATGCCAGATCTATTTCTGTAGCAAACATCTCACAGTAGCTGCTGAGAACATTTTTGTGGTGTGGTGAAGCTCTCTGTACCAGACTGGTACAGTTTTATCACACTGATTGGTGCTTAGTTCTGTGTCTTTAGTCTTATCTTTAATATTCAGGCTCCAGGGCTTTGGCCAACATCTTTCAGGAAGTCAAAAATATGAATTCCCTTTGTACAGAGCAAAATAAATCAATACAAATGGAAGTAAATTTTAAAATCTATAGAAAGTTGTGTTTGCACATGTGCAAGTACCTGGATTGTCCTGATGAAAACTTATCTGTCTCCGCAAATGTTGAGTCTGGGCTTAGTCCTGAATACCTCATAGCTGGCAAAAGAAACAAGGTTTCTTCTGTCTACATACCTGTCAATTTCCTTGGTATCCATCCAACAGAAAAGAAGTCCACAGTCTAATTTTCCTTGCCTTTCTTCACCTTCTTTGTTCCTCTGGATGCTGTCTGTAAATGAAAATGGGAAAGGGCTGTCTGTTTTCAACTGCCAGTAAAGCTGATCACATATGAGCCTGGCCCCAAGCAGCTGAACCTTGATATGTCTCTAGTCCTTACAGGTGAAAGTGAGAGCAAAGGAGAGCAAGCTCACTTGCACTACCTCTCTATCAGTAATTCTTGCCAGGGTTGTTTCAGCTGCAGTTAGCACTCCCATCACATAATAGCCACACAGCAATTTCTTCTGATCTAATGTACGCAAGGCCCCTGAGCATAGTAGTGCTGATTCCTCCTCTTTTCTGGGACAACTATCATTACCTATTTGCCTATATGATCTCTATATGATTGCTCTGCTTCATTACTCATTTTGCAGTTGGATTTCAAAAGAGAAAGCCTGTTAATAAATCTTAATCTAATGAATCATTCAAGTCATCCAGACGCTTGGCTGCTGGCTCTTTTCTCATGTTGACCATTTTTCACAGTACTATTTTATATATTAAGATATTTTGGTCTGTGAATTGTAAAAGGTTGCTAAGCAATGTATGTATTTATCCCAGAGGAAAAGGATACTACTTTAAAATATTCCCTTAGTTTAAAATGTGTTTGCATTTAGGAAAGAACAACAAATAAACAAAAAAACCCCTCTCTTGTCATTTGGTAACAAAAATTATATTTGATGGTCGGTGATTTATTCTTTCAGCAACAATCCTATTTCTTTGATTATGTGTTAGTTTAGTCTAATACCTTTAGAAGAATTATTTCCCTAGACTGGAAAGTATTTGCAGATGAGGAACACAACTCTTATTTTAACCACTTTATCTACCTTTCTTCTCCCTCCTTTTCTCTTAAGCATAGGTTGTGAAAAAGCAAGTATCTCTGATATTGCATTTTATCATACACAACCCAAGCAATAGGATCCAACTTCTTAAATACTTACATATCCAGTACTCAGTTATTTTCCAGATTATTAGAAATGCAGTATATCCTCCTATATTGGTGTCTGCATTATGAAAGTCTGAAGCACCTCTGGACATATTTTCTCTAAGCAGTGGGGACATGCGGTAATTAGAAGAATCAGACCCAGTGGTATATTGGAATGCATTTTTCTGGGTTATTCTGTGCATGTTTTGTTCATTTCACTCTTGCTATCTTTGCCCTGTCTCATCCTCTGAGATTCTGTATTCACTTAGGAACCAGAGGGACATTCCATTTTTAGCATTTTTTTTTTCAAAATTCTACAGCTGATGAGCAAGAAAGTAGTAATTCATATAGGGTTACTAAAAAATGAAAACGAAAAAGAATTTGTAAGAAAAAACCAGCTCCCTATTTTACTTGACTGGATGTACTGTGGATTTTTTGGAAGCAGGTTGTCTTTTAAAGAGCACTGGCATTAGGTCTCATTACTGCTTCCACTTACTCTTAATTTTTGTCAAAT
>JAOXXN010000446.1:34580362-34591391 GCA_026770055.1 Myrmophylax atrothorax
AATGGCAGTAAAATAAAACAAAGAACCCATTTGTCATTGTCTCCACTCATAATCTTTCTAAAGCTGCAGTGGATGGTACGGTACAGGGAGCAGTACAGCTGTGAAAGCAAGTTTGTCAAGCTTGGTAACAGTGGCACACAGGAAGTACATGGGGGGGTGTCTCTGATCTTGTGAAGCTTCTTGAGCCATTTACAACCATTTTCAAATGTCACTTGGAGTTTTCTTGAAAATCAAAATTGGCTTCCCTGGTCAAATGAGGGTACAAGGAGTAAGAGTGATATTTGACATTTTTCCACAGAATATTTCCGTATAGAAGGAGCTTTATTTTCAAACCCCACCAATTTTCTTAATTCAAAACATTTTGTCCAGCTTCAGTGGTTGTCTGATGTGCTACTATCAGACTTAATACTGTAGGTGAGCCTGAATTCCAGCACGTGTATCAAGGTCACACGACTTAATACAGGCAATCAGCTCTAAAGTTTCATATACTCCAGGACTTGATGGCAGTGTTCCAATAGGAAAGAAACATGCTGCCTGTTACTGTGTTGGATCCCAGATCCAGCACTCAGGTCATAATTGATATATAAAATTTAGGCTCAAATTTGCCTTTGATTGCTAATTAGCTGTCCTTATCCAAATATCTGGTTGTGTACTCATCCCAAGTTCTGCTCCAGAAGATCCAGTCATAGTATTTCTTCTAACCAAGGTCAATTTCCTGTCTGCTTCTTAAACAAGTGTGGAGTTTGGCATGGAGGAGATGATCAGGTTTATTATCTGCAATTTTGTTTCCATGTTCTTTTTGGTCAGGAAGAGATGATGCCATAAAGATGTGGGGCAGTTAATGCCCAATCCCTGCATATCCTAGAAGCCTCAGAGGGATTATACCTCTAATTGTATCTCCAGGCAAGGCACTTCACTTGTTATTGATTGATTCAGAAAACATAAGGTAAAAAAAGGGAAAACAGAAAAACCAAAAAACAGCCAGCAAAACACTTTCCTGATTCATTTTTTTTTCAGAGTGAGTATCACATTCTATTCTGTTTCATCAGAAGAAATCTACTCCCCAGTGAATCCTTATCCCCCCCAAAATGGAGTTGTTGTGTTTTATTTATGTCACTGAGAAAAGAAGCTGGACCTCTCTGACTAGAAGATACTTTATATTTCAGTGGAGTTGTTAATTCCATTGGGGACAGGGCAGTTGATTGGCTGAATTAAATTTACAGACGCAAAGAGAATTTTACATTGATTATGACCTAGGCCTGTAATAGATTTTGATCTCTGTTTTTCCTTGTCTATTTGCACAAGTCTGCAACAATTATAAATACTGTGTTAAATCTATCAGACTTTGAACACTGGCTTTTTTCAAACAGGTACTGAAATAAACTTACCTTCGTTTTCCTGTCAAGTATTTCAAAGTATTATTTCTTTTGTATTCATTACAATGAATTGCTTACCTTTATTGTCTGATTTTTTAAAAAGTTCTAGAGTTTTAAATAGATAAATTAGAGGTTTGGGTTTTTTCCCAAGAGTTCTATAACTTGATTTCCAAGGGTCATACAAGGTCATTTTTATCTCTATGTGTGGACTTGAAAGGGATGGACACAACTCCCTCCCCCTCCCAAAACCCCCAAATTTTTAAGCTACTACCATGTATTACACACCAAATCAGTTATTATTGGATCAGAAGCATCTTGTCTGTGAGTGTGTGTAGAGGCAGGGCTGGGCTGGGCCTGCCCAGAGCACATGAACTGTAGTCACATGGCCACAGGAGCCTTGTGGCTGAGCTGGCAAGGTGCGCCTGGTAACCTGACCACACCTCATACCCTGGAGCCTCTAATTAGCTGTGGCACCTTCACTTTGGCTAAAGGGACACTGAGTGGTCAGTGAACCAAACGTCTTGCCTGGAGGGAGTGGCCACAGTGGCAAGAGCATAAGGATAAGGAGGCAGCGCGAGGTCTCCACTGTTGGCCCTGGTGTATTCTCCTCAAAGCAGTCAACATGTGACCTTCTGAGTGATAACTATGTCTTTTTCTCTCTTTATTCTTTCTTCTCTTAATATCTCTTCCTTTATTCTCTTCTTTGTCTTGTGGGTAACCTAAACACCTATTTTCTGTATTTAACTTAAGTTGCAAGTACCTCGCTTTAAGCATCATGGAGTTTGTGTTTGCTGAGTGTTAACAAAGGTTCTCTATAGCAATGCTTGCTAATCCTGGTAACTTGTTGTAATGCTTTGTGAAGTTGCATGTTTATCTCTGTAAAACCGTTTTTGCCAAAACACCTATATTATCACCAAATTAAAAGAAAACTCTTAGAGAATAATGTGTAGTCTTTCTCCAGATATTAACTCAGAGTACCAAGGAACCAATGGCTTTACAAGGATTTGTGTAGGCAAAATCTCTTGAAGCCTGACATTAAGATGCAACACCTGGTAAAGTTGGACTGGGTTGTAACAACAAGGTTAACCAAATTTGATATACTAATGAGATCCTAAAGCTGCACATGAGTTTGTGGAAAGCTCTATGAGGAAAAGCACAAAGTGGCAGCTGCACCTGTGGGAAGTCTCTGCTATTCCCCTAAACATTGGTACATTCACAATAGTGACAACAGGAAATCCTAAGAGTCTCGGTAAATTTTGCTATCCATGAAGCTTTGAATTTCTCTCTTCTTCTTCCTTATAGAATATACCTGCTTGTAGATGTTTCAAGGATAAAACCCATGCACCAAAACAGCCAGATTGCGCCAGATGTACCCATAGCTCAATGCAATCCATATTTAAAATTACTCATGAGACCTTATGGCAGTACTGTGAGTAGGGTAAAAAGTCGGAAAGCTCCACTTAAAATCTATGACAAAATTCCCTGTTGCATTAATTGTGCCATAATTTTTCCCCAGAGAGTGAAGGGCAGAATTTCAGTGAACATTTGCTGGAAGATTAACTTGTAATCCCCTCTGAGGGAATGGGACTGATTGCTATTACAGTGCATGTTTTTACATTAAGCTACTTGTGCTAAGAAGAAAGTAAGGCATGGAACCATCCCAATGTACAGTAAAAAGGCCAGATTTTGTTCCTAATTTTAGAAAGAACTTGGAATTGATTTGGAGGAACTGCTCTGCAGTGTAAATGGGACCAGCCACTGGGTCACACTGAACACTTTTGTGTTAATGTTGCACTTTATGAAAAGGACAATTGTACTGAGTTGTACAACACAGAAAAATTTGCCAGTCTCTTTTGGTGGAACAAAATGGAACACATGAAAATGACAATTTAATTATATGTATATGGTGTTTTCAGCAGCTGATGGCACATCCTGTTGTGAGTTATGTACAACAAAGTGCATGCATATTTTGGGTAGCTTAGTAATGTGGAGAAGGAATGAAATGCATCAGGAATGTGATTAATTAATGTCTTTTGGATGGGATGGACTACTCACTTAAAATGAAAACCTCTTCTCAAGTTGCAGGACAAATAGTCACTAGTGAGTTGCACTGTACTCAGCAAGCAAAAACATATTACAATATTAGCAGAGGTCAAGAGAGAAAGTTATGGAGGGCTTCAGCCTCATTAACAAGGGAATGGGTAAAGGCCAAAATGAACAATTTAAATATATCATAGAAAGAGAAACACACTACTTTGATAATCCCAAGCAAGAGAAAATACATATGGTCATGAAGCAATATTGTGAATATGCTGAATGTCTCTTAAAATCTCAGGCTGCTGTACATGTATGTATAAAATATACAGACAACCAAAGGAACCCTCTATCATCTTGTCCAACATCTTGCTGTTACCTGCAATCAAACTAAACAATTTCTTTCACAATCTGCTCAAAGGTTATCTTAAAATTTAATAGTTATTCTCTTGTCATCCATGAACATGAAAAAGCAATTCCAAGGCAGCTGAGTTCAGGGAGGACTGCTCCAGTATTCAGAAAGGGTCTTAGCCTAGTTTCCATCCTAAATGCATTCATGGGCTTTTTGTGACCATTTGTCAAACAGCAGACTTCAGCTTAAATATTTTCTGTCCCATTGATTTTTCTTGGAAGGCACTTAGATTTTTGCTCATCCTTAATTTTGCAACAAAATAACCCAAATATCCTAATTTAGGCTATATATATGCCTTTATCCACCTCTCTCCTTACAACCTCCATTGTTTATTCTCTTTCTTGTACTGCTCAGCTTTCTAAGTCTTTTGCCTCTGTCAGTCCTATTGTTATTAGAGAAGTTTCATACCTTAAGCTGTGGAGTTTCTGGGCTACCGAGAAAACACAGACTAAAGCACACTTTTTAAGCTACTGCCAAACCACACCTTCAAGCAACAGCCAGACAAGACACTATTCAAAAGAAAAACAAAAACATTCACTTATCTCAAGGAGTAAGGGCTGTTCCTTTCTAAGAATAATGTCCCATGTATACTCTTCTGTTCAATGTTTCCAGGAATTCCCTGAGCTACAGTCTTGCTGAGCATTTGGTATGAATTGCACCACAGATAACATCTTTCCAAAATTTTTTGTAAAGTCTGCCTTGGTGAAGAGGCTTTACACTTGTGCAATATTTATTGATGGTTCTTTAAAGAATTATTGATGTGATTTTGTGCTTCTCTGTCAATCAGGGTAGTTCACAGAATGGGTCCTGTAAAATAATTTGAAATCATCAGTTGTTTTCCATAGTTAGAAATAAACTGATCTTTGATTCTGTTCAACATCTAAACTTGAAAAGAAAAAAAAAAAGCTGAACCCAAACCCAATAGAATCATTTGGACAAGGAGTTTTGACATTAGAATTTAAATTTTGGATTTTTTGTCAACTATTTCTGTGCCAAAATATGCCTTTCTATTTTTCTAGTCACTCTTTCTCTTTCTCTCTTTCTCTTTCTCTCTCTCTCTCTCTTTTTTAATGAAGTCAATGCAGGAAAAAATAGAAGAAATAAATTAATTTCTCAAGCACACTAGCTAGGTATACCTTGTCTTATATGATGTTTAATTAACTACTGCTCTAATAGTTAAAAGTGAAATTATTAACTTTGAATATTAAATCTAATACTGAGGTATACAAATTTGAGAAAATAGATAAGGCCAAGATATGATATACACATATAAAATTTTGATCCAATCTTATTCTTGTATTGACAAGAGTATATTTGCTTAGTCTTTCAAGCTGTACTTATATAATTTGATTTGAAAAGTGGATGTTCTCATTAGCATTTTTTCAGGTATGTATTGTTACAGAAAGACATTGCCTCCCATGCTAGTATTAAAATTAAATTCAGCCACTTTAAATCTGGGATACAGTCTGAAGAAATTATTCAGAAAACTCAGGGGAGTGACTATTACATTAGTAGACAAAGGAATCTGATGAAACAGTTTGGTTAAATATGTGCTACTTACCTTAAAAATATAAACTCCTCCTTTTATCTGTACATCTCCACTGATGTAAGGTTACAGATGATTTCACTTAAAGTGTTTTAAACTGCAAGGGATAAAACTGAGAGCCCTTAACATTGATTAGGGATCTTCCTTAGACATCTTTTCTTATGATTTTTCGAAAGGCAAAAGACAAAAGGGCTACTTTAATGATAATTGTGTGTCCTAACTTCCTTATGATTCTGTTGTAGCAATTTAATACTTACTGCTTCTGTCTCCTGTTGGACAATGTGCAGCCCATGGTTCATCCCTAACAGTACCAGCCTACCTTGCTGCCATTTCCCAATGTGCTCTGGCTGACTATGCTTCATTAGCACTTAAGAGCTCATCACCTTTTCTTAGTTGAGCCAGCTTGTGACTCTGTTGGCTGAACATTTTTAACTTCATCTGGTAAAACACAGTTGACAACTCCCTTTTGAGTTACCTGCTCTGTATATTAAGGACTGCATTCTGCTCTATTTTCCTTCACTGGGTGAAGGGGTATACACAAGGGCAGAATTTGGCCCTGAAAACAAAAGAAGTCTTCAGGGGGAAAAACTGTCTACTCTTGTTTAAGCTCGTATAGGGCAGTGGCAAGGTGCTGCTCCACAGTCCTGCTCCTTGTCACTCCTCAGCAGACCAACTCATTTGCAACCAAGGAGAGTATAACTCCTGCCACTGCTGTGAGGTTGAGATTAAATATTAAGTAAATGCAGTTTCAGGTTGCTGGCCTCAGGGAAGCTACAGAGGTGTAAATGACAACAGGACTTGTTCCTCACAAGTCAGGAGGAGTCTTGTAAAGAGGAACTGTCAACAAGATTTTGGCTTAAGTATTGGTAGAATTGTCAAGATAATGTTCATCATCCGTTTTTCTCCTGTCACCGCTCAGCAGCAGAGTTATTTCAAGTACTTTGTAACCTTCACTGCTGCTGCGAGATCACTATTTACATCTGAAGTAAACAGAGCTTTGTAAGCCTCAACGGGTTTCAACGGGGCATCACTGAGAATCAAGCATGGCTGGTAGTGTGAACTGTCAGTATGAGCTTCTCAAGTCCATCATGCCTTTATGCAGAATCCCTAACTGCTTCAAAGACAGTGAGGCAGGCTGAAAGAAGTGCATGCAAGGTCTTTCCTTCAAGAGACTGTTTTATCCTTTGCATTGCTACATCAAATACTCTTGTGCCCATGGCAGAGGAAGTTAGAGGCAGAAAGAAGTGTTGTGGTTATTGTTATAATTTTGATACAAGCATAATTCAGTCTTTCTTTGCTTTTTTATAAACCTACACGAAATTAGTATTTTATTCCACTAAAATTATCCAAAAATTGGTATAACATAACAATGAGTTTAGTAGGGAAAGGAAAGAGAAATTCAGGCAAGTTCACCCAGATTTTTCACTTGCACTTCCCAGGGAGATGCTGGAAGAAAGCAAAAGCATTTTATGAGTTCTTGAAATGGGAATTTCTACAACACAGAAATATTTTCAGAAAACATGACAGCTGAAAATTCTCATATATAAAATTCTAGCCTTCCTCATTGCCACCTGGATTCTGAAGGCAGTAGAAAACTATGTACTGAAGATGAAAATTATGTAGTTTCTCAAATGAACCAGGAGCTGTAGATTAAAAGACACAGATACAGTGTCCTTTCTCAGATTGTTTTTGTCTATATGTCCTATATTGCCTAAAGTATTGGACATTTGCAATTTATACTGAATATGAAATTGTTTCAAGGCTCAAGTATAGAAAGACAGGCTGAATCAAAGCTACTAAAATGTTTAAACAAACCAGCGGAGGACTGGATTTGCTGATTGAATGCATCTAACCAGTGTGGCAATAAACATTATTAAACATATTACTAGTCTTTCCTTGAAAGAAATAATAATTCTGGATTTTCTTTAAGGAGCTTTTTATCAGGCAATATGTAGGTTATTGCTCTGCATTAGCTGCTCAAATCTTTAGGAAAAACATAGGTTCTTGAGTATTTACCAGAAGCCCAAATAGAAGTTTGAAACACTGGCCAGGGCCAAGGGACCAGAATAGGTGGAGTGAATTATTTCCACACCCCCCACCCCCCTTGCCAAGAATTTTCATATTTTGAGCTGTTTAGGAACTTCTGGTTTTAAGGAACAGTGTTATTTTTGTGCACAATGCAGGAGTTATTGAACTAAAATAAAGGGCACACCCAGTGTTATATGTTGAACTAGAATTTTGCCCACTCATAAACAAGTGCACAAAAACCACTGGGAAATGGGCAATTAGAGCATGCATCTCAGCATCACTGGTTTGAAACGCGAGTTATTCAGTTAGCTGTGTGTTTGAAATAAAGTATTGTTCTACCTAGTGTGTATGTAAATGTGAGTAAAACAGTGAAAATATTTTGGATTATAAATCCACCTCTAGAATTTCTCTTCTGAGCTGTGCTAGCAAGTAAGGCGTCTTTATTTTTTTCACCTAAAAAAAATAGATTGGGTCCAAAGAATTACTATGTGGGGATGTTTAAAACTGTAAATTAACACCAATTGACAAGACTAAGTTCATTCTAACCCTTCATCCAACTTTTTAATGTCAACAACAAATATTTCAGACACAAACATATGTCAGTAGCTCTCTGTTTAGGTGTAACAAAGTCTAAAATACAGATGCCTGGTCTTAGCAGGCCAACCTCAGCTGATCACTTGGATTCCCAATGCACATAGCAGATAGATCAAGGCTGCCCTGAAAGGTAGTCCATGAAATTTGTGCTAAGCAGACAGTCATCTAGTATCAGTCCTTAGCTTGCAAGTACATGAGAGAGTATGAAATCACCACTGTGTCATAGTCTATGAATAAACAGACATAGCATTGGATCCAGCTAAAGATTCTCTCCTATGAGACAGCCTGAGAGAGTTGGGGGTTGTTCAGTCTGGAGAAGAGAAGGCTCTGTGGTTACCTTATAGCATCATCTAGTACCTTAAAAGGCCTTACAATAGAGCTCGAGAGTAGTTTTTTACAAGGGCATGTAGTGAGAGGAGAAGAAGGAATGGATTTAATCTGAATAAGGTTACACTTAGATTAGATATTAGGAAGAAATTCTTTACTGTGAGGACCAGAGAAATTGTTTATGCCCTATCCCTGGAAGTATCCAAGACCAAGTTGAATGGGGCTGAGAGCAGCCTGGTCTAGTGGAAGGCAGTTTGGAGCTAGATGATCTTTAAGGTTCCTTCCAAACCAAACTATTCTATGATAATTCTGCTATTTAGGCAGAGGGCTAGCTGACCTCCAGAACACATGAAATCATGGCTTGAATTTAGGGCATATGTGTCACAGGCAGGGTACAATTGACTGTACATAAATAACTACATGTAGGTGTCTAGAAAAGTCTCATGCTCCTTTTCAGGCTTTAAGACTTATGCAATGTCAGCCGGTCAGCTTCCTGTATCACTCTCTTGGACATAGCAAAATGCATCTCATTTGGATTTTATCAGTCAGCTTTTTCCAAAATTTTTTATTGGAATGCTTTTGAAAGGGAAAATTAATCAGAACTCTTGACTCTTTCTAAGTTTCTTCATTCCAGCGAGAAAAAATTTTGATTAAATAAGATCAACTCAATCTGATTTTGATAAAAGTACCACAACTTCATGTTAGCACTTTAATTATGGTATGAGTCCCCTCACATTATGTTTATATTTTCAATATTTTCAACAGCACAGGCAAGACCACTTATCCTAGTGTTCTATTTGTATCATTGACAGGACATAAGTGTCCTTCTGATGTGATTGAGATCTGATTTGCACCAGATGTGATTTCATATAAAGTGTTCATACAGAATCACATCTGCCAGTATATTTTATAGCTATCCGATTTCTAACAATCTATGCTGACAAAAAACACTTTATAACATTACTTTCAGGCAATTTGCAAGCTTAAAAAATTATCTTCTAGGTTAAGCACTTAAGTGAATCATCTATACGCAGTTAAAAATGGACTTTCTGGCAGCAGATGTAATTTACTGCTAAGTAGAAGTTCAGAAACATTAGTGAGGAAAGACAATGTTTTTTCTGTAACTGCGATCCCACCATGATACAAAAGTACTCTTCTGGGACAGCTTTTAATTTAAACCCAAAGAATTTTTGACTTTTATCTTCATAAATTTCCTCTTCTGTTTTCATTACTTTTGAAAATTAAATGAGGAGGGAAAAAAAGAGAGAAATTTTTGATTGACGTGATGATTCCTGTTAATTTAAATTGGTGACATTTCTGCTTTTGCTGTGTTAGTGTAAAACCCCTCCTGGCTTCATTAAGACTGACATTTAATTTCCTAATTGGGAAAATGCATTCTTTATAAAACTATATTTGCCAGTTATACTCCAAATATTTGCTTTACTTTGAGGATCGCACTAGTGTAAAAGATACGCAAGGAAGACATTGACCTGATGGAACAAGTCCAGAGAAGAAGTCCTAAGTTGATCAGAGGGCTGGAGCACTTCTACGAAGACAAGCTGAGAGTTGAGGCTGTTCAAGCTGAAGAACAGAAGGCTTTGGGGAGATCTTATACATCTTTCAGTATCTAAAGGGGGCTTAGAAGAAAGCTAGAGAGGCACTATTTAGAAGGGCATGTAGTGATAGGACAAGGGGAAATGCCCTTAAGCTGAAGGAGGGTAGATTTAGATTAGATATTAGGACAAAATTCTTTACTATAAGAGTGGTGAGGCACTGAAACAGGTTGCCAAGAGAAGTTCCGAACTCACACATCCATGGAAGTGTTCAGTACCAGGCTGGATGGAGTTCTGAGTAGCCTGATCTAGTGAAAGGTACCCTGTTGATGGCAGGGGATTTGAAACTAGACAGGCTTTCAGGTGCCTTCTAACAATAAGCATGATATGATTCTATGATTCTGTTCTATGATATTCCATGTAGCTAGTCTGGATAATTTCATTAAAGACAATAAAATACTTCAAAACAATGTGAGCTAGTAAGAGATGTAAAGATGGCTGTGGTCTTGGCTGACACAAATCAGAATGTATTCAATGACATCAATGTTGTTTGGCTGATTTTTTTGTAGTTAGGTATCTCACTTATAGAGGATAACAATGGACAGTAGCTTGCAGTAATTTCCTGTATAGATCATACATGAGGAATTAATGTGATTATACTTGTCTACTTAAACTAATTTGTCTTAATATTCTCTTATTTTCTTTCAGCTTTGATCTGTTTTCTGTGGTTGTTGTGGGGATTTTTTGTTTGTTTGTATTTTCACGTTCCCCACTCATCCCCAGTATAAGCATTTACAAAGGCACATCTTTTTCTGATTTTTTATCTCCTTAAACTGTCACCTTAGCCCTGTGAACACAGACACTTCGGAAACAGGTTAATGGAGAAAGATATACAGGTTACCTTTAGAAGCTTCTAAGGTGCAAACCACAATGGTCTGACACCACTCCCTCACCCCTCCACCCCTTCCCAGGGGTGTTACAACTTTTATTACTTCTCTAGTAATTTGCATATAAGATATTTGTCGGGATCGAAATTCAACTTCCAGCAGAGAGAAGCCTGACAAGCTTAAGCAGTAAGCCAAGGTCAACAGAGGCTGAGACAAAATCCCATCACTAAGGACAACAAGGCCTGTTGATGTTCAACCATGCTGATTAGCTG
>JAOXXN010000446.1:34595989-34614828 GCA_026770055.1 Myrmophylax atrothorax
TCAGTTCAGGAAGAAAATGACTGGCACTTATCAGATATCTTGAAGAAGATACAACACTCTAGAGTAGGCTTTCCCAGTAGCAAAGCTTACTTTTCCTTCATTATTGTACATCTGACCTTAAATAAGTACAAAAATACAAGAAGTTTGATTTTAAGAATTATTATTTTTTCTTACTAATAGTCCCAATAATCCCACTTCTACCCACACTTTACCTATTCTACATGACTTTTAAGCTCATGTAACTCCCAGGCTTGTGTGATACTTTACACCTTACTGTCAGGTAAGTGAAGAGACAGGCTTTCAGTGTGTCAGTGAACAGCTCCCACTGACTTCAGTGGGAATTCTGTTTTGCAGAGTAAGACCCAGAATCTAGAGGGATAAATGCAGCAGGAGTCTTCTGTAAAGACCATGGGTGCTTCCAGGAGCTGAGGATACTTAGAGCTTTTCAAGTTCAGCTTAGCATCTTTCAGGGCTGTGCCCTGGTACTGATGGGCAAAGTTTCCTCAGCACTGGTACTGAGACACCTGGCTACTAGCAACACATGGAACTGATGAGCAGTGAAGCAGTATGGCCTCAGAGATTTTACTGTGAATATTAAAGAAATGTTATGAGCATCAACCTGGCATAAGTCATTTATATGTTTAACAAAAAATGAACCACAAGCAGATTGTATCAAGGAAGGGAAAAATACCTTCTTAAAATCAAATAGAATATTCCTGTGATTATTTAATGGTCTGTTTTATCCCTATGACATCTTTAAAAAATTAACTGATGCCTCCAAGCATTCAAGTAATGGTGTTCTCAAAGCTGTGTTAGCCACATAATTCAGTGAAATCCAGAGGGGATCCTTAATACAAACAGAACCCTGGAAAATGCTGTGGTCAGCATCAGCACACCCAAAACTGCAGTAAAAATGGACAGAATTTACGGTATAGAGTGTTCCCACTTACAGTTAGCTATTAGATGGAATTGTTCACGTTGCCTTCTTCAATGCACCATAATATGTCAGCATTTTATTTACATCTGTATGAGAGAAATATCATTTTGGGAGCAGTTTGTTAAATAGCTGTAAATAGCATTTTTCTTACCGCCTTTGCATTGCTCTATGTAACTTTCTTTTGCTGGGGAAGCCCATGCTGCTCTGCTACCTCTGGCCCCTGCAGCTGCAGAATCCATCCCACAGTTTCTGGGGAAGGGTAGAGGAACAGGACTTTCTTTGCCTCTGCTGCATTTCTCTTCATATTGAAATCTCAGGTCCTAAGAAAGCTGGAGAAGTAAAGAGCTCCCAAATACTTTCCTCTGTATCACTCCTGCTTCTTTTTTGGTGCTCAGGATCCCCAGTATCTATGCATACGTGAACCCTTATGGCTCAGCTATATCTTATCATTTGATTTTCCCTTTCTCCCCACCTTTCCAGATGAGTTTAGTGGTTGTATTCCACATGTGCATTATTTGCCTTTCTTTTCATTTTTCATCTTCCTTTCCATTACACAGCCTTTCAGTCTCTGTGCCAGAGATCTCTTTTCTCTGCTTTTCCCATTGCCATATCCAACTTCTCAGTGGGCTGCTTTTCAGCGCAGTGTGAGGACTATCACATACATGCACAAATTGTTCTTGCCTCAAAAACAACCCTGCAAACAAACAAAAACAAAAGGTGGGGTGAAATCCATTCATTCGGTGAATGGACTTCACTGGACAAAATATTGGTATCAGCACTCTGATTCAACCACTGGGTTGTCTGTCCATAGTAACCTTACAGACATGTAAAGTGACTTGGGATGAACAACATAAAAGTAATCCTCTTTAAATTTGGTTCAAGACACTAAAAATGTTAATTTTTTTTTCCTTAGTCATTCCAATATTCTTCAACTTCAAATGGGAATGGTAACAATGACAGTGTAGCTGAAATGTATCTTCCCTCCCAAAATGGAAAAACTCACACCCTCAGAGGCTACTCTCTCAAGAGCATACCAGCATTGCCAGAATATCTTTTTTTGACTCTGGCATATTGCTTTGCAGCACTCTCCAGTTTTTGTGTTGGTCTCCTGAGCTTTGCAGTGATGAAAACCTAGAGTAGGTTATAACAACTAGTGTAAATTTTATTTATTACTAAGTTCTGTATTATTGGACTGCCTAGAGGCCATAGCCAATGCCATATCCTCTTGCACCATGGAATGTACAAATCCCTAATAAAATGTACTCACTGACCCTGAGATTTTAAATAAACAAGATACAGTGTGAAGGAGGAAAGGTATATCAGCCTTATTTACGTGCAAAGAATTGAGAAATTAAGAGGCTTACAAAGATATAAAGATCCTCCATGGAGAAGCCTGAAATGCAAGCAAGTTTCAGAGAAACTGTTTTTCTTCTTGTTGACATGTCAAATACATTTGAATATTTTGGTTTCGAAAAGAGAGAAAAAAATAAAAATGAAATGGTGGAATATGAGATGAAATGTATATATATTAGAGTAGTAGAAAAAGTGAAAATATAGATCTTTCTTAGTAAGAAAAGGCTTAATTTGTCAGCTGCTGTATTCAACATACGTCAGAGAGATGCAATCCTCTGAGCTTCTGAAAGACAAGTTTGAAAATCAATGCTTTTTGGAGCAGGACAAATGTCAGATATTTTCATATTTGTACTATATTTTTAATTTTGTTTTCATTCAACTTGGAGAGAGAGGTTTGACTAGCAAACCTTAGCCCAACCGAAAGGGTCAGTTAACCTCTAAATGTTGAGATATAACTGTGCCACCTCAACATATATCAGACAATGATGGCACATCATAGCAGGGATGTCAAGTGCCTAACCATGACTCCTAAACATGTAGATTATGAGGTCAAATACAGAATGGGAAATCAGCAACAAATTGTACCAGAAGACAAAGCTGGGATATTTTGCAGAAACCAGTGGGTATGCATATATCAAACAGAAACTGGAGCATAAACAAGAGCAGATGCCATGTTTTTCCTTGAATGACAGTGGGGAGTCTCCACTCTCTCTTGTCATTTTTCAAGCTGACAGAGAGGACTGACTCCAGATGGATCAGGTGTCATCCAGAATTACCAACAAGAAACCAGAACCGATATAGCTGCACAGAGTTCACCGAAGGCAAATAAGTCAATAAAGGTATGAAGGAAGAATTAGGCAAAACTGCTGCACCCAAATGTACATGAATGTAATTGCTGCAAAGTGAAGTAAGTGGTATAGCTTTCTGCCTGTAGAACTGTACTCCATAACATCTGTGATGCTAAAATTAATTACAGTGCAAATGACAAAAACTTTCAGCTAAGAGCCCCTGACACCAATCACGCACAAGTATTTTGTGACAGCAGTTCACTGCAGTCTGTGCCTCATCTGCAGACCAGACTCACTTTGTCTTGCACTCTTTACTTCTCTAGGATTTGGAAGAAGCCTGCTGGAGTGTTGCCGTGGCTCAACATGTGAAGTTATGCCCATGTAACTCAGGCAGAGGTGGGAGGTGACGTGAATACCCATGTCTCCTCCCACGCTGAAACAACTGACCCTCCAGGCCTTAACGGTTTAGAAACACTCATATCCCACAGGATATCCATAGCTTTATGTGCTTTATTGAGATGTAGATCTCTTAGTGAAAACTTCTCTAACAAAGGGAAACAACTGTTTTTGAAAATACAGTTTCAAAACTCTTCTCAAATGGCTACTGTGCCTGAGTATTGAGGTGGAACCAGCTGCAGTCCCAGGACACTCCTCCTCCACCAGCAGGGCTGGGGACAGAGGCAAAGGGAATTACATGCTTAAACATGTACGAGGTATGGATTACAAATGATCTGTGGGATTTGGTTTTCCAGACAGGTGATATTCCATAAAATTATTCCATAAAGTTTTCACTGAGCACAGGAAACTAACATCAAGACATTCCCTATTTCACTCCCCACCAGCTGCAGAGCTCTGACAAGGATTCCAGTGACCATACAGACCTTGCTATCACTTATACCCATAAAGAACTATTAAGTTTAATGGGACAGTATGAGTATAACTGAGGTCAGAATTTGGCCATATTTATTTTCCTCTTATGCCCAGATTTATAGCCTATAACTCTGGGAAAAGCAAAGCAAATATGAAAGCTTTTGCTTTCCTGTAGAAATGCTAATTTGGCTACATGGCTAAGAAATTGTTTAGCCTCCTTATTTTTACTCTTCATCTTAAAAATGAATAAATGACACTTCTGAGGGACAGAAGCTGGAGTTTATTAAGCTTTTCTGTAAAGCTGAGAAATCAGCCAGTCTTGTCTCTCTTGTACTACAAGAAGTTAGTGACTATCCTTATTGCATGTTATGTAAATATTGCAAGGTGAAAGACAATGGCTATATTTCTTTATTTGACATCTTCCTTAATTTAATTTTTAAAAAAGTTTCAGGCCTAAAGAAAACATTTAACTTAAGATTGATTGACTGCTTAATTTATGATGTGTGTCCATGGTTTGCTATCCTCATTTTAACAGCTGTAAATCAATGTGATATCTTATGCTGCCTGATTATATCATTAAAGAAACGAACTTGCTTTGTTTACTTTGTACTGCAGTACATTTATTAAAGATTCAGACTTTTCCTTTACAACCACAATAAAGTAAAACCAAAACACTTGTAATTCAACATTTCTCTTCTGAGACTGGGCATGTTTTAGCAGCTTCGTGTATTTAGGAGCTGTGCTGTGCAAAATTTCCTAAATTATTAGTCAAAATGAGTTTGGAAATATGAAAATAGTCAATGTTAGATTCTAATGGATGGTATTCTCAAAGTCTAAATGACTCTGAAATAACTCACAAAAATATTGCAGTAAAATATTTTGCCATTAAAGAATATCAATCCATCAGAACAAAAAATGGTCTAGAAAATACTTGATTTTTTTTTTTTTGCAAACCACTAATACAAATGAGTAAGAGTTCAGCAGTAAGTGAGTGACAACAACATCCGTAACTACCTTTCCCAATTCTCTCTTTTGTCTTTATTTAAATATTAAAATATATTTACATCAGGAAAAAAAATATGTTTCCCCCACCTGAGACTAAAAATATTCCCAGTTGAAGAACAAAATACTAATCATGTTGCCTCATATTTAGGGCTCCCACAGAAGCTACCCATGGAAGCAACCAAAACTGTGGGGAAATTTCAAATCACTGATGAAAGATGAAAACAACCAACTTTCAGAAAACCAAGAAAAATGTTATGAAATCATATGGAGATAATGAATGCTTATATGGAGATAATGAATGATATTCTAAGTTATGGGATAGTGAAAAGATTGGTGACTGAATAAAAGTGAGCCAACATACATTTATATGGATTCGACTTGTCTTATTATTTTAACATTACTTTACATGGAATTTTTTTCTGCTAAGATTTTTAAGCACATAGACTTTGGGGTTATAAGAAACCTGAATCAATCAGTATTCGAAGTAATTGGACATATTTTCATTGGCCTGATTTTTTACTTGTACTGCAGTTACAATATTTTTAATGATATAATACCTGTATGATGTTGTAAATACTGGGAACAACTTATTTACCCAAGCAAGCTAACTTGTGGAATGTTAGGGTTTGTCTTCTTTTATTTATGTGATGATTTGAAAATTGGTTTGATGATCTGTTTGCCATTGAGAGTTAGTATGAATGAGAGCAACAAAGTATATCCTAAGCCACTAGCTAAGACTATGACTTCAGGAAAATATTATGTTAAATTCTACGTATTACTCCATCTCTTCTACCTGACATGTATATCATTTCCACTTATAGGTAATGATCAGATCCCTGATTTGTTTATTCATTCTTCGAAACAGCCAAAGATACGGAGTTCTGGATTTATACGTGAAAATAAAAAAAAAAAATCTAAATTATCTGTAAATCTTCAAACTGAGCAAACCCATTTTAGCAGACTCAGTTTGATTGAATCCACCAAGACATTAGTATCTTGCTGAAAAACATAGGCATTTCCTGTTCAAACCAAACCAATACTGGATCCTTACACCTTCTTTTGTTGCTGTAGCCTTCTCTTTGAGACAGACTAATCACCTCAGACACTGTCCTCCTGAATGCATTTCCAGCCTTGAAGAATGAAAATTGTCAGTCTGGGACAAATGGCTTGACAGCACAACTTACTCATGTCGGTGACTTAACACTTAAATTTAGATTTATGGGGAACTGCGTAATTTATACTTCTCAACTTGAGGAAAAAATGCATGCTTCAGAGAGTTAGGCCCAGAGAAAAGAACAGGGATAAAAAAAAAAAAAAAAGCAAAAATCTAACAGGATTTGAAATTTTATCCAATGTTAATTATGTCTATGTGACTCAGCAATACATTATTTTTCAATCTAATAAGAATGTATATATATGCAGGTTTTATTAATTACTAGGTTCTAATAAAACTTTTCCCTAATACTTGCTTCTAGTTGGCTGTCTAAATGAAGAGCTCTGCTGGAAAAGCAGCTGGCATGCCCTTTGACCACTGATGGCATCAAAATGAACATTGCATCTTTGAAAGGTTAACTAGACTATGAAAGTACAGGCCCCTTTCAATTTTTTCAATACACTTTACATAGCCTGAGATTAAACCTCTTTGGGTCCATTAATAAATCATAACTCATTGCTAATTAAGGGTTAGGCATACCAGCAACAGTTCTGACAGCTGATATGCTACAGGTAATTAAGTCGTTCTAATTATTTTTTAACATTAAATTCATTCTCATACGACATACTTAGAATGGCTTTTTAAAACAGCTTCTGTTACTAAAGAGTTTGTTTTTTGTTAAGAATGGAGGGAAAAATTAGAATCTACTTTAAGAATAATCACATTATATTTTAGTTACTTTTTTTCTTCAATTTATGTATTTTGCAGCCTCTCTGTAACTGGAGAACTAGTCTGAGGAAAGTTGATTATAAAGGATCACAAAGTCTCATTTTTACATTATCTTATTTGTAATCTCTTCATAATTGCCTAATAGTAGAATATCCTACCAGTAGAAAGGTGAGTAGGGAGGCCTCTAATAGTTAAGGGCTGGTATTTTACTTCATAAATGGGAATACTTACAGCAGAATTGTGGGGTTTAGTAATTACAGAAGAGGCTGGGTTCAAATTACAAAAAAAAAATCATCCAAATCCTGTACTTTGCACTTCAGGAATTTAGTTGATTTCTTTATATAACACAAGAGGCCAAATGTGGCAATTATTTTCCATACCTCATGACACTTCAAGTGGTTCCAATTCAGTTATTCAATAGAAACACCTGTATGGACTCCCTTATTCAGTTCAGTTCATTTTTTTCAAGGTTTTTGAGAACTAGAGTGGAAAGGACTTTGGATAGTTGAATAGATCTAAAGCTACACATCCACAACAAACATAAAAGGGAAAAAATATGAATAGAAGAAAATAAAAAGATAATTGCTGGATGACTGAGACAGCTATTAGTTTGATTCTTGTATTAATCATCTGAGCATCAGGTTGCCAGTTTCTGGCTGTTTGCAGTTTTACATGGTAGGTTATGAACATGTATGCAAATATTTTTGTAAGTTCTAGCTTTTGAAATATTTAAATATTCATCTTGTCTTTTGAAAAATTAAAGTAACATTGACACAATGGCATATTCTGCACTCACTCTGTCTGAAAACACTGAGCCTATCTAAGCAATTAGTCATGTATTTGCAGAACATTCTCATGTTTAGCTTCATCTCTTTTCTCAATACAGTGTCATAAATTGTAAGTGAGAGAAATGCTTCAACACTCAATAACTTGCCAGGCAATGCATTTGAAACAGTGAGTGATTCATCATTTACCTCTTCAATTCTTCCTCTTAAATGCTTTCAATGTGCCTGTAAAATCCTTTAAATTGCTGGTGTCTATAGGCTTTTCACCCTGGCCTGTCTCCAGATTTCTGCTGGAGTTGATTTTCATGTCTCCTTACCTGTCATGTCTTGGTTACCTCATTCTTAGTTAAGACAATTTCAGCCATTTCACTACACTAGGTGAGGTTTTTTGGTTGTTGTTTTTGTTTCTTTGTTTTGTGGGAAGTGTAATAAATCTCAACTTTTCATCTGGAGAAAGTCCCTGCTTTTCTTTTAGGAGTTATGGCATACTTACTGTTTCAAACTGTAAAATCTTTTTAATCAGCTCCTTGATCACTGAACCTGTCTGTGCTGTTCATTTCCAGTTTCATTTCCACATCAAGTGGAGACAAATATTTCATAGTGTGCAAGCCTGCATATGGCCCCAGTTCAATTCAGTAAACCTATGCCTAAACATATGCCTAACTTCAGTGACTCAAGCAGCTTGCCCTAAGCTACTTTCATCACTAATCTCAGTCACAGGTTTAAGCCCCTTGATGAATCAGATTTAACTGCAACACATGCAAGGCAAATCATCAGAGTCCCATTAATGCCCACAAGCCAGTCAAGGATTCAGCCCAAGGGCCCCTGTGGAAAAAACTGATTGACACAATTAACAACACAGGTTTTTCCCTTTGGGTTTCCATTGCATGACTAATGTTATGCATGCAAGTCCATTTTAGAGTAATTCTTCTTCCTTTACTCTAGCAATCCAAGAGTTAGCTTGATTTTATATCATTTTCTAAGATGCTTCTTCAATCAATAAAAAGTGATGAGTGACTTAAAGAGTCACTTGGTTGAGTAGCCTGGATTAAGTTTTACCAATGCCAAGTAATAGGAATCCTGCTTCTTACATTAATTAGCTCTTCATCCTGAAATATTAATTTCTGAGGGTTATTCTAGAATCATGTTTTTAAACATTGGATCATAATCTAGTGTAAATTTTTCTTTGGATTAATAAAGTGCACAACATTCAATCAAATTATTTTTGTAATTCTGCAATCAAATGTATGGTCAGAAAGATTTCTTTTTAAACATGAACTCTACAATAAAGGCATCAAGAAACAGAATAATTCACATGTCACAATTCGCAGCATGTAGATGGCGAAAATGAACTTAGATAATGATACATACAGAGAGGGATTCAAAATGTATCAGAAACTCTGAGAAAAAACATCTGACTTTCACAAGAAATTTAATCCCTTCTGGATTGTCAATTAATCTAACACCTCTCTTTCTGGAGAAGCTGCTGGCTTAGAGTGTATGGAATAGGAAACAGGAACCAAGGGGAGGAGCAGCTGCTTCCTCATTTGGAGATATTTTTGCCTTGGAAACAAAATACTGTGAAATCCTTACCAGTCAGTTTATAGCAAAAAGATAGTGTAATAACAGCGGAACTGCCAAATCAGATCAAATCAGTGATGTGTCTGACCAAGTCTGTGTGATGGACAACTATACATGTCTAATGTATTTTTTATTAGTATTTCTTATGTTGAGGCCTTAATTAGATATCATTGGGTGAGCTCAAGAAATTAAGCTAATATTTCTCATGTAAAGCACTTTCATAGGCTGGATTTTTAGTATTTCTTTATTTTGTAATAATAAAGCATAATAGAGGGAGGAAAAAAACCCAACTTGATTTACATCTTCATATCCTTATTTATCAAATGCCAGCTGTAAAGAAAACCAAACAAACAAACTCTTGTGTACTCATGTGGGGCTGGAGAAAATGCGAGTTTCTGTATTCTGTAACCATGAGGGTTTTTATAAATGCTTGAATCTGTCATTTCAGCACCTAGTCAGGTCAGACCATTTCAATACTGTAATAGTGGCATGTTTTGCTGTCCCTTGAGCCCTGCTAGTGACAAAAGCATCAATAGCATTCCATGCCCGGCAAACTGGGTAAATGTTTTAGGACTTTTTTCAAAGTAGATTGGAGTACACTTCTCAAAGACAGGTAGTACTTTTGTCAAGGTGGGGCTGACAGTGAAGTGTTTGCTAATGGTGGCAGAGTATGCAAAACTTGGGAGAACCATCTTATTGCTGTAAGTCTGAAGAAAAAATCAATTTTTGTCTCTTTTACAGCTTTTTACTGAAAAGAACAATTATAAATTTGTTATTAAGCTGAACTCAGGTTTTAAAAGAAGAATTTCACACAGTTGGTGATTTTGTGTTTGGAAACACCTCAGGTGAGGGGTTAAGATAGAGAGAGGCAGAGAGGGTGCAAGACTCCCCACTTCTGCTCTTGTTTCAAAAGCAGGTATGAGGGCTCTCAAAATCTTATGTCTCCTGGGACTCCTGTTTAAGCATGCTGGCAGACAGACCTTTACAAGCTCTGAAGGAAGACCTACTCCCAGGGGCCCTCCAAAGGTTCAGCCTGGGGCTGGGTGATCCAGTGTAGAGTAAGAGGTGTCCTGCATCAGTATAACAAATAAAATCCCAGGTCTGAAAGTCTGAGCTCTGCAGAGCCTTGTTCCACCTTTCCACTGCCATCTAGTCACCTTGGCTTTCTCTTGTTTTTTTCTCTGACTAAGAAAGGTTGGGTTTTGAAGGCAGAGAAAAAAAAAACCAAAAAATCAAACAAACTAAAAACTCACATAGTTGAACAAAAGCATCACTGATCCCTCATATTTGCTCTTTAGTTCAGGACACATAACCTGACACAACTATCTATTTATTCTCTTTGCCTTTAAGTGGTGATGCAAACAGTAATCACCTTGTTCTGAAAATGCCACATGCAACCACACACAGTACTAGACCTAATTTAGATGCATAAGGCATCAAATATTTGGCTGATTGTCTGTCAGTTTCACTGGAGTTACTTGAGATGAACACAAATGTAACAATTTTTCTTGTTGCTTATCTGCACCCTGGGTGATGCGTTGAATACTCTCAAATACTATTTGTATTATTGTCTTGGCTTAGGGCTAAAGATCCCATAGCCAGGATAGATTAATCAAGTTTGTCCTGGAGCTGGTACTGAAGGTCATCTACATAATTTGTCATTTCCCTTCATTTAACTGTAGCAAGTTATCTCTGGAAATGCCATGAAGTTGTCCTGTGAAGATACACTCACACTTTCTCTTTGCTTCTCAGGTATGAAATAGGCTCTCTGTTTATCAATTGGATTTTTCTCTTTTTTGAGAGCTGGTATATAAAAGCACTTAATCTACAAAAGAGTTGTACTTTTGTCTCTGTAAATGAGAGCTGTATTTCTTCATCATTGTTCAGGCTTTGGTACATATGGCATCCTCTCTCATGTTTTATACAAACACCAACTCCACTTCAGGGCACAGTGTCATAAAATGCTACAGAAGCAGACAGTTACACTGACAGCACCTGGGACCTTCGTTGTGTAGACGTCCTTGGAATACTATTTTCCAGTCTCTAAAAGCACTTGCAAATGTTTTAAGTGAGGATAAATTTTCATTAGGATTGCCATAACATACTTTTTACAAAGTAGTGTCATGCACTCCACACACTAAAAGCTGCTTTTTCTGCATGCTGCTGCTGCCCTGTGCTGTAGACAGCTTTGAAGCCAAGGCCAGAGAATGAGTGTCAAACTGGATGTACACAGAGAGTATCTACGTAAGATGTGTCTATTTTTCAGAAGTGTTACCTGTGTGGAGGCCTTTGCAGAGGCAATCTTGTATCTTTAAATTAGTCCAGCGGGAACAGCTCTATTTATACTTCAGGGTTATAGCCAGAATAAGCCCTCCGGTTTCTGTCTACCACCCAAAGCTTCTCTTTTTCTTGCTCATTACTTCACCACAGTATATTTGCTGTACACACTTGTCAGTGATGTGCAATGTTGGCTTTTGATGCCAGTTAAATATATATTACTGTCTTCATGTGGCATACACCAAGATTTCATGTATTAATTTTAAAGCAGTGATTTTCAAATTGATTGAAACTTAGATTTTATTTTTTTAAATCTGTAATAATAATTCATGGTATCATATGACAGGCAGTAGTTAAAACTGATTTGTTACATGGTGGGGTTTGGTTTGTTTTCTCAAAAGGAGTAGCCATGTGGAATTTGAATGTGAATCAAAAAAGGACCCATGACCTGTCTATGTTTAGACAAGACACTGATGTAGAATGAAGATCAAGACTTCTGTGAGCTTTTTTCTCCTTTCCAATTCTTGTCATACGTTTACCTAGAGTATCTGAAGGCTATGTTTTAAATGTCAGGGTTAAGTTTCCTCTTTCTGATTCAGAAAGCACGCAATGGTACACAAAAAATGCGTTATTTCCAAGCTTAAAATTGTTTAAAAGTTTTATCATGTTGAAGGTTTGCTGAGGTTTTCTTTTTTTTTTTCTGTACTCGAAGTAACAACTTATTATTACATGTCATAAATCCTTGAAAATATGTGCAAATATTACAACTAAAGTAATTTGTCTTACTATAATTCTGTCTGCAAAAGACACAAGTTTTGAAACACAGTCATAACTAGGTAAGTAATATTGACCCTAACTGCAATACATTGTACATTGCATAGTACTTATACACATATACATAGTATATACACATATGTAATTATAGCTATGTGCTACTTTTGGCTAGAGGTAGAGTTAATTTTCTTCACAGAGGCTAATAAGGGACTATGTTTCAGAATTGTGCTGAACACAGAGTTGATAATATAGAAATTTTTTACTTCCAAGGCCTTTTTTGCTTGTACTACCACTCTGGCAAGGGGGCTGGGAGTGCGTGGAAGGCTGAGAGGAGACACAGCCAGGACAGCTGATCCCAACTGACAAAAGGAATATTCTAGACCATATGACATTATGCTTAGTATATAAAGTCAGGGAGAGAAGGAGAAAGGGGGAGAAATTCAGAGTTTTGTTGTTAGCCTTCCCAAGTCACTATTACGCATGATGGAGCCCTGTTCTCCTGGAGATGGCTGGACACCTGCCTGCCCGTGGGAAGTAGTGAAAGAATCCCTTGTTTTGCTTTGCTTGCATGCATGGCTTTTGCTTTGTATACTGAGCTGTCTTTATATCAATACATGAATTTTCTATCTGACTCTTTCAACGCACTCCCCAGTCCTGCTTGGGGGGAGAGTGAGTGAGTGGCTGCGTGGTATTTGGTGGCTGGCTGGGGTTAAACTATGACAAAAAATGGATTTGCATGCCCTGCTGAAAATAGTGATGAGCCCACAGACCTGCTGTTCTGATCAAGAAGGACAACAAACATACAGCTGTCTCCCAGGCCAGACCTATCCTCAATGGCTCAGCCATGGAGGTGAGGTACTATATGAATAGTTTGCAACTCACAATGAGAGCAGCAAAAAGCATCCACTTGCCATTGCATGTCAGGAGTTTTGGCAGGAACCACAAATATACTTTCTACTAATGGTCTCAGGACCACATCACGCATATAGAAATGGAAGAGTCATTATATTCCTCCTGAGAAAAAAATGTTATAACTTTTTTTTCTTTTCAAACAGACTACATTTATGCATTGATCCTGTTTTTCTCCTGAGCATCATTTAATATTTATTTACATTGAATTTAAGATGATGTTTTATCACCTATCACTCAATCTCTTACAATCCTGTCTCTTACAGCGATAGAGAGATTTAACCCTTTGGGTCACACTCAGTCAACAAACTTCAAAGAGCAACATGCAGCTGCTTTGCTCCAGTATGAACCAGCCATGACACAAACTGATTTGGATTCTCCAGCTCCCTGCTTGGGATCAGGCAGGAGGGCTGCCAGTACTACCAAGGTTGTCATGGAATGCCAACTGTATCTCCCACCACTAGTGCTGGGGTTTTCTAACTGGGCTCAAGGCCTTAGGAAGTGTTCCTGTTCCACATAAAGACAGCAAAGAGAGGCCCATCTGGCAGCCTGATGACCTGCTGCTGCTCTGCATTTAACCTTCACTCTCACAGGGAAGAGGCCAGAGGTAACCAGAGCTCCTGCTCTGCCTGGCTACATTTTGTGAGTTACACAGTTCTACTACATTGGCCAAAAAATCCCTGATAGGGTAGAGGGGTCTTTCTTGAGGAGTAGTTAATTGAAGTCTTTCTATTCTGACAAAGGAAGCATTGGTTGAGCAAGTTAACTTTTTTCTTATATAAACAGGAAAAAAAACTTCCCAAATATTTAACCAAAAAATTTCTAAGCAGAGCTAGTCACAAGAAGATCACATTTTTTCTGATTAAGTTAATTTGTGGAGATTGTAAAGATATTTGCAGCAGTTTTGGGGCACAGATAATAATTTTTCCTATTTCTTATTTGCATTTGTGTGATTTCATTAACTCATAATTGCTTTTGATGTGGATTGCAGGAGATAAACTGTTCATGAATCAATAAGTGATGAGATTTCAGAGTCACTTATCGATTTTTGTCTCAAATTTACTGTGCATTCAATTTAATTATAGCCATTGCTCCATTTGTTTGAAAACATTGCATGCAAATATTTGTATGAAGTTTGTTCAGGGAAATTATACTTCAGTTGTTTTAAAATAAGTTATGACTTTTGAGCTGAAAAAAGTCACTGAAATTCCTGGGTTGAGAAAATAGTCATGTTAATCATTATCTGGAAGTCTTTGATCAGCTCCAAGAGCACTTGAAACTTAGAAACTAGTCTATGTAATAGTTTTCATCATTGTAGTAGAAATTCTAGGTGATTTTTTGTTTATTTCAATGGTTTGCTCACCTGAAAGTGTATTTTAAGTCAAATAGATGTAAATAAAGTCTTGTATGACCTAGTATGGTTTGTTCCTACATTTTAAAAGTGAAAAAAAAAGTCTTACACTGAAACTTCTGCTTTTGAATTTTAAAACATGTTTAGTTCAGTTTAAAACCATTCTCTTCAAGTATTTTTGTTGGTAAGAAAATTAAAATATTTTCATTCCATTGTGATAATATTTTTTTGTATGCAAAACTAAAAAACCGCTTTGATACATGGTGATACAGACATTTATCTATTAAAATCCAAGGTTTTTTATGGAAACTAATTGTTCCACAGTCATGTGAAGAATTTTTTTCCTCTTATGGCCAGTTTTCTGCTAAACCTAATTTTGGTGTTATTCCTACATTCCTGTCAATTTCATGTTATAAACACAAGCTTAAAACAATGATTTAGTACTTTTTTAATTACTAATTTATTTCAGGAATCCCTTTTATATAAAACAACTTAGATACTTTTTCTAGTGTAGAAAAGACTTCATGGAGACCTCTGATAAAGGAAAATTGTCAAAATTATGATAATGGAATTATATCGGTTTAATTCCTTGAGAATCATGGAAAGGACCATAGTAAAGAGCACATAGGGCATCACAAAGAAACAAAGATTTTTGGAAACTCTAGTGTCTTTCTTAAGTTCTGCAAACAAAATTCGTGGATTGTACACTTTGAAATATATTGACATTTTATAGGGCAATCTGCTTTCTATCCTTGAATCTGTTTTTGTTTGTGTGTGCGTTTGTGTGTGTTTATTCTTTTACACTCATACTGTCTGTGATAGCAACTTTGTGTGGTTAAATTCCCTCCAGAACCTCCCAGCCCCAGTATATTTAGTACTCAAGTTTATGCATGAGTCCTCAGTTAGGAAATGAAGAATCAAACTTTTAGCTCTGTGATGGGGATGGAAGGCTTGAAAAGGAACATATTTTTAACAGCTATTAGCAAGCCTTGTTTCAGAGTGAATTAAGATCAAGTGAAGTATTACCATTGATTTAATTTGGCTTGTAAGGGAGTTCTATGAGCTGATACATGTTAAACACCCATGTAACTTTCCATGTTTACAGAACTATATTATGTATTTTAAAATGTGTCAGCTATTTTGTATTAACAAAACCAGAGCAAATATAGTAGAAATTTTTAATTGTGGTTGTTATTTCATTTTGGCTTTGGGGTTTGTTTTTTGTTTGTTTGTTTGTGTGGTTTTTTGTTGTTGTTGGGTTTTTTTAGTTAGAAATTGCTTTTTGGACAAAAACAAGATTATTCAAGGGGTGGACTCAAAGATTGTGCAAAAAATTCTCTCCTCCAAGTTGTATGGGGAAAGATGTACACAATAAAAATCCACAAAATACCATTTTTCTTCAAAGTGATTCTCAGGGAGATTATGTTCTCTAAGCAAATCTGGCAACATATTTCGCTCTCCTTGGAGCAAGTGAAACAGTAAATGAATTTTTTCATAAATTATGGAAAGGAATATAGAAATTTTACTCTTTTTTGTAAAATTTCTGAATTATATTAGTTTCTAAGGAGACCAATATATAAATAATATATTTTAATTTGATTCAAATAAAATAATGTAGAAGATTCAAATGGTTGTCTGGCAAATTTTACTTAATTAAAACCTGTTTAAAAATTGTTGAGCATGTAATATAAAATGTAGTGCCATGTTCTTTTCTAGATTAGGTTTGTTTTGGTACCTTTTCTATTGATGCCTCAAACTGTAATAACACTTTGACCTCATTTCCTCAGAAAAGGAGTTAATGGAAGACATTTCTCCACATCGAGGTAAAGATTTGTTAAAAAAAAAAAATTGCTGTGCCCTCATCCTCTCCGCTGCATCCATTATTCTTGACTGTTTCCCAAGATCCACCTACTCTCCTCAGGCTATCTGTGTCTCCTATATTAAATTATTTTGCAATTGTTGTATCACTTTCTGTCTGTTTGCAAATTCCTTCCTACCTTTCCTGCATTTCTCTTATACTTTACTTCTGTTTATACTTCTTCTTTGTGGTACTTCCTACTCTGCATTTCAGAATTGATTTGACCAAGTTTCAAGTCTGTACTTAGTTTTTCCAGGCTTTCTGAAAGGTTTCTAATATTTTTCTGCTTTTCTTATGCTTTTTCCCAAGAAATTGGATATACATCCTTCCTAAATTTGGACTATTCTGCTTATGCAATTCCTACAGTAAGTCTCAGTATATATAGTAATATAGTTAAATGTTGTTTTGCATTTTTTCTGTTGCAATTATTTTCTCTTCTTTTTGCCTCCTTCTGTTCAGGACTAGAATCACAGTCACTGATATAGTTTATCCTATAATTTTCTGCTCACAAATTCAAGCAAACTGTTAATTCCAGAGCTGTAAAAGCTTTTCAAATCAATGCGTGTCTGTCATTTTGGACCGAGAAGAATTACCTTTTACATACTGCAAAGCTAGTTGTTCCCAAGAGATTATTTAAGCTGCTGAGACAGTGCTTCTCTAAACAATTTGCTGCTATAATAATTGGCCTGTTTCTATGCATGCAGTCATTTTTCTATACCCTTCTGTTGTTCAGTTTAGCTGTCTCTGATCTCTGTGGTCTCTGTAGCAGAGATTCAATATTCTCATAATTGTCACAAAACCAGGAATCCAACTCTGCTGATATGTTTGAATTCTGAGAAAAAGAATTAGCAATTTTCTGTAAAGATCCCACTCCTTTTAATCACAAATGCGGTTCTTTCCAGATGAACCACAGCTATTTACCAAAGTGAGCCAGACAATGAGAATCTTTTGCCAGTTTCTGTACTGCTCAGAGCATTTCAGCCTTCTCAGGCTGGCCTGTGGCACTTTTCATTGCCCTGAGCATCTGCCTCTCCAGCAACGAGGGAGCCCAACACCAGCTCCTTGGGTCACATAATAAAATTTTGTGGCTTTTTTGTGGGAAATTTGTGAAACCCTGAAACTTGGCTGGTTAGGCATGACCTGCTACAATTTCATCCTTCACCCTGCAGTGGTTTGGCTCTTCTTCTCTTTGATTGAATTCCCTCTTGCCTGAAGCATGATATTCAGAACTAGACATCAGACTACACCTTTAGGTGCAACATAAAACAATGCCACCTTCTGTCTTCCATATGACACTGACCATGAATATATGAAGGAACAAGATATGGGGGGTTTTGTGAGTTTCATATTCCTTAATTATTCCCATTTGAAACTTCAATAGCCTAGCCATGTTCTTTTCTGAAGTAGAGCTGCCATGCCACATGCTGTTGGGTATTTCTACGTGTTTCTGTTTCCTACATGCAGCATTTTGTCTTTTCAGCTTGTTAGTTTGAAAAAATGTCTCTAGTTTGTAAAGACAGTTTTAAAGTCAGATGTAGTTCTTCCGAAGGAACATTGCATTTCTTCCTCCAGTGCAGCCTGGTGTCGTAAAAATATTGCCCAGACTAAGAAAAAAGCCTTGCCAAAAGAGAATACATCACTTTTGGAAACCCAAGAGGAATGTCCTGGCATTTTGAGAGAGACACACAGCTTCCTATTTAATAAGCAGAGTGGTTCAACTACCCATTAACACATGCTGTTGCATCTAGGTAATATTTACTCAATTCTTCAAAGGAACCGTCACACAGATTATGTCAAAAGCCTTAGTATGTTCAGATATGTCACATCTGCCTTCTCAGCTTCCAAACAGGGCAGCTACTTTGCCAAAACAACTGTGACTTCTTGGGCACTATGGACTCAATTTGTCTTCAAAAATTCACAGTAACTATTTTTTTCCACTTTATTACGTTGCAGATGCTAGCTTCTATTAACTTGTCCTAGTGTTTTTGTTAGCTTTTGAGCTTACTCTGAATGAGGATGGTCTCCTACTTTTTCCTTGTTTCCAGTTTTGGTAACAAGGGTGCAGAGATAATTGTTGCTAATGCAGATAAGTCCATACAAACCTAGAAGGTGGTGTTAAGCATGAAGCAATATGGATAGCAGTACTGCATAATGCCAACTAGAATTGATAGCTTATACTTGGCTTCTGCAAATATCAAACTGGTACTTAACATTTTCACTGGTTTAGTGACTAAATTTTATATAAAGATTATATAAATTATCTACAGAAAGATGGGCAAATCCCTTCAAGCAGTAAAGCTCTTTTGCTTACATTTGACTTTTACAGCACTGGGCTAATAATCAACAGTTCAATTAGAATTTATTTATACTATTTGTAATATTGACAAAATAAGAAAACCTTTAAGAAATTGGCATCTGCATTTCTTTTTTCCTTTTATAAATTCTTATACAGGAAAATGTCCATACGGT
>JAOXXN010000446.1:34619205-34633063 GCA_026770055.1 Myrmophylax atrothorax
TTCTGAGTCTTCCATACATGGAAGTCGGTGACTTTGTTCCTTTCATTGTTCCATTCCTCCTTGCCATCTCCAACAACTTAGTTCATATAAAATAATTTACAATGGAAAAAATTCTCTGGAATTGTACATTTTAATGTAGTGGATGTGTCAGCTGATGATATGGTTTAGTGGTGAACACAGTGGTGCTATGTTAATGGTTGGACTTGATGATCTCAGAGGTCTTTTCTAACCTTAATAATTCTGATTCTATGACACCCTGGCCCCATTTTAGAGAGGAAGGCACTGCAGGATTGTTGCTTTGGGTGCACCTTAGGGTAAATGCAGGCAGCTTCAGCATAGAGCTGGGGCTGAAGCTGAGGGCATCCACTACCCTCAAAGCCCATCTGTGCTTCCATGGGTCAATCTGCAGCCTGAAAACCAATGCCATGGGAACTGCACTGAGGAGAAAGATACTTTTACATAAGAATTTATTCATGTATGTTCACTATTCACTGATCTGAGAGAAAAGAGCACAAAGAACTCAGAAAATTTTCTTAATAAAAATATTAACTGGGGAAAACAATGTGTTAAAGATGCCCTAGTAGTAGCTTTACTCAGTGAACAGGAGAGAGAGATCAGTGTTTCCCTACCCTCCGAGAAATGATTTTAGGTTTGCCAGTGGTAGCCCCGTGTGGCACCCAACACCCAGGGCTGGATAGCAGCATTGCAGGGGGAGCTGCAGAGGGACCCTGGACACTTGCCAGCCACCTCATCCACCCTGGCAATCCTTCTGTGCCAAATACTGCATCACCTTGCCATGGAGTCACCAAAAACACTTACCTCTGCACATTATCTGGGTATCTCTGGCACTCAACACAGGTGGTGGTTGCTCAGAGAGGTGTGCAGGCTTCAGGTGTGGTGGCGTTTCATAGCCCTCATGGGTGTTTGTGCCTGCCTCTGGGAAATGTCACACACCAAGGCCCAGGGTATTTGGTGCCTGGTTGAAGGACACAACAATAATATTGGGCAGCATAGCAAGATAAGTAAAACAAACAGCAGGCCATTTTTTTAAGTGGAATTGCTATACATATTTTGAAGCAGTTTGAAAGCAGTCAGCATTCTCTATAATTACACATATGATGGGAAAAAATGGGCCTGATTTGACTGTTTTTTTCCAGTTAACAGGGTAACAGTTTTGTTTCCCAGGGCCATCAGCACAGAGGCCTGTAGGGTCCATGTTTGCTGGGATGTGCTGAGCCACATCCCTTGCTCTTCTAACCTCTCCCTTCTTGTGAACCATTCAAGTTTCATGTTGCACCATTTGTCCTGTCTGTCATTTTTGATAATCTGGCAACTGCTACATCCACTTGCATTTAATTACTCTGTCATTTAATTTGTTTTAAACATCTGTGTCCAGTTTCTATCTGGGGTAATTTTAATTGTTTGTGGCTAATAGAATTTGAAAGGAATATAATTTTCTTATATTTCTTTCTAAGATATTCCATTATGGTTTGCTACAGTCATCTGCTGCTCTTGATTTGCTGCCATACAGATGATTTAATTACTTAGAGATCATTGTTATTACCATAAAATCCCCATTTATTAACTGCCATATCAATTATCCAGCCAGTTGCTTATTGATCTGAATCTCCTGAGCAGCTGATCTCCTGGGGCATATTTCAACCCATGCACAAACCTAACAAGTTTCCTGAAGTCATATAAAAGATGAACCTGGCTCTTTTGGCATACTGATCTCCTGTCAGTACTTTTATTGAGATGACCACTGTCTGTGCAGTCATCTGACAGATTTGGTACCACACTGGTTTACAGCTCCTGTGATTCATGATTCTACTGATACTGATGGGCAATTTGTCTCCATTATTTTTACTTTCTTTCTTCTTCTCTGTGATTCCCAAGTCTTTCTCTTTTTTTCCCTTTCTTTCTTTTTTTTTGGTCCTCAGTTCCCATCTGCCTGTTTTGTTCTCTTTCCTCTCCTCTTGTTCTCCTTTGCTTGGATAGCTGCCTCCCTGCACACCCCTGAGCTGTGGTACCACCTTTACTGTGTTTCTGTTTTTCCACCTGGAAGCTTGGAAGAAATCTTCCTTTTTCTCCTATCAGACATTGGTATCTAATTTTCCTTTTCTGTCCTTCTTTGTGTTTTCTAGTTGCAATTTGCATTTTGCACTTACTGCCAGGAGTCCTCTTTCCTTGATTCTTCCTGACCCTTTGAGTACCTTATTGTTATTCATCTCACCACCTTCTTCCTGATTATCTCTGGTACGAAGCCCAGATCGAGTATACATACAGTATTAATATACACAGGTTTTGTGAATGCCTTGGCAGGTCAAGTATATCTTCTCTGTTGGGAGACAATAACATTTTTCCCTCATATAAAACCTTTAGATGATATTTGAAGAAATGTTACAAGTTGGGAAATATCCAATTTACAGATGTGGTCTGTCAGGCCAATTTCGACTTTGCTAATTACTATACTTTTCCAAATTACTGTGATTTTTTTCAATATTATATAATTTATCTTAAAAAGTACAGATAAATATCAATAATTTCACACTTTGCCAAGAATGCAAGTATAACTGACTGAATTTGAGCTGCAACACAAGCCTTTGGGATCTACATTATTGCCTCTGGTGGCATCTGATCAATAAGTTAAAAGCAAATATTTGTGCTCTTCAGGAATTAAATGTTCATGGTAGGCATAGGCTCAAGCAGCAAAACCTTTGCTGTCAACACCATCGCCTACTCTGTGACGGAGATTTTGTTCTGCTCCTCTCGGGAGCTACATGGGGCTCTGAGTCTCATAATCTCCAGAGCAAAATGGCTGTGGCCTATACATGGGTTTCTTCCTCATTATGGACTTTGGTTTATGTTTTGGGTTTTTTGGTTGTTTATTTTTTGTTGTTCAAAAGCTGGCAATACTTCAGTTGAACAACAGCAGTAACTGAGGTTGTCCTGGCATTTAAGTAACCTCATATTATCATGTGTAAAATTTCCTAGAAAATAATAGCTCAGCCTGTGACCAGAATAAATATGTCTTGCATAACAGACCTCAATTTCTGTAATCCCTAGTATGGGAACTTCAGTCCTGTTTAGAGTAGGAAAAAAAAGATTGTGACAAAATAACATGAATGAATTGACCAAAATATGTGACGTCTCTTGTACAAAGCTTAGAGAATACAAGGATTGTTTCTTTTCATTTAGTTCTATAAATGCACTAAAAATTTAATTTTGAGAAAACATATAGTTATGATTGATTTTAAAATTATTTTGGTTCTTTTCCTTTTGTTTCCTTTTTATCTTTTTAAGAGAAGGTCCTCATTTTACCTGGCAAGGTTACTGCATTCATGCTGCTGAACCAAAACAGGTGATGATAACTGGTGTGAATATATGATTAAGGAGTAGCTAATAGAGATTTTCTATTTGCACTGACCTTTGATCTATCGGGTATATGTTGGAAGAACTGAAGCTGATCACAGTGCCCTGGGGAGGGCTGTCTGATGTTTCTTGTGATGTGAGCATTCTGTGTGTGGAGGAGAGGGGGCACAGAGGAGAGTCCTATTAACATTAATGACTGCTTGGTGGTGGATGAGGGGAGGGTGACTGAGTGCCATTTCACTGCTCTTCATTAATGCTGCTGGATTCATTACTGCTTTCTTTGTCCTAGAAAGGCAATTTAAAGTCTATGGACAATGCTGGCCTTACACATCTCACAAGAGAGCAAGTAGACATAAAGACATCATAGGGCAAAGGACTAGGAAAATATGAGCTCCAAAGAAAGACTCATAGACAATCCAATTTAGAGCTGTTCTAACCAAAGTGTATGAAGATGAGGTAGAGGGTGAGTCCTAGCTCAGACAGCCCTGCCCTAGCCAGCCAGTGGCCCAGCTGCAGTGCTGTCAGGGCTGCATCCAAGGGCTGACTGCTCCCCATGCATCTGTGTGAGTTTTTACATAGCTGTTTAGAAAGGGTTTGACCTAAGTTTCATGGGAACAAACTCAGCCTGGAGATTGCTGGGGAGTTAATGAGGGTTAAGCTGCTTGACCTTGATACCTCTCTTCTTCCTGAATAGCACTTTAAACTTAGCCCCACATGTATTTGCTGACCAGGACTTGTTATTCCAGGGCACCGACTCAAGTTCAAGCCTCATCTATGATTGATTGAGAAGATATAGTTATGCTGACAGCATGGCACTGTGAGGCTGTGGAGGGTAGTAGAAAAGTCTGAGAGGAGAAGGCTGTGGTGATGCAGAGCTAGATATCTACTGAAATTGCTGAACATCCTGGGCTGAAGGGGTTACCAGGATTATCACTGTCTCATAAATTAGATTATTATAATTTATTATTTTGTGGTAGTGTCTCTGGTCCTTCAAGTCCAGGAAGAGACAAGATAAAGCAGAGACTGCACCTGTGACTGCTGCCAAGTGACCCTAGAAATGACTGCTAGCCCAGGTTTGCCCTGGGGACTGAAGCTTTGTGTCCATATTGCTGTCATCAAATCCTGCCTTCTGCTGCTGAGGGAACCTCTTCTGATTAAAGTGGCTGTGCTGAGCACAGAGTTTTGAGGATAGCCCATAAGACAGGTAAAAGAGATTTGAAAAATTCATTACCAAAGACTATGTATGGGGATACCTGTTAGAATACTCAGACCAGCATCCAGCCCTGCAGGAAAGGAGACGTGGAGCCTGCCTTGAGGTCTACAGCAGCCAGACCCAAACCTGCAAGGTTTGAGCCAAAGTATTTGGTTAAGGGTCAACCTCAGCCAAAAGAGGGATCACCTGAGCATATGGGTTGAGAAACCACCACAGCCAGGCAAGGAGAGGCTAGTGACTCTGATACAGGAGAGCCGCCCTTCCAGGTGGAAATTAGTCCAGATGAAAAGAAGAACAAAATTTCAAGGCACTTTTTGAGAACTAGTTGAGGAAACAACAGCTGGTAGACTTTTTTCACTAACAACTGTTCTACCTAGTTTTTTTTAATGGGTTCATAGAAGCATTGAGTATGTGTGTATTACATCATACCTGGAACTGCATTTATTCTGTTGCCTGTGAAACAATACATTTATATATATTTGACTCAACCGTGGGTTTTGTAAATGTGTTTAATGAATGAAAATGAGATTAATTGCAGTATTTCAAAATACAAATCATGATGCAGGTGCAGCATATATGTTTCCATGGGAAGAAATTTACACTTCAGCGACTATAAACATCTTCACTATTTTTTCAAATAAATTGTATTTGCCTGCTACTGTTTACTCCCTGCTATTTTCTATTAAAACAAAATATCATTTATAATGGTTGGGATATATGAATTTTATATCACAGCACTCAGACTCTCTTATTTTCTAGTTAACAATGCAATAGGATGACATATGATGCCAAACATTTAATGAAAGCAAATAGAGTAAACATGAATAGCAAGTCTTCTAATGAATAAATCTGAATAATAAAAATCCCTGTGGAGTTTAGAGGCAGATAGGTTAATTCTTTCACTTGAATTTTAATCCTGATTGAAAAAAAATGCAGAAGGGTTTTCACATTTAACACTTGGTTGTCATTTAAACTCAGAGAAAAAGGGTTTTTATTCTTAATATCTGGTCTACAGCTGTATTTGGTTAACAGAATCAACAAAAGGATAATTATAATATGATATGTATAGCATCAGAGAACATGGAGCACCAATGCTCATGCATGCAGTGCTGCTCTGGTTGCTGGTATAACTTCTGGCAAAATGAAATTGAAGAGCACTCATTGGACTGCTTCTGAAATGTCATCAGAAAAGTACAAAACAGAACTCTCCCTCCTTAGCTCTTAAAAGTAACAGAGAAACAGAGATTAGAAGTTCCATCTACCATTCTTGTCTTTTCTTTGTGCCTTATTTCATTCTCTTTTCAGTGGTTCTCAAAAGGAAAGACAATTTAAAAAAAAAAGGAAGAAAAAAGTTTCCAATGATTCAACTGCAACTGAAAATAAAACCGGATTTTTCTCTTCTAAATGACAATTGTTCTCAATTTAAGACGTACTTCAGCACCATTACTTGTTCATTTCAAAGGCTGCCTTTATTTTGATCATGAAACATGGCCAGAAGAAATAAGGGAACTCTAGATTTTGGAAGCACTATAAAAGGCTATGAATATTTTTTGTTGAAAATCATAAAGCATCTTATAGCTTTATAGGGGAAATCAAGGTTCTATCAGCACATCAGAGTTATATGTCCAAAACTGGATGATCTGTACCAACCTCAGCCTTAGTGTGCCTTGAGAATTAAAGTACAGAAGATGCTAGATTATCTAGGTAATTTCTATGATGCTACGTTTTTAACCTTGTAGTTTCAAGGTGAAAATAAAAAAGTAATTAGGATTATTTATCACTATAGAGATTATTCTTATTTCCTTCAATCTGCTATATAAAATTTACTACTTCCTTTAAGAAATTTAGAATTGTCAATTTATTGCACAACTAACGTATCTAATCAAGTCTTCTCAGTGCAAAGGCAGAATTTTTTCACAAGCTATTTACAGACTGTTTTCTCCTTTTGTAAATGTGGGTGTCAGAATTAGATGCTAATTTGTAACATCCAAGAAAGCACATGACTGAAGAATAACTTCTCTGCTGGGTTTCAGAAACCATCACATATGTCAAACCATCTCACAATAGGGTTAAGATGTTAACACCCATTGGTTCAGAATTGCACTTAGAAGAGTGAGATGTCAAACCCAGCAACAAAACTACCTTTAGGATGGATAACAGTAAAATGTGTAGAAATTTATCCAATCTCAGACATCCAGCCATGATGACAACAATACATTTCCTAGAAACTCATAATGTTGTCAGGTTTTATTAACAACATGCAACGGTCTATATCAAAAAACTTAATACCAACTGTCTACACCAAAAAACTTAATACCAACTGTCTACACACACACACAAAAAGAATTTTAACGAAAAAAATTAATAAAGCAAATACCAAAAGTTTTATACATGAAAATATGCACACACAAACATTTTTTCTTTAAAGAAGAAAAGGAAGAGAGACATTTGGTTCCTTTTTATTTTGCTTCTTTTTATTTTGTTTTATGATAAGAATATTTTTAGTAAGAGTTAATTGCTTTCAAGAGAGAAATGAGAGCTCAAAAAGTGTTTGAAGAGAGAGCTCCATTTGGATAGCAGTTTATGAATCATAGAAGATGTACCATAACAGACACTGAATAGAAAAAAGAAAAAAAGAAAAAAAAGTGTGTAGTCTTGCCTGGCTTATCAGTGAGCCAGGAATACCTTTTCACAGAGACACAAAAAGCAGATGCTCTAGCTGGCACTCTCACCTATATCTTCACATATCTTCAGGCTATCCCTTGAGGTATACAAATGTTTTACTAGGTTGACAAGGTCTGGCAAGCTGCTAGGTGTCTGGATAGCTTCAGATATTCACACCTGAACCACTCAAATTAAACTCTAAATAAGTTTATGATGGGAAATATTGAACTACAAAGTCCTGTGGCAACTGTCCATGTTGACCATCTCCTTCAACAAACAGTCTGGAAACAGGGTGTTTTTTGTATTAATGATATAAAGCCGGCCTCTGAAATGGAGAAGAACAAAATAGCAAATTTTAAAATAAGAGAAATCCTAAAGTATATGAAAGGGCAGTGAATATCAGAAAGAAATATATATCAGAAAGATAGATATATCAGTGGATATCAGAAAGAAATTCTTTACAGAGAGAGCAATCAGGCATTGGAATGGGCTGCCCAGAGAGGTGGTGGATTCACCATCCCTGGAGATTTTTAAACACAGATTGGATGTGGCACTGAGTGCCATGATCTAGTAAATAGACTGGAGTTGGACCAAAGGTTGGACTTGATGATCTCAAAGGTCTTTTCCAACCTAATTGATTCTATGATTCTAAGAATTCTTGTGTCAGAAAATCTCCTATTTTAGGACTTAAATATCACTACTGGGCCAAGAAAAGAAAAGATATGGGAAGACTTCCCCAGTACCTACATTCTGCCTTTAAAAAAAGCCAAGGTTATTTCTACTTCAGCATACGTACATAAAGTAGTTTCAGATTCCATTTGTTATATACTCTCACCTCCCAGAAATCTCTGCCCAGACACCAACATGAAGCAAGGAACTGTCTAGTCAACCAACGTAGCTGTCCTGGTTTTGGCTGGTATATAATTCATTTTCTTCTTAGTTGCTGGTATAGTGCTGTGGGTTGGATTTAATATGAGAATAATGTTGATAATGCACTGTTTTGATTGTTGATAACTAGCGCTTACCTTAAGTCAGTGACTTTTCAATTTCCCATGCTCTGCCAGCAAGTAGGTGGAAAAGAAGTTGGGAGGAAGCACATCCAGGACAGCTCTTCAGAAAGTCAAGACTTGCAGGTAATTCATCAATTCCTTTCCTTACATAAGAGATCACTGCTAACTTCCTGCAATATCATTATAAAAGTCTGAAGTATAGTGCAGACAACAGCCACTTGGTCTAAGATGAGGTAAAATAAACAACAGTAGCAGATTAAATTCTAGTACCGCAGTTTCCACTGCCCCTTATTTTTCCATCTGCTTTTCAACATGCATCTTCTCTTCTAGCTCTTGGGAGTTCTATAAACTGCTTAATGTAGAAAGCACTGCACCCAAGACAGCTCTCTTCCCACCTCTGGCACCAAGCAAAAGGGAATGATGCACAGGTACTGTTACCATCTGCCAGCTTCTTCCAGGATGCTTCAGGTAAAACAGATTAAAAGCAAACACTTGCACAAAGATTTCTCAGGATCAGTTCACAGAGAACATGAATTAAAATGATTGCTTGGTGGATGAAATGGTAGTCTTAAAACTAAGAAACACAAGTCTGAGGCATCACCCCGATATGAAATATTTATCTCCTGTTACACCTCAGTAAAGGTACACATCACTGAAAATGGCTCCAATAACTAATCATCCAGATTCTTGCACTTCAAAAGCAACTCACTGATCATCAAAAGACTTCACACCACCTGTCAGGCCAACTCGAGAACATCCAGCACAGTAAGACACCAGATTTCTTACTTTTGTAGAAAGGTTAGGGACTTTCAAAAAGGAGGATTATCAGAAATTTCTCTCTGGACACTTTCCCTTCCCAGACACTTTTTTTTTTTCCAAAAAATTTTAACCAAAACAACGATTTGACAGAATTTTCATTTTCATGCAAAGAATTCAGTTTTTTAGTCATTTCTCTCACCAAATCAAATCTAATGTAACTTTTGCATTCTGAAGTCAGCACTCTGCTCCAATTAAAAGCAGTGACTCAAAAATATTGCAATGCAAAAACATTGATTTAAAAAAAACAAATTGTTTCAATATATTTGAAATGTTCTCATTTCCTAGTCCCATAGATCAATAAGGTCAAAACCAACTGCCCCAGATAGTTGTTCTGACAAATAATAGCTAAATATGTTTTATTTTCACAATGGGAAAACTGCACTCATTCTTTTTTACCTCTCTGCCAGAGGCAAAAGAAAGAACTTCACAGTCCTGCTCTACAATCCAAGCTGAATCCTTTGCGAGCTCTGTATCCTTCACCAGCGAACAGCAACTCTACAGGTTCTGTCTGTTCTTTTACACCCAGGGAAAATTTAACACCGCAAAGGGCAACATATTTAACTAACTGACAGTAGCAGAAGTTGAAGGGTACCTGTAAGGCCAGAGAGAACATGCTGAAAGTGCAATTTTCACTTTGCCTGTTCTACATTAATGATTAATTTTATGTCAACTGCTGTAATTGCTGCTCAGCTCCTCATATCTTCATCACAGCTGGAAAACAAATTTGGAATTAAATATTTACATGAAACAATCAAAACCTGCTTTAGATTGCTATTTCATACCCATCAGTTACTAACTCAACTGCATTTTAGTTAAAATATATACCTCGGACTAAACTTAAAGCTTTCAATCATTCCATACATACATATATTCTCTCAATACAACCCTTCACTTTTTAAAACATGTTTATAATAATAAAAATCCACTTTGTTTCATTTCTAGAAGTTCAGCTATTAAAATCAAATTTCTATCTTAAGTTTCTAAAACCGGGAAGAAAAGCCAACCTTGTACTTCAAAATTTATACCTGTGTTTTACAAATCCTTCACTGGAAAAAAAAAATGCCTCTAGTCCCAAACACTATAGTTTCCTAGAAGTCATCTTCCTCCATTAAAAAAGGTAAATGGGCTAATCATCTTTTATGCAAGGGTATTTGTTAAAACCATAACTCAGTACAGAGACACTGAGACTCAAACAAGGACAGGCTTAGGATCTCACGTCTAATACACCATTTTATTTAATAGACTTCAATACTTCTGTGATGCAGCAGCCTTCCCATACTCAAAAGAAGAGCAGTGTGCCTGCAGCAATGTATGTGATTTGACCCCGTCTCTCAATGCGCTATTAGCAGCTTAATAGCCTTTGGGAAAGTCAAACACACTGATTGAGGGCAAGTCTCTGCCTCCAAATAAACCTTTTTTTTAGTATTCAGAGAACTTTCAGAAAAGCACTGGTACATGAGCCAGAAGAACTGTGGTATCTCACAGCTTTTCCAAGTCAGCCTTTGAACATGATAGTACATAACATGGAACTTTTTATAGAACCTAAAAAATACTGCAAAACATGAAGAGTGCCAGCTTAAAGGAAAAAAAAAGTTAATTTCTCTTAAGTTTCTGACCCCTCTTAGGTGACATGAAAAATTATTACAGAAAGTTTCCTCCCTTGGCTTGTGGCTAGGATCACTGTTCACTGAACCCTGAACCGTCCATGCTGATCACAGTCATTTATTAGAGAGTTGGCCCTTCAGCTTCCTGATTAAAAACAAAAAACAAGTCCCATGGGAGTAGCTAGCCAAATACAGCATAATGCTAGTTTAAGATAGTACATCCACTCTGCCTTTTGCTCATCGTCTTTGCTCTGCCCAACTGTACAGGTAAAAGAAAAAAAAAAATCGATCAAATTGCTCCACATTTTGTCACAATCACAGAAGATACAAGGACATGCTTAACCTGTCAAGAGTCCTTAAAAAGGTAAAGAAACTTGTATGTCTAACATACATGTTCAGGCCAAAACCATCTTTAGCTCACTGATTAAAACATCAAGGTAGCTGAGTAATCAGAGTGAGATAGCAAACTACTACAAAACACTGATTTTAGATACTGATTCAAACATTTAAACTACATTTGTGTCCAGATTTAGCTAAGGGGGGAAAAAATCTATTATGCATAAGACTCTTCACACATTCAAATCAGAATAGTGTACACACACATTTAAACCATAAAGCCAAAATATGCTCTTAGAGTTTCAAATTCTTTTTGGGAATTAAGTTTGTAAAGCATTTTGATTACAGAAAGGTTAGGTTCACTTTTTATTGAGTTTTCTAACAGTCTCATTACATCATCAGCTCTTTTTGTCCTCCAAAGCCTTTATGCTACACTTACTAGATCCAAGTCCAAAATATTAAAGCTAAAATGATTGAATATCTGACTCTTTCATCTTCAGGGGAGTCTGCACAGGGTGGAATAAAGGAGTCCAAAACAGTTTTTCAGCCTTTTTCCCCAAGTGTTCACTGGAGCTTCAGCTCTTCAGCCTCCTCTATGCTCCAGTTTTTAATTACTTAGCCATATGTTGTAGCTTAATGAAGAGACTAACTCACTGATAAATCAGTGACGTTAGTGTATGTCACATTTCCTGTACTCCAGCACAGTAGGAAGCAGAGTATCATTGCCTGGTCCCTAGGGTCCTTTCACATAAGTTAAGTATAGGATATATGGAACTGCCTATGTATGGATGGGCAGATTTCATATCAAGACCAAAAATACAAACCCAGTTCAAACCCCAAACAGATTTATAAAAGAAATTATGTGAGAACCACTATGTGAAACCCTTTGGAAACAATACTCACCTATATGTAACTCTAGACAGAGTACAGCAACAGTTACCACATATAAGGCCTGATTTAGAGACAGCCACGAGGAGTGGAAAAATACAGAACAAATTCTTTCAGCAAAAGAGAAAAAGTTACAGTCCAGTTCAAGCTATATGAAAAGAAGGATGAAATATTCTGCTTCAGATTTTTCCCTAGGATCAAATATCAAACTCTACTGTCAAGCATGCAATTAGCAACTAAAACTCTGCAAGTGATCAAGGAAAAGTAATGCAGCCCAAGAAAATATCCCAAGGACAATTCAAACTAGTGGGGACTTCAATGAATAGATCTGATGTTGTACTGTAGAGAATACATTACAATATATAGCAAATTTTTCACCACTGAAATGATGTGCCATCTTTTGGAGATAATCGAATCAGCATTCTATTATACTAACTTTCCTATGAGGAAACAGATGAACCTTGACTGCATCCCCTGGCTCACTAGCTGCTGTAACCCAAAACATCCTAAGTGGATTCATCAGTATGTGCAGAGCCCCAGCAAATTTTATTTGTAATGCATAAGGTAGGTATAAACTGTTTCTGAAATCTTTATTTTTCTGAAAGGAGGAAAGTAATTTGAATTTATACTTGAGAAGAGCAAAAAGTATTGTGGGAGGACTGGATATGATTGAAGCAGTCTGCTATGCCCATCCTATAATCTCTTATTTTGAATGGGTTCTACAAATTGAGCTGAAACATCACAAGCTCTTAAATTAGAGCTTTAGACAGAGGCCTAAAGCCAGACTGGAAGAATCTGTTTGTATTGAAGTTTTATTTCAGATAGAACTGTCACAACTCTAATGTTAAAATGGAATTGCTTAAATAATTTATGACATTCCAAGTGTGTGAAGTGTGTGATCAAGGTTCTGTTTCCAGAAGAGGAATATAGGTTTCACTTACTGAAAATTCAAAATATTTTATTTTGAACAGTAAAATCTCTGCATTTGCAGATTCAGATATTACTTGAGCCAAATGAATTCCTATATTCTACACTTAGAGTTAAAAGACAAGAAAGACCAGATTTAGTAACTAAATTATAATTGCAGGGAGCAGTATGCTTCATCAGCCTTCCTGGACTTCTACAAGCATAGTCCTCCTACAATCCTCCTTCTAAACCAGAAAACTGGACTATTTCTAAGGTATTAAAAGAAGCTAACCTATCCAGTGAGTTTGTGAATTTGTGAACAGAAGAGACATGACTTTGGAAAGACAATTTTACATTCCCTGGTAATTCTGCACATGAATAAGAAAGAAATAATAAAGTGTTCCTGATGTTATTCCTGAGATGACATTGTACATTTAATACACACAAGAAGACAGGAGGATCAGCTGGGTATACGTCAATCATTCCTGATTCTCCTTAGATTGTCAAGGCAGAACTGTGATGAATGGCAGCTACTCCAATTTCTACTGAGTAAAACACAACACAGTGAGTACAGCCTGCTCCACTGCTGGGCTGTCCTCATGACAAAATATTTGTTCCTCACATCCAGTCTGAACCTCTTATTTCAGCTTCTACAAGTTGCCTCTTACATCCTGCCCATGTGTGGCTTCTTATTCTCAGTAACCTCCCTGCAATCATACAGGGCTGCTTCTAAGAGTATCCCAAAGCTGTCCCTGCTCCAGACTGAACCAGACCTGGCCCCTCAGCCTCTCCCTACAGGGCAAGGGCTCCCACCTTGACCATCCAGGGAAGCCCAAACAAGTTCAAACAGGTTCAAAACAGAGAGACACAAACAAGGCATGGGCATACAACAGTTTGTCTTAGTTTTGACGGGAAGAACCAAAATGTTTACCCACAAACGGGTGAGGGGATTCCTCTACAATGATCATGTCACTCTTTATTAAATTTAAGAAAGGGAACTTTAATCAGGAAAAATGGATATCAGAAGGATAACTGTTCTTAACTGA
>JAOXXN010000446.1:34636543-34649081 GCA_026770055.1 Myrmophylax atrothorax
GTGGGGTAAAGAAAAACAAGCATCTCAGTCCTACTCACAATGTACCCATGTTACTCATCTCTTACCTAAAATGACTCTTTTCTAAAATGACTTACTTGCACAGAAGTCTTTTTCTCACCATTTTATTTTCCTGCCCATGATCCTCTCTCACTGTTATAGTCCAGAAATGGGCACAATAATCCACCTGAGTAGAAAGTTATTATTATACCTGTGGTATTATTTTCTACTCCATTACATTTATCTGTGTTTCCCTCTTTGATCACTATTTTGTTTTTCTGTGGCTGACATTTGTTATCATACACCTGTTCACTGTGGAAATATGCTGGCTTTCCTCAGGTTCTTGATTTCTTCTAAATACACCCTGCCTAAATTGTTTGTACCAAAAAGGGAGGTCCTCTGATCACCACTGCACATGGATTGAGGGGGTGCTGCCTGGGTGGTCCAGAAATGGATTTTGTTAACTGAATATGTTCTCTTGAGCCTTACGTTCTAGCTGTGGCTGGGGCATAACTAGGGCAGAAATACGTGTTTGGTAATTATTTCATTTACTTTGAAGAAGCAGGAAATTTATAACCCAGATACTTAATGAATATGCTGCTGCGTAGCTGTTGGGGCAGCTGTGGCGCATATCCTGACCTTCTATATTCAATATTACTTTTCCTTTATAATATGCCATAAACTCTCTCCATTCAGATCTTCATAATGATAGTGGCCAACAGGTGATATAACATGTAGAGAAAACAGTCCAGTCTTGTAGCTAAACAGGCAACAAACAAAAATAATTGAAGTAACAGCTCCATAGTTAAGAAAGTGCAAATTCTGACAAATGCATGTGTATTTATATGTCTACAACTGCATTTAATTCAATGCAGTTGTGCATCTAGCTGTCTTTTAAACAATAAATCTACAAGTTGTAGACAGCAATAACTAGGCAGTTCTGATTTATACTCCAGACATATACATTTAATTTTTCCCTTTTTTTTTACTTCTACATTTACTTTTTTCACTTCAACATTTTAAAAGAGATAATAGAATGAAACTTTTAAATAAAATATAAAAGCTCAAACAGTAATGCTTGCATTTCCTTTATCTTAACGTTCAAAGCAGGTAGCTGGCATTATTTCAGACTTCCTTTCTCTTATGCTTCTCTCTACACTTACTCCCAAGGCAAACGTCAGCTATATGGTTTGCATATTTAGTGCCCTCTCTTCCAGACTCCAAAAGATTAAGATGCTTTAGGCTGGATTTTAGTGTGATCTATATTCTTAAATCCAAAACTGCAGTCCTCAGAATCACCAAAACTTTATCAGCTGAGGGTCTGCTCTGATAGGCCATGGGGGGGTTAACCTTGGCTGGATGCCACGTGCCCATTCGCCTCCTCAGCAGGATAGGGGAGGGGAAATACAACAAAAGACTCCTAGTTTGAGACAAGGACAGGGAGAGATCACTCATCAATTTCCACCATGGTCAAAACAGACTTCACCTGGGCAAATTATTTGAATTCTTTATCAAACACATCAGACTAGAGTAATGGTAACCAAATCTTCAAAACAGCTTCCCCCCACCCCTTCCTTCTTCCTGGGCAACACTTCACTTCTGAATTCCCTGCCTCTTTCTCCCTCAGCAGTGCAGTGGGATAGAATGGGGGTTGTGGTCGGTTCATCTCACACTGTCTCTGCCACTCCTTTCTCCTCAGGAGAACTCCTCACACAGTTCCCCTGCTCTCCACTGTGTGGTGTCTCCCGCAGGAGACTGCTGTCCATGATCATCTCCGATGTGAATCCTTCCATGGAGTGCAATTCTGCTCCAGAATGGGTCCCTTTCACAGTATGCAGTCCTTCAGAAAGAGACTGTTCCAGTGCAGTTTTCGCAACAAAGTCACAAATCCTCCCAGCAAACCTGCTCCACCACGGAGCTCCTCTCTCCATGGGTCCACAGGTCTTTCCAGGAGCCTGTTTTAGCGTGGGCTTCCCACAGGGTGACAGTCTCCTTTGCACATTCACCTGCTCCATCATGGGGTCCTCCACAGGCTATAGGTGACTATCTGCTCCACCATGGACCTCCATGGGCTGCAGGCAAATAGCCTATCTCTCCATGGTCTGCACCACGGTGCAACAGGGAAATCTCTGCTTCAGTGCCTGAAACCCCTTCTCCTTCTTCGTTGATCTTGGTGTCCGCAGGACTGTTTTTCTCACATATTCTCATTCTTCTCTTCTCTGGCTTCAATTGCGCAGGTGGGTTTTTGTTTTCTTTTTTCCTTCTCAACTCTTGTTATCCCAGAGGCATCAACACTGTTGCTGATGGGCCCAGCCTCAGCCAGCAGTGGGTCCATCTTGAAAATGGCTGGCATTGGCACTGTCAGACACAAGAAAAGCTTCTAGCAACTTCTCAGAGAAAACACTCCTCACTGCTGTAGACACTTGATACCAAAACACAGTCACGCAAACCCAGAACATAGGCATAGCTCTGTGCAACAGCAGTCACTGAAGGAGGCAGCAGGATCACCTCCTTGTGCTGTGAAGTAACACTTAGAGGATTTCTCTCAAGACTTCAGAGATGTTTTAACCACATCTTCCATTTCCCAGGAAAGTACCCAGGCAAAAACGCTATTTAGGAGGAAAAGCCAGATGAAAGAGGGGAGTGGTATGTTTCTAAATGTTTCCTTCTATGGAAACAAAGTTATATTTAGGCAGTGGCAAACCCAAGAAAGCTATTAAAGTATATGAGATAGAAGAGCAGATTAGATGACCCTAAACATTTGAGTCTAATAGTGATTTCAGGACAAAGTGATGAAATTTAAAGTTGTGCTTGAAAAGGAAACAATGTTTTTGCAATGGTGACTGAAGTATAGTCCAAACTCTTCTTCCTGAACGTGGACTTTGTTTGCATTTTACATGAAACCATAACTGTATAAAAAACCAATATAATTATGGGAACAGAAGAAAGGGAATCCGGTCCCTCCCTGCACTTGCTGGACATCACTCATTTTGCTCCATTCTCCATGTGTCAGCTTTTTAGGAAAAATGGGGCAGAACTAACAAGAGGGAGATAAGCAATCCCTCTGTGAATGGAGTACAGCCTATGCAGAGCTGGCAGTCTCCTAGGGAGGATTCAGATCCCTGTCTTTGGTCACTTTTCAAGAATATGGCTGATCTCCTTAGTTTTGGGAGAATAGGGCTAAGAACTAAATTTAAGGAAGAGGATAGACATGCGTGGATGATCAGAGTTGCATTAGATAATTTTTAAATACCTACCTCCCCTCTTCTTCCTCCTCCCACCTTTGGCCTCTCCCTTCTGTTTACTCATGTGAACACCGGAGCCATAGACCATAGTGCAATGCAATGGAAGAGGCATGTGTGTCATACTAAAAATATTTTAATTCCAAGATTAAGCAGGCAACCACCTAGAAATAGGAAACAAAGAAAAAAATATTCATAGAAAGCAGACTTCATGGAATCCTTTTCCTATTCTATCTTTAGACTTTTGACACGTCTCTCAAGGCACCACACAGGTGCTTCTGTCTGTCTGGAAAACTGGAACATTCCTTTTAAAGAGCTGAGCATAGAAAAAACCTGATTTTATAAAAAATGCTCTCTCAGTAGGTGGGAGACCTGGGTTAAATTTCCCCAGCAAATGCAAGAGATTAAGCTCCATGCTTGCTGTGCTCTAGAAGCCTGCTTTAATCACAGGGCTATAGGCATATAATTCAGGGCCCTTGATTTGTCTACAGTGCCACATAGCTCCTCAGTTACTGTTTTTGTGCAACAGGAATAACCCTCCAAAACTTAGAATTTCAGTTCTGAAATTTCCGTCTCTTACCGTTGGTGCTGTAGAATCAATCAAAGGAAGCAAAATGGAAAAAGAAACAAAGAAAAAGAGAGAAAATTATACATAGCAGAGCTGATATGAAACCGTTCTTTGCTATACCTTTCATTTCTATAACAAATAGTCATCATATAATAGTGGGATACATTAAAAAGCTGGTTTGCTTTGACGTTTGATCCAGAGTGGGAATTATCCCAGTATTTTTTATTTTGAAGTCCATGACATTTCAAGTAATTCTGATTGCATTTTACTTTATTCTGCAATATTGTGTTTATCAGACTCAGAAATGGATGGAGTTTTCTGATTGGTTCTATTTGGCTTTTTATTTTTTAAATGTAAGAAATAAATAAAAAAGAAACAAAAATCAAGTATATTTAACCTAATACTAGCCTGAGTCATTAAAGTCTGCACTATTCTTTTCAACTGAAATGCATAAGTAAATGAAAGGCACTTCTAAAGGATCTCCTCTAAATTTAGCAATGCAGGGACAAAAAATTCTTTGCTGGAGTTACTAATAAAGATATTCCACTGGGAATTTTAAAAGAAGAAAAATGCCCAAGTTCATATATTGAGGTTGTGCTTGGGCAAATTCCTATTAAAATGAAGAGTTCCTCAAGCCTGGGTGAACCAGAGCTCCTTGAAGGATATAATTTGTATTTTCTTAGTAAGGGTTAAATTTCCATAAATGACCAAGAGCCAAGAAAGTATTTAAGACATACCCTTCAGTTGCCAGGAATGGCAGCCAAAAAGTGCTCAGAGAAAGCTTTCCATCTCTGGCTGGATGCCCCAACCTCAGGATGTCAGCAGTAGATATCCCTGTTACACACCAGGCATGAGGGCAGAAAAGCTGAGATGACAACACTGACACAGCAGCTGCATAAGATTATGGAAGGGATGCTGCATGTCTGTGGTGAAGTGCTGACAATGGAGGGCTGCAGGCTTGGCCTCTGAGGAAGAGGTCTCAGCTGCTGCAGGAAGGACACAGCTATGATAGCCAACACAGCCACTTCAGGGCAAAGCTGAGCCCATCAGACAAACCGGTGGTGCCTCTGAGAAAACATATTAAAGAAAGGACAAAATGTTGGACAGGCTGAGGATTAGAGGTAAAAAACAAGACTGAAAACCAGCTGAGGTCACATCACAACAGAACAGAAGATGCTGCAGGCACAGAAACATAGTTTTACTGACAGATTACAGCCCAAGGAGGACCCATACTGGAGCAAGGTTATGCTGAAGGACTGTAGCCCACACTGGAGCAGGGGAAGAGTGTGAGAAGGAAAGAGTGGAAGAAAGGGGAAGTTGTGGATTGTCAAGACCACCCTCTGTGCCACTCAGCAGAAGGGAGAGGAGTAGACAGTGAAGGAGTGTAATGGACCCTCGGAAAAGGAGAAGGAAACATACTGTTTAAAAGTTTGTCCTTTTTTTTTCTCGCTACCCAAATCTATTTCAATTGTCAATGAATTAAATTATTTTCTCCATGTTGAGCCCATTTTGCCCTGACAGTAACTGGTAAGCAGTCTCCCTGACTTTATCTCAGCCCTCAAGCTTTCTCATCCTGCTTTCTTCTCCTGTGCCCCTGAGGAGGGGCAATGAGTAAGCAGCTGGGTGGATCAAAACTACTGCACTACATCTGGTCAGCAACACATGTGCATTAAAATCCTCACCCAGCTCTGGGTTCCTCAGAACACGAGAGAGAGTGAGTTACTGGAGAGACTCTAGAGGCCACCAAGATGTTGAAATGACTGGAACTTCTCCACAAGAGAAAAAGCTCCAACCAGAAGTGAAGCTCAGGGGAATCTTACCGTACTTCAGGGAGGGTGCAAAGAAGATGGAACCAGGCAATTTAAAGCTGTCCCCTTGATAGGACAAGAGGTGATGAGCACACACAAAAATACAGAAGGTTCCCTCTGAACATCAGGAAAGACGTTTTTACTCTGAGGGCAACGATACCCTGGCACAGGTTGCTCAGAGAGGTTGTAGAGTCTTCATCCTTGGAGTCAGATATTAAGAAGCTATCTGGACATGGTCCTGGACACATGGCTCTAGATGACCCTGCTTGAGATGAGATAGGGAGTTCGATGAGAAGACTTCCAGAAGCAACTTCCAACCTCAACCAGTATGTGATTGTGTAAATGCCAAAAGGTGAAAAAGGCAATTTCATCTTTTCTAAAAACAGAAAGGTGACAGGACACTAAATCCTCCTAATAGGTTATGATAAAAACTCAACAGAAGGGCATTGCTTTAGAAAAGGAATGTTGAACTATGATGTAATTGAAATCTTTGTAGTCTATACTGATTAAATCAGAAGAAATTATAAATGCAATGATTTTCCACAATTTGCTTATCATGAATGAAGGGATGAAAATGGTCATTCTTACATTCACAGGACATTCAAATATTATTTCTAATTTAACCAGAAGTGGTATCTGTCACTTTGTGAAAATCAGTAGTTTATCATCTACAACTATCAGTTTTACCTGCCTCTTCTTAATTTACATGACAAGCTGATAACAGTTCTGTCATCATTACTGAACATGCTTTTACTTTTATATAGTCTTCATAATTTTATCTAACATGAATATTAAACTAAATGAACTATAATTTCTTTGCTCATAAAGTGTACCCAGTGAATAATGTAGTTCATCACACTATCAATTAATACATACAATATTACTAGATGCCACCTCTCTATATTATTTTTTTTCTTTCAACACATATTTTGCCATCAAAGTAGAAAACAAAATGAAGTAACACGTTCTAGTTGTCACTGACATTTTGCATTGCACTTCAATCTCACTGTAACTCCATTACTTTTTTTGATCCCTAGGCTTTCTGCTATTTCCTACTTTCATACAATTGCATAAGTCATGTATTCACTTAGAAACACCACTGATTGAAATTACATGGACTGTATTTATTGAATTCTTTTTGAAAGCAGAACTTCTCCAAGCTTGCCCACAAATGCATATTACACAGCAGAACTGCTTTCCTCCATCTTCGTTGCATTAGTCTTCCCACCTATAACCCTGCCATTGATGGCCTATAGTTTTTACCTGTATTTTTATAATCACATACACTTTTGTTTTCTCTCTTTTTCCTATATGAAACCTGGCTAGACTCCAGCTTCCAAGACCCATCTCTTTAAATACTTAGGCATAAGACTGCATGCTCAGTTAGACATCTAACAAAATACTGGCATTTTCAAGGCTGTCATTTTTGCAAATCTATGCAGGTACTGACATTGCCTTATAACTAATTAGTTGCTCACAGCCTTAGTTCAAATCTAAAACCAAGTGGGGCAAATTAGTAGCAAAAGATGTATCAGATGAGTGAGTCCCAATTCACTTGCACGCTGAGATCAAACTTGCTAAAACCTGCTTGCAAACCTTGGCTGAGGATGCTAGAAGATCGGGAGAGTTTATGGAATAAATGTAATGTATGATTTGATAAATTATAATCTACAAATGCTGTTGTAGATTATATGCTGTCTTTCTAAATTGTAAATATTCCTTTTTTAATGCTGCAGGTGTCAAATTGACACAACTCAAAAAATCATCTACCCTGAGCAAGCTTGAACCAACAGCATATAAAATACAGTTGGCCTTGGAAAAGCACAGAAGTTAGACATAGTTTGGCTTAGTTTAAGGGTGGTGAAATTTAAATTGCATTTTATTTGATGGTGTAATTTTCCAACATATTTGACATCCTAATGATTTAATTTCAAATATCTTCACTATAGCACAGTGAATCCTGAATCTTCAGGCTAACTGAAGGAAAAATGTATAGCTTTGCTGCTGTTAATGGTAGGAGTAGGGTTATAAGCCACATTTTCTAAACATGTGAGACTTTTTTTTTTTGTAGTTTTAAGTTTGATAATTTTGGATTTTTTTCTGCTTTCATTTACCAAGTCTGGTAAACCACAGAAGCAGAAAAAGTTATAACAAGAAGAACAAGTGTGGGGGTTTTGTTTGTTTGTTTGTTTGTTTGTTTGTTGTTTGTGTTTTATTTTTTTTATCTTGTGGGACAGATAAAGCAGTTAAGGCTCACAAGCTCTGTTTGAAAATTGACTGAATATAGTGCCAAGGCATGCACTTAACAAATTCAACGAAAAAGGAATACTCAGCAGATAGTTAACCTTCATGAAGGCTCCATGACTTTATGTCCTGAGGTATTTAGCTTTGCCATCTGAGGTACCCAATATTAAGCACCCCAAACAAAAGAAAGCATGTACTTTCTACATAATGTATTTCTGATATGTGGATTTATCACTGACTACTTCTGAGTGTCTTTAACTTTGCTTGTGTATTTGACTTGACATTCAGACTGAGAGGGTAGAAAGGAAATAATAAAAATTTCTCTGTGTAGATGAATAGGGAATAACTGTTAAACCAAACTGAACTACTAAGTTGAATTTAAAACTAAAACATAAGTAAGCCTCATGTAAGCCATCAGGAGACTGAAAATAGTATTCTCCTAGATGCACAATATATTAATGGCCTGAAAAATAATACTTATTATACCTTGAAAGCAGCTATCTAAGGTATGTTGAGCTATTTTATGGAGCAGCAAATCCCAAATGGAGGTTCAGGCTTTGAAGCACAACTACACCATTTGCATGTAAGTGACTTGCAGAGCCAGACATCTGCATCACTGGTCCTGCACATAAACAGCATTTTCCATGAAAGTAATAGTTAGGCACTTGAAAACCCCATTTGACATCGTGCCTGAAACTTGTTAGTTAATAATATCTTTAAAATAAATTAGGCAAATCTGTTTTCTGCTGCACAGATATTCTGACAAAAATGAAGAGTGAGTTGCAGTCTAGTTGGAAATGTGATCCATACCTTCTTTATGATCCATTATAGAAAAATGTTTGTCCCCATTCAATTGGAAAAATGACTATTCAGTGTTACACTTGGTGGAAGGAAGAGCCATGTTTCATTTTAATAGGTGGTGGAAGCAGAAGGTAAATAGAAGTGTACAGGATATCTCTTTCAGTTATCTCTTTGGGTCCATTTATTGCTTGATTTTTATATAGATTAATTTTATAATTAATTTTATATTTTTATATAGGTTAATTTAATCATCTACTGTATTTATAGATGCAAAATAAGTGCCTAAATAAAAGAGAGGGTTTAGGCAGATAGGGCTTATGCTCCCTTCTCCAGGGAAACAAAAGCTCCTGTAATTTTGCTGCAGGTCAGTAGGTGGGGAGTGACAACCCGGGCACAGAGACCTTCCAGAACACGTGGAGATCACTAACACACCCGACATGATGTAAACTGCCATCCCCTTCGCTCTCTGGTCTGCAGAGAGAGCCCAGCCCGAGCCTGTCAGCGATGAGCCACTCCCATCCTACCACATTAGGGGCCATTGGCTTTGTGAAGATTAACTTATTCATCTTGGAACTTCATATTATTCACCCACCAGATACATTTGGCCTATATAGCATCTTCTCTTTCCTGCTTTATCCTCCTCTTTATGTTGGGGTTTTTTCACTACAGTTTTTTAATTTCACAGACTTCATCTGTTAAATTGATCCAGCAGGACTTGAATCACTGACCAGGCACTGGAAAACCTTAGTTAGCCTCATTTTTCTTATCTACATGATTCTTTCTTTATGGACTTCTCCATCTCCATCACACTCCCTTGACACACCTCTGGTGGCAGAATCGTTATTATTATAGGGAAAACATAGTTTAAATTAAAGGTGTCACACCTTTCTCTTTCTGAATGCAAATAATGACAGATATGGAATATCAACTTTCTTTAACCCTATCTAGATCCATAGGAACTTATTAGCAAGAATTCCATGGAGTTTGGTTGTTGCCCTTCTGAAGGATCTTTCAGAGTTATTAACTCTCTTCCCTGACACTTTACCAAATAATTTATGTCAAGCTTAAAACAAAGGTCCTTGCTTTTAATAACATCTCCTCTGTCACTGTCAGGGAAGTCTGCATCATAGGTATTCTCTGACAGAGGCTTTCATTCAATACGGTTTTCACAATTAATGGAAAGGAAAACCCCAAACTGTATTATGGCTAAAAGCAAATCTGAGCAGCTTATGTCTTGAAGTTGGCATCAGTAAGATTGAAGTTGAAATAATTGAAAAATTTTGACTGTCAGGATAATTAGTCCATCAAATGAATTATCATACAAATTCTGGGGTTTTTTTCTGCATTTACATTTATTTTTTGTGTTCCATATTTATACATATTGATTTTTTCTCCCTTGTGTGATTGCTGTCTTCATCATAATATAAAATGTTAAAGGTTTATTTGGTTTATCATATACACCAAAATTTAACTGAACATTTTATGGTCTGCTATCCTCTAATTATTCTGGTGTTATTATTCTTAAAACTATCAGTCTTGGTTGTACAAGTTGCACTCCTCAATGCCATTAAGTTCCAGAAAATATGTTTGTTTTTGTAGTTTATAAATTCCAGTGCAGTGGCTTCCTTGTAAAGTATGAAAAACAGTGTAGTCTATAGCTCCTTGATCACATCTAAGATAATTCTTCACTGGATCAGACTTGAGATATACTTGTACCTTTGTAGAGAGTCTAGACAGACTGCTACTTAACTGCTTCCAACCATGAGCATTAAGTAAAGGGTTAACTCAGTGCAGGAATGGTGATATTAGATTCTGAGTTTAATGTTGTGCAAGCCAGAAGAGGAAACCATATAGCAGAAATACTGTTACTGCTATTATCTTAATATATTCTAAATTATTAATTACTGTTATCTGCTCCATGTGTTTTACTGATAATATTTTATGCTATGGCAATGTCAAGTGGCCACCAGTAGATGTGAGGACCCACAAAGCTAACTGCGTTATGAAGTGGCAAGTAGATTATCTCTCAATATAAGTTTCTCCCAAAAAGCAGAGGTTATAGGAAAGCTGTGGTCATGAAAACCAAAGTGTCTTGCTGAGAATCACACATGAGGACAGACCATAGTCAGAAGTTGGACCTAAATGGAGCTCCTTACCTTGGAGCGCCAAGTCTGCTCCGTGTCTCAGCTTTACAGATGTCACCTCTCAGCTTCTTATGAGTTAAAAATCCATCAGTTAACATAAAATATCTGATAGTGTTTTAGAAGTGCAGTTTCCCAGTGGCTGACCCATGTCATGTCTCAATTTTTTATAGCAATGAGGTATCATACTGGGAAGACCAAGGTGAATTTTCACACACCTACCTGAAAGTGAACACATCAAGAAACAACTGAATGAAACATCCCAAGAGGAAGAGGCTGGAAGACCATTTTCTTTCCCAGTTATTCTGTTTGTTGTGACAATTTGCATTTCCCTAGAATACATCCAGATGACAAGGAATGTAGCTGACTTTATTACATATGACAGAAAAACATCATGAAGAATAACTCATTTGAAACCCTTTGGCCTTTATCCATTCTTTTCATTTACTTTTTTTTTTTTTTTGAGATTGCCTGCCTTTGAGGCTTAGCCAGTGCCTAAAGGGACAGCACACCATAGGGCTATAGGGAGTACAAGGAGCAAAGGGAGGAAAAGTAAGGAGCTGCTCTTTAAGAAAAAAGCAAAGAACACCTTAAAAGCATTTTTTTTTCTGGCTAAAAACCCTGTAAGTATGTAAAGATTTGATTATTCCTGTGGGCTCCCCAGCCTTTCTCTGAAGTATCCAGATACTTCAAATGCTACCTACCTAGAAAATTTCCTTAATTTTCCTCACTTTTCCTTTCAGCAACATCTCCTCCCAGGAAAGCTAACCCCACTTTTTGAGGGCTGTATGAGTAGGCGAAACTGTGAGGCTGACGCCCAGGGTGTCACACTGTAGCTCTCCTGTATATACCTCATGGCCGCTTCTCCCAGCCAGTCCAGACTTAGCCTCACCCTGCTATGCATGGTCTCGGGCATAACCTATATTTAGCTGTCCCAGCAACATCCTCTTAGTGACAGTTTTGTTCCCTGTTCATTTTCTCCATGTTGCTTGTATCCAACACAGTAATACCACTGTCAGTACAATGGCTGGTTCATGCAAAAGTACTACAGGATGGGAAAACACTTTTCTAAAATTCTTGGTAGCACCTGCAGTTCTTTCTGTCAAGTTTTTGAACTCAGTTCTTATATCTTTCTGCTTCTTCTTCCTTCCCTGTCTTGTTTTGCATCTCCAGGAAAGGGGTAAGTGTCCTGTAGAGCACTGCAGCGGCTGGGCTTTTGAAGTGTATCACAGTGTAGCAGGTGGCTTAATGCTGAAAGCACAAAGTTTCAGTCTGGAGAGGTAAAGGATGCCAAGGGAAAATCCATAACACAACATTATAGACGAAATCAAGGAAACCTATCAGGCCTGAGAAAGCAAGTCTTCCTGTGAAGCTGAGACATTACCTGATTTGAATTTCTTATGCTTATTCAGAAAAGTTATTTCCATGAAATAAAATCCCCTAAAATATAAATTTCAAAGTATTTGTATATGATCTGTGTGGGGTGATGGGCTGATAAGCCCTGATGGGTTGAGAGAAATGCCTCAGCCCCCTGGAGGGGTGCTCCCTGCAAAAGACAAAAGCAAGACAAACTGATAAGTGGTGGGTGTTACCAGAGAATGGATGGCCTTTCTTTGCCTCACCCTGCCTTTGCAGACTGAAGGAGCCCACTCCCCCTCAAGCACCTGCATCACTCCCCCAAAAGATTGACTTTAGTCACACAACCACCTGAAGAAAAAAAAAGGTATAAAAAGAGAT
>JAOXXN010000446.1:34649181-34664796 GCA_026770055.1 Myrmophylax atrothorax
CAATCTTGTACCTTGAAAAAGAGACTAAACAGCTAGAGAATCTTGCTGCCTGTTCTGGGGCAGGGGTAGAGATAGAAAGACATTAAGCTTAGGCTGCTAAAATATTAACCTACTAAAATCTACTTTGCTGCATCTACTTGTGTTCCTAATAGCTACAAAATGTGAAAATTAAAAAAATCAAAAATCCTTCCTGCATCAGAGGTCAGAAACCCTTCCAACCCGTGTGCTGTCCATAGTTGACAGCCAGTGTTGGGAACATAAGGATCTGATTGTCTGGAAGCGCTTATAGCTAATAATTTCTTATTAATACAGTTAGGATCAGAAATCTTTGCATTTCTGCCTCTCTCCTCCCTTTCACGTGACAATCTGCTTCATCAAACTTGGTTTATATGCTAAATAAAGGATCCTCTCATAGGAATAAACCACAGTTTTTTTCCTTCTGCCATATTTTGGTTTGAGGGATAGTTTATTCATAAAATATGACCAGTTTTGTCAACAGCCATAATTTACTTTCTATAAGGAAAATGTATGTTGGGATGATGAATTCAGTGATGACAGAAGACTTCTCAGAAGTGTAGGTGAATTGAGTTTTCCATTTCCCTCAAATGATGTTTTGGGCTGTGGCTGGGCAAATCCTGCCTTGGGAAGAAGTGAGGCAGGAAGGAAGGAGAGCGCTGGGATGTTATTTGCAGTGGCTGGTCATTAGATTGTGGACCCACTTATCATAAAATGAGAGCTTAAAACTCCAAAGCTTCCTTCCTAATGGGGAATGCCTTTATGGTCTATATGCCTGAAAATTAATTTGGTTAAATTTCCTTCCATCTGTGCCCTCCAAATGACTGACTATAATTTGAAAGTGTCAGAGCTCACCAGAGAAATAAAACTGTGCAGGGATTTTAGGACCATGACCATCCAGCTGAATCCGCAAGGCAGTATGAGAGTTACAGGCACTGAGACAACACACTTTCATGTAGCTGCCAGCTCCATAAGCGGACACATGGAGCTGTGCCAAGGAGCACACAAGGCTTTACCGAGGTCCCTGGCTCAGCCTCCTGCTAGAGAAGGGATGGTAGCTTAGGGGACCAGATGTGAACTGAGGAATGTCAGAATGGACTCAGCTGTAGCCAAAGAGTCCTACAGCAGCAGGCACCATCCCACATGCCCCTGCTCTCCCTTTGGCTCTGGCAGCAGCAGCCAGACCTTGGCTTCCAGAACTCAGGCAGGAGTTATGCATAGCCTTATGCCCATGGCAGTCTGTTGCTCCAGGCAACTGCCAGTCTATCTGTTTCACATATATATATCTGTGTGTGTGTGTGAGTGTGTGTGTGTGTGTATTTATCTCCTAGTGTAATTTAAAATATGAGAAGAAATAAAACTAAACTTGAGTGAAATAATAACAATTTAATCAATTAACTGTTCTAGCAAGGTTTTTCACATCTACTCTCCCATGTAATGAACTTACTTCATTCACACATAGTTGAATTCGCCTTTTAACGATTTTCAAAAGAACACAGAATTTGAAGTGGTTCTTTTGATTATTTCTGGGTATCAGCATGCAAAAGTCCCAGTGACTGCAGTGCCTTTAGTTTTCCCTTCTCAGGTTAGTAATGAAGGTTAGACATGGAAATAAACTTCAAATACCCTAAAGCAAAATTGCATCTTCTCAGCACATATACCTGATACGTTTAATCTCTTCTCATCCTCAAAATTTATTCTGCATAGTCTGATAGATCATCTCCATGGTCCCTTGATTTTTCTGGGGCAGTATTTGAAATAGAAGGGTTACCAAAGTGGAAAACACTTGTGCTAACAGTTTGTGCTTCCAGAGGAATCTGCTCTGGCATTTTTCCACACTGTCCTAAAAAATAAAATCAAACATAAGACAAGTAAAAAACAAAATCCAACAATTAAGCATCCCAGAGACTAAGAAAAGACCAGAGAGAAAGCTATGGACTGCTGCATTGCTTATAGTTACTTATTCATTTTAGCTAATTCTAAATGAAAGTCAGTTGGAATGAGGGTACCAGAGCAAAACAAAGCAACAGAAGCTAAACATTGGAAAGCACGATCCTATCCAGTCAAGAATGAATGATTGGATTGGCACAGAAAGCTCTAGAGCGAAAGCATGGAATTCTTAGGTAAGAGTGAACAGTAATACAAAAAATCCTTGAAAAATAGGTGATCTCAAACACTTCTGTGAAATGTTCTATTGCTTTCATCTGCCATTCATCTGTTTACAATAAGATTTTATAATTTTCATTTTCCACATAAAGGAAACTGAAGTTAGTATTTCTATTGTATTTATTTCCCAGAGAGTATCAAATGTTGTGCTAGAGAATGTCTCTTTAATCAATGTGTCATGTGCATTTGTCTGGCTCATACAATAATTTATTTCCTATTGTTTTGGGAACTGGTGGCTCTTGAAATGACACCTGCTTGGAGCTCCTCTGCAATTTTCTTTCTCTTGTGAGTTTTGACACTTTCACATTGCAGTCAATCACTTGGATCACACAGATGGAGGAACTTAAACAATCTGATTTCAGATAATACTGATCATGATGTAGCACCCATCAGGTGACAAAAAATCCTAGGATTTCAGCATTTTGTTATGCCATAGTTGAGAACGTAACAAAGCCATTGAATGTTAGAAAAGTTTAGGCCAAAAAGAGACTCATTGTCTTTGCTGGACTCTCAGATACCCTGCCATGACTATATCTCTGTGATAATAAGGAAAGAACAAGAACATCAATACAGGAACAACCCTCACCTTTTCAATTCCATTTGCTTTGCTTCACAAACATAAATATGAGACTGTCTCAAGTCCAGACCTGCTTTGCCTCCACAGCTCCCAGAAGCATATACAAGCAATGTGTCTGTCCACCTTTGGACACACCAAGGTATAAAAACATATATTTGAATACCTGCATTATTGATAGCCTAGCTATTGCTATACCTGCCAAGGTGGATTCTCCATTTTAGACACCACAGTGTCTTGCCGCATCAGGGTCATAGGGCTCCCTGTTACGTACAGGGTCTGACACTACTGCAAGACAACATGTGATTGTGGACAACTGGACTGATCTACTGCAGTAAAGTAGCTCACATGAACACAGCTTAAGAAATGCCTGAAGGTTTGGCCTGTCAACAGCTATTTTCATAAAAGAGGAAATGTAGCTTAAACAGCAGTCTCCAGAATGAGGAACGTTGGAATGTCTGAAGCTGTTGCCTCATCTTCAGCCACACCATAGTCAGAAGTAACACAGGAGTACCCTGTAAGGGCTGGTCACGTAGACTTGCTGCCTAGCAAACAGTCTTCTGCTGCATGTAAATGTCCTTTTCCTGCTAAGAACAATTTTTACCTTCCCCTTTCCTCCAACTTTTCCCCATTTTTCAGTATTGTTTGCATTCTACTTTCCTTAAATAAGTAGGGGAAAAAAAACTTTATTACTCATATCTGTCATGCAGATTCTTCTTGAAGCAGTTCATAATTATGCAGAAGTGTAGTAAGATACTAACAAACTATCTCAGAAATGGGAAACTAGGTCTAGAGCACTCTGCCTTGCTGTGCTTTGTATTTTCCTTACCTAGCAGCTCAGTCTGTTACCTGCTTCAATAATCAGTTATATCTTTGTCCAGTCAACTGCTCTATGCATCCTCTGCAACTCCAGAGGATGTCTTTGTTACTGGGAACTCAGACTATGGAAACTATTTTTGCTCAGAGCCTTATGCTTTCTGGAGTCACAATTTTCAAATATGTTTGGACCTGATGTTTTATTATCAACATCTCAGTGCTAAAAGAAGTTGTTTAAGGGTATCGCCCCAGTTCACCAGTACTTTGGGCATTCTGGTAATTCTCCAGTCACCCATTTCTAATATAACAATGTAGTTCTATTTCTTTTTCTTGTCCCTTTCATATTGTCTTCAAAATATCCCATAAAAAAGAGTAATCTATCAGAAATTCCAAGCAGAGGTCCAATAGGTATATAATCAATACAATCCTTGTTTCTTCTTGTATGTAGAAAATGGACTTGTCTTTTAGAATTCCTTAAACTAGTGATATTGCTTATTTTTATATATGAAAAATGAGGAAAAAATTACCCTTAAATTATGAAATTAGGTTATAGTTTGTAGAAGGTCACTATATCAAACAGGGCACAGCCAACAGAAATATTTCATTACAAACCAGTTCTCTTTGAATTCTTCATGTTATTGCTCCAAGGTAGTGGTCTAGAAAAACAGTTAATCTTATCCAGATGTGCATAAGAGGATGGATCCACTTTCATTTCACTAGATCAGCTAAAAACTTGGTAATTTTCCAGACAGGGTCTAAATCTGGAAACATTTACAAGCTGTTTCTATGATGACTGCATAATACCACCTTGCAGCCCAGCACAGAACGAGACCAAATCTGCCTGAGTGAGAACAGTCTTCACCTAAAGCACTGAAGGCTTGGAAACCTACTGAGGGCTTCTCTCAGCTTTGCTGTTGAAGTGTTCACTAGCTTTAGAAACAAAAAGAAATTGTGTTGTGAATAGGGACCAGAAGAAAGGATTCACGAAGGCTGCCTGTTTTGTCTGCCTGTGACTCTTGCAGAGATGTCTGTCCAAAACCTTGGCATTAACAAGACCAGAGAAAGGCTCAGCCCAGCCTTGGACAGCTATATTTTGAGTGTACTAGATAGGAAACAGTTGTGGTAGCAGTGGATGTCAACCTGTTATGCTGGGAAGATCAAGCCTCCCACTCAACTGAATGTTAAAATCACTGTCTGTTACAGTATGCATCTCTACTACTTTCTCTCTGAATAAAATATTCCTCTACATTTTTTAAGGGAAAATGGAAAGTTACCTTCCAGTAGGGGCAGGCTCTGACATTGAATGAGACAGAAAGTGACTTTGACTCAGCAATTAAATTCTGAAGAAGAAAAATAAATTTAAATAATACCTGAATTCAGCATTAAGAGTTAAATAGCTCTACCGACCTTCTTAGGCAGCTTAAAGACTTTTTTCAGCTGCCCTCTTGAGACATCCATCTCTTTCATGTGCATGTAGGATTTATGATTTTGAAGCTTGGATTGAAGTCAAAGGAATAGACCCAGAGAAACCTATTTAGTCTCCTTTCAGATACATTTAATTATCTAATGAGTCTTTTGGATTTCTCTGGGAACTTATTTTTGTTGACATCTCTTCCCATTCTTCCTCATGTTTATTACTGAAGGTCTGTACCCTCATTTTATCACCTGTGCAGTGTTGTCTACATTTAATGTGCACTGTAAGCTGTTTGCATATGGTGTTTTCAGCCCAGAACAAGAATAATAGTTTGGGTTATTAACCTTGGAAAGTATTTTGAGAACAATCAACAGTCTCATAGTTGATATACCATCTTATGTATTTCTCCCAGGTGTAGTAAAGAGATTTTTGCAAAATAGAAACAAGAGCACTTTGTAAATTCCTTCTCCTTTTGCTCAATATTTTGCTACAACTTTCCCAACAAGTTTAACTGCTTTCCCAACAGGCCATACAGGCAGAATCCACAAAAACAAACTTTCAACTCATGAACCTAGCTGTCTTTTCTCATCTTTCCAGAGGTTTTTATTTTACCAAAACCAGCCTTTTCTGATAGCTTTTATTAATAGATGGTAAGAACAATGATTGAACTTACTGATTATTCTCCTTTGCTTTTTAAATAGCTCTGGAATTGTCACAGTGAGGATATTTTTTTCTGGATAGAAGTAGATGAGGATGAATAGCAGCATCAAATCTTTATGCAAGTAAGTTTTTAGGTTTATGTGGTTACCAGCACCAGGAAGAAACAGCTTTAACGAGGAAAGAAGCTATATAATACAAGATAAAGTGTTTCATTAGGACTAAATACTATTCAGATATTATTGCTCGAAAACGTGAATGAAAGGAAGAACATATTTTCTTGTGATTCAGAAATCCTAAAATCTCTGAATTGGGGAGTTTGGAGAGTTTCAGTCATTCATTCTAGTTTACTGGCTGAAGGTAGTCAGTTTGTTTTGACATCAGTATTTTTTCACATTTTTCTTTTCCCATTCTCCTTTTCTAGCTCAGGACAACCTCTCAACCTTCATTCAAAACTAAAAAGAAAATTCCATCTACCTTAATTCCCTGTTGTATTTTATGCTTCTAGATGAAAAGTTATCTTAACTTCAAGCACAATGTAGGTGAAACCAAGAATCAAAGGAAGTCTCACCAAAATCAAGTTGTTCAGGGATGGGAGGGAGGAGGATGGATTGTTAATACACCAGGGCAAGAGTTAATGCAGGAAGCTGCCAACAGGTCTTCCTGAAAACACAGTGATGGCACCCTGCAGGGATGAAAAAAATGTCAGTCCCAAGGTTGATGAAACCCTTTCAGTCAGATTTGCTTCACTACAAAAATGGAAGGACAGGGGATACTCAATTATTTTTTATAGGTCATGGGGAAAAGGGGTCAGTAACTTCTCTCACTTCAGGAACAGAGAAAGTAGAAAACTAAAGGAGCTTGTTTCTAGCTGTGTTAATTGTTAATTCAATTTCTGTTTTATCTTGCAACTCTGGAAGTTCTTATAGCTAGGTAGAACTATAAGCTGAATCTTCAGTTACAGTAACCTCTGCGTTTATGCTCATAGCTTATGGAACTGGGCTGTAGGAGACATATATTCATTTTAATTTCTTTTCCTAAGCTCTATGGAACCAACTTGAGCTTGTGTGATGTAATACTGGGACTCATGTCTTTGAAGTATAATGTCTCATGTAATAGCTTAGAGTGTGAGCAGGAGGCAGCTGAACCCTTGCATGGCTGTTGCTCATCTCCAAAAGGATAGGCATTTTCCGAGCTAGCTAACTAATATGTTTTGGATCTGTTCTCTCTTGGACTCTTCTACCATAACACAATCTTCTATATACATCCCACTGAAGCCTGTTTCTTTCGTAAACAACCAGTATGGAATTTCTTGTTTTGGGTTCAGTTTGGTTTTCAAAAACAAACAAACAAACAAACAAACAAAACAAAACAAAAACAAAACAAGAAAGAGATTCTGTGAGTCTGTAACAACCCTGTTTGGTACCAACAGCTGAGTGGCACTGGTCAGTCTACTGGTATAAATACGAGGTCAAGATGGAACAGTTGATGTGAGTAATCCAAAATGGCCTTCTTTGATGCAGAATGGAAAATATGTAGAACACATACTTTTCAGATTATTCCATACTGGCCTTGTAGTTATCAACAGGACTTCATGGGTATCTTGTCATGAGAAGCAATGAAAGACAAAAGTTAGCAGAAACAACATTGATATCATCCTGATATTATCTACTATTTTCTGTAATATGTAGATAACTCACAATATTTATATAATTGTCATTTTTTATCAAGATCAGAAACTAGAATGAAAAACTTTTAACATATCTGATTGTATACTATGCTAAATTTAAGTTTTCAGTTGTTTCAAAAAAGACGGTCATATTCCAGTTTTTTAATTGGAAAAAAATTGTCAGCAAGAGTTGACTTTCTGGTCCAGGAGTCAGTGTTATTCAATTAAATGTGTTGGCATTTGTCTATACATTTTTTCTTGAACAGCAGTCACAATTAATATGTCAATTGACTTTCTGAGTGTTAAACTCCATTTGCAGTTGTCAAGTGCTTTTTGGAAATATGGGGAGATTGGATGAAATTCTAGAAAACTCCATCTGGCCCTTTTTTTTGCTCCATGGAGGAAGTGACACTTAATCTGTTATCACTGTGCCATCCAGTGCTGACTAAATATGATCACCTGAGACTGTGACATACCTACAGCCTTTTTGGTTTAACACATGAGGAAAGATTGAGACTGAATGTAAAATAACCTGGCATATCATGCTATTCATCATCACCAAATGCAGACTTTTTAAATGCTATCATTCTGCATCACAAACCTTGCAAGAAAGGAAACACATTATCTCAATTCCGGCAATAGTCAATAATGACAGCAAACCCTGATAAATGTGATTTCTCTTCTGTAGTACAAATACAGGGAGGAAGTGCCGGTCTTTATGAAATAACCCTACATTTACACCATGTAATATTTAAAGCTCGCAGGAACAGATTCTACAGCTCCACAAACAGCATACTTCTGCTCCCAACAGATAAGAAAATGCTATGCACAATGCATTGATTTTCCTTCTAGTACAATGCAATAATGATGCCAAAGGTGTAATGACATTAGCAGATATACATTATGAGTATGGATCAAGTGTGCAGTATTTTGTATTTACAGGGGAAATTACAAGCAGGTTTTGCATATTGCTTCCTACACATGCAAAGACACACACACATATTGACTTTTAAAAGTCTTTTTGCTCTTTACATTTTCTGTTCTTTTTGCTTTTATTTGTGAGGCCTGTTTCTGTTTGAATTAGTTTTGGATATCGTCCCAGATGCCACAGGTTACTGAGGTAATTTATAAATAATATAAATTCAGTAACCATAAAATTGTGTTCCTTGTTTCAAATTGTTTTCTATGACCTTCTTGTCTGCATCATGACCCTTTTTCATAAGCAGTAGTTTGCACTGTGAATTCCACCTGTTCGTTCAGGAGATTGGCTATCCCTGTTTTGGGATGGGAAGAAAAAAGAAGTGACAAGAGATATGTGTCTTGCTTCATGCATATTGAAATGAGCTGGGTAACATGATATCGTAACTAGTAGCAGTAATCTTAACAGTTTTCCAAATAGTGTGTTCAGTTATTTGGTATTCATGTTGTGAATTGTTATTTCTGGCTATGTTTACTGAGTGTGTCTAATGGTTTGCCCTTGTAATTCTCCCTGTCTCAGGTAAACTAGTAACTATTAGTCTTTCTAGTTAGCCTGATGCTCTTCTTCATCCTAAACCAAAGTTGCTGGCTGATGATATGCAACTACAATACTCAGTTCTTGCAGGCAAATTTTTACCCAATGAGAGTAAAATTTTTTTCTCCTGAGGGGTTCTTATGGACAACAGCAAATGATAAAACCTCTTTGGTCAAGTATCTTTTATCTTCAGATGTGTTACAGGAGACTTCATCGGATAGTATGCACATACTGATAGATAGTGTATACAGTGCTGGGATATAGCATTGCCTTCAGCTCTTTGCTTTTATAAGAAGAATTTCTGATCTCTTCTGGACTGAGACAGATCCCTAATATGTGGTCTTGGAACTCTGCCAATCATTTTAATACCTATGGAACTGATTTATATGGGTCAGATGAAAAATATAGCTCAGTTAATCAAAGTTCTTTGACACTTAAGGAAGAATTTGGCATTTTTCTACAAATGTCATGGCACCTTGTTAGAGTGCTATTTACTGACTTTGCTACTGAGGCAGAAGGCATTGTCAAAATTAGTTTCATTTTCTTCTAAGGTTTCAGTTTTTTGATTTTGATACAGCTATGATCTTGCCTTGGCAGTTTTTTGCACTTTCCTGATAGGTCAAGTAAAGTGATCTATTAAAATAGCATTCCAATTCCAACACATTTTTGCTACCTAGGTAACTGTGTAAACCAAGGTCTGATAGCCATAACATTTCAAAAGCAAGCATTCTGAATGCTGGAATGCAGTTGTTAGAAAAGTAATAATAATTCTTGACTAGTTTCTAGAGAATACTAGAAGTCTATATCAGATATCAAAGCTCCCAAGGCCTTCTGCCAACCTCTCATCAAACTTTTTGACAGAAACATGGATACTAATTATAATACCTTCTTTACAGCAGAGAAAGAGACCCAACTCTTTGTTTAGAAGTAGAGAACATCAACCTATAGTGACTTTGTTCTAAAAGCTTGTTCAGAACTGTGAGAAACTGTCCTTTCCTAATTTCTTTCCTCATTCTTGATTTTGTTTCTCCTTGCAAGTCTTCTTTGTAAATGCTTTTTTTGTCAATTCAAATCTCCTTTTCCAGGGAAGTACCTTAAATACTTTCATTGGCCTGTCTTAAAGATATTGCTTCCAGCTGACCAACTCTGATATCAGGTAGCATGTAAACTTTGTCTCCTATTCATCAAACTTACCTGTTCCTTCTGTAAAAGTGTAAGGTAAATGGCTCTGAATGATAGAGTATTTGCACATTTTGGAATGCCTTCTTGTAATTTCTTGGCATGTCAATGTATACCAGTTAAGTGGCAAAAAATACTGGAAAACCTCTTCTCTTTAGTGGTTAGTTCTGTATGAAAGCGAATGACACCCAGGAGGGCCAACGTCTGTACAACAATCAATTGTGTCCTTTCCAAATGCATATAAATTTCTCGGCTAACAGGTTTTTTGGTGCTCCATGGCGACATGTTTCTGGGCTACTGTTCCAGCAGGTTGGGATTATGAAGAGCAAAACAAATGTCCATACTGCTTGTGGAGATAAATCCTTCTGATGTAGTACTTAGTTTGAGGGACCCAGCTTACTCAGAGCGGCTGAAGGGCAGGGAACATGCTAAAACTGTAATCGTTCTACCTCTGCTCCTGATGTGATATCAAGACGCAGTCTAGATGTGTGCAAGGCAGTTGGGAAAGGTAATATTTGTCTGCTACTACTCAAGTTATATTTTATGTCAACTGTTCTTTTATCTGTCCCGCCCTCTTTGTTGTTTGTGGTAATAAAATTCTCCATAAATTACGCACTTCTGATTTCTCCAGTGACAGCCTCAATAACCAGTCTTACCCTCACCTATATTTTATAAACGGTTTCATCAGGTGAAACTCTCCTTTTTCAGCCCTGTTCATTTATGGACAGCGAAAGTCTCAGTGTTTTTGGACTATTATCCATGTAAAAATTGTTCAGGAATTTGCCTTAAAGCAATGAAAATATGATTCTTTGCTATATAAAAAAATTCAGGTTGGCTCTTTTAAGGTCATTTGACTAAGAGTACTAAATTAAGAAAAACTGCCCTAAATATGAAATACTGAAAAGTGCCGTGTTTTAGAGGTCTTCCCTTCTGGGATGAAGGATATTAAAATAATATTTAATTACATACAAATAAAGCAAAAATCAATTGATATTAAATTATGTAACTAAATTTGCAGTTAATTATGGAATTCAATTGATCAGGCATTGAAAATGCTAGCAAACCACAACAAACCTTAGAAAGGCTGAAAAATTCTGTTCAACAATCAAATTGTTTGAATTCCTTGCCTACAAATAAAATTCTATTAATGACACTAATGTTTGGATATATTTGTGTAAAATATGTACTACCTACTTATAATTCAATGAAAATTTGTATTCTTGCTTAATTAATCACTGTGATTTTTTAACCACTCTTGTGCCACTTCAGTAAATCTATAATTTATTAAAAACAGTTTGAAATTAATAAATGACAGCTCTTACTTTAATGAAGTTTTACCCAGAATCAGGATTAGCTTCAAAACTTCACATAGTTAAAAGTATAATGAATATAACTACCAATGCATAAGTGGTGCAGTTCATTACTAAACTTATTTTGGTGACAGCCACTGCAAATATTGCAGTACTGGAGTAGTAGTCTTTTGGGAGGCTTTTAGTGCAAAATCATTATTCTGAGCATCAGGAATTTTGGAGGCCAATTCTTGTATAAAAATAGTTAAAACCCTGGCGTCTTTTATTATAGGTGAAAAGGATACCTATGGCTTATAACTAAGTATAACCTGACAACAGTATGTCTAATAGGGTGTAATCATCTCTTTGCCAATTTGCAAAAAAACCCCTCCATCTGGACTTGAAAAGTTCTTTTTAGTCAAAGGTCATGTTTACTGTTAAGTTTCCTTCCTACTTAAAAGTGTGTCATTTAATACATGAACATATGTTCTGCTATACTTCTGTGTTTGTAGAACTTTGTTGTTTGCACTGTATGTGACTGTTTCCCAGAAGAAACACTGTTCACAGGTTTAAGTAGTTCATCCATGGGACTTTTAATGCATCATTTAAGAAAAAATCTCTTTTGAAATAAACATCTCTAAAATGTGCTTGTAGTTGTAAGGCAATATTTTCTGACTCCTTATTAGCTAACTTTAACACTGTATAGTTATTTATGGCCCAGACTGAAAGTATAAATACCTCCTCATTAGTCTATGACTCAGATTTAATCAGTGCTGAGATTTGGGGTTTGGGGATCATTAACATAGTTCTACCATTTACCCAGCTCTGTGACATCACTACCAGTTAAACATAACCTTGTAAATGAACAGTATTCTTGCCATCTTTAAAGTGCCTCTGGGAGTGAAATGCCTTTTGGCTTCATTCAGTGTAGCTTGTTGGTATGCAGATTTCTCAGCCATTAATCACTACACTCAGGTTTCAGAATCTTTCAACATTAGAGTTATGACCCCAGGATAGGATTTTTTTTTTCTTTTTAATTTTGGTACTGTATCATCATGAAGAATTAGGAGAAATATATATACATTGGACTTTAACCATTAAATTTCCTCTGGTCTGAATAGACAATACTAGTGTCAGTAACTAAAGACAGCATTTCTGCACCTTGAATAGAAAGTTTTTAAAAGTATTTTGGAGGAGAGGAGAAAAAAAAGCACACAACTATGTCTAAGTTGTCTTTCCTAAACATGACTAGAATCTTGCCAAATTCTTATTCTAAATAGAGTTATATTGAAAATGAGGTAGAAGTGTTTTGCTTTCATAGATGCACAGATAAGTGCAGGCTGTTTGGGAAAAATACATTTAATTCAACATATTTATTTAAGGGAAATATTGCAGGAACTCTACCATATTTAACTCTTCAACTATATTTTAGGTCTGCTAAATAGTTTTGTTACCCAGTTATTTGACTACAAAAGTGAGACTAAAAATGATTAACTAGTGCTTTGAATATTAGATTTGATAGAATTTTTGTGTACTTTTTTGAGATCTTGGGAGTTTGTGTGGTACACAGTGCTTAGAAATGTCCTGAAGCAGCAAAAACGTCTTGGGTGTAGGCTGGAGGTTTTTGCAACACCTTCTTTTAAGCTTCCTCTTTCACTCCCTCAACTCTTTGCACAGTGGTTGTTGCTTCTTACTAGCCTGCACTAGTGATCAAAGGCCACCCTGTGAGAAGCCTGGCATGTATCTTGAGTTACTTAGTCCTGGTTATTTTCTATTTTTAAAGTGATTGGGTGACTATATTTTGGGCTGTAAGTGCTAAGATTTTGAATGTTTAAGTTGCTTTCCTAAGCAGAAATGCATACTGAAAATAGGACAAAGCTGGTAAAGGAGATATACACTCTTTCATTATGTATGCAACAAATATAAACAAGTTTTAGTGAGCAAAAGGAAGCTATGGAGAGAAGTGCGGCAGAAAATAAAACAGACTGTGACAAGAATGGCACAGAAACCCTGTAAAGACCACTAATTAGAGATGTTTTTCATAAAATCATAAAGTTGAAAAAGACCTTTTGACGCGGTCTTGGTCTTTTGGGAGGGGACCAGACCGACGTCGGGGGTTCTTGAGCTGCCTGCTGAATCCCAGGTGATAAGCAGCTGCGTGGGCCTCATGGTCAAGTCTGCCTTCCCTTCCAACCCGCTGCGGAGACATAAGGAAGAAGCTGACACCATGAAAGCCGGAGCCGATCTCAGTTTATTAACAGAGGGGAGGGCCTTTTATGCCCTCGGGGGGAGAACATTCTAGAAACTGGGAGGAGCTGAGGCGGAGCATGCAAATCCGCCACAGCTAACAGGGCACAAATTTGTATGGGCGGTAACTGGGGAGGAGTAAACAGGGAACTCAGGGGATTGGATGGGGAATTAACCAATGGTAGCTGTCTCTGCACTGACAGGCTAGGCCTGCTGTACTGACAGTTCCACAGGGACAAGGGGGGTAAAAACCCTTTATTAATAAAAAACTGGGGGCAACTGTAGAATTATCCAGGTTGTATAGTCACTGTCCGGCAGGAAGGTCCTCCTCTTGGACCTTCCACACATTAAAGGCCGTTTCTTGTTCTCTTTTCTTTTTCCACTCCTCCATGTCCATGTATACCCCATCTCCAACAGAGGAGAAATTTAGGAGGGCTGGACTCAGTGTCCCTACAGACTTCCTACAGCACTTAGGGAAAATCACTCAGGACTTACAAACACCGTGTCCTGGAGGGTGGCTGAGCAGGATGTGTTAGCAGCAGCTCTGGGACCTGAGAGCACCCCCAGCACACACCAACACATCTCCAGTGCCATGGACTGGGCTCGGGGACAGACAGGTTTGTGCCACATAGCACTGAAGGAGGAGGACCAACCTCCTTGTGTCAGCACCAGCTCGGACAATTCCTTCTCACATTCCCTGGTCCTTTGTTTTTCTTTGCCTCAGTTCCCCATTTGTGAAGCAAGACTAAGTCATCAAACAGTTATAAAGCATGTAGAAAGAACAATGTGCACCAATAACTTCAAATTTACAGACAAAAGTGTTTTTATCTAATCAAATATGGAAAAAGCCAAAACTTTTGGAATAGTGTTACTGAAAAGTGACTTGTGCTTAAATTCAGTATTACAAAATAAATTATTGAGTCTGTAAAGACAGACTGGTACATGACTATAATCTGGACACAGGAAGGTTTACCTGGGTATAGACCACTGTAACCAGGTAGCAGAACAGTTCCTAGGAGACAGCAAGAAGTTATTTTATGCTTTGTTTACAAAATTAAATCAAATTAATTGGACACAATGCCACTGGAGAGTTAAATTTGTGTGTAAATGATGGTAGCAACTTTTTGGAAAGAAGGAGAAAAAAAAATCCTGGAAGTGGAAATTTAATAACTTTGAAGGACTATGAAGAAAATCACATTTGGGACAGCAAACTGCAGTGGCATTATTTGTTATCATAGTAGCAGGAAAAAAAAAGGTAGATGGCCAATTAAGTACTTCAATGTTGTTCAGGTTTCTGTATCTGTATCTACAAGTGGATGTGGTTTTTATTACATGTGTTGGACAAGATTTACCAGATTTGCAGTTCTGAACAGGTTAAAACTTCTGTAAATTAAGTTTCAAATGATAGAATACCTACTATTCTCCTTTCAAACTGCCTCAGAAAAGAGGTGTTTATTTGCAGCTGTTGAAAACAAAGAAAATGGGTTGTTCTAGTTATTTTCATAACTAGTCCAAAAGTGTATTCACACAGTAACAACTATGAAGAGCATTACATGTAGCTTGTAATTTACTGTTTTCAAACACAAGTATTCTCAGTGAAATGGACACTGTTGATTCATAGTAGGTTTTGTTCATATTTGAAATATATAGATATTTGACTTCATTTGGAGAAAGCAAAGGTGGCTCAAGAGACTTAAGACTGAAGTCATTTATCTCTGCTTCAAGGAAGGCTTTGAAATGGTTTGTGTCACCTCAGTGACTGCAGGAATTCTAAAGAAATGTAACTTTCCAGTACTGAATTTGGATTTTGATATATTCTACTACAAATTTGCAACTCTTATGTACAGGAAAACCATTCTTTGACTTACCTACATGCAAGTAATATCAATATATCTCACCTAGTTTATTGGTGCAGCGAGGTGGCCAGAAAAATAATTTTTTCTTGGTGGATCAAAACAAGTGAAAAAAAAATTGTATTTTACTTGAACAAAATATTTCATGTTGCGTCTCTGACCATAAAAACCCAAGAAAACAAAAGACACCCCATGCCCTCTTCTGAGCCGAGAGCCTGACCTT
>JAOXXN010000446.1:34664896-34681450 GCA_026770055.1 Myrmophylax atrothorax
GATTGGATGAGGAATTAACCAATGGTAGCTGTCCCTGCACTGACAGGCTAGGCCTGCCAGCACTGACAGCTCCACAGGGACAGGGGGGTAAGAACCTTTATTTTTAACTTTTAATAGAAAACTGGGGGTAACTGTGGAATTGTCCAGGTTGTACAGTCACTGTCCGCTAGGAAGGTCCTCTTCTTGGACCTTCCACACATTAAAGTCCATTGCTTGTTCTCTTTTCTTTCTCCACTCCTCCATGTCTATGTATACCCCATCTCCAACAACCTTTTAGATCATCAAGTCCAACCACCTACATAGCACCACCACCATGTTCACCATTAAACTGTGTCTTCAAGAGCCATATCCACAAAATTTTTGGACTATTCCAGGGATTGTGACACCACAGCTTCCCTGGGCAGCTTCCCTGGGAAGTCTGTTCCAGCTTTATAACTGTTTTCTTGAAAAACTTTTTCCTAATATTGAATTTAAACCTCTCCTGGTGCAACTTGAGGCTTTTCCCTCTTGTCCTTTCACTTGTTACCTGGGAGAAGAGGCTGACATCCATCCCACTACAACATCCTTTCTGGTAGTTGCAGAGAGTGATAAGGTCTCCTCTGAGGTTCCTTTTCTCCAGACTAAACAACCCCAGCTTCTTCACTTGCTCCTCATTAGACTTGTGCTTCAGACCCTTCAACAGCTTCATTGGCTTTCTCTGGACGCACTCCAGCACCTCAATGTCTTTCGTGTAGTGAGGGGATCAGAACTGAATACAGAACTCAAGGTGGGGCTTCACCAGTGCTAAGTACAGGGGAACAGTCCCTGCCCTGGGGCTGCTGGTCACGCTATTGTTGATACAAGCCAGGATGCCATTTGCCTTCTTAGCCACCTGGGCACACCTGCTATTTTATGGGAATTGTGGTACTGCATACACCATCTCAGAAACAAAGACGTATCCTTGTCTTAGGACTTCAGCTCCTCTCCCAGAGACTTCCTTGGCCTCTCATCTTTTCAGAATTGCTGACTCCTACTGCTCTGCCCCTGAAAAATTATAATGCAGTCAGTGCGTCAGTTCCGCCTGCTGTGTACAACTCTATAGCTACCCATAATGGAACATCAACTTCAGCAAACAGCTTCTGAATTTCTTTTTGTTAAAGGTGAGGCTCTTTTTCATGCAAAACATGTCCATTAAAATAGTAAGAAACTCCTGGAAGTGTTTTTCACCATCAAAGAAATGTATAACACTTCATAGGCGATGTTCTATTACTACCCTTTTTTTCCCTCATGTACGTGTATCTGTTCCAGATGAGGGACATAGACCTACATGTACAGTGCCCATTTTAAAATAAAAATAAGTTTAAAAAACCAAACCCTTGACATCCTGAAGTAGTTCTGTGTTCTTTGGGAAGGGCACAACTCTTAACATGGAGATATAGGGTGCCTTAATTTGTTGCATTTCACTTGACAGGGTGGTAAGAACTGAGCTTTTGCGATTTTCTCTGTGTCTATCTGTGTGGTAAGTCTGGCTTTCCACCTGAGATCTCCCAAGGATGCAAAGGTCCATGATGACTCCTTGAGCCCTGCAGCAGAAAATTACGTTGGCACTTCTATTAGATTTCATCCATCACACAGTAGAGTGCACTGCCTGGCAGAGTAGGAACTAAACTGCTACTCCTTTACCTGCATTTACCAGAGCAAAGTGCACCAGCTGCCAAGCTAGGACATGGAGATGGAAGACTATCAGTCTTTGCCGTGAAATGTTTAACTGTGTTAAACAATTGTGCTTTAGTTCATTTCTTTGTGCAGTCATATTTAGCCCATATTTAATCCAGAAGAGGCATGCTCATGCTCCTTGTGTAAGCCAACTTTGACTACTGAGTGCCAAAAAGATGTTCAGCTGCATACGTTGCAGTACTTACTATTTGCATTTGCTATTTAATAGTAGTGTCACTACACAGAAGCAAATAGAAACATAAGATAGATGGTTCAGGACAAATTGTGATAGTATTAACTAAGGTTAGGTGTTAAAAACAGCCTTAACTTCCTTACTCAGAGTGAAAAAAAGCTGTTTCCTATTTTCTTCGCTTTTCTTAGATGCTGTGATTTATTCTCTTAAAGTTCATAAGTTTGAGTGACATATGTGACACTCATGTGAACTAAAATAATTTCAAAGCCTTTTTATGAAACTGTTTTTCTAACAAAAGTACACCTGTCCTGCCCTGCTCTTTTCCTCTTCCTACCTTCAAAATCGAATGTTTTTCTAAGCAAATTTGACTGGCTAGTTCAAATTCTGCAGTTAGTTTTCTTGTGTGATGACTTTCCCTCACAGTTAGACATCTATATAAGCTCCAGTATGCACTCTTTTCCATCTCCAGGTGGAGGATCTTAGTGAGCATCATGTAGCTAAACAGCTTCTTGGCATTCGTGTAGTGGCACATTCATTTACTGACAAACCATTTACATCACAGAATGCACCTGGGAGATACAAGAAAGCAAAAAAAAAAAAATACAAGCAGGGACTAGCTCTTGGTGACCACAGGACTGCAACATTTCTGAGAAAGAAGCGGTAAATCAGATCCAATGCCAATCCACAAATCAGTGAAATCAGGAGTCATCTGGATGCAAGGAGAAAGTGGCTTAGGTAACTTTGGAAATTGTGCAACTGTGTGGTGCTTGAGAGCGGTTAGTGATGGGAAAGTGATGGAACTGTCCAAATTCACAGGCAAAAGCTAGACAAGACTCAACAGAGCCAGAGAAAAAGTGTGAGATTTTGCAGCTTTGGAAAATGCAAGACTTTAAAAGGCTGAGACTGCTTCCTGTTGTGACACGCAGCCTCCCATCCTGCCCCCACATAAAAGCAGCACCATGAGGTGCGGAATCAGCTTTCTCACTAGGGAGGGCACTGTAGTTTGTTGATTGTGATGTCATATTCCTGAATACAATTTGTGTCATGAAAACAGACTATAAACATTAGGTACGCTGAAATCAAACCAAAAGAGAAACAGCAGGGTATTCTCTGACTGATCAGCCCATATCTCATTCTGCAGAATTCAAACTGTTAAACATTGCATTTTATGAGATGGAGCGGTTGCAGTGGGAACACAAAGTCACACATGAATTCTTAATTATCTCCTCCACTCCTGAAGTACATATAAAGGTTCAAATTTCACATGGCTCAGGAATAAGGATAATGGATGCACAGTGTTAGACTGGTTCCACTTTCTAGAAAATATAGGGCATGGTAAATAATGTATGTGGAGATGTCCTTAATAGCAATGGCAGCACTATTTTGGCTGACAACCATTATATCACCTGTAATCATACAGTCACTATACAGAGATTTTATCACTTACAACCACTTTCATTTTAGTATCCCATATAATTTTAAGCCCAAATATGAATTTCTTTTTCACTCTAGAAAATTAAAAACAAGCTTTTAAACTTCTTCTAAGCTGGAAAAGCACTCTGCAAAAATTATGAAGCTGACCTCCCATACACATACATCCTGGTATCCTTTAAATGTCAGTGTTAATTAACTGTGATGGTGATAGTAAAGCAAAAAGGCAGTTTTGCATTGGGCCCCTAGCAGTGGGAAGCCAAAAATAATAACAATTAAAATCATTTAATAAAAGCCAAACCAGTCTGAAGTATACAAATATGATACAAATATGAAATACATAGTAAAATATTTGTGGCTCTGTTGTCAGAATATGGATGTGGGTGTGCTCTGTTATCTCGATGAGCTTGCATTTCCATTCTGTGCAAAGGTAAGCATGCAGCAGAGGTGCAGTCCACGTCTGGTACATGTCACAACCTTTATACGCACTCCTTTCATAAAGATGTGGTCACAGAGCCAGTCCATGCTTTGAATTGTACTGTCTTGCTATGGAAATTCCTTGACTGATACATTTTTCACATGTGCACCCTGGCAGTCTCAGATGTGTGGGTTGTGGGAAATTTTTCAGAATGTTCTCCGTGAGCTTCCAGTGTCTGAGATCTACTGCAAGTACACTAGAAATATCACCAAAGAGATTGTATGTTACAGCTTTGGGGAGAAACAGCCCTTTGGAGAAGAACAACCAATGTTCTTATTTGCAGCAACACAGTCATTGGCAGACCACCAAGCTGTGCAGATCTATATTTATTTTGTTTTGAATGGAGTTGGCTTCTGGTGTGTATAAATGGGAAGTTATAATGGCATTAAGTCCCATGTGTAGACACCAGTTTATAAAGACTGAAGCTGTGAACTTAACAGTGAAAGATAAAGTCAAGTAGCAGCCAATGCACACTTTAAAACTGAGGTTTGTTTCTTTCCTGGGGTATGCTCCATAATCAGGCCCATAGATCTTCATTTTTACTAGTATGTTGGTTTTTTATGCTGCAGACTAGATCCTCCTAACAGAATACGTACATATAAATATAAAAATATAAAGTGTTCTATAATAGCACCTCTGCAACATACTTACTATATTTGTAAGCTGTTTTTCTGTAGAACCATGCAGCTTTCCATAGGATTTTCACCACTGCATTTTAAAGCAAGCCATATTCTTATCTGTTTCTGTGTGTTCCTAATGAATGATTCAATATTATCTCTCCTCAGTGCCTGCTGATAGCATAAAGGAACAGACAATTATGGATACTTACTGTGTTCAACAACATGTTCACATGCTATTGTTCTGAAGAACAACACTACTGTCAGTGGAATAAAAGTATACAAAGTGGACATTGATAATTTTATTAGTGGGATTTTTTTTAAAAAAAATCAATACTTGCATCCTGGGGAAAGACTTAAATCATAACTGCTATGCACACTTTGTTAACCAATGGCAGTTTTCCTTCCTGAAGGGATTTAAGACAATCTCTTCAGATTGCCTTGCACTCTGAGCTGTAGGTATGTAATTCCAATCTGTTCCTCAGAAGGACTGGCTCACATTCACGTGGACACTGACAGCTCCATCACTGCTGATACTATGGTTTGACATGACACCTTAATAATCTTTTCAGGATCATTAGCATGTTGATGCCAGAGTGCTGGAAGAAGGAGACAAATTTACTGACACTTGATCTCCACCAATAACTCTTTAAAGAAATGATTAAGACTCATCCAATACCTCCTAATACTTCCATCTGTATCAACTTTATGTTCCCAGAAATAGGTACACTTTAAGATCAACAGCACAGTTCCAAAAAACATTCTGCACCTTCACATTCAGAAATCTAGATGGTGGACTGAGAATTGTTCTCACCAGTTGCTGCATGTTTCTCTACACGAGGATCTGCCTAAGGCAGACAATGATCTGATCAGTGTTGCCAGAAATTTTCAGTCAAAAAAATTTAAAAGATGAAAAGTTTCCAACTCAGTCAAAAAGTTAGATTAAAATTTCCCTTTAAATTTGATGATCTGGAAAAAATATTAAAGTTTTAAAGCAAATATGTTTTACTTTTGATTATTGTTTTAATATTTTTTCGATATTTTTCTTAAGCTCAAAAAACATTTCCTATATATCAGTTCCCCTCCTACCCCCTCCAAGAGAATAATATGGGGGTAAGAAAAAATTATGTACATCTTTCTTTGTAAATCAGAAGATATCAGTTTTGAAAACCACTTTTAAAAAGGTAATGAATGTTTTTCAATTACCTTTATTCAGGCAGTTTGATTTAGGTGCTCCTATTCTACATGACTATTGATAGATATCAGCAAAACAAAACTGCTGTATAGACTGGCAGATGATTCAACTGGTCACTTAGGGCTGTGTTAATGTCATTTCCATTCTGGCTTAAGCCAAATAATTTTTAACCTTGACCAGCAAAAGCAGGGTTTATCTTACCCCATGATAAAGAATTTGTGTTTTATCTCTTGCCCCTTGATTGACATTATAAAGGAAATAGAGCTATATTTTGCTCCTGCAGGAAGAAAGAAGCAGTTTTCTCCACTGCTTTCTGCTTCCACAGGTGACTTTGGAAAGCAGCCATCTGTCTTTGACAGTCTGGGTAATGCTACTTCCTTCACCCGTTGAATTCCTCCACCACTGTCTTACTAGGGTGTTTTGTTTTTTTTTTTTTTTAACTCTGCCTTCCAGCACCTGTTTTTTCAGTCTATCCCTGAAGAAATGTGAAAAGTATAGAATAATTCTGAGGAAACAGTAAAACCACTGTTTCCTGACAAATTTTAGAGCAGAATCACTATCACTAGGCCAAGAAAAGAGACAGACAAACAGGCATATACTTCTTGTAACCAACAAATGCCTCAAATGGGTAACAGTGATTGATTTTTCTTTCTTCCTTCTCTTTTTTTCTTTACTTCAGTTTTTTTCTTTGTTTCTTTTATTAGAATATACTATTCTGTCAAGCCAATTTCCTTGGCTGTTATTCCAACTGTTATATAGCAATAAGAAGAAAACAGATTGATTGTCCATGTCAGAGATTATATCTTTGGCTATTTATGGCATTTGTTTGTTTATGAATCTTTGATGAGGAACCTTTCAAAATTAGTAAAAATAGCTCTGTGACCCTTTCACCAAAAATGTTGTTAAAAATAGATGAATCTATTTTAACATTACTAAACCCAGGAAATAAATGCAAGTACACATACACACTCATACAAGGCTGCAATAATAAAAATGAAAAAGTTAAAATGCATTAACCAGACAAAATATAGTAAAATAAAATATTAAAATATTAAAAGTATCTGGGGAGTACAGTATAGCCCACTAGCTGGATAGTCTTTCTCTGCAAGTCTGTGCTTGTACAGACTCTTAGAACCTAGGTGTCAGAAAATTATGTAACACATAGAGAGATCATATTCCTTTGGCCACAGTAGAAAGATAAAAAAAATAGTGACCAATCTTAGGTCACTCTTTAAGATACAAAAATTTGATATTCTAAATCTTTGTCAACCCATAGGGAACATGTTAGGCTTGTATACAGATTCTATTATATTATAGAAATACTGAACACTCATGACCCAAGCCCAAGAATCAATTTTTTAACAGAATTAAACAGAATTTGATTGGTCTGAAGAGCTGGACAATACCCACAATATGAGAGTCATTTCATGTTTATCTGGGTAACAACTACTTCTCAGTCATGTATGTTTACTATCATCCAAAAAGTTTGTTTTAAAGAAAACTTTAGCAAAATGCTTAAGGAAAAATTTGCATTTCCAGAGATCTCCTTTGATTTTTAATTTGGTTCGTTCCACTTCCCAAACAATCAGATGACTCATGAGAAAGTCACAATAGGCTCACTGATGTACCTGTTTAATCCTAAGCAGAGGAAATTATTTTAGTGGGTCTTCATATGCCCAAATCACCAGTCAATCCTGATGGCAAAATTAGTCTGCTTTTTGCATATGTTAAATGTAAAACCTTTGAAAAACAAATATCCATGTTTCTGGTATTCTTTAAGACCAGTTCAACAGACGTGAAGTCTGGGTTTACAGGTCCAGTTTGTGGACATATAATTTTACACAGGTGATTTTCAAATTTGTTTAGATCATCATCAATAACCATAATCAGTCCCTCAGAGCTTATTTTCTGTACTTCACAGCTTTTCACAGTGTAGTGGTCACATGCAGCACTAACATAAAAGCCACAGCACTTTTGGGCTTACGTTTCATAAACTCAGGAATGTACAAAACTGTACAATAATGTTTCTACACTTTTCCTGTATCATGGGAGGAACTGCTTAGTGAGGCCAAATTGTATGCAAGCAGTGGGGAATCTGATCTGACTAAAACTAGTAGCTCAAGCATAAGGATTCTGGATCAAAAACTTCTTGATCAAGCAGTGAATTGAATAGTAGTGAAGATGCTAGTTCTTTTCTTTTTATGAGGGCTTTAATTCCAATGTTCAGTTTCTGTTTTGGGCTGGTGGTGGTGGTATAATTTATTTTTACCTTTTTTCAAATGTTTAGTACAGTCTTTTATAAAACCTTGATAATGTTAGTACATTAATAAATTCTTTTCCACACAGCACCTGTAAATTTGGTTTGTGAAACACTGAATCAAGCTATCTTACAATAGCAACACAAAGTGCTCCCAAGGGCTTGTGATCTCTTACCCTGTGCTGAAACCCACCTCATGCCTTGAATAATTTTGTTGTAAGACTATTGCACTTGTCAGGCAGTAAGTGGTTGTGAAATTAACTTTTACAATAGACTCAGACTTGATAGATTTGAAGTTATCAAAATCTTTCAGAATCACGACTGATCAACTTGATACCATGTCAAATTTTACAGCTACCACTAAGCTCACCAAAGACTATTCACTGATGTTAAAAGAGCACATCCTTCAGATTTATTCAGATCTTCTCACAGTTTCAATTTTCTTCTCCAGTGTTTTGATCACTATCCCAGCAGTTACTAAAACTGATTTTTTTTTTTTAGCATTTGCCACTGTGTTGGTAAACAAATAAAAATATATTCCTGCCTCCTATTTTGTGCAAAAAAAAAAAAAAATTAATGGCAGAATCCCATGATTGCTCTGTGAGAATGTTTATTTTCAGGGATGTTGCTCTGGGACAGTTTGGATAGCACACGAGGAGCTGTGAAATTCGGTTTCCTATTACTCTCCTGTAGCAACTTCCTGCCCTTTTATTCTCTGCATCAGCAACTCATCCCATCACCCATGCCAGCATGCCTCCCCTGAGGAGGCTAGTGGTTGAGTCAAGTGCCATGGACCACTGTGTGTGTCACCTTGCTAGCCACTGACAGAGCTGTCCACTATCTGCAGGGTCTTTCCGTTGCATTGGGATCTGAACTCCTGACTTCAGCTCTGTCTGGAGGAGCTTTTTCTCCTTTTGACTGCTGGTGAGAGGTGAGAACTCAGCTTGCTGGTAGGAAGCAGGTGTGAACGAGAGCTGTTCACAAGAAGGACCAAGAAGAGAAGCAGCATAGAGTGCGAGCATGTATCAAGACAGTTGGCCAGCTGGTTCATGTCCACCCCACCAGCACAATATCAATCATCTGCATGGTCAATGATCCAGAAGAACTTTTGCAGTGACAGTGCTTCAGATGACAGTCTACCTTGTTAAATTACTGGCCATGTTAATAGGGGATTAGTTGAATCATGAGTAAATGAAAATACTTAGCTCAGGAGTACTATTTAGCTTAACTTTGGACTCCAACCTATCATAGAAGAGAACTCACAAGACGTTCGTTTAATTAATAATTCCTTCTCCTGTGGGCTCATTCAAATGGAGTTAATTTATTTTCAACACACGAATTGCATTGAATTAGTCACAAATTTTTGCTGAAAACAAACTAAAAAAATCAGTTGTATTTTGAAAGACCTTTGTCTGTAAAGGATTCAAAAATCTCAGGAAGAAATTTTAAGCTGCCCCATACTGTGTAAGAGACAGGATTCTAGATTTTTTAAGCCTTCTTAAGAAGGAAGGAAACTGTTAAACTGGAGCATGACAGTTTCTTCAGGCTAGAGTACATTATTTGTTATGTTTTTTTAGCTAAACCTATGAGTTGTATAGAAATGTTTTTCTGTCATTGCCATATGGTTCCTAAACAACAGAAGAGAAAATATATCCCACAGAACCTTGTTAGTGGAAACCATGCATCAGTTAAATGATGGTTTACGAGTCTTTAAAACAGGAAACACAACTCATTGTCTTGAAAAGTAGTAATTTCATGCATGGTCCACTGTGTTTATGGATATGAAAAAACGATGGCTTATGCCTTATAAAAATGTTAATCTAGGCATTATACATTCATTTGAAAATCACTGTTGCTCTTCTTGATAGTGGAATATATAATTTTGATTTGGTCATTCAAGACGTTGATATTCCTCAGGCAAGAAAAAATATTTTTTGATTATTTTGAATTTAACGTATAAGGCATTAATCTTAAAATATATTTATTTTATTTACATTACAGAACACTCAAACAATGTGCCTATGCACATTGCATAAGAACATAAAATCATAGAATTATTTGGCTTGGAAAAGATTCTTAAAAATCATCAAATCCAACCATTAACCCAGCACTGCCAAGTCCACCACTAAACCATGTCCCTAAGCACCATGTTTGCACATCTTTTAAATACCTCAAGGGATAGAGGGTGTGGTACAAGTCAGTGTATTTTTGTGTCCCCTAAATTTTAGTTTGCTAAAACCACATCTGTTTCTGTTGGGCACTACTCAAATTAAGTCCCTGAGGTAATTTGCTCTACTAGCAAATTGAATAAATTCACTAAATGAATAGCATATAACAGTAATGGCAAGTCAATTATCACTGGAAGAATGTTTAGAGTTGATTTAGAAACCTCCTTAATAAGTCAATATCTATTTTGTCCCCAGCATCTCTGACAAGGAAATAACAGTCATAATGGATGAGCTAAGACAGAAGACACTGGTAAATTCATAGAGGAGCTTGTGTATGGTGGGTTGCCTACTCGAGAAAAGTTATTGCAAGTATGACAGAGGCACTAATTATACTGAAATATCCATTGCAAAACAACTGTTTGAATTTTATTTGCTGATATGACATGAGGACTTGTTGCAACACACTGACAGCTGTGGGTATTTAAACATATTTGGTTTGCTGAGCTAGCATGGGAACTAGTTTCAATGTTTTCCAACATCTGTGAGTATTTAAATCTGTTTATAAATCTTTGCCTATGTACTTCACAAACAAAACATTGGTTTGGTTGACAAAACAAATGTAAGAAGGGAGTGAGACAGTTTCGATGACAGATTTGGTATGCCGTAATTTGTCATTTAAGCATCGATTTCCATATTGTTTACAATTATTTTCAACTGTTATCTAATACTGAATTTAGAAAACAAGAGTACGATGTGCAGAAGATCTCTAACCAGGAAACATCTCTAACAGCCTAAAGGGTGGCTTTTAGGGGATCAGTCCTTATTGCTCACTTCATTCCTCATTTCCTAACCTCTCCTGCAATCTGCTGAATGGAACTTTCCAAACCTCCACGAGCCGAAGAAATGATAAGGAAGAATTATTGTGGTAGCCATTATGTTTAACACCAGCTATGTCCACCCACTACCTTTCGATAGAGTTAAGCAGGTCTAAAAGCAAGTCGTAAGATTTGTACATTATTCTGACTTTGAGACTATTTGGCCTCATGGGCAAAACACATACAGTGTAGCATTGTTGCAGCATGGCTCTGAACACATTTATAGTGTTCAAAGTGTGATACCTGCAACGCCTTTCCCAGAAGTCACTATAATCTGCTTAGAGTTCCTTCTCAGGTCCACATCAGCCTCAGAAGGCTCTGTGTTTAGCTCCTTACCACAGCACCCTCTCCTGGCCATCCACTGGTGCTATATGCCAAACATTGTCTCCCTTTTATGGTCCGATCAGGTTGATATCCATCTACTTTCCCCATCACTCCCTCCAAATACTCTCATACTCCTACTGAGGAATACTTTGGTTGTGATGAAATTGACTTTTGAGACCTGGAGCTCTCCTGTAAGTAACATCATCAGTCTAAGGGTCCTCTGCAGTACATTCAGAGAGGTAGCTATTTGTCTTCATGAAGTGTGACTAGTAGTTGTGTTTTGTCATATATGTCCCAAAAATATCTCTTTCAGGTCTCAAAAAAGGACAGTAAGTGTCTTCATTTTCTTCAGCTAACAGTTAATAAAAGTGTACACCCAGAGTGCTTGATGGAGAACTTTTGAGGCAAGCTGGGATGCAGATTAGTAATTTGGTCAGTGTGTGAATGAGTGATGAACAGACAGTAGTAGGTGAGGAGGTAGAATCAATATATACCCTGTTTATTTAGAAAGTGTTTCCCTCCTATAGTTGCTTAACCGTCAAGACTGGAAAAACAGAGGTGGCCTAAATGATGCCATGGTCTCTGTCTAGCAATTTCAGAGATAATTTTGTTTCTGTTTTCCATATAGGCTGAAAAGAACTCATTGCTGTAATTTTTTTCTTGAGTTTTGCTATGTAGGCACATCGGGAGAAGTGGAAAGAACAACTACAATTCCAAGGCTGTTTTGTGAAAGGGAATTCATGAGTACATGAAAGGTAGTAGCATTATGGAAACTAGCAGTATGGAAAGGGTGGGAAAAGTTTGGGAACTGTAGAGGGCATGTCCTGAGATCATGTTGCAGCCCAGATTTCAGATTTCAGCTAGCATCTAAGAAAATTGTTGAAGAGCAGTGCCTATCCCTCTGCGAATCAGAGTTGAAGCTTCATGAGGTCACTTTCATTGTAACTAAAAGATGTGATTCAATGGATGTCAGAATGCATTTCTTCACAAAGAGATTTTCTGTATCACTAGACTGTGCTGCTTTCATTTCAGTTGCCTTCCATTATTTGTGCATCCTTGCTTCTGTAGCAGGAGGGAAGTTTATAGATGATACTAGCAGACTGCCTCCTAGTTTCTATCTTTTTTGTTATTCATACAATTCTATCATTTGTACTTAGTTTCAATCATTCCAGTGTCATCTCCAGTAAAAGTTTATTCAATTATGCTGCAGTACATTAGGGTAGTGTTCTCCTGCTGTGTAAAAAAGTATATGATAAATATGCCTTTAATAGCCCTGAATTCTGGCTTTTACTGGAACATAAGCTATTGGAAGTTCTTTGCATTCACTCATGGGTTTCTTGTATTCACTCTGTGATATAATTTATTGCTGAAGTGATATTTTGATGCTGACAGAAAAATAATGTTACTCTACTTGTTCTGAGTCTTCCTCTATTTTCCTTTCAGCATAGAAATTCATGCATTTCAATCACTATTTGTCATTTGAAAACCAATTTTTTGATGATGATGATGATGGTGATGATGATTGTTGTAATTACAGGACAGTGACTTTTCCTTTCCTCTTTAGAAGGTATCACAGATTTTGTGGACACTATCCTAGGTAGGTACCAGAGAAAGTGACTGATAGGGGTTGTTCAGCTTAGTTTATAAGCAAGCCATGCTTTAAGGAGGTTGCTGATAACTGATAGAACTATCCTTTACTTCTAGAGCCGGAAAACAAAGCAGTAATTTCTTTTCCTTGACAGAGAAGTGAAAGAGAAATTTGTGTAGAGATATATGCATAAATATAAAGAAGTACCTAAAAAGCCCTCACAAATTTTCAGTTATCTGGGTGTGTGGAATACCACATTTAATCACATCTCAACAAAGTAAAACTCTGAGGTGCCATATTATGCATGTATCCACAAAACAGAGAGATAAAAATAGAGAATCACTAGTGCCTCAAAAATTCTATTAGAAATTATATATTGAGGAAAAAAGCTGAAAGCAGTAAATGTCCTTTTTATGAAAACTACATTTACCTAAACTGTCAGAAGAAATCAAGAACAATTTAAATAGAACATTACCTCATGAGGAAACACAGATAGTCATTGATGATCTCATTTCAGTAAAACATCAAGTCCAGATGGGATTAGTATTGAATACACCCCAAATAAACTGATATAATTTTACCTTGCTCACAATATATGTTCACACTGTTCTATGAAATGAGTATTTTCTTCCTTGTTCAGAGGCAAATCTACAACATTAATTGCATTGCATGTGCTCTCAGAATATTGCAATGGGAATATTTTAGTGCTATCCAAATGAAAATATATCACAATAAAAGAAAAAAATCAGTATATTAAAGATTTTTTTTCCTTATGTTGTACATAGCGTTGTTGAAAAGACACTTGCCAAAGATTGTCTGTGTTGTGCCTCTAGCCATTTGGCCTGTGAAACAAGGTTGCTTAGACTAAGCTGAGATGCTCTTACTGTGTCACAGGTAACTTGTGAAACAGTACCTTGTGTTCCCTGGAAAGTGGCAAGCACAAACCGTAATGTTACTTGTGTTTTGTTTCAAAATGTAGCTGTAGCAGAGACTTTCTGAATGGCTTTAATAATAATTGTGACTATCAGTGACAGACACAACTTAAGCTCAGTGGAGACATAGAGAGAAGCTTAAATATAAAAGTCAATCAAAAAACCGGCCTAGTTTGACTACTTCCCATTAGTTTGAGGATTGTTTTATATCTCTTCCATCTTCTTCCACATCTGCCTCCCAGGTATCCAAGGAAGTTTTATTGCCCTCAGTGCTGAGTGACTGTCTTTTCTAGCCCAAATGTATTGGGTCTGGCTGAGCTGGAGTTCCTTTCCCCATAGCAGCTCTCACAGTGCTGTGCTCTGGGTTGGTATCTAGGAGGGTGTTGGTAACACACCAGTGTTTTGGCTACTGCTGAGTGTAGCATCAGCATTGTAACATCCCTTACCCAATTGAGGGGAAGATCCTGTGAGGGGACACAACCAGTCCAGCTGACCCAAACTAACCAAAGGGATATTCCATACCATATGACATCAGCTCAGATATAAAAGCTAAGGAAAGGAGCAGGAAGGAGGGCGTTCATCATTTCCAACAGCTGCCTGCTAAGAAGCCATTATGTATGCTGAAGCTCTACTTATTGGGGAGTGGCCAGAAATTGCTGCTAATGGGAAGTAGAGAATAAAATTTATTATTTTGCACTTTGCTTTTGTGCATGCAATGTTTTGCTTTTTTTGCTTTAGTAAACTGACTTATCCCAACCACAATTTGCTTCCCATTTTATTCTCTCTCCCCTTTTCCAACAGGTAAAGGGAGTGATAGAGGGGCTGGATGGGCATGTGATGTCCAGCCAAGGTCAAGCCCCTACACCCCATGTCACAAATTGGATACAAATATGGGTGCTCCTGCCCTGCTATGGAGAGATGTTATTAGAAGTGGTATCAGATTAGGAAACTGAGTTTAGTTTATTTAGTTTGTTTTAATAGCATAATATTTTTTTGCAGAGATTATTAGTTAATTCAGGTCTCACAGACTGCTCCCCTCGATGTCTGTATTATGGCTGGAGGCTGATGCTGACAGACTGGCTTTCTGGTGTGGAAAGGTCAGAGCTCGCACCACTGAGGAGAGGTGAGCTGCCCTGCTACCCTCGAGTACTCACACCTACTACTACTCTGACCAGATTTAACCAGATATTGCAGGCATGGCCTGTGAAGCAGGTGACAGACTACTGGGGGGTTTTGTCATGCTCTATTTTGCCCAGAAGACCATCAGCACAAAAAAGTACTGGTTAAGATGACACATTCTGTGATCGGGGAAAGAGAGGGATGTGAGAAGGAGAAGTAAGGACTTAGGAAAATGTTAGAGCAGAAAATTGTTGTAGTACCTATCTGCAGTAGTGAGTGTTTTGATAACAGAAAATAGAGTGTGTAATAATGGAAAGAAGGCTCAAGCATGTGTGAGTGTGCTCTCAAGGTGTGACTGCTTTGTTTTTTCCTGTTTGTGCAATAACTTGACCATCTATGTGTTGCAAGTAAAAGTTTGCACTATTAATAATTCCTTGGGTTTGACCTTATCTTTCACATATGTGACCTTCAGCTAAAGGCTGTTCAGTACATCATGTGCCCATCCATTAATCTTTTGACACTAAGAAGGAAGAGTTAGAAGGAGAATATGTCTTTCTTAACTTCAAAGTGCCATTACAACTTTTCTATTATCCTTAAGAACAAAGAACCTCAGGCAGAGGAACTGCTCTTTCAAGAGTAAGAAAGTAAGAGCAGGAGTAGGATATCATAGAAACTTTTGACAAGATGATGTCCTGAAGTGGAACAGAGTAGGAACTTTACCATAAGGGACCTGAATAAAGGTTTTACACTAGTCTTCTTCAATCATCCATAGGAAGGGATAGATATTGCCAGAGTTCATTCAGTTCTGAAGCACTCCAAAAAGTGACTCGGAGACTTCAATTATATGGGAACTGTTAAGCACATTATCTAGGTGAACTGAAACATACCAAATAAAAAGATGAGGTGTTCTTTGACAACATAGGAGTGGAGATGGCCAGCTGCCTTCTTGATACTATGATTTTGGCAGGAAAATAGAGAGCAACAGCTGTTGGAGCCCTGCTCTGCTACCTGAACAGTATTGACGGCATGTGTTGAGCACTGCCTTAACCCAATAACTGCACTCTGTTGGTGACTGTGCAGAGAATGATAACCCTTATCACAGCACCAATTCTCCTTGGTGGCAAATCATGCCCTGTTGGTTGCAAATCATGCCCTGCTTATCACTAATCACTTTCACGCTGATACGTTCTGACTATCATTTTTCCCTTCTCAGGCTTGACTGACTGTTTCCTAGCTCTCTATGTAGAGTAGGAATTAGGACATATGACTGATGATCCTGGAGAGAGTACAGGGTCCTCTATAGACCATAAAGCACACAAATCTAAGGGAATATAGATTCTGCTCTTTCTGTTTGTAGTTTTTTGTTCTTCTATCTACATGATTTCTTCTGTTGCATCAGCCAGCAAAGATTCAAAGAACCATATGCTTTTAGTAGTAAAAGAACTTCCAGAGTGTGTCTTTGATATTCTTTTTCTTTTTTTTTCCTGTTCAGCAAGAGGTTTATTAATTGGATGTTCTATCTGTTTGCATTGTATATAGCTTTTTCACCTCTATTCATTCCTATTATAATACAGGTGATTTGATGTACAAGGTGTTTTCCATACAACCTGCAACTCAGTGACCTGAAAGGCAACAGATTCAGAGCTCTTGACTCTATCTGAACTGTTGTACAGAATGAGCTA
>JAOXXN010000446.1:34681550-34712141 GCA_026770055.1 Myrmophylax atrothorax
ATCACAGACTATTTAAGAGCACTAGAATAGTTACTGAGCCTCATACTCATATGTTGCAGTGTTAATCTGCCATCAGCCTACACCTACATGGAATGCAAGTAAAGACTTCATTTGTGCATTCAACTCTTTAACTGGAGTTATGATCACGAATCCAGAGGGACACCAGGTACATTCTTGTAGATCTGACTTGAGATTCAAACAGGGACTTATGCAAGCAATACACATGCACAGACTTACTGAGTCAGGAAATGGCTACAGTATTGCTGCAGCCTGGGAATGCTGAAAGCTGTGATGAACACAAAGCCTGAAACAGTCAAGCTGATTGGACACAACCGAAGGCAGTCTTGCCTTCTCCATAGAGCTTAGTTAATCTTTGTCCTAGGCCAATGCCTATCCTACTTAAGCAGCAGACACACTCATTTTGGAGTCCTTGAGTCTGGCAGTGTTGACAGTAGCTGTTGTCATTGTTTGTTCTTCTTCTGTAATATCCCAAGGCAGTCATTGCACTGGCTTCTGCCCACAGCCTCTGAGGTTACAGGCTTGCTTTATTTCATCACTTTCTCCAAACTAAAGCAGATTTCATTGAGGAAATAGGTATTTATAAACGAATGGTGAATTTGAAAAAAAAACTTCAGCAGGAATTAGACACATCCAGGCTGTACCAGAAATATAGACAAGGTTAACACAACATTTCCTAATATTTAATTTTAAGTTATTGAAGTTCCAATAAAGAACAACAAAAGAAAGAGAACATATATGTGGAAAACAAAGACATTACTACTTCTGTTTTCCCCATATGGCTTTTCAGCAAGGGAATTGTTAATATTGTCATAATCTATCACCCACCAAATGGGCACTGCACACCAATAAAACTTAGAAAAACTGATGAAACTTAAAATGTAAATGCATATGTAAAGTTGGAGATTATTCACTCTGGTCTCCTTCTATGGTCTCTTCTCCCATATGCCTGCCTCTCAAGGGACTCTTCTGCCATGGCCCTACAGCATCCACTTGAGCTTTTTTGCAGCAGGACTTTACAATAACCCTGTAACTTCAAACAGTAGAAATTTGGGAAAAGCCTGGGGTAAGGGAGAAGTGAACTGGTCTTGAGGACACCAGTAAGTCTCACTGATCTTCAGATACAGCATAATGAGTCTTGTAGCTTGATGTGAAACATGACCTTCACAACTTACACTATGAACTGGAACTAAATATTATTCTGCCCCTCCATCTCCCTGGCCCTCAGAAGTCTCAGGCCTCCTCTGCCAAATGCTGAGCAAAGCAACTTCTCTGCCTCCTTATCACTTTTCGGCTAGTGGCCACAGGAGGAGTGTGACCAGCATAGATGCTAAAAGTGTTCCTGGTGAACCTTCCTCCTACTTGCTGTTTGCACTCTCCACAGTCCTATGTAAATTAGTCAGATACCAATGACAAAATAAACTGGAAAGTATCTGCCTCCTGGCTGTTTAACTGGGGAAAAGAGGATTCACAGGAAAGAGCCCCATAGACTGACAACCTCGTGTACTCCAGCTGCTACTGCTGCAGAGTTCTGCTGCCCTCTTGCAACAATTTGCGCTTCTCAAGCAGATGCTGGAGCAGGATGAGAAACATCTATTCCTCATAAATATGCCTTAACTTTCCCATATTATTATTTTGATCAGCTAATCTCCACAGCTGAAGCCATGGTGGACAAGTCTGCTTAGGCAGAGCTTACTCTTAAGACAGTTAAATCTGTACTTCTTGAGCAGCACTGACCAGCTTGCCCAGACAGTGTTCTGCCAGGATAACAGGAAAGAATTAATTGGTGCAGCCTCTGACTTTCAGTATCTACAGACTTTATGCATTTCAATCCTTTTAGCAGATGAAATCCTGGTGTCCTGAAAGCTATATCTGTTAATATAGAGTGTAAACCATTAATGGGGTTGACTTTGAGGGTCTTGGTGGGAGACCTTTAGCTGGGCCCCACAGACACAGATATTTTTTTCTATGATGATAAACTGGAGAAGTTCTCAAAAAATATTGTAGAAGAATTGGGCTTAAATGCTCTCCAACACAAAAATGTTTGTGACATGGGACTGTGAAAAGAGTGTTTTGCTTCCATTAGAGTAGTGAATGGAATAAGTGTTAAATTTCCCCTGCTTTATTTAATTTTTGTAGATATAACATCAAATCATGAGAGCTTCTGCCCTGTCTTTGTTTATCTGCCACTGTGAGAAATGCAGTGCTTTCAGAGTGCAGTTGAACTAGGATGATCAAGGACACAGAGTACCATGCTCTCTTCTCCTCCCTGCCCGCAGTCTGCCTTGTGCCACCTACAGCTGCTGTCTGAGACCATCTGAAGTTGGGTTTGAGACATTTTCATTTTTGGCTTAGTAACATATTTATTCTGAAAGCAAGTATGACCTTACCAATTTTCAAGCTACAGCTCATAATAGAGGCTCTGTACTGTAGGAATAGTAGAAAATATAGGAAAATACAGGATTTAGATAACTAAAATTAATAGTATACATTCGGGTCATCTCCTCTACCCTAACATCCATGGCTTCTTAAGTCAGCCTTAAGTCTTTGTATATAGTACATGACATTGCCCTAGCAGATGCAACAATCTTGTTTCCAGCCACTGAGACACCTGTTTCTTGTGTGGCTGTGTCTGAAATGCAGATGTTTTGTCCTGTCCTGTCACTAGTGTCTGTAAGGCAGCAGTACTCTATCTATAGTAGAGGCACATCACTTGTTTTAGGGGAACACAGTGGTTCCTTGGGCTGTCACCACTGGCTGTCTCAGTGTCTCTGCCTTTGCTCTGAAGCAAGAAACAGACTAACACTGCCTTTGCAGTATGAACAGAAAAGTGAAGTGGAAACACTCAAGCAAGACATCATAAAACCTAAGCAACTATAAAAGATAATGCATTACTAGGAAATACTTCAGGACATAAACAACTCAGGGTTCATATTTCTCAAATATTTCCATTCTAATTATCCCCTTTGCAACTTCTCATTTGTACTTGCCTGATCATTTCTTTTGCACAAGGATGGGATGGATAAAGCAATGGTCACTAGGCTGCTTTTCTGCTGAGTTTCAGAGTTAGTAGTGAATCCGATACTATGAAAATATCCATCAATACTATAACAGGGTCTGTAGTACAGCTCTTTCCCACCTAGCTCTAAAGCACAGAGCAGACAGCTATATGACACCTTTTTCTTAATGTAATAACATTTCAATAACTTAATCAAAGCTACTGAGTTAAAATGCCCTTCAGAAATTTCATGTAATTGCAAAGCTCTATCATTAACCTGAACCTTTATCTCAGAGCTCATATGAAAAAGAAAAAATCTGGCAACATATTTGATCTGGTTCTTTGAAAGACTAACTGGCAGCAGTAGAACCTCCCTATTCAAAGCCTAGTATTTTTTATTTTGCCAGAGGCCAGGAGAAGCCAACTGCTTCTGAGGATTTGAAGGGTCGCTGGGGTAAAATAAGGAAAGGGGAAAAGACAGCAGGAATCTCTAAAGGGACTGCAATCTGAAAGTGGTGAGTCTGCTCACAGGATTTATTAGCTGTTGACCTCCTCCTACCACTTAGGGTACAACGTGATGACAGCCTGGAGGCAGTGGAAAGAAGCCACTTTTCCTTATTGATGCTGACCTAGAGAATTAGGATCATGAACCGGTCACACAAGCATGCCTTATAAAACCACTCATGGCAATTGCATTGCCACCTGCTCCCCTGCTATTTAGTACATCAAGGACAGTTGCCAATTCCTCAAAAGTAAAAACCATTTCAGATCTTGCCACTATCTTCAGTCTTCAGGGGATAAATGCAAATAAAATGTTGGTGTAATTTTCTCAACTGTATGATCTCATCTTAAGGTTTTTTTTCCACTTGGGAAATTCACTATATTGTCACTTAGTTTTGACGTTTTAAAAATTACTGAAGATGGAGCAGTATAAGAAGTGGATCTGGGAAGGAATGAGTCTCTGGATTTTTATAGAAATCTGGCAAAAGGTGTGCCTTATGCTGGGTGTGGGGTGGGGCAAATTCATGCCTACCCTGCTTTCCAGTCAGCTGGGACCAGATCACAGGGCCTTGAGCAAATAGCCAACATCATGTCCTTTATCCAAGAATAGTGCATAAACAAATTTACATAGTAAATTGATATAAAAAAGATTAATGAAAACCCTTTTATTGACTTTTTGCTAGATGTGAGAAAGCAACAGACTTTTTTGACTTGTTGGTAACATTCCCCCTCATCTCCCCACTGTTTTACTTTTGGAAAAAACCCCAAAGACAATCTGGAAATGCTGATGTAAAAATGGAGGCTCTGCACCTGAACTATCAACTATTTCACTTCATGATCATGTCAGCCCTTAAAGCATGATAATAAAAAATACTTGACTTTAAAATTAAAATACTATTTTGACATGAGAAAAAGTATAAATTATTCCATTGGAAAGTGTCCAAATAGAAGTCTTCTCATCCTTCTTCCCACACGTTCTACTTTCCATTCTGGAAGGGCAGAAACTTCTCTAAATTCAAAAAAATTGCACTCACCTGAAACTACTGCTTTAGGTGAATATATTCTTTATTCTCAAAGTCACTGGTCTTCAATGTAGACAGAGATTAGGCTACCAGATTACTTTTTTCCAGTTTCAGGTTTTATTTCTTTCTGTATTTGTTTTATTCCCTGTAGTGTCACTAGAAAATCACAGTACCATCAAAAAACATGGACCCTATTTTCCCTTTTTTTTCCATATTCCACAGTGATAAAAAAGAATTCAATATTGTGCCTAATTATGATATTAGGGGGAGAAATCCTGTTAAAAAAATGGTATTTAAATATAAACATATGGATTTTTCATGGGTAGAATTAAACTAGAGAATATTTTTGTACAGTTGTTGAAGTTTCCATGTATAATTGAACTTTCCAGCCAAAATAACTTTAATAGCTATGAAGAACATAGTCCGACTTGTCTCACTGAGAAGAAGCGATGACAGTTCAACAATTTTACCATTCAATGCAAATAAGCTCAAATAACTTGGTCTATCAGAAGATAGAGGTGTATGGAGTGAAGTTGCAAGTGTTGTCTATATTTTCACCTATTACACCATAAACCCACCACTATAATTACAGCATTACTACTGGTCAATTGAGCTAAAGTATTTCTAAGGAAAAGAAAATCCAGAAATTATGAAAATGTATGGATCTGAGCCTTGCTGCTTTTTGAAAAAAAAATTGCAAACAAAGATTACATCTTACTTTTTAGAGAGAATCTTCACTTTTAGCAATTGTGCAATGGAATATGAATTGGATTTCTCATTCTTTCAGAAGAAGGAAAAAAGAATCTTTCTGAGTCCTTAATTTAGACATAGGCTTTAAAATACACCATTTTTACTGAAAGAGCCTGCTGGATGATATGACCAGCCAACAGAAGAGGCTCTTCTTCTCCAGCTGTTATTAGACTGTGTGTGAGGGTTGCTACATGGCTCTGAAGCACAAGGTCAGTGCGGGACGTCAGCTGGTCCCTGGGGTGGCCAAGATGCAGGGAACTCACTTTTATTGCCCCTCTCCTCTTGCCTCCCTTCTCCATGGATAAGAAACCTGAGATTCCTTTCCCCTGACGTTGTAATGTCACTGCCCCTTCCATCTCTTCACCTTCACCACCTTTGGGCAAGAGGTACCCTGGGGACAGCTCTTGTCACTCATGAATGCAGGAACAAGAGGGCAGGGACAGGATCTGCCAGATGCCTTTCCCCCTTTTCCAGGCTTGAGAAGAGAAAACCCTTCTCCATCACTTCCTCTTGCATACTCTGAGCCCTGCAGTGAGGAAACTAACCATAAAACCAAAGCATCCTCATGGAGGAATTGCACTGCTGCCAACTCATGTGGTTTTATTGTGATTTCACAACTTCAGAATAATTCTCACAGTCCCAGCTCCTGGAATCAAGATCTTACAGTAGATCCTACTTTTCAATTTTAAAGAAAGGTTTTATCTTTTGTGGTTATGAAGAAGAAAGCCTTCCTGTGTGAAGTGAGTCCAAGGTAAGGAGCCAGAAAGCTAATAAAAAGAAAACCCTAAAGCATGACTATTACTATTTAATCATCATACCACTAGGAGAGAAGATTGTGACTCACGGGTTCTAAGTGTTTTTAGGGATGGGAACAGTTAAATGGGAGAAGTAGGATATCTTGGGGTTTTGTTCTGAATGTCACAGTTACTGTTTAAGTGACAGAATTAATTAATTGTGTTTGGGGATAGCAGGATCCATTCTAGATGTGAGAGGGTTGAAACTCCAGAGGAAAAAAATATTTTGAAGAAGGAAATCAAGGAAAATGCAAAAAGAACAAGGACCATACAACTTATTTCATAATTTTTGTTTCAAAAAGAGCAAAGAACAAATTCAGGTCTGCACTTTGATTAGGTGTTAACACAATACACTGGTTCATTAGTGACTGTAAGAATGCAGTCTGTCTGGATTATGGAATGTTTCCCTGTCAGAAACAACATTTGTACAGGCTTTGGGGTTTTGTCATTTACTACTTAGGTATTTTCCACTCCCAAGATAATTTCCTGCAGAGGAAATGTTATTGTTCTCATTCAAGCAGCATTTTTTAGCAACTGTTTTTGTTTTCTATCAGCAATTCTGTGTTTTGGTACAGAATCAAATCGTCTGCTCTAAATTCCGTCTCTGCTGCACTTTATCCAGCATTGCTTATGAGATAGCAATTTCACAGCCCATAATCTGGAAAGATTATAATAGAATCTACATAAGAGTTTGTGCTGCATTTATATCAAATTACAGGTGATAACACTGTTCATTATGATGATCTGGTACCAAGAGATTTCCTTGCTTTCACAGGCTAGCCTGATTTTAGTGCTGACTCAGTGATAAAATGTGGACATCCATAGCCCTAAACACCATCTTTCTGCTATGTTTTGTGTAGATTGTATGTCTTATGTCTACCTATAAACCTCTATGAAACCCACATACATCTTGAGTAGGACTATCATGAAGATGGCACACCCAGAAGCCAATATTACCCCCTCACATCTAATCCCTTGTTCGAAATTAAATATGTGTGAGAAATAACCATATAAGACAGTTCCAGATAACCATGCATGGACTCTTAAGTGCATTTCAGTGTTCTCTGGAGACACTGTTGCATCTCCCTGGTACAAATAAAATCAGTCATGGTGTTTAAAGACATTTTTGTCATGTTTTTCTGTGTATGTGGGCTTGCAAGAAATTCAATGTTTGCAAAAAACCCCAATTTTTTATAATGTCACAGTGAAGTTTACAATTATGAGATTTCAAGATATTAGAGAAGTATTTAACTGATGCAAACCCTATTCAGGGTACAACAATCATTGACTGTACTACACACCTATATCTAGGGTCCAACACCACCATCACACATCCTGTGTCTTATTGCTCCAGTCTGCTCTGGCACTTGTGTGGCTATATTTACACCAAAAAAGTGATGAAAATTATTGACAAATGCAAAACCAATTCTTGTGTGGTGTAAATCACCGCAAGTCCAACGAAATCAATCTGGACTTGTACATGGCCAGTGCAGAAAGGCATTGAAAGAGAAGCTTTTAGACCAGTTCTTTAACGGATGGCAGAATTTTACCTCATGTTGGATATAACTCCTTTAGAGCTTTGGCTAACCAAACATGTCAAGTTTCCAAATGGAAAAGAGTATAATTGGAGGCCTCAGCTCCATAAGCAGAGGAGACCTTAAAAACTTTAGTGTCACTACTCATTGTCATAAGGGAAAGGTATCACTTCAGATACTTCACAATTTAGTTATATTTTTAACTGAGCTAATGAGTTTCTCTTACCCTGCCAGGCAGCTTAGCCGATTGGTCCACTATTGTAAATGGCAGCACAATATAAGTAATTTCCCTGGCTGCTGGTCCTGAGAGATATTGTGCTAAATGGCATTTTTGCTTCTGTTTAGTATCCTTCTCAATTATGTGCTACCTAACTTAGCTCACCACTAAGGCACAGAAAACTCAGCTTTTTGCATTTAATAGTGATGCTCTTTTCTCCAAAGGAATTCCTGCAAGCTGCACATCTTTCCAAAGAGATACTCTTATACTGTACACCCTGAAGTCATGGCAGAAGACAAAAGTTCAGGAAATTAAATCATGTGCCTACAGAAGTTAGCTGGATCTGGAGCCTATCCAGAGCTTTTAGTTAAGCTGGCAGTTCTCTGCCTTGGCCATCACTGCTGAGGATTTCAGACCAAGCTTATAATTAACTGTCAAAAAGTAACCAGAATTAAAGTATAATTCAAAGCAAAAAAGTTACTTAAACATACATCTGCAGTTTTCTTACATTTTGGAAACTGTGACTCAGGTAAGTTTTCTCAAGTCTGTTACTACAGAGAAAAAAATCATCTCCATTCATACAGATAAATTTATGTAACCAAAGTCAAAACTTCTGAAACATCACTTGAAACAGGTGCATTAGGCTCTTCCTTTCCATCTCTACCCATAAGCAGCACCTAACCCCTGCTTGCTGAGTGGTAGGAGCCCCTGTTATATTACAGGCATTACCAAACCTCTGTGTTTCTCTGGGTTTGGTACTTGTCCAGTAATCTCTCCTTGGTTTAAAAGAAGAGCAAACTTATATTTCCAGTTTTCCTAGGAGAGTCTCAGACAGTGAAAATTTTCATTATACTGTGTTCTCCAGGGAAAGTAGTTGTTTATGGGATGCAAACACCTTTGTTTCCTGAGGTATTGTGATCTGAGAAGATGCTATAATACAAAGTTTATCCTTTCTGTAAGGTGTTACATAAGATTTACATATTTTAAAATTTACATTCTAAAAATGTACTGCAAGTGTGTGTATATTCTTCCTAGTTCAAGAAGCAGTGTGGAGTATAAATGGATAAACTAAACCCAAGACATAGCTACAATATAATTTAAGGAGATTTTCATGGAAACCAGAACACAAGTTCCTAAGAGATAAAATATGGACTCCTACTCTATATCAGCAATGTTCCAAAACCAGGGGACATTGGTATTTTTTAACTTCGAAAACAATTCCAAATAGAAAAAATATGTACCCTTCCCAATTTGCCTTCATTTTATGCCTTTCTCATAGCTTTTTCTTTTTTCTGTCTCTGCTCATGCATTTTCTTTGGGTTTTTTAACAGTTCCCTCGGGGTAGGGCAAATTATTTATGACATACTTCTCCATGTAAAATTTATTTGGGAAAACTGTTCCTATGGAAACCACTGTTTTCAAACAGGCCTGTATTAACTTCAAACAATATGATTGCATCTACAATAGAGAATACATCTTTTATTATCAGGCATATTCTAATGACTTTGACAACCAAATAAATTGCACAGAGGAACAAAATGAGTTATATTTTGTGATATGATCAAGTAGGTATTCATCTGTCATCTGGTCAGTACAGGGAATTAGAGTAACTCAGTTCATTTTTCTGAAGTCCAATTTGAAGGTCTCTTAAAATTTCAAAACAAAGCTTTTAAAAATATCAGTCAAAAGCCTGCACTGAAATGCTACAAAATACCAGCAATGCCTTATGTACAAATAAAACACTGAAGGTTTTTATTTCAGAAATGTCATATTTCATGTGTATGACATACCTACACTGCAAGACTCTGGCACTAAAAGTAGACTGACAGGTCAAGATGCTTGATTTCTGTGCCTTCAGGATCAAGCTCTTATAAATATGTTTTTGTCTTTGTGGAGTTTTACCATCTGTCCTCTCCTCATTTCACCTCCTTCTTATCTTCTGGTCTTTGTAGTACTCCAGAAAAAATGAAGCATAGAGCAGCTGCAACACAGCTCACCTGAGCAGTTTTCTAGTGAAAAAGGAAAATAATAATTTTCATCTGCCTGAACAAACAATTTAACATTAAAGAAAAAGTAATTTAAGAACCTACTTCATTAATTGCCTTGGTGGTGTTATTAGATATTTATAACCACAGTACCTGGCAGTAATCTAGTCAGGAACACAGCAGGGCAGGTCTCATAGCAACATCCCAGCTCTCCAGTTAGGACTCTTTCTTTGGTCCTGTGCAGAAGTTAATGCTGTTAATACAAAAGTCTCTGCAAGCTGACTTCACACAGGCAGGCTTATAGCACTTGCTTATGCTATGAGTCATCTTCTTCAGGGAAATTTAGAAAAAATAACTTCTGTGCATTCTGTGTGCTTAAGTGGTCCTTCACTTTTTTAAATGATTAGCCAAGAGCACTTTATTTTTTAAAAGGAAATAATTCATCCAGGGACTGAGTAAACTCCAAAGCCACAATGTATAAAGGAAATAAACTCTGAATTCAAGTTGGAGAGTTTTCACGGTCCAAGATAAGCTGGCTGCAAGAGTATCAGGAAAAAACCCCAAACCTTTGCTACACTGGAGCTCCCAAGTATATTGTCACGTGTGTGAAAGGGGAAATGTGTGTAAATCTATTTGTCTGTTGAACTCCAAGAATTCAACATTGCCAACATGGGAGTTAAAATATTGTGAACTATATCACGCCAAAACACTGACTACCCATTTTTGTATGCTGGTCTCATGAGATTGGATGGAATAGCTTAGGATTTGGGGTATTTATAAAGAATTACTTTCAACCTCCTTTTTATATAAGCTCCATACTGGTACAAATCTATAAAAGGACTGTTGGTGTCAAAAATGTTCATGCAGCTGGTGACTCAGGTTATCTGATGGGACATTCGGTGGGTTTGTTAGGTAGTTTTTCTACACAGCCCTAGAAAAAAAGGAGTTTGCTTCTTATCCTGAATGGGCCTAAAAATGTTTCCAGAATAGCCTAAGCTTAAGCAAATAATGTGTTAAAATTGGCCTGTGATTCAGATCATTTTCCAGTGGCTGTGAAACAACCTAAATAATTTTACAATAGATAACTAAAGAATATACTAAATATAATGCAATATAAAATGTAAAAATAATTTTGCAAGTAGTCAAAGTAACTTCTGTCCCCAAGGGGCAATGGAAAAGGTCCTCCACAGTAGAAACACTTCAGAACTCTCCATTTTGTAGGGAAATGGGTAAAGTCTCAGCCTATTTGTACGTGTTGTCTTTTTTGTTCTCCTGTGTTGCTTTTAAAAACAGAATGATTTGGCCTGTGGTAGTCAGTGCATTTGCTTACATTCACCCTTTGTGCAGCCTGAACTGGCTCCATCTTGCTCCTGCTCGTGGATTGGATTCACCTACCTTATTTGTACTGAATACCATGGTGTTTCACTGAGCTGCAGGAGGCAGAATGTCTTCTGTACTGCAAACTGTTTTCTTGGGATTTATCTGTCCATTTTCAGGAAAAACTTACTTGCCTATTTCAATATGAGAATGAAACATGCATTGATTTTTTTCCACACTCTTATCCCACAAACAAGAGGCTAAAAGATCTAAATGGAGAAAACACAGTAATTTCTATCCTCATATCATGATAGTCTTCACCTTTTAACTTCTTACAGATTGCTGATCTCCCTCTCAAAAAAAAACCAAAACCAAAACCCAACAGAAAAACCTGTTTATTTACTTTACTGGAAGAAGATCCATAGTGACCTGCAGGCTCATAATGGAATGAATGCCTCCAATTTATGTTCCCAGTGTTGTCAGCTTCTTTGATTTTGATTGTATTTTCTAATTTTCCAAAAGCTGATCCACTGTGTCCCTATGAGAAGCTTTACTTTCAGGACTTTGTGGCAACACTGGAAAACATAACAGTTCAGCACCCAGAAGGCAGATGGACTAAATGTCATAATTAATTATATATATTCTCGCACTAAGGGTCGTTGTGTAAGTTACCATTTTTAATATTTAGTGTGATGAGAACTTCCTGAGTCAGACTGTCAGTTACTTGAAAACGGGAAGAAAAACCATATTTGAATATATATACATCATATAACAAAAACAGAAAGACATTTTTGCTTATCTTCCAGGTGTGATTGTAAAATACAGAAATGAAGAGTATTAGCAAAACCAGACTCTGAAATTTGCTGAAGACAGGAGATTTTCAAAAAAGCCAATGACTTTACACTTTTTTATTGTTTGATGTTATATTTGTTGGGTTTTTTCCAAGTCAGTGGGGGGCATTTCTGAAAATCTCACTCTTAACCTACTTCAAGTGATTTATATACTCATTAAAAAAAAACCCAACCAACAAAACTTATAGAAAATGGACGAGTCTAAACATAATTTTTAATCCCTAAGTGCAACATCAGGTACCATAGTTGTTCAGTTGCTAAACCTTGCACTACTATCACTAAAAGAACAAGTACCTCATTTTTCATCAGCACTTTCTCCAGCAGCTGCACTTTTGCCTTTGAACAGAGAAGCATTTTCAAGCTTTTGTCATATTCAGGCTTGATCCTCCCAGCCTGCTCTGAGTGTTTAGACTTCACATGCTGCTCTACCTGAGTAGGATCCTGGCAGCAAACTCCTGCCTGGGGGTCACCTAAACCCACTAGACAAACGCCCCTGCACAGCAGAAAGCAAAAAGTGAAGGCGCCAGAGTCCGTTGGTCAGGGACACTCCTTTGCCCAGTCAGCAGCTGGGACCTTCTGAACACAGAAACTTCATCCCTCAGAAAGTTTCCCTTGCTCATAATTTGGTGAATGGTTAGATTTGGTCTCTCCCGCTTCTCCTCTTTGTTAATATATCTCTCTAATCGCTGAAGAAGGAATGAGTATCTAAGTATCCCAGGTTAATATGAAGGTCTTTGTGTTTTTGAAATACTCTCAATTTCTGTCTGCCTAATGAATCTTTAAATTTGTGCTTGAGGGAAGGCAGTAAACAATCACTAATCTTTCTTTTTTTTTTTTTTTTGAAATCAAAAAAATAAAAACAAAACCAAGATTCACTCAGACACTTCAGTTCAAGAAGGGGTTCATAACTGTGGAAGAGGTATATTTCTATCCAGTCCAAAAGCACAAATAATACATTCTGGAGGAAAAAAGTCCATGAGTCTTTGTTCTTCTCCTATTTCCTATGGGCTAGCACCACATGATTCTGCAGCCAGCTTGTTGGCTTCTGTGTATGTGCTTCTACAGTCCCACAGAGCTCTCCAAGCAATAGATGGGGTGCCAAATCTGAGGTTACAAATTCCCCTGAGCAGATAGAGACCAAAATTTTGAACACCTCATTGCTCAGTAGTGCAGAGTCTAATCTTCCCTTGCAAACCTTATATTTCTATAATTACTGTACTCAACCAAAAAGAGTTGCTACAGCTACTTGCACGATAAAATAAAAGTTTTAATAAAACATGACCATCACTAAAATTGGGAATCTGAAAAGAGATCAGCAAACTTGCCCTCCTTTATTGCAGAAAAGAATTAGCAGAGAAGTTAATATTGATGCTTCTAACATCATATTTCAAAGCCTAAGTATCTGACAAGAGAAAAAGAAAAAAAATTAATACACACATACACACAAAAGGAAAATGACTCAGAGAATGGAATAAATATTTCTACTTTTAGAAAACTGTTTGTTTCATTGGGGTCACACACCAGCTTTGTTCCAAGTACATATCAGCATAATAAAAGTTAAACAAAATTTATATATTTGAACATTCAATTATTTTAATATTCAGAAATTACCGAATAGTACCAATCTAACGTATGCTCTAGCATTTTTCATTTCTTTGTTCTGTACTAAGAGAATGAAATTATTCAGTTCTCGGCAGAATTAGTCTTTCCTTTTCTCGGGCTTCTCTGTTGAATTTATATCCTTGATGATATTTTTACTTAAAGTATTATTGTTTTTAAAACACACATACAATGTACTATTCATTTGTTGGTTCCAGCTTAATCAGCTGTAAAAACAACAGAAGTGATTACTGTCTTTCATTAAATTCCTAGATCAATCTTGAAGACCAAATTGAAAAGCTTTATTTTCAACAGGATGTACCCTTTAAAGGCTTGTCTGCTATAACAAGATAGCAGTACCTCATAATATCTTTGTGCCATCATAAAGACATAAAAACCCTTGCTTGTTTTGTTTTGTTTTGTTTTTTTCCTTCCCCACAAGAAATGATTAGGAAGTATTTGACTTACAGTTAGTCCAGGAATGGGTACTAGTTGTATCTGGTGCAGAATATGAAGCCTTCTTCCAGCAAATGTGTGCCGATGCTAACTAGCATGAATACATGATGCATATGCTTGGCACTTGGCTTGGCTGCCAATCAGATTTTCAAGCCAGTCAAACTCTTTATTATGATCTCTGTGGAGTATTTTTCTTCATGTCTTCCCATTCATGTTTTCCTAAAATCACAGTCCGATGAAGTTCAGTTCAGTTTCTATTCCGCTGAGAGATTAGAGGAAAATTTTGGGTGAGGGGAAATAAAACTTAACAGTATTTTTATGGAACAGAGTTCCACACTGGATCTAGTTGAGCCTAAATCTTCTCTGTTCCCAGAGTGTGCAACAAAACTCATCCACTGAAATAATTATGTGCCAACTAAGAGCCAAGTGGAAAGTAAAGGAAGCTGCCGGTAGATTATTTTATTTGAACAAACTGGAATAAAAGAACAAGAAAATAAAGATCTTTCTCCAAGCAGTTCATTTGATATATCTCTAATATTATGAAACACTTTGATGCTATCATGATAGATGCTATCAGAATCATCCATGTCCTGTCACAGTATTATAAATGGGACTGATTTGGAGGCCAAAAGAATGAGCTTATTTTCATCTTTGTTGCAAAGACAATATGTATACACCCAGCTCAGCTCTTTGCCAACCTCTGATACTGGTAGCTAGAAGGGGGCCCTAAATTGCAGGGGCTGAACAATTGGGAGGGCAAAGAAGAGAGCATGAGTACAACCACGTGAAACATAAAGAGCATTGCAAAAAGATGGAAGAGGATTCACCTGGGAAAAAAAGGGAGAAAGGTGCCAAGCATTGGTTTTTTGTTGGTGGGATTTTGGGTAGGATTTTTGTCAAATTTATTTGGCTTCAAAACCATAATGGGATGTGGACTATATGAAGGTAACTTACTCTTTAAGGCGGTCAGATGAAAATGCAACAAGCCCTGAATGTTGTACTTAACAGCAATTGATGTCTGTGTTAAAATCTTACTGGAAGATACACAAAGCCCCCTGATTTTCTTCTAAGGATTTTCCCGATAGGATTTTAAAAGTACTAAAACTCCTATTAATTGCCACCTATAGGCATTACAACATCATTTATACAGAGGTTTGATGTCTTTTGTTCCCCAGTAAACCATTAGTTAATAAAACTGTGCTAACATTTCTATTTATTTCAATATTGAGGCAAACATTACAACCTGGTGAAGTCTAAGACGTACAGTTAAGACAAGTGAATCATAAACAAACCTAAGAGTATGTTTAAACCTTGAGTGGGAACACAAGGTCAGTTTTGGTTAATTATATGTATAAATTTAGCCTTTAATGGAATCTAGAACCAAGAGAAGCAGTTTCTTTTTTTAGACATTCTAATGGAAAGAGAATTAAAAGAAAAATCATCTTGTAATGCAAGCACAAGATTGTTGGACTAAATCAACAAATGAGAACATGAAACCCACAAGTCTAGGTTTGTTATCCAAGCTAAGAGAATTGCAAAACATATGGATGGCTCAGAAGTAATGAGAGACAAAATTCTGACTACTGTTGCACCCATAATATTTCAGTGATCATACTTGGGCTACCTGGTGATAGATATTTTAAATACTTCCTTCTTAGTCAATTAAGAGGATGTTGTTTTAGTAGGCTACAAACACACTTTTTTGACCTGAGACAATTTTTTTAATGCAGTTTAGCACTTTAGAAAATGAATATTTGCAGCAGATTTTTTAAACAATATTTCTTAATAAAATAGGAGCTTAATTCAATGTATATGCAGATTTTAAGTGCATGAGTCAAAGCCATTATAAAAGCACATTTCTACACTATAAAGCAGGTACAGAAGTACATTTTATATTTCACTTTCAGGGCAGGAAAGCCACTTCGAACAAAGTGCAAAAATAATGATTTTATATATAAATCATTCTCCTTAGAAAAACCCACACAGGACACTATTTTTATCATCTGACCCTGCTCTCATCTGGGTTTATAAAAAAATAGTATTTGGAGAACATCAGTAGATTCTAGGAAGCAGGTAGCTTCATCAATAGTGATCTCCAACTCCTGTCTCTGTGTTTCAGTCAGATGCACATTATATGGCATAATAAGTACAGAACTTGGGCTTTCTCACCTGTGCTGCATATTTAGTATTTTCCCTGGAGATGGAGGAAAGGTAGTTGGGGTAGGAAGAAAGGTGTATTGTCATCTGAGGATATTTGAGAAAAAGAACTAGATCTTGATGTGGTGGGTTGACCTTGGCAGAATGCCAGGTGTCCACCAAGCTACTCTATTATTCCTTCTGCTCAGCTGGACAGAGGAGAGAAAATAAGATGGAGAACACCTTATAGGTTGAGACAAGGCAGTTTACTAAATCAAAAATGAAAGGTTGAGCACACAAAAGCAAAGGGAAAAACCAAAGATTTTACTCTCTACTTTCCATGAGCAAGTAATGTCTGGCCACTTCCCAGGGAACAGGGCTTCTATACATGTAGTGGTTGCTCCAGAAGGGAAAAGTTCTAAATAACAAATGCCACCCCCTTCCTCCCTCCTCCTTTCCTTAGCTTTTATATCTGAGCTGAAGTCATATGATATGGAATCTCCCTTTGGTTAATTTGGGTGAACTGTCCTAGCTGTGTCTCCTTCCAGGACATTGTCCACCCACAGCCTACGGCTGGTGGGTGGAATGTAGGAGAGACAGTGGTGATGCCGTGCCAGCCCTGCTGAGCAGTAGCCAAAACACTGGGATGTTATCAACACCTTCATAGCTACCAACACAAGCACAGCACTATGAGGGCTGCTGTGCAGAAAATTAACTCAATCTCAGCTAGACCCAATACCCCTGGATGAGGAACAACCAGTTCCAGAGGCATTCTTGCCCCTCTTCCGGCAGAACACCAAGTGCAATCATCCAGATAAATCAAGGCAGAGTACTCTAAGGCCCTACCAGAAACCTAAAATCTGTAGTCTGGTACAACTTGAAAATATGAAAGTAAATTCCCCACATCTTCAGGAGAGACCTTTCATACATTGTGTTGGTCCTGGGATTAACGCTGCCCATGCACCACCACTCACCTCCAGCATTTTAATAAGAAAATATACTCCAACCTGTATGAGTGGCAGCAGCACACTTTTAGCTACCTGATTGAGTCTCTTTTACTTTCTCTACTTCTTCTTAGGTTTTACTTGAAACTAATACAGAGGAGAGCAAAAATGCATTGCAGAAATGAACTTCCACATCTCTGAGAAACATCAGCCTTAGAGTTTCTACATAGGTATCTTCTGTTGCTTTGAGACTCCTAGTGGAAATGTATTACAAAACCACACATGCTCAGTGAACTATGCAGTAGATTTTTCCCCCTTGCCCCAGTTTGAGACAACTTGGAGGGGTGGACACCTCTGTCAGAAGCCTTCTCCCTTGAACTCAATAACGCTGGTTTCTCCAATACAGAGAGAGAGACCAAGCAAGACCCAAGGTAAGTGAAAAAAAATAACTTTTTGCCAAGAAGAAATGCTAATAACAATACTGATAAAACTGGGTTAAACCAACTGATGGGGAAAAGCTTCCCAAGCCCCTCTCACTGCACCAAATTGTGATGGCAGCCAGCCTCCCTCACCTAGAAGAAGAAAACTACATGTGGCCACAGGACAGAGATAAAATGACAACTCTGCCATGTGGTTTGCCTTCCCCATACCTGGAAAACCTAGTACGAATGGTTGGAGAGTCAGTGCTGGCAGGAAATAGTGGATAGCTGGGATCTGATACCAGCAGACAGAGCATGGCTGCAGACCCCCCAGGTGACTGGAAGGATCTGCAAGACACCTGTTGGATCCAGAGACACAACTTGGTTGTTGCAATTTCAGTTTTCGTTGGCCGAAGTGGTGGTCAGATGCATCAATGTAGTGGTGGAAGCCCTGGGTGTTAAGGAAAGTCCCATGCGATGAGATAAGATAACCAAGTGTTGAGTGAAGTCCAAGTGTGGTCTTTTATTTGGCTTAGGCTAAGTGGGAACACCCCTGATACCTTCCTTGGGGCAGGGAGTTTTACACTGGATAATGTAATACTGGAACACAGAAATTTTAGGAGTCTTTGACATCTTTTAAGGTGTTACAGCTGCCTGTTAAGTCAGCACAGGTGGATCCATTATGGCCTATCAGCAGAGATCAGTATCTTCAGACTATGTTCGAATTGTCCTGGTGCTTCCCTTGAGGGGAATTATCACAGCTGAGTCATTTGGGTAAGGAGAAAGAAACCTACCCTGCCTAGCAGGATTTGCCTCTATGCTCGTCTTGTTCAATACCCATCTCGTAGCCTGAGGTGGTAAGTGTGCACACCCTCAGCACCTGGGTGTTAAGTAAACACACTGTTGATTGAGCCAATAGCACCAATAGTCCAGTCTCTTACTGCACCTTGATGGTCCACTGCAAATGGTCAAATGTTTGAGTCATTAATCACTAGCAGTTCAATCTCTTTAAAGAAGGCAAAACAACAAAGAAAATGAGGCATATTTGGAGAAAAGTTGGATACCAGAACTTTTGCCTAACCCAGGATATCTCTTGTCTCTTAAAGGAGAGCAAAGAAGAAGCTATTGAAGATTGAATCTCAACCTTGAAAAGACAGGAATGATTTGGTCAGAAGGAAAAATAAGAACTATTCATGCCTACTCTCCTGTCCTTTTCATTTCAAACTTGCATTGGCTGTCTGACAAAGAGATCTTGTGAGATGAACAGAAGGCTTCTGCCATGTTCAGGTTGTGGCCAACCAGGTGAGCACAGAATGTTTTTGAAAGCACCTTCCTGACTCCTTCTCAACACTAGTCACAGAGAGCAGGTTAGGGGCAGTGTGAGCCACAGATGATGCTACTCCACTGCAGGAAATACACAGTATTTGCAATGGCCAGAGTGTAATCCCATGTTGGTTTAATATTCACAATGCTACTTTAATTGGGGAAAAGACACAAATGGCAAATTAGAGTTCTGCAATGTATTTCACAGGAATAGTAGTATATGTAGTAATTGTACTCCAACACAGAGTTGTCAGTGAATAAACATAATTAATGGTTGTTTTAATGTCTTGCTACAACTTTGATGTCAGTATTGAGCTTGAAATAATGGAGAGCTATTTTAAGGCATAACTGAGCATATGCCATTCTAATTTCTAGTGATAAACTACCAAATGTGAAACTAAAAAAGCTCCAAGGAAATACTGAAAGTAGCATACTAAATGTGTTTATATGCTTTTTGGCTGAGTTAACACACACACAAAAAAATCTCATAATTTATGTGGACTAGAAAGAATATTGTTTGTTTTCTGTCATCCATATAATAGTGGACTGAGGTAAGGAGAGTACTTAGTGCCCAACACCTAATACTTTCTCTCCTCCAGCAGACAACTTTGCTTATGCTAGTAAGGAACTACTATGTAGAGTAGTGAGCAGTGGATGGTAGGTGATTACTTTCACGCTTCATCTTTTCCTTTTGTAAGGACTCCCTTGGATCTCTGAAGACAAACCTTCAGACTTTTCTAGGCACTTTCTCTCATCCTGCCTTCTCCTTATGCAGATAAGAAGGGCAGCAAAAAGACAGACAATGCTTCAGAGAAAGTTTCACAAGCACTGAGTCATTTTGCAAAGTGAAGTGCTGTGTCCTCATAGTTTCTGGGGAGGAACCTGAGCTCCTGAGGCAAGATTTTTCAAAATTTTTACTTTTCTTATTTCTCATATTTTCCCTATTTAATTATTTATTTCATTAGAGCAAATATTTAGTCCTTATCTATTTTATTGCGCTAAAACCTGATGATTGGTTAGTGTTATCAGTAGTCAAATGACACCTGAGGCTTGTAATTTCCTGGAGGCCATAAAGAATACAGAAAAATGTCCTTTTCTCTTTGAAAATGAAGAAAAAAAATCAGAATTCCTATTTGTGAAAATAAGTGATTATTGGGCTCAATTAACTATGTTTCCTAGTACTTTTGACTGGGAAAATTCTTATGGGTTCTCACAATTTCTACCAGCTGCTGGAGTATGCCATTTCCTGTCCGTTTGTGGCCATGACAATCTTTATATTCTTATCTGAAGAGGCTCCCTCTGCCTTCTCTCACCTGTTGGCCCAAACTGTTTTTCATTATGATACCACAGTGTATGGAGTTTATATGCTCCTTTCAGCCTGTAATAGATACAGCGGTGGAGTGCAGGAGAATGAAAAAGTCTATGATGCTTAAATCATTGCTTGTACAAATAGGTCTTTAGTATTTTGCCTGTGTTAATTCACATCTCTCACACCTATATATTCTGTGAGTGTAGTAAAACTGATGCAGAATCCAATTATTTCTGCTGATAAAATATGACCATCTGGTCAAATTATTCATGACTCATTCTCCTACTGTGAACAGGTATGCTTGTCTTTCACACTGATTAATTTAAAATATTGACCTGATGTTTTAATATAGAATTGTTCTTTTCCTTTTATAGCTTGTTTATGTATCAGACAATACTTTTTTACTTGTTTTAGTTTTTCTGGTTTTGGTTTTTTATTTTTTGAATTAAAAATACATCTATAATGGATTTAACCACAGGATCTTCTGAAAGACCTGGACATGTTGCCCATGTAGGGTTTGTCTGTCACTATGTTACACACTACAGATAACTCTATTCAGAAGGTCAGATACTTTTATATAAAATAAAAAATATCTTAATGTAGATTTAATAATAATTATTTTTTGCTTCCTTTTTAAAAGAGATTCAGATACAGCAATAAGCTTTTAACTGCTTTACTGAAAAGGGTCTGCTACCAATCTAGCCTGGAGATTTGCCTTTCCTGCAAACCATAATAAATAGGGTGAAGCAGCAGTATTATAAAAAAAAAGAAAATGAAACAAAAACCCCCCCACATACACAAAAAACCTCCACACCTTAAACCTCTAATTTGCAGTTGATGTCATTGATATGAGCTCTGTTTATCTGGGAGTAATACATAATAATGAAAAAAAAATTTAATGGCTGCTTTAATTTCAGTTAGCTTGGTCAGTGTTCCTTTGGGCACACTATATAAGCTGATGGGATATTATTCTGTCAAGTTTATTGCTATTTTCTCCATAGAATCTCCAACTTATGCTTTTCATTAAGAACATTGTTATTTTCTAAGTAGCACATTTAATTTTCCTCATAGAGTAACAGGAGGAGAATCTCTTCCTACAGGTTTTTCTTATTTATGTTTTTATACAGCTTATCAAACACAGTTTGGTCAATTCTTCCACAATGTCTATGTCTTCAATCTATTCTTCTTGGTGGCTAGAAAAACTGGCACAATTTTTAATTCCTTGTTTTGCATCTGTACCTCAGTTTGTTAGAGCATGGTCCTAGCAATGTCATAGTCATGGGTTTGATCCCAGCACAGGCCATTCACTTTAGAACTGGACTTGGTGACCCTTGTGGATCACTTCCAACTCAGAATAGTCTGTGACTCCATGACTGTTTTGACTGTTTCTTTCATGGTGTTTCCTTGAATCCAGAAATTAGGTTATCAGGATGATTCGAATTATTGCTTTTTCCAAAGGGAACTGGAATTTGCTTTATAACAGCATCATCCTCTTGTAAAATCATTTGTGTCAGTAACATGGAGCAGGGACAGAGTTTCAGTTTCTGTTCCATATTTGGGAACATTTTTGAGACAGAGAAAAACCCTTCATTCTTGCTTGGTTTTACTCCAATCGTTGACTGTGTTTAAAACTAATTCCAACTGAACAGAGTTAGATGGTTCATCTGCTTCATTTTCATTAAATTTAAGTTAATTCTTATGCTTGATGAGCTTTCTCACTGATAGTCTTATTGTGGAGTAGAAACCACAATTGTTTATCTGCTATCATTTTGCCCACAAGCAAAACAGTATAAGCAAATGAGAGCCAGGGAATTATGCATACAAATAAGTTTGATTTTAATTCTCCATAAAAGTTCTGTAATAAATAATCAAGCTGACCATTTTGAAACACTGAAAAGAAAAATAAGGGCATGGTTAATATTTGTTAGTGCACAAACCATGTTGAACTGATCTAATTTCAACTGAAAGCAGAGTATGAGGGCTCATGGGCAGGAGATCTGCACATGATGTTACTGTAAGTAAATAAGGAAATGTGTTCTGCATGAATATGTAGGTAGGATCAGCTCAGAAGTGTTGCTTTTATGACCTGTTTTTTCATTATCTATATTAATTATGGTAAACATTTACCAGACCCAATCTTTCATGTAGTTTCATACCTTGTATCTCTTTTCATTTTAATAATGATCCATTTATAACTGCTTTTTGGATGCATTTCTAAGAACTTTTCTGCACTGAAAAAAAAAATGGAATTCAAAATTATCTTGATAACTTGCTCAGGAAAACAACCCCACAAAAAGTCATGCATGATTCAATATGGACAAGAGGGAGACCCTTCTCCTAGAAAGACGCCAGGCAAAGAACAGGTCAGGGATTAACTATTTGGGGTATCAGCTCTTCAGAAAGAGATCTATGGGGCTGGATAGGAAAATAAATAGGAATCAATATTTCCGTACTTGTGAGAAAGGCAAGAAATCTACTTGAATGCATAAATAGGAAGATAGGATATAAAAGCCACTGTAGTAATAATTCTCTGCTCAGACTTAGTAAGACTTCAACTAGAGTGCTGCAGACAATTTTAGGTGCTGCAACTTGAGAAGGACATATACCAGTTAAAACAAGGAAGGCAACAAGAATGGTTAATAGTTTAGAAATTGTGATATGGAAGGAAAGTTTGAGATTATGCTTTCTGTACCCTTTAGGGGGGATGACAAGGTCTTGTTTCTGAGAGCAAATTTGCCATATAGAGGTATAGAGTCTGCTTTGTGGCATAGAAACAGAAAAAAAAATTAATACTTCCACCTTTAGTATTCCAAGAAAGTATCAATTCTTATCCCAACATCACTGTGGCCAGGACCCTATGCCTGAATTACTGACTACACAGAGGGGATGTGCTCAGGTCTTCATATGGGACTGATGGTTCTGTATCTAATAGGTATGAGTCCTGGCATAGTTTTGGTGATGCCAAAGAATTGTATGCGGCAAAAGTCTGTCCCAGACATTTCTCTCAACCAGCTGAATATAGAAGGCCATCTTGTCCTGGGGATTGTGACAGGAAAGGGTAAACAGCTCAGCTGCAGAAGCATAGCTGTGCTCCGTCCTTTTTACAGGGCACAAGAGCAGCCCATACTCAGTTGAATCTATTTGCATAGGCAGCAGCATTCTGTTTTCATAGACATCCAAGCAAATATTAGGTCTCCTACACAGCAACTGTAGGTTGTTTAGATCAGTCATGGAGCTGCCCTTGACTCTCTTGGACTTCTCTGGTTCCAACTAAGTTTCCCCAATTATCCTCAAATTATCATTGTCCTCAAAAAAACCTGTTTTCAAAATCCCAGAGCTCTAAATCTAGCTGAGAGCAACTGCTCCCATTTCCTCCTTAGTTTGGCTCTGCCTGTGCACACAGGAGACCAGCTAGTAAAAACAAATTGCCAAGTAGGGCTGAGGCAGAAAGGCAAAGTCAGGCAGTCACTAGTGATATTACAGAACTCTCAGCCCCTTGTCCCAGTGTGGTAGAAACAAAAGGGGGGCAGAAATTTGGAGTGAACATGGGAAATGACATGGGAAGCAGGAGCAGGGACAGCTAAAACTGCCCCTGTTTGAGTTGCAGCTACAGTCAGTGTTGCAGCTACTGTCACCACCCAGGAGCAGCCCCATCACTGACAGGTCTTCAGAGGTTCAGTCAGATGGTGTTGCTGTCCCTGATCAAAATGAGCAGCTGATGGAATAAACATGCTGACCTTACAATCTGCTTATAATAAATACAGCATTACTGCCTTCTCTCAGTCTGCTTTCTCTCAGTCTGCTTTGTTGGAAATCAATTCTTAATGAACAGTGTAGGTGTAAGATAAGTGAAAACATGCTATCAATATTGGGAAAATGTCAAAGGCTTATTTCAGCTTCATCACCACTCATCTCTCTGAGTGTGAATCTTCATATACTCTCTCTTTTCACCATAACTGTAGAATTGAAATAATTAGAGCATTCTCCTGAGGAGAGCGTTTCCCCTCATTGTTATAGGAAAAATAACAAATATCTAGTAATGCAGCCATTTTAATTAGTTAACAAGAGAATGACTTTTTTTTTTTCTAAGAAGCTTGTTAACTGAAAACTCAGATGCTGCAGGTAGGTGACTGCATGGCACATGGGGAAAAAAAAATAGCAAGTAGCTGTTGCTACTTTGGTTTTAAATGGGAATGGGATTAAAAAAAAATAAAACACAAAAAACCCCCCAGAAACAAAACCAAAAACCAAACAAGTTTTAGTAGTTTATACATCAGAACTCCAGAGTTCCAATATTCTTCAATTACACGGGTAAGGTCTTCAGAACTTTTTTAAAGCATTAATAGAGGTTTTAAGACTCTTACAGATGGAAACCTTTCTCTATTACAGAAGCTATATTTCCTGGGTGACAAGTGGAGAATCTCATCACCTGTGGAGTCAGCAGCTGGGGCAAGATTAATTAGTGAAGCTGAGAGAGTTGTGCCTGAACCTAAAAGACAAAGAGAAAAAATATTCTCACCTTAAGAGCAGATTTCAAGAGGAACATAAATAACTTCTTTTTCTTTTATATGACTAAGACTAAAGTTTCAGTCACCTATTCAAAGCTGATATATATTTTAGATATAGAGGAACAACTGAACACAGTGAGAGTCAACCACATAAATGTTAGAGAAAAGCCATAATATTTTTTCGTGACAGTTCTCAAATTTACTGACATAAACTTAGAGTTACTTATGTCAGAAAAGTGGAATTCTTTTGGGAGTTATCTGTGATTACATCTATCGATCTGATGTATACTTTTTTTTGGAGTTGAGTTTTAACTCATAATTCTTGTTAAGATAGGACTGAATTTCATCATGCATGAAAGGGACAGTTAATCCAATGAAGATAAAAAACTCAGTCTTTTTCAAAACATGTATGGATCTAGCTAGTTGGGATATGTGACTGTCAAATTCATGCTTCAGACAGTCTAAGAATGTTCTTATTTACATTGCTGTTTAGCATTATTTTATATATAAGTGTGTACGTATATATATACGCAGATCTGATATCTCAAAATCATAATGCCCTTTTCCCAGTGCAGGGCATTCAGTTGCTGTCATAATCCCAACTGTGAGCTCTGTTAATAACCTTGTTTGATTTAGTAGCTTTTAAATCAAGTCCCCATCTTCTCTGTGAGAATATCTACAACTTCCCAATACAATCAAGGCAATGTTAGTGTAAGGGTTGGTGGATGAAAAATTTCTTTGATATTAACACATCATTGTTTATAAAACTGTCATGACAAAAAAATCAATTCACAAAACAATTTGCAGTGCAAATCTCACTTCTACAGCATGCCTGCTGAATTATCTATTATAACTTAGCTCATTTTAAAATTGGTAAAGTCTTCAGAATGCTGCATTCCCTCTGGACCAGAAGTTCTACACATACGCTCTTGTAGGGAATAAAAAAGTAATTACTCAAGATCACCCTTTCCCAGACAAGTGCTGTGGACTGTTCAACCACTAATTTACAATTTAATTCTAGGATTCTCATAGAAATAGGTTTTTAGCTGCTAACTGAAGGCTAACAAATGAATATTTCAATTCATTATCCTTCAAAAAAACAGGAAATATACTTTCAATTGTGAGGCTGTTATTTTTGTAAGGGAACAGGGGAAGCAATGGAATAGGTTTGTGTGATGTTTTTGGCATTTTTTTTCCTTTCACACACATATTGACTGCTTCCTGATTCAATAAAATTTCTACTTTTTTCTTAACACATTGATTAAGTTAAGTGATAAATAATATATTACTATTTCACCAGGTTTTTGAAGCTTTCCACAGATTAAGAAAAAACATACTTTTAAATGTTTCTTTGCAAAATATTTTTAAATGTTTAAGCACCTGATGCAGAAGCACACTTTTCAAAAATGACAGGTTTTTACTAGTCTAATTATATTTGTTTTGGAAACAGTTAATGAGTGCAACCAATACTATAAGACATGGGTTTTTTTATAATGAAGTATGCGCTACATGAAAACAAGATATTTGGGGTTTTTTTCTAAACACCACTTGGTGGTTTTTTTTTCTTATTACTCTGTGTAGCAAAAGATTCAGTTCATGTTCAAAAGACTAGATTTTTTTCAGTGTAAGTGAATTGACATTAGTTTAGCACTGCTCATTTAAACCATCTGAGATTGCTTTTTCTTGTGGCCTTTATCCACCCCTTTCCATCCATTTCACACGGCATTGCTGAAAAGGCACTGAGATCCAGATCTGCAACATCATTTCACTGGCCATTCTTTCTCCCTGGTAATTTTAACATGAGTGAAACATTGTACACCAAGGAACTCCCAGGCTTCTGGCTCTCAATCTAGAAGCATAAGAATGTCAATACCACAAGCCTGGTTTTCCTGGGCTATAATACCTGCACTTTGTGGTTCACTGAAATGCTGTGTCCTACAGTGACTAACTGACTACTATTCTGCAGGATTCATTGGGGATCATCTCAGGTACAAGAAAGAGATCAGCACAGTTCTTGCTCATATCACATTTCAAATTAAAAAGTCAGGTTCATGATACAGTGAAGATGTTATTTTTCATAAAAGTCCAATACCTCAAATTCTCCACTTTCATGTAAGCTAGCATATTAAGAAAGCATAAAAAAACCAGGTAATCAAAACCATAAAAATATTATGTTGGTGCTTATTATGAATCGCTCTCAGAAATGAGTTAAATGTATCATACGTACTGCCAACAAAAATGTATTGTCAGAATGGTATTTGTCCAAAGATGTCTTCTACCTCACAGTGATTTCAGATTCATATATTGCATTGAAGTATGTGCTGAAAATCTGAAAAATTTATCACACAAGTGTGAAGTAAAAGATTTCTTGGAAGATGTAATAGTGGACTGAGAAGGTGCTATACTTGGAAAAACAAAGCAATGATGGACCAGTGGCTACTGTGTTTTCCTACCCAGTCACTGAAAGCATGTTACCACTTTTAGCCTACTGCTTGGGGTCCATCCAAACCATCTGCACCCATATTGCTGGCAGCAAAGCAAAGTAAAATGCTGAGGATTCAAACTTGCACTATGTGAACAAAGGCAGTCTCTTTGACCTAATTTTGTCTCCTAATGATTTCAGAAGTTTATAGATAGCACTGATAGGTATTTTACCTGAAGTAATACCTGAAGGACATAGAATGACTTTTCACTTTTGTGAATGCTATATGCAACATACTGATGCAATTCAACTGTAGAGGATCTCCTGGCAGCCACCAGCTGAAAACCCAGTGAAATTACTGGAAAAAATCTGCTGCCCATATTGATCAGACCCAAAGTTTGAATCATCTCATAAGGAGCAACATCACATTTAAACAAAGTCTTTTCTATGAAAAGTATGAGATACTGAAGCTATGTTGTGTGAAATTTTCCAAGGGTTTTTAATGGAATTTTGGTTGCTGCTGATACTGTTTTGACTCTTGCTCTATAAATTCTTGCAATGTAACAGGCTAAGACTGATGAACGAGACTTTGATATGAGCCATTCAGTAACAGATGGTGAAATATCATTCTTCTAGTGTTTGGGACACAAATTTAAATAAATAGGTAATGGAATGCTCTTATTACAAATTCTCTTTAGACTGTAGGTAATGAGAATTACTTATATCCATGTATTATTCTTTTAATTCTTAAAAAATTCCAAGCCCCATTACTTACAATAAAACAGATTTATACAGTGTATCTTAAGAACTAACATTTTCCTTCCTTAATCAATAATTTTACAGTTATATTAAGATGTGTGATATAAGCTGTATTGATTTAATGTTCAAAGTGATATCATGTGCACAGATTGTTCTGAAATAAGCTGATCTACTCAGAACGACATCAACCACTTTCTTTATTTACACTTTCTCATACTAAAGGTATGCTTGTCTGCTGCCTAGTACTTGAACCTGAAGTGGCAGAGATTATACAATTTATTGTTATACAAGGAAATCTTTTACTCTTCTCTTCCTTTTCCTCTTTTTTTTTTAATTGAGACACACAATACGTTGTTAGAAATATATTGATACACTAAGATACAAAGAGATGATGCAAAAGTATGTATTATCCCAGAGACCCATTTAGAGAAAAGGCTAAACCTGATTCTTTCTTTATCAGAGGTTTCCTGACATCAGTACTTGTAGCTGCAAACAGCAGCTTCGAGACACCACACCAATGCTAAGACTCAGTTTCTACATCTAACTTTTCTGTGAACTGAATTTAAAGGTGGGAGTCTTTATGATTTCTTGGAGTGAGAACAGCTCAGTAGCTTCCCCAGATGACACCCAAAGGGAAACTTATTTATGCTGCTGGGATACAATTGCAGGGGCATAACAGCACCAAGCTGTGAAATGAGGGGGATAGTGCTGATTTCTGGTCCATTTTGAAACAGGCCACAGGGTGTATTCTTTAAAATTAAATTAAACTAATATGTGTCATGGATGCAAGAGTGTCTGAATGAATTTATTACCCCAGTGTGCTGACTGTTCCCACAGTAAAGGGAATGAAAACAGTGACAAAGCTGGCAGACTTCTCAGGTGCCAGGGCAGACCTCGGTGGTGTAATGGTTCTCAGCAGGTTCAGGGGTCAGACTTCTTTGCTCAAGTCCTGTTTGCTGGTACAGTGCAATTGTCAAGCTGCTGAGGGATTTCTGACTCCAAACCTAAAGTATGAGGTCCTACAATTAGAGACCCCTTTGTCCACATTTCTTCCTAAGGGCCAAAAGCAACTAGAAAACAGTCAGCACAGGGAAAACCTTGTGTTCTGTGTTGTATCCCATCCCTGGAGACTGCAAGTAAATGCTGTAAAATCAGTCTGCATGTGCTGAATTATTTAAGACTGAAGCTGAGAAAGGGGATGAGAAATATGTCTTCGATTAAAATCCATATGGAATCACACAACTGAAGGTTCCAAAATCATTCAGAACTTTGCAGTCCACAGTTTTAGTTTTCCTTTGCACTACATTGCACCTCACTAGATCTTAGTCCAAGAAGTCTTTGAAATCACTGTCCTGAGTATGCTTTAGTCTCTTCATCTTAAGCATATTGATTGTCACAACTGGCTTCTAAATCCAACAGTCCATTAATTAATTAAAGGAACCTAAAACTTGTGCTATAAATTCCCTTCCTGTCCATACACATTGCCATTTGTTCAAATTCCTTCTAACCAGTCAAATTGAAAAATCCCCCTCCCTTTAATTCACTTCTGCATTTCAAGTACCTGCTTTTCACAGAAAATGCCAGGTCTTCTAACCTTCCAGGAATTGTACATGTCCATTTCTTGTTGATTAGCTGCTGCTGTTTTCTTCTCATGTGCATTTTCATACTGACCCATTCTGCCAATGTGTCAAGTTTTGAATGCCTACTTGGTGCCTGACTACTGTTTCTGGCTTCACACTTTCATACCAATATTTTGTGCATATTTTCATTGCACTGGATTTCTGTAAAGTTCCAAAACTCTCCTCCTTCAAATTCTGCCTTCTTCCTCTTTATTTTTATAGCAACACCATTCATTAACTTATCAATGAAATCCATATAGAGTCCCATTCCCTGTACCTGCAAACTACAGCTGGCTTTGCAAGAGTCAGGAATTTATATACATAGATTCCAATCCCTCAAGTATATGAATGCTTTCCTATAAATCCTTTTCTTTCCTTATTCCTTAGTGCTTACTGAGCAAATCAAGACAGGCACCCTACCTTCCTGGAACCTTTGTCTTGTTCATCCTCCAAGAAAACAGATTTTTTCCATTGTTTTCCTAGTTCTATTTTAAAATAGTATATTTTCTATCCTTTGGGAGCACAAGCATATGTGAATATATTTCTTCATCTGCCCTCAACTTAACTGTATTTTAACTAAGTAACTGAACAATTATCCTAATCTATATTATTAAATACCTTAAAATTCATGAAACTATTGCAGTCTTTGTTGGTTTTGCATGGTTTTGTCCCTCCCCTGGGGGAAAGAAATGAAAACCTACAAAATCTGACAAATAAGGTAGAAAATTAATTCCTAATTACAGTCTTGGATGTAATTTCATTTAAGAGCATCTTATTGAAACTTTGAAGGGTGTCAAAGGAGTATATCTATAAGCTGAAGATATTTATTGTTTTGATTCTCTAGAACTTCAGAAATAATTTAAGGTGAAAATCACATATGGAAAACAAATCAAGAAGGCACTGAAATTTCATGGAATTTCTAGTTGTGAAAATTTATTTTTTAAATAATCTAGCAATGATATAGGTATCTTTGGCAGAATATGTAAATAATGAAAATACTGTATAGTTTTATTCACAACAATATAGCTTACCAAGAGTCTGATAAAATAGTAATGGGTTCTTTTTTTACCCGTAAAAAAGGACTCAAGATAGAATATATATACTAAACT
>JAOXXN010000446.1:34712241-34733363 GCA_026770055.1 Myrmophylax atrothorax
AGACACATAAAAGCAAGCACATATATAAAGTAGAATTAATAAAGCAAAACAAATGTTTAAGAATGTAGTCTTGAGGTAAAACCTTTAGCCTTGCTTGTAAAATGAAGCAACTTTATCAACATTTGCAATAATGCCCTTGGCCATATACTGCAGTGTCACCAGAATTTCCCTTTAAGGATGCATAACAGGCATTTATTGGTTTTCTGCTTTTTTCATTTCAGCCTAGAATATTTCTTTGGATCCAGGACTCCCACAGAGTTCAGCAGCAATCACCACTGTGGAGTGACTTGGCTTGTGTTTGAAACATCTCTAGGAAGTCTGAGTGGCTACTCGACAGCCTTGAGCAAGACACAGCTCATCCTCAGGACTTGTGCTATTCCCATTGTGCTGCCAGCAACGTGATCTTGTATTAACATCATTGTTCAACAAAATGCTACACTGACCTATGAGTGAAAATGTGCTAATAAAACGTCTGGAACAGAGTTCACTGATGGCATGCCTTGCTCAGTTTTGTCCTACAGCAGAGTAGTGGGCCCCATTTCTTGCCTGCAAAGTGAACCCACAGCTCCTCTTTCCTTTCCTTTCTCCTTCTTTGGAGAAGCTGATACCTGCTATGAAGACAGACAACCAAAGGATAGTTTTAGGATGAGGCCCACAATGAAGCTGATTAACTCAAATTAGTGTTAGGGGACTAGAAAGATGTTGGATGAGGGTTGCAAATCAGGAAAGGTTTTTGATGAATTGTGCAGAATTTTCACTGTAGAGCTTGTTCCCACTGAGCTTCTGTCCCAGGTACCTGTCTTTCGTGCTTGTGTTGATGAAATTCACTCTCTGAAAAGCATCATCAGGACCTACTCTAATGGAGATCAAGATGCTGACATCATATTAACTTCCAGTAACCCACAACAAATTTTTATGTGTTGTTTAAGATCACAACTTAATCTAGTAGTATTTGTGTGTCATTAAAGAGTGAGCATTTGTTTTCTGGAAGAAGTGACTGATGTGAAATTACTCTTGATCTTCAGCTCCTGGTTCCACAATGGTCTTAAAAAATCCTATTCTCACCCTGGATGTGCCCCTAGCATAGACATTTTATTGTCCAGTGTACTGCAAGACCAGGCTCCACAAACCATTTAGGCACGGGTCAGCAATCCCTTGATTTGACTGGAGACACACATTGCAAAAGTTAATTATATGTGTAATTGTGTGCTTTGCTGAAACAGGGTCTGCATCTCTTTAAATAAAAAGTAAAACAAACACACAAATCCACCCAAACAAAAACAACCAGCTAACCAAAAGAAGCCACAAAAAACCCCACCAGAAAACCACCAAACCAAAACATGCTCAACAGTAACTTAAAGTAAGTAAAAATACAGTTGTGAAAACTATTAGTAGTTCATATGTTAGGCAGTGCAATAGAGGACATTTAAGAAAATTCAATTTCTCTGCGACTAAGTATAGTAGATTTTTTTCTGAAACAATGTCTTGTGTAGTAATATATAACTAACTACACACTTGTACGTAACTATTCAAGGAAAAAGATATCCATATTAAAATTGATGTCTCCTTAATAGTCAAATATCTACAGGATCAGCCATTTCCAGCTTCAGTGGAAGAGTGTTTAGATCAAAGCATGAAAGTCTTAATAACTAATGGAAAAAAGTACATTTAGGTTAAAATACCATGAAATATATAAAGAAAAGACTGGGTTTTTTTCAGGTTAGTTTTCACACTTTCCCAAAGATGCTATACATGTACTTATTACATAAGAAATTTCAGACATTCATTTTTAATGCAATGAACATTGCACTGTATTCCAGAAGAACCTTATTTTGAAGGCAAGTAGGAATTCTGAACTGGCACAATATCTGCTGGTTCTTAGGCTGCCTGTAATGTTTATGCTTTCTGCATTAATACAATAATTTCAGAAGCACATTGTTACAGCTTTTGTATAAGAGCTTTGAGTAAATTAAATGTATTTTATCTTGATTTTCTTTTTCTCTCTAAGTAAAATAAAGTTTGCCATCTGGCTGAACTGTCATTTTGCTGACAAATTTAAAAAGAAAATCAAGACTTTTTTTAATGCTACAACTATACAGAGATATTTTCATATTCAAAATGAGAAAACCCCCTAAGTTTTAGTGATTGAATAGCAGGTTAAAACTTCTGTTTGTTGGAAAGGTTATGTGAAAGACCATCCCCAAGCAGCATGGTGACTTATTAGTATAATAATTTAAGTAAATAAGCAGACTAAATTCCCAGAAAACCAAAACTGAAGAAAACTTTAGTGTTCCTTCTAATAAGTGCACTTATAAAATTCTTCTTTTGGTGTGTTCTTTCTAAAGGAAACATACCTGCATTGAGTAGAAAATTAACCTATTTTATTTTACCAGAAAATTTTTAATTTCCCAAATGAGTCCACAAAGATTTTGGAATAAAAGTCCTCAAACTAAAATTAAGGAGGGCTTTTTTTGGTTGATTGGGTGGGTTGTTGGTTGGTTGGTTGGTGTTTTTTTTATGGGGAGAATTTCTGGCTTTAGTTTCGGTGCTCCATCTCTATTCCATATGCACTAAGCAGTTGCTTTGGTAAAAAACAAACCAAACCAAAACAAAAAAACAAATCCCAAAACCTATTAGTGCTTGAATTACCTATCTTTGCAAACATATTTGAGGTTAATGCAAAAATAGTTTTCTCAAACATTGAATAAATGTTTTAAAAATCTTCAGCAGTGATTTTTGCTTCCTTATTTCTATCCTCATTTATGGAAATGCAAATTTTAGACCCATATCTTGTACTTCCCATCACTTTGAATGATCTTCATTGACATTTGAATGACAGTCTCTTTGGAAGTGTAGATGGTAGGATACTGTCACAGATGAGTATTTTAAGAATGTGTAAATAATTAGGTGCAAAAGTATCAGCAAATGTAGGTTTAATATAAACTTGGCAAGGTTCACACTAGTACTTACTAAATGATTAAAACATACAGAGAAAAAGCAAACTAAAATCTAAAATCAATCAATCTAAAACAAAAACTACCAAAAATTATCCATATGGATGCTGGGCATGGAAAAGGGTAAAGACAAGAAAGAGTAAGGATAAAAGGAATAAAGGACACTCTCCCACTGAGTCACAAAGTTCAGATGGGACTCCCTTGCCAAACTTAGCCCCAGATTTGAGCAATAGTTCAGGCCTAAAGGTTTAACAATAACAATTTGACAAAAGATTCTATAAGAATTTAGTAAGGCACTTACTCATTTATAGGACTAACTTTCTTACAAATCTAAAGTACTTGAGAATATAAGGGAGTAACATTCATAGCACATTTAATACAGCATATTCACACTTGCACACACATGGACCTAAAGTAGTATGTACAGGATATATCTGTGAAAAATTCAGTAAATTACTCACATCAGATGCCTTTGCATCTGTAGTGGGCTGACCTTGCAAAATGCCAAGTACCAACTACAAGGTCAGAATCTCCCCCCACGGGAAAGGGAGGGAGGAAATAAAAACTGGAACTAAAATTTAAAATGGCAAGGTTTTTATATTTACACAGAAGATAGAAAATTAAAAGCCAAATGCAATATAAGACATATATACAAATGTAAAAAGAAACAACAATAACTACACGGAGTTACCCACCCAATAATAATAATACAGATTCCACCACCCAGACCCACAAAAACACTCCAAAAGGCTCCTCCCAAGAAACACCCAGCAAGAGAGGAGAAAACCCAGCAATAAAAATGTTTACTTCCCTGAACCAAAACCAGCAGCAAAGTAGCAGTAAGCGGCAGTGAGGGCTTGTTCCCCAGAACAGCATCTTCTCAAAGGATGAAATGTTGAGCCTCGAGGATTAGTGGTATCAGCCCAGGCTCCATTGGCAGCATTCAGCTGTAGTCCTCCAAGTATGGCAGAACTGAGAGTTGGCTGGTTCTGAAAGGTGAGCTGCTGAGAGGGAGATTGTTGGTCACAGCCTGCTGTGATCCAGGAGAGCTCAAAGGGCCTCACTTAGGACTCCTATTTATAGGGTTGCAAGACAGTTGGCTCTAGTCCTAGTAGATTTCCATCCTGGCTGCAATTTAGGTTGGTAACTTTCTTTGAAAGTCCTATAACAAAAATGTTGTTCCACTTGGGTTGTTATTCAGGCAAGAAAAAAGTTTCCAAGGCTGTTTGTTAGAAAAAACAGTTCATCAGACAAGATAAGTTCCTGGGAGCAGACAGTGTTTCTGATAAGCTCAAAAGGAACTTAGCCCAGGTGGTGTTTGTCAAGGCCAAGGCCTAACAAACACTTTGAGATCATAGTGTGGCCCAAGGAAGAATGGGAGAAGGATGTACCACCACAGACAGATACATGCTAAGGAGATTTGGTTTAAAATATGGGTGACTTCCATATTTATGCCCCTATTAGTCACAGACTACATACTGTGAAAACTGTCTAGTGTAGAGATGTGGCAACCACATAATTAGACTTTTAATTACTATCTGAATTCCAAACTTCATTTTTTTATTTGATATTCAAAACATGCAAGTATCATTATCTTTTTAGAAATCACCCCTGTTCACCCCAGTTACTCTAAGTAAACATATAATTATAGAACGAACTTCATTACTGAAATCAAATAACTTTCAAGAAGATGTGTTTTGCTAGGACTGAGGATGCTGGTAAGGAAAGCTTACTGTGACTAGAGCCATATGGGTGGTTAGCACAAAGCAGTATTACAACATATGTGGCAACAAATGAGGAGAGAATTTGGAGAAATGAATATGATTTTGTTCCAATTTGACACCTTGGGGTGTATTGATAGGACTAACATTTGGACTTCCTTAACTCTCCCTTTTCAGATATTGCCTTATTTGTCTTCATTATGCTCAGCACTAAAAACGAACTTTTCATCTTTCTCCCCTGGTGGATGAGCCATATCCTTAGGTCCCTAGTAAAAGAAAACTCATTGATTCTGCCTTCTGTGAATTTGACATTGTTAGCTATGTTCACCAACAGTGATTCATGTTACCATATTGAGAAAAATCTTTATTTTTTGGGGAGTTCATGGAGGCGGAATCTCAATGTTGGAGCAGATTCGAGTCTGTGGGAGATGAGAAAGCATGCCACACATCCTTCTCTTCTAAAAATTAGAGATTTAAATATTACCATGCAGACAGTGTGGGAAGAAACAAAAACAAATCTTTTGTCTGTGTAATCTCTGTTCCAGTGAGATCAGTTAGAAATACACCTTCCTTTTAACTAGGCTACAAAGCAAGGATGATAAAAGAAAATAGTCAATATATCAGTAAGTTTTTGGGGGTTTCACATTTTTTGAGGTGCTTCAGAGATGAGTTGCATCTTGCAGTGGGGCTGTAGGGACAACGCAATCCTGTTTCTTTTTCTGACCTCCATCCTTGAGCATATTGTACCATGGGGAAGCACAAATTCCTCTAGAAGATCCAGGAGGGAAAAGCCCACCACTTCAGAGAGTAGCAGCAGCACACCTTTCTCCTTGCGTGGTTGCAATGATTCAGGTAAAACTTTATTTTGTCTGTTTTTTTCTTTCTGCTCATCTTGAGGAAATGTGAAGAGAGTCTATGCTTAAGCACAGCAATTGCATTTCCACCTGGCCAGTACTGAGATGATGGATGGTTCTTCACTCCCAGTTCCAGGAAAGTTTGGCAAAATGTGATGATAATATCAAAGTCTCAGTTCCCTTTCTTTTTTTTAATTCCTTTTTTTCTTTTTATTCTCCATTCAGAACAAGGTAATTATCTGGCTGTGTGTTCACTCATTGAAAAAACATAGATGCAACAAGCTCCAACAGCAAAAATATTAGTATCATTGTCTATTGCCTTGTGACTCTATTTGATTTGAGGATTAATATGTTGTAAGTGAAGTTTTGAACTGGCAACATGTGATTTCATGTGTGAAAGCCATTTTGTAAGGAGTATGTGTACAGTCTTTGGCCATCACTCCAGATTGCTTGTTTCCAGTGAAAACTTGACTGGTTACAAAGCTAAGCCATAGTCTGTCTCTAGGGCTAGTGAAGAATTTTTGAAATTTGACCTGCTTTATACTTATACTTTGTACAAAACCTATTTATTCAGGCATCATGCAGACAAAAACCCCCAGTATGGACCCCAAAGAACTCTTCTAAATCTGATGTATGGAGTTTCCTTGGATATATCATTTTTTGGTTTTGAGTGGCTTTGAGGCAAGATGATAATGTTTTCTCTAGTTGTGTGGCAAAAGTATTGTAAATTGTATTTAATATCTCCATTATACACAACAGCAGATTGAGAGCATTGGGAAAAGAAAGGTGTCCTTCTGTGATACAGTCACACCTTGACTGTCTGTGCATTTCTGATCTTTGCATCTCAAGAGAGACGTAGAAGTACTAAAAAATATGCCAATGATCCAAGGCATGCAGAAGCTGCCTTGGAAGGAAAGGCTTGACAGTTTGGACTATTTAGTTTGAAACAGAGAAAACTGAGAAAAGGCATGACCGAGAAAATAATGCAGGTGATGGTAAGAAGAATGTTTACCATGGTTCACCAATTCCCACAATACAGAAATGTGGGGACACTGGATGATACTGAAATCAGTTTAAAATATTTAAAAGTACTTTGCACCATGGGTGGCAAACTTTGGGAACTTTTCACCACAGGAGATTGAGGATAGCAGATGGTTTCAGAAGGTTAAATTTGCAAAGAATACATATGAAGTGAAGAAACAGGAATGTGACCTGCAATGTCTTTAATTCAATAGTAGTATGTACTAGGGAATGAGAAGGAGGGATGGAGAAAACTGTCAACGTTTTGCCACTGTCAGAAAACAAATGCTGTGCTAGTTGGAGTATTAGCTCAATCCAGTAAGATAATTCTCATGGTCTTCCTATTATCCCTCCTATTGGGAAGTTCAATTACCACAATCTACCTCTTCTCAACAACACCAATTTTTTTTTCTCCTCTGAAATATCGCAAATACTGAGAAAAATGTGTTTACCTTGAAACTTTTGTTGTACTCAGGCTACTTCCTGTGATTTCTTAGTGAACCAGGGGAACCTTTCTTTTTGACTGTTTTGTGTATATGTTTTGATGGAAATTTGAACTTTCTACTAAAAATTGTTTCTATATTCTTTGTCACAATTTTCTTCATGACTCTCCATTTGTATTAAGTAATTCTAAAGAACTACTCAATTGTTTAAGGCAATCAAACTTCAACTGTGAATTTAATAGTATCCTTAAAACATCAAAGCAATAGCAGATTATCCCAATGACAACAGCACATGCTGTTGGGCAGGCTAGTGTAGTTCCATAGAGTTAAATGAAGCAGTTGTCTTAATAGGCCTCTACAGATCCTGAAGAATATTTATCAGCAATAGGTTTCAAAGGCTGGAACCTTCACTGGAACATTCACTGGAAACAATTTCTGACAGGGCCCACTCAACTTATTTAAGTTTAGTCTTCTCTGTCTCTGGCTGAAATTATCCTTTGTTAACTAATGCCACTGACTAAGGCACCATCTGAGGCTGTCTGAAATTGCAGCATGTATGATGCAACCATGCAAGGCTTATGAACTATACAGTATAAAGTGAGCTTTTGGAAAGAGAAAAGAGAGATTTCTCCGTATCTAGCAACTCTGAGCACTACTTTCCTGATAATTTTTAATAGTCCAAATATTCATGTGAATTAGTGTAAGGAACATACAGACCTGAGATTTGAATGTTGAAATAAAAGTTTACCAGGGAGCTGTGTAAAATCATTTTAAGCAATGCCTTAGCTCTTGGGGATCTCTTTGATAATATTTTTCTTTCAAGTGTCTGAGAAGCAAATTTAGAATTTGTAAAGAAGCTAGTTTCTTGTCCAACCTCTTCTGGGGGTTTAAATCTTCCTCACTCTCAATCTCTCTCTTTTTATTTGCAAACTCCCAAGCTCATTGTCCCACTCACAAAAAAAAAAAAATAGCCAGAAAACTGAGAAAGGACTTTTGTAGTGAAAGTGATGTCAGATTGGTTTTGTTTATTTGTTTGTTTGTTTCCTTGTTTGTAAGAATGCTGCAATTCTTATTTGGCAAGTAAACGCTGCAGCTTTTCCTGACTTTTCCAAGATCTCTATGGGTAACAGAATGCTGCTCAGAGACATAATTGTGCCCAACAACTATCTGTGGGACATAATTATGAATTTGGAAGCTGCAAGCCTCCTATTAACTTGTAAGTTTTAACTATGAGGTGTCGTTTGAGGTTTGTTGTGTTTCTAAGGAATTCCTTAATTAAATCTTTTATAATTCTTCCCCCTTCAAGCTCTTAGTAACTTGTTGGCAAGAATAATGGCAAATTACTGAATACAAAAAAGTTTAGACAGAATGATAATTTAGCTCATTTTAGCACAGCCACCCACAGGAAACTTTCTAGATCTATTTCCTATTCTGAAGTTACACTTAAAATATTCCTCTTCTTTAGAATTTTCTAGTAATCTTAGGTAATGTACATGTAATTTCCACTCTCTTTTAATAATTTTAAAGGGCATACTTTTCTTTTCTAATTTTATTTCTTCTTGCATTAACAAAATTGCCATTTCTCAATGCAGTTTCTTAATAGTAAGGCATAAATCAGGAGCTATTAAAAAACACAAATGACTCAAATGTCTGTTGCTTTTTTCTGTTCCTGTGTGTGCAAAGTTCATGTAAAGTGTTGTCAACTCTCAAATGCTAGGATTTGTACAGTCTTTACACTTGAACTTCAAGTTGATCTAGTGCAAATGGCTATATAGGCTCTGGACTCCAGGATGTGATATCTCTGGTTAAGTTCCATATCCAATAATATTAACAATAACAACCACCACCACTACCTCCCCATCCCTGAAACCTCTAACTCAAAATTCATTGTGAATTGCAAAGCTCCTTTTTTCAAGCTGGAACTTGAAATCAATCTTAGAAAGATCTTTGGAAGGCAAATTGCAATCCCCCCAAAAAACTAAATATACACGTGCTTACCCTTAGCAGTCCTACAGGCTTTAAAGAGCCATGCTTCTGTAGATGGGCTTTCATTGTTTTTTCTGTTGACTGGGAAACTTCCAATCAACATATGGTACTCTATTCATGTTGCAAAAGATCTGATTTCACTGCTTTTCTCTCTTTTCCTCCAACTTCCTTCAGGAAGACAATGAAGAGTCTAGAGGAGAAGCTGTATAAGGAGAGACTGAGGTCACTTGGTTTTTTCGGCCTGGAGAAGAGGAAATTGAGAGGAGATCTCATTGCAGTTTACAACTTTCTCTCAAGGAAAGCAGAAGGGTAGACACTGATCTCTTCTCTCTGAAAAGTGACAGAATACAAGGGAATGGCATGAATCCCTGTCAGGGGAGATTTAGGTTGAATATTAGGAAAAGGTTCTTCGCCCAGAGGGTGGCTGGACAGTGGAACAGGTTCCCCAGGGAAGTGGTCACAGCACCAAGCCTGACAGAGTTCAAGAAACACTTGGGCAATGCTCTCAAGCACGTAATATATTTCTCAGGGTTGTCCTTTGCAGTGCCAGGAATTTGACTCAGTGGTCTTTGAGGGTCCCTTAAAACTCAGGGTATTATATGATTCTATGATCTAGTTGGTTTTCCCTGAAGATTACTGTTAGCATAGTGTCTACATTTTTAGCTTAGCATGGCTAATTTTGGAATGTTCTGGAATTTTATTGGTGATTTGTTCATCCAGATCTTCAGGATTCACAGATAGTGAATTTATTTCCAAGGTTTTCACAAACAGGTCCAAAATACCTTTAATCCTGCATAAGCAAATGAGTTTGGGTCAAGATGATGCCTATACTACTTCTATGACAACTTTTCCACAGTTGTTCCCAGCTTGCAACCACGTTAAAATATTCACTGAGAGGAGGGTATTCAGCTGCCTATTTAACTTTACACTCCATATACTCACTGAATAATAAACATCTTTCTCCTAGGAAAAATCCCACAAAGTACTGCTTACGTATATGGAATAAAATATTATGATGTAACATATTTATGATGGATAAACAGTGATTTTACCAGCAATGGTCTCCTGAAGGAAATGAATGACAGTACTTTAAGCAAGATCAAAACTTTCCAGCTGATGTAGAATGCAGTCTTAATAAAATGAAAATTTTAGAGCCAAAAAAATTGGCTTGCTTAGGTGGAATAGGAAACATTGCTACATTTATTTAAACAGCATTTTTCATGAAGGAGTGTACAAGTCTGCACATAGTTTACAAGTCAGTTAAGTTTCAGCTTGGAGAGAAAAAAGTAAACAGAGAAGTAAATAAAAGGCAGAATAAACTAATTTTTAGAAAATCGTGGTCAGTAGTTCTACAAATACAGCTTGAAAAAGGTAGCCACAGATTTTAACGGGTGAGAGAATATTTTCCTGCTCAATGTAGCCATGTAAGTCATTAATTTATTTTTAATTACCTGTAGTTCCTCTCTAGGACTGCATATCCAGCTTTTAAATGGACAGTCCTTACCCGAGCTAAGTTCAGCGTGAGCATGGATATGTCCAAGGTGTACTAAATGATCCTGCAGAGTCTCATATTTCTGTATCTGGGAAAACATTGATGAGGTCCACAACGGTCCTGAAGTCCTGGAGTGGGACCAATGATACTACTAAATCCACTTCCACGGTGCTTATACCCCAGACAGTGGGGATCATATTAGAGATGTGATTCCCATGGATGTAACCATTACAATACCCCTATCAGCCACATCTATCTTATGTGGGTTTCCGCTGTTAAATTTGTATTTTGTGGTGAATTATATACATTATACCACCATTTTCTAGTCAAACTACATAGGTAAAACTACATTAAAAGTAAGAATTTATTTGCAATATTTATCTTCAAAAATCTGATCAGATGTAACACATTAAATTTATCACTAAATATATCATGACTTCATCATTTATGTTCTAGGAAGTGTTTGGACATGTAACAGTCTCCGAGATAGTAGCATGCCAATTTCTCTAAAGGGCCAATATGTCTCCTGTTCTGAATCCATTTCACAGCCAGGAGAGTGAGGTACAGTAGGGCTGGGATCCATGTACCTGGGCTTTTGTTGTAGAAAGGGTGTTGACAAGACTCTCAGTTTATGCCAGTGTCTGAAAACTGATCAGCCAGATATATCTCTAACTACAGTACATAGTTTTTGTCAGAAGCTAAAAAAACCCCAACTTTCCACTCACGCAAACCTTTCTGTTTGCCTTGCCTTACTTTGTATTTTACACAAGGAATTTTCCTCACCAAGCCTTATACAAGTTATGGTTAGTGGATTTAGTGCAGCAGCAAAGCTCAACATTCAAGTAGAATTGCTTTATTAGTAAACACCGTCAGATTTTCTTTGATACATCTTTCCATCTTCCCTATGTCCCTTTCTGGATATTTGAAACCATAGTCACATTCATCCTTGACTGTGCTTTCTGCCATTTACAAAACACATGGAAGGTGGGGTATAAAGCTGCTTTCTGGGACACAGCAACACTGCTCTTCAGCATGATCCTTCACTGTTTGTGTTATAACATTCAACCAAACAGCATCTAAAGTTAAGACTTGTTCTCAGTGAGAAGTGAATTAGTATGCTTGCCCTAGAGAGGAGAGGCAGGATGGGTGGTGAAGTGAGGTTACTGTGAAGTGTGCACAAAGATGATCACTCAATTCAAACAGTTATATAAACCATAAAGGACCACCCTTGCCTTGAAAACAGTAGTGTGGTCTTTTCTGTTGTTCAATGCTAGTCATGGGTGATGGAAGAACAAGACAGTCCTACAGTCTTGTTACAGTCTACTAATTGATCTGGACTTTGGTTGATCTAAATTAATGAAGTTATTCTTTGCTCATTACACATTTTTACTGAAGATCGGGAAATGGCAATTAGGAACAGAATAAACAGCAGTAAATGGTAGCTATACACATGAGTCAGCAAGGTGGCCTATGTGCTGGAAAAGACAAAAAGACTAGTGAAGGGGAAAAAAGGGGACTAAAACATTTATTTCTATGTCTAATGAAGAATGAACATAAATGCTTTAGTTTCTCAGTCTCACTCTTAGGCAGATATGCTTCATAATCTCCCTTATTAATTTAGTGACTCTAAATGCGTATAAGTACAGACTTTGATTAGGTTAAATACCTGAGGATATGGGACTGGATCAAACCTTGAATGTATATATGAGGAGAAAAGATAAGAAATTTAGTAAAAAGCAATTGAAATAGTTCTTCAACAAACTGTAAGCCATCTCAAATAATCAGTATAAAAATACATATTTAAGTAAAGCCAGCAAATGTTAAAAACCAATCCCTTCAAGAACAGGTACCAGCAAGTGCTTTAAGCAAAAACCTCGAGGAACTGAAATATTGTAGAGAAATTTGTTGATATTCCGGGAAAAAAATAGATGCATATTAGAAGATATTAGAATGAAGAAAGTTTATAGGGTTTTGTGAGCACTCATCCTCTAACACTGCTGATATCAGCCAGTGTTTCCTAAATACAGTTGAAAGACTTCCAAAAGCTATGATTATCCCCTCTGTTAGATAGCATTGTTGGGCCAATACAGGCTACTTCCAGCATTAAGATGGTTTTGTCATTCACCTTACCCACAGTGATCATCTTTTTTTTTTTACTATTAATTGTAAGCAAGGCATCGTGACCTAACTTACATGTAGGCATGTGACAGAAGGGAAAATGTATATTTCCTAATGCTTGTAGTAGGACTAGACCCAGAAATTATACTTTAATATATCAAAGATGCAAATTTGACAATTAGGTAGTACTGGCAACTCTAAAGTACTTAAGCCAGATCTTCAAAATTCCTAAGAACTGATTTAAAGTCATCTATAAAAATAGCATTTAGAAATCTTTGTTATAGTCTCTTGGATTTTAAACTAAATGTGTTTGGTTCAATCTTACCCCAGTAATTGTGAGAGATTTGGTTTGTTTTGCTCATTTTAATGAAGATGGATGCTCACATGAATCCATGACTTTACAGCTTAAGAAAACCCCACAAATAAAAATCCTCAACCAAAATACTGTCCTAAATATGCCTAGGTTCCTGAAACCATTATGGGAATCATCAACACTTAAAGGCAATAAAAAGGGAAGGCTATGGCTATGTTTATCTCACATCACTCAGAAAGAGTCTTGGTTTCTTCAGAAAACACTGTAAGAACCGAGGCACTGTGGTACAGATAGATGTATCACAGAAGGCAATGTTAGGTTTGCTTGCCTAGAGCTAGACATGCTTACCTAGAGAAATTTGGATTGAACAGTTTTCCAGCCCACATAGGAGTCCTTATACTGAAAAGGAAAAGGAGAGAAGATTGAGGGTAGCTGAACCACAGTGTTACCATCCAAAAATCCTCGTTCATTCCTTGCAGTGACCAGAAACACTTAAGTTGTCTTAAACATCTTCCAGCTGTCCATTCTGATATCCTGACCCACAACCACACCCCTCTGCAGGGGACCCTTTTCACTTACACTGTCTCCACATCCAACTCTGACCTTCATTAACTCACTAACACACAATGTGGAAAGCAGGAAACAAAATTAACATTATAGTTGAGGCACTGGGAAATGCCGAGGTCGCTCCATAGGAACTAAGGAGAAATTCTAATTGTTGTTAGTGAATGGTGACACTGGTCACCCCAAAAACTGTAGCTAGGCTGGCATCCCAATGTGCCAAAACCCTGTGTGCCCTGCTACACAAATTCATAGCAATCATTGCCCTAAAAAGCTTATAGCCTAAATCAAACTGGTGTGGTAACATACCAGACTGTCTCAAAAGAGATGGAAAATGTTAAGAGATGAGCAAGACAGGTGGAGTGAAAAAGCTGATCTGGGAAGCTGACAGCAGGGCCTATCCCTTTGGTAGATTCAGGTGTAAAAAGGATATTTGTAGTATTATGGGAAGGGCACAGAGCAAAAGACTATATATTGAAACATGTATGTGTTATTCTGCAACTTGCCTTTGAAATTGAGACCTTGAACAAACTACTTCCATGTCTGCTCCTCTTTCCAACTTTTGCTGTTCCTATTTATTTAGCTTTTCAAAGGAAAAAAAAATATAAAGTCTTTCAAAGAAGATCTCTTTATCCTAGTATGCAAATCTCTTTCAGGCCTTTGACTGCACTGGTTAACTAGGAATTACTCTTTATATGCAAAATAAAATAACTTTAGATTTAGAAAATATATCTTTGCAATTGAAATTGTATATAAATAATGTACCATCTGTTATACTTCAGCATCAATTTACAATAATATTTGCTGGTTTTTTGGTTTTGAACGTAATTTTTAATAAATATAATAAGTTTAACTACATTATGAAGACAAAGAGAAAAACAGAAAGAAAATAAGTAGTTCTCCTCTTAAATTACTTTGTCATATTGTTCTTTTTGCTGTCTTTTGGTAGACAATATGGTTTTTCAACTTATCTATCATATGCCATGATATATATTTGGGGCTAGCATAACTATTTTTTTATTTTTAAGGTATTTGCGATATAATTTAAGAAAAAACATCCACTGTGCCCACAAGTATGGATCTGATGCTTACTTCTTTGAGCTTTGTTTCAAACTCTCTGAAGTCATTTGAAAAACAGAGGCCAAATGTGACTGTTCCTAGGTCATTCTCCTGCTACAAAGGCAATCATGTTCCCATTCCCCAGCTAGTGTTTTTAATTGGATGCTTATTGGGATGGTGTAAATAAACTTAATATGAGGTAAGTGGATGAGTAGAAAAAATGCTATTTTCCATTTTCCAGCACGTTCAGAAAACACATGCTCCAAGTTTCCCTAGAAAAAGCATTTTACCCTACCTTACAAGGCTTAGGCATTTGATTTGCTCTGATTCATTCTTTTATATAAACAAAGAATAATAGAGGTGCATTTGGTAATCTTGCAGAGAAAACACTGAATCCTTAGCACCAATTACTTTTACAGATTTTAGTGAAGAAAGTAGCTGGGTATAAAACTCAGGGATGTGTCAATTGTTAAAATTGATTGTTAAATGCAAATGGTCAACTGGTTTATAATCATCTATGTTTAGTATCAATTTGAAAAGTAGAGTCACTTTGTGAGAAATGCATTGAATTTTTTCTGGACTTCTTTTCTTTCTCTGATTTTCTTTAAACCAAATGTCATCCATATACTCTTTTGTTCCCTCCAGGTCTGTCAAAATTTTACTAATATTTTTTGTCAGATGATTTCTTGGAAGATTTGCAATGCTGAACACAAGATGATAAAAGTAATATTTTCAGATTGCATTATAAATATCTCCTGCTTGGTATTGTCAAGGCACAGCCAGACTCTGCAATTTGTACTGAGAGAAATACAACCTCATGCTTCCTTCTTTGCTCTGTTGTGGCAGCACCAAGAAGGAAGAGCACTGGTTGGAAATGTCCATATAGCGATGAAAATGTCTTACATGGTCAATTCTTTGCCTCCTCTTCATCCTAAGACATCTCTCAGATGTGTGGTTGTTTGGCGAGTAGTGTGCATGGCTACATACTCAACTTGTGTCAAGTATCTGAGTATCATCCTATTTAATTTATTGAAGATAAGACTTCTAGAAGGAACAGGGTGAGAAGCTAATGAAAGATCTCTAATTCCTCTTCTGGCTCCCAATGGCTTTCATTAAGAAAAACCTATGAGATAAAGTGGCTTTTGGTCCCTTTTTATGCATCAAAGTGCTTAATTATACAGGACCCTCAAACTGGGGTTTAGGACCATATGTAACAGAAAGAAAACTACATTGCTAGAGGATTGCAAGAATAAGATGTTTTTTGCCTTCAGCCCCAAGCCCATGTTGTTTTAGCTCTCAATTTCAATTTCAAAACATAGCATCCATGTGAAAAGTCTCCTGGTTTCTCCTTTGGAAGGGGAAGAGCAACAGAGCAGCATTTTGAAATACCAATACTCAACTGTACTTCCAAAAAGTTATGTCTGCTTATGGTATTTAGAAAATCTCTACAGGATGTCAGAGGTCATGGGTATATGTAATCAATGTCCAAACTAGGCCTTGAATTCTTGTAACCCTAATAATTCTCAGGCTGCTTTGCCTAAATCTGGATGAAAGATGAAAACTTCATACGAGAGACCCTTTTCCTCCCTTTCCATGTGATCCTGCCCTTGTGGCAGCTTCTTGCTCAGGCTGGACAGTACTGATCTTGCATGTAAGGCAAAAGGCTGTTCATGATCCACCCATGCCTGCCTTTATGCCTTGCAGGCTGGATCAATGAATAACTTTCAACAGAATAATTTTCTATCTAATCTTATTTGAATTTTTTTTGTATAACAGTAAGCAGTTGTCGTTTGACAGCTGTATTGGATTGTGTTATACAAATGCCTGTTTAGTTAGAAGAGAAGATCAGTAAATAAATTGATGACTTTGTTTTTCTCACAAGAAATGTATGTTTTTAGGTAATTTAAATTGAACATGAAATAAATGATGCAACAAAAAATATATATTTAAGACAAGAGTAAAGGTAAGATGTTGAGGACTGATAAAAATCATTGATAAAAAAAGCAGTTTGTTTCTGAAATTAAAGCACATTGTTGCCATACTGAGATTGCGTTTAATTCAACTAGATCTGTTAAAATTTTCCAAATAAGCTGTATCCAATCATTATTAGCCATTTCAAAATTTAATTTTAGAAAATATTTGTTATGGGGTTATTTAGTGATCATTTATCTTAATTGTAGAGAGGACAGGAGGAGGCTGTAAATTAGTTGTTTGAGTGTAATACTAAGTTTCCAGTGCTACTTCTGACTTGTGCTTTACTATTATTTGTTAACATATACATTTTCAATTCTTTTTCTTAGACACACTTTTTAATGTAAATACTTTCTTCATTTATTGTGATTAACTATTCTCCATTGTAACTAAGGAATTGGCTCAGGTATATTGTTCCTTATGTTTTGGATATTAATTTTACACACAGCTGGAAATAAGTGCTTTTGGGAATACTTAGCTAAAAAGGCATTAAATCTAAGCCTATAAGTCTGAGACACTAATATATTAAGTCTAACATTAAAATATTAAGAAATAGAAATAAGGTCTGATTTTTTTTCCCACCAAAGAACTGTAATCTTAAATTTTCAGGGCCAAAAGTGAAAGTGAAATGGCACTGTGACTAGACTTGGACTGTCCCCTTAGGAGACTGGGCTTTGTAATAGCTGCTGCATCAGCAGACCTGTCCTAAACAATAGGAATGTCCTGGGAGCAGCAGATTAACAGCATAAGCTCAAAGGCTGAATATCATAGATGCAGGAAGACTGAACTTGTTTGGGTGAAGTAAAGCACAGTGACAAAAGTGGTGGCATCCTAGTGAGAGACATGGCTCTATCACAAAGGTCAGTCAAGGATCTGCAAGCAGAAACAGAAGTGGCAGGGAGTGTTCCTTAGTTTGACAAATTAACAGTGTTTTTGGGAGATGATAAAAATGTTGTCATTTTGAGGTTTGAAATCATATCTGGTCATACAGACGCCTGCCTCTTCCCAGCAACAAAGCCGAGAAACTTTATTCAACTTGTTGTGACACTTAGCTCACACTTAACAGCATTCATAGCTGCAGAATCATGCACATCATCTCACCACAGCCTTACACAGGACTGTCTTGTAAAAGAATGTATTAATGCATTCTAAACCTATAGAAAGGTATAGGATAGAAAAAAAAGCACAGAGTACGTTATGCATTCATTATATCTTTCACACAAGGTACCAAAAAGGTATTTAGTTCCCTGAGGTACCTTATTTGAAGATCTGAAGCTAGTTGTTTTCCCTCATACCACTATACCACGCATGTTATCTCAGAGGAAAACAGATGAACATTTATTTCAGGATCCCATAGGATCCCCAGCCCACATTCATCCTCTGGTTAGGCTATGGGCATGGCATCTGCAAGGAGGAGTGGGAGGGTGTGCATGACTAATCCTGATTTCCCAGTGTTGGAAATATTTTCTCTCAACAGCATGTATAAAAACTAAAAATAAGTCCAATTAAAGTGGACCATACTAGTAAACAGAGAACACAGAGCAACAGTAGAGTGATTACGTAGGGCAAAACATTGTGGTAGCCAACTGACTGCAATATGGTCTACTAAATTTAGATCATATATTGTACGCACAGGTAGGTGGTATGTACAGCAGTCAGTTACCTTGGACTTGTTTACTGTCTTATTGATTAGATGTTCAGGTCTGAGCTGTTGTAAATTCTGTTACTTCTCAGTGCATACTGTAAAATATGCTGCCTGGGGAGCTCATAGTTATAGTCCTGTTAAAAAAAATATTTTGAATTGTTTCTTTTCTCAATGTTCATTTATTCAGTCATTTTCCACTGCCTACTGCTTTTGGAGCCTAGTCATGAGTGGAGCAATATGCATTTAAATTGTTATTGCTGCAGTGTTGCAAAAGCTGTGTCTATCAGTTGAAGTGAATCACTAAAGCTGCCTTATGATTTAAGTTACAGCTATTTTTCATACAATTAAAAAATGTGCATGGCATAAATATATGACTGACCAGATTTACACTCTCTCATTCATGCTGGGGGAAAAAAACCCCAATAACACAAAACTACCATCATTCGTGTATGCCTTCAATATTTTGCATGGCAGGCTTATCAAATGTTATGAATATAAAGCAATAATCACTCCAGGGCAAGATTAGGGGTTATTTTTTTCCTAGCATGTTCATAACAACAGCCACAACAACAAAACAAACGCTGATAGATAACTGAATGGCAGAGATATTTTTAAACAGTTGCATTTTCCAACAAGAATATTTGTTTTTATTTTACTATTTTTCAACTACTGCTGCTAAATATTGGATATTATTGTTATCCCTCTATCTTTGTAGAACACTTGGGAAGCATTCAACATATTTGTGATTATAAGAAAGCATGATTCAAGTTGGAGTGTTGATACAGCTTATTATATAAAGCTATTCTTTCCACTGTTCGAGACTCTCTTTTTCTTTCTTTTTCTTTTTCTTTTTTTTTTTTTTTTTATTTTGCCCAACTCTCACTGTGCGACTTCAAGCTTAGTTTTGTACTTTTAAAGAAAAATTTTGGACAAAAACATTCAGCTGTTTCTGAGTATAACTTTACAAGAGCAACTTGTTATTTGAACAATTTTAAGTAAAATCAAGAAAAATTCGTTAACTATTGTGTTCCACTATGTAGTTCTAAAGGCTTTTCATCAAGAGCTTCATATTTTGCAAAGAAGCTTTATTTGTTTTTTATTCCTTTCAGTGTTGATAAACAGGAAATCATAAGCAAATTTTAAGCATTGCAAAGATTTCTGCAGTGAAAGATGTAGATTTTCCTACATCTATAGACTTATAACACATAGTCTAAATTGACTGTAATTATATCTGCAGGTGATGGGCAAAGAAACAGGCAGTTCTGACAGCTGTAGACTGAAATGGGTCAGGCACACATGCCAACAACCTGACAATAATTCTGTAATGCAGGAAGGAGTAAAGTTGCCGTGAAGGTGGGAAGGAAGGGAGGATAAATGGAGCTGCAGAGGATGAGAGAAAGCATCGATTTTAAGAACTAGAGAACAGAAAGAAATGAGGCATCTACAAGGCTGAGACTGATGTTGGATCTTGCATCCCCTAGCACAGTTGTAACCACCTGTGCCATTGGCTAAGGCTGAGACACTGTGGGAAAAAGATCAGCTATGCATGTAATTACAAAGCATATGAGAACGCATGCACCAAGGTCCTTCAGCCAAATTCAATTCTGCCCTTTCCTATCTTACACATTCCTAACTGGCAGAAGACATTGCTTCACTAACATAACTTTAATTCATAATTATAGAAAAAAATATATGTATACAGAAACATCTTATTTTCATTACAGAATAGTAAAGAAGCTTATTGATTTTCAGGGAAATGTTTAGGACTGTGTGTCTTCTGAAATAAAAATTATTTTAGGCCATATGAGATACCAAGTTAGATTTAGAAGTAATATAGAGTCAGACTACCCAATGAGAAGACATTTTTTGTGAAATAAACCAGTTAGACATACAATAAATAACGAGTGGAATATGAAAGACATTTAGCAGCATTATACACATGGAGGGCCTGGGTTTCAAAAGGGAAAAAATTTCTATCTGTATCTATTTTAGTAGAAGATCCTAACAGCACAGCAAGTAGCCTTTCATGTCTTACAGCTGTGCACCTTAATGCCACTTAATAATCTTCTGCACAATTCTCTCAAGCTCGTGGACTATTCACCTGACAGAAGTAAGCTAAATATTGGTTTGCAGGAGTCCTGAAATTTCTCTAAATTACAAGTGCAGCAAATTAGTACAAATCTGGCAGGGACACCCTGCAGTGGTTCTATAACATGCTGTACTGTATCCCACTGCAGTCAGGACAAATGTTGCAGCCAGGAGGGCCCTCTACTAATAATTTTCCCCCACTCAAGTTTAAATTAATCCTTCCTGTCTGACCATGGAAGAGACAATCACTATAACCTCCATTGGTCAGGCCAACAATTTTCTGACATCTCTGTATCACTATTTCTTTTGATCTAGGCCATAGTATACAACTTACCTAGAGAAATAAGCAATGCAGTATGTGATAAGTTTTAAAAAATCTCAAATTAAAAAACAAAAATCTAGAATATAGAAAACTTATGAGAAAAAAAGAGTTTGGAGAGAGAAATTGCCTAAACCAGAGTGAAGTCGTTGAGATGCAAAAGACTTGATATCTCTATCACTTAACTCATATGAAATCTCTTAACTTCTCTGGTGTTTTCGAAGCAAAACACCCAGGCAGTGTCCAGTTTCATAGCATTAGATATGATCAATAAGGAAAAAAAATAGTTTTCACTTGACATCATATGCAAATCTGACAGTGAAATGTCAAGTGAAAGATATCAGATCATATACATGCTGCTATTTATTATATTATCATATCTCTTTCTTAAGATCATAATCCTGGGTGACTTCAATGCCAGAGTAGGTAGGAACTCTGAAGCCTGGAAAGGAGTACTGGGCAAAGATGGCATTGAAAACTGCAATGACAGCGGATGCCTCCTGCTAGAGTTTTGTGCAGAACAGCAGCTCACCATCACCAACACTACCTTTCAACCAAAAGACAGCCTGAAGACAACC
>JAOXXN010000446.1:34735119-34760895 GCA_026770055.1 Myrmophylax atrothorax
GATTTAATATTTTAGTGATGTTTTAAAATAATTACACTTACTTCATAAATTCTACTTATACTCTCCATTTTCAGCTTTCTTACTATTTTCAACATTTTTCTCCTTTTCTCTACAGGTTGTATCACAAATCTACACTCTACCTTCTATGGCTTCGATTTAATCAGAAGTCAGGCAGAAGATTATTGACTTTTCTGCTCTGTCATGATTCAAAACCTACACTTTAGTAAGTCTGGAAACCTTGGGTTAGATGGTGGTTCATGCTTCTTGTGATTTTATGGAATCTCTTTGTGTGCTCATCTCAATGTAGGAAAAAAGGAGTGCTATCTGGTCTTCTGTAGTCTGCTTGGAGAAGGTCTGCCAGCAAGTTTGTGTTTTATAGTTTTTGTAATTGCTTTGTGTCAGTCACAGGCTCTGATTTTCAAGAGTTTAAATCTGTAGGTGTAGAAATCTCTGTGAGAGTTTTCATGGAAGATGAAAAAGGTCCCAAGAAAGTACTGTGGATGACAAACTCGCTCTGTTGTGAACAGTTTCTTGGAACTGAGAGAAGCCACTATGGAATTTGTGCCCCCCCCCCTTCCCCCGTCCCGGAACTCTAGAGCAATGCAGTACTTCAATCTGCAGTACCCAGTACTATATAAAGAAGGAAGAATAATTCTAAATCCAGATATAGCTGGTATTACTGCATGGAAAACCTGAATGAAAAACTCCTCTTAGCTTTGCTCGTGGCTTTTCAAAGGTTAAAGAAAGATGTGTTTCATTTCTTTATTTCTGCATAAAAATTGAAAGACTTTCTTTACATTTGATGTTTGATCGTATTAAGATGTCTTTTTAAGAAAACACTAATATTACATATTATACATTGAAATTCTGTTTTTAATATTACTATATACCAAACTTCATCAAATAATCAAATTCATAGGTATGGACTAAGGGCTTTGTTTTCAAGCTTTTTACACTGCTTTTAAATGAGTCAAAATTGATAACTCATTTTTGTTATAATATCTGGAAAATAGCTTATCATACATACTGGCAACAGCACACCAGAAAGCTCTGTAATTTTCATCTGCCTTCAGAATCCTGTAAAGGTTCACTCTTATAGGTGTCAGGAGAAAATTTCAATCAATCAAGTGCTTCTGCAAGATATCACTTTGGGGTATATAACTTTATTTGCCCCTAGTATCATACAGATTCTCAGAAACCACTTCTGATTGATGCTGACTTTAACAGGCCAAATAAAACTTGCCTTTTTTTTTTTTTTGAATGTGTGATGTTATTCAAAACAAAATTGTGCTGAAATCAATGCATTGATTGTCAAATCTAGAAAAGCAGAAATATGGTAAACTGTGTTTTTATGTGGTTTCCTCAGCTGGATCAACAAACATTCTGTAATAAGTCAGTGTTTCATAACTTATGGTACATGGTGTACCTTGTGATATGCCCCAGTTTCAGGCAGATTGATTTAATACAGCTTTGATTTCACCTAGGAATGTGGACTATGTTTAAGGAAATAATTTCAAAATTACCTTTAAGAACCCAGTTTCACTGGGGTGAGTGAAATCATGTCAGTGCTAAAACTAAGAAGGATAACAAAGGCTTCATAGGTCACTTTTTTTTGATTTCTCTGAGATAAAAGGTTTTTAGTTAGCCAAGGTTTTTAGTTAGCTAATCACCAAAGCAAACTGCTTAATTACAGTTCCTTATACACCAACTGTACTTCTAAGATTCCTTTAAACAAAAAATCAGTGAAAATATGGCACCTTTTAAATACCTTATACATTTACCACATGCAACCATTTAACTACTGATCAGTTTAGTAATTTTAAATATTGAAAATCTAACCTCAATTAACTCCTAATTTTAGACAAAATGTGTATTACAATAAAAATAATATGAGCATCATCTCCCAATTTAAAGATAAAAAATAAAAACTCATCTGTATTTCCCTCATAGCAGCATCTCACTGCGGCCTTGGCATGCAGTAGAAAAGCACTTAGAGTTTATTAAGAAATACTTGTCATAAAGTGTTCAAAAAAAGTTTGGTCTTACTGCTCATTTTAGGGGACAAATCGCTGCAAGTTTGTCTCGGCTAGACAAATCACTAAAGCTTGATGAAGTAATTGGGAAAGTCTTTTTTCCGCAGGTGAAACACCTCAAAATTCTGTAAGTGTCTAGATTTTACATAATCCAGTATTGCACTAATGATCCTGCTATAAACTCAGTCTGTAAAACTAATAAAGTACAGGAGGCAGGCAGTCCTTGCATGCTGATTAACTAGCAACTCCTCAAAAATTCTTTCTCAATTCTTTGGTAGTAAAATGGAAATAATTAAATGTGAGATGTGTAGATGATGAAACAATGAATTCAGCAAGGAGCTAGAGAAGCTCATGCCTGCATCTCTTGGGTAATTACCTGTGCTGCAGCAAAGTGTTGCAAGCTCTTCTTCTGCCAGGAGGGATGTATTTCATGTTGCTGAACAACCAAGAGTGTGTTCAGCTGGGATAAGCTCACAGGAGAAGAATGTAGAAAGATTGAAATACTGAAAGAAGATCTATTTATCTGCCATTGCATGTACAGTGCAAACAAAGGACCCCTAAAGGGTTTTGCCTTTTGAAAAATGTAGAGAAAAATTACTTTTTTAGACCAAATTAGTACAGTCTATATCAGCATAGCTCTCTCAAATCTACAGGTGTTTACTAGTTTATATAAATAAAGTATAACCTCATTTGAAAGGACAGTGCTAACTCTTTCAATTTCTTCCTTTAAGATAGCACAATCACCTACCTTTGCCCAGACTGAAAGTCAGTTCTCTGGCCTTCTGCATTGCTGTACAGCATTAATAAATAAATAAATAAATACATACATAAATACATGGGCCACTTGGACAAGGTATTAGCCTGCTTACTATGGGAAGCTTAATATATCCTGGATGTTGGTTTCCCCAGAGTCCATAGGAGGACTTAAGGATAGAGTTAGAAAGTACAAGAGAAGTAAGTTCCTTTGGAGACTGGGTTTATAAAGAGATACTGGAACAGAAAGGAAAAAACTTTAGAAGGAAAACTGGCAGAAAGGTAGGCAAAGCAGTAGACACTGTAAGAGCATTACACAATGCTGGTGGGAAGCCAACAAACTGCACTTAAGGAAGGTTAGTGGTCACAGTAGTGTATGAGGTATCTAAGGGACATGTTCAGAAGAGAGTTCTTATTTTGGCCATTTTGTTGGAAGTGGAAATCAAGTTCTAAGAGAGCCTTGGCTGAGGTTTCTGAGATGCACAGGTATGAAAACTGTGTCTGCATTTATGGGTTGTAAACTTTTCCAATATTCCAGCACACATTTTCAGTTTAAAATGTTCAATATATTTTAGAAACACCCTGTTTTATTGAGATCTGCTTTGAAACAGAAGTAAAACAAAACTAAATTAAAATCATAGCTCCCCATTGTTTTGGGAATGAAGGGTATTTTCTGCCAAGTGTTTCTGAAAAGCAAACCTTGATGTTTATTTTTTTGTTCCCAAAACAAAGCGAGTTGCTACAATGCATCATGGAGAGCTGCAAGACATCTCCATAACCCCAATTATTTATAGCTATTTTTATTTTCTATTTCAAGTGCAAAGTCCTTGAATGAAAGACAATGATCTATTACATAAATATTTTGCTGGGTACTATGAAGAGTGGTAACTATATGGAAGCCATTGTGACAAGGATAACACATAATAAATCCATTTTAAATGAATATAGATGAAAAACACATATTCTCTTGTGCTATGGAAAGTTTGTTCAGCCAGCTCAGAAAACTGCTCATAATTCAAAAATATTTAGGTGTTTTTGTTTTAAAATTTATGACTGCTTTCATGCCAGCTATTCCCAAGGCCCTTGGCCTTAGGAGACTAGATACAGACACTAAAAATATCTAGCACAATTATTATTTGAGAAAAACTGAGGAAAAAGCAAGGCAAGTGAAGTGATGAGCTGTTAATGAAGCTCAGGAGTGACCTCATTGTTTCCTGACATTGTCTTGTCTGTTAACAAAGCTTCTGGACATTCCCCGCCCCCAGCCTGTTGCAGCACTGGGGAGTAGCTGTGGCCTATGGTAAACAGTGCTAGGACTGATTTATTCAATGTCACCCACTGAAGAAAGATCCTCTGTGGCAATCAAACAACCAGTCGGTGCAGTTTATTTTGCTAGAGAATAGTCGCTTTTGGGGTGGAGGGAAGGACCATGAGTTGAGAGGAGCTGACATATGCCCATAGGGCTACCCCAGGTAGGAATCCAATCTAGGAGAAAGACTGAGTGTTCTGGGTGACGGTTCCCATCAACTGTCCAGTCATCCTCAGATGAAGGCAAGGTGATACCTCAGGTTCTATGTCAATCTGGAAAGTCCTGCCAACAGTTGAAGTCTGGTCACAAGCATACCCAGGATCCAGCTCAAACCCCACCAGGGCTGTCATTTGAGAGGCAGAGGGTTTCTATGTTGCCTAAAATGGAGGAGAAAAAACTTTTGAGACAATATTAGTATAGATAAGACAGAGATCAGTTCTTTAATGAAAGCTCTCGGATGCCCAGAGTACATAGTGACACATACCAGCATGGAGTTCTCACAGTTTTATAGCTTTAATTACCATATGTGGTTGGGTACATCCAATCCAAAAACCATTTACCCCTGGTACCATCCTCTGACTGCCCCATGGGAGCCTTTCCAAGGGCTCTGGGCCCTCTATCTTGTTTTGATTACAATATATCTTATTATTTCAGTCCAGGCACGTGTCCCAAAGTGGATGTCCTTGCTAAAATCTGTTTCCTTAAAAAGACCATTAAACAGAAATTCAGGAATGTAACACAAACTGTGAGAAAGGGTCTTAGTAACTGTTGACTGCTATTTCAACATGTAAGAAACTTATACAACTATATTACAATCTATAAAAAGCTAAAAATCTTCAGGTATCACCTGGGAGGGGCACCCTGATGGCACTGGTCAGGGTAGTCAGGGCCCATGGTTGCACACAGGACTTTGCACATCTACCCAGGGATGTCACTCACTGTGGGAAAGAGATGGTTTGTTTAAGGAGGCTACCATAAACTGAATTGGACTTGGAAGGCTGGTTTTAAAAATAACCTCCTCAGAACACTAGTATGGACAGCCTGTCTTAAACCTGGACTTTGGATCAGAATCTTGGGTAAATTATGAAGCAGCCATCCAAACACACATGACATGCAACAGAGAAACTGCTTCCATTCTTCAGGTACAAATGGATATACATGTGCTGGAACAAATAGCAAATGGGCAAGCAGAGTAGTGGACCTCTGACTTTGTTTGCTGAGAGTACATGAATAAATTTATGACACTTCAGGCATGCGGATATTATCCATTCCTCATTTCTGCGAGGTTGTTTTACTGTTTATGTTTGGTCCAGCCAATGTCCATCTGCAGTGTTTTATGATAATTTCCACATTTAGTCTGAAATTGACAGTTCCGTTTGTTATATATCAAACCAAACTCTTGTGGATCATCTCTGCCTATATTTTTTTCAAACTCATCACTTGTATTCAGAAATGAGAAAGACTGTTTATGTAGAAATCTTCTTTGCACTGTCCTGAAGACTTTAAGAGCTGTTTTTCAGAAGAAGCTGCATGTCATGTTGCAAATGGTGATATTGAAGAGTCAGCACTTTCTGCCCCCCGTTACCTCTATACTTACCCCCAAGCCTTTTATTTCCATTAAGAATATGAGTGCATTCTCATCAAGTTCATTCCCAACTAAAGCCCTTGCAAGCTATATTTAAGCACTGCTGAGAAGACATTCCGTCAACTGCCCCAGTTTTGGGCTGCCCCTCATAATGGTGAAATATACCTTTAAAATCACCATAATTATGTAATTTGGAGTCCTCAGCTCTTCTGGGAATAGGGTGAGCTTTAAGTGCCATAGGTGGCTTGTGTGCCTTTGGCCTCTGTAGGTCTACTAATAAAAGTATGTATTTACCTCTGAGTTTAATATTGTCTCCACTGTTCATGTGGGTAGTGCTGGAATTAAACCAGTGCTAATAAAAGGAAGACAAATGGATAAATAAAAAGGTATTTTCTACAGTCATACATATATAGGACACATGGAAAAAGAGAATGATAACTTCCATGCTAATCTGAATACAATTTGAAAGAGTGGATTGAGTGCTGCTTGATGAGCTGTGCTCAGACGAGGATTAGCAATGTAGCACAGGAAAAATGATTCGCAGTTTCCCACTGGGAAGGGACAGGTAACCTGCTTGGGCCAGTGTCAGGTCTCACTTCTGGAACCACAGAAACACCAAGTGAAGGCATCCCTCTACACCACATTACACATCTAGCACACTCATGACTTCCCATTACAGTTAAATGGGAAATGTGTACAAAAGGCAATACAAAGCCAAATAAGCAGTCATTCCAATTCAGCTGCTGTCACTTTTCTTCACAATATTGAATAATTTGTGTTTAGTGGTCCTTCTGAAAGCAAGTAGATAGTTTTATAGACAAAATATGATATGGGGAAAAATTCTAGTCCTAAGCCTTCGAGTAATTTGGGAAAATAAAACTTCAGTAGCTTTTTTGCCCTTCGAATTTTTAAGCTGACAGCTTTTTATTTCTGATTAAGTTTTACTAAACCCACAAATGCTATTTTTCATTTTCTCTTCTCATCCTTCACTGCGTAGAGGTAAGTGTAATTTGGGTTGCAAATACAGGTTTTAGGAAAGTGTGTATGTTAACACCTGCCATCTAGGAAACTTGCAGTGAGAAGGACAGCAGAAAAGGCAAAGAAAATGGTAAAAACCACATTGCAGAGCTACTTCTGGCCACTTAACTTCATCCTCAATGATGAATCCTCTGATGAATCCACCAATCCTTCATGGCTGTGATATTTTTTGCCTGTAAAACAGCTGCAATCACCAAATAAATGATTGATTTGTCTAGAGTTGTTCTCTAAGATTCAGATACTTTGGTAACCAGCAAGTTATATTATTTTTTAGTATTCTTATGTCCAAAGATACCCTAATACTGTTTTTACAAATATGGCAGTAATGGTTCAAGAGTATATTGCCTATAATATCCCTGATAACCTAGCCTTTATGAAGGTTATAGTAAAACTAATTTACTATATGTTATCTTCCCATCAATTTAAAAGGAAATACTATACATGTTGAGTGCTAGAAGTTCTTAAGAACAAGTCCCAGAGAAGAATCAAATACTTCAAAGATAAGAAATGTTTCATATTTCTCATAGGATGTATTGCCTTCGAATTACCATAAACGCTTATTTTTATTAGTTTTTGAAACTACCTTTCAAATCTGTTTATAGCTAGGTGGTTGCTGCTGCCTGAGGTGCTAAGTAAACTGCAAATAGATTTAAAGGCTATTTGTTTTCAAACATCGTATTTCACTTTTGAGAGTTGCTTCATCTCCAGCTGCCAGTACTTCAAAGAGAGACAAGTATTTAAGTAAAGGGCTGCAGCTGAAATCAGGAATACTTCTTGCAGTTCACATGCTGAATGAAGCATGATTTGGGGTTACAAGCACTTCAAATATCTTTCTAATAAAAAACAATTAATTATTCCTTTAAAACAAACAACCTACTTAGCTCTGATGAGTTCCCATTTTATGCATTTTAAGCTTCTGTACAGTAAAATACTTTAGTATATGAGTATTGAAGTACTCTGCTACCTCTTTGGCCAATGCTTTTCCATTTCATGTTCTACAGTCACCTCCCCAAATCTCTTCAAAGGCAACATTAAGGTCTGTCACACAAATAAGGGATCAGGCTTATATCACACTTCTTGCTGACAAATGAAATTATTCTTGCTCTCAATATATTATTTCCTTATTTCCTATAGCAAAATTCCAATAAAGAAATGAAGGAAATGGCTGGGTCTTGCCTCATTTTTCTCATAAACCCTAATTTCTTTGTTCTCTAATGAGATGGTCTACACGTCTCATAGGAGAAGTGAAGGAATGGCGATCTCTTTCAAAATGAGATTGCATTCTTAAGGACAGTAGATCTGTCCACTTCAGGTTTTTGAAAAAAAAAAAAATCAAATTAATTGACTTAATACAACAGAAAAGACAGTAATGTGATACTGAACAAACAGAGGTTTGGGGTTTTTTTCCCTTTTCTGTGTAAAGGCTGTAACAGGTAGGACAGTGTTGAAATATGTTCTGCAATTAGGATTCTTTTTATTTTCAGATAAATTTTCACTGCAGATGCAGGCTATTCTGAAAGTACTTCAAAATATAAATTAACGCAAATTTTCCAAGGAATATCATGAAGATTTCCATTTTTATAATTAAGATATTTAAATTAATTGCTATTCTTGGCAACTAACATAGAATTATCATCCATTAAAAATCCTTTCTGTCTTCAAATGAAATGCTGTGACATGACTTACTGTCATGTATGAACAAAAAAATAGGTATATAAGCCATTTCAATAGTTGTTTAATATGTTGGAAGTGTTTAATTGCTGTGCTATTAAATTATCACCAATGCATTTGGAAAGCATAATTTGAGTGTTTCTACACTGAAAGTGAAAAACAAATGAGAGCTACAAATTAATAAAGTGATGTTTATATCCAGAACAATTATTAAAATGGGTTTAAATTCTATAATTTAGTTTTTTATGCTCCATTTTAGTCTAGACAATTACTGACTATTAAAATTATAGGCTTTATTATGTGTTTTGAAATGACAAGGAAAAAAATGATGGTTCAAGAGAATGTCTTGTTTGCACCTGCAAGCTCTTAAGTAAATATAAATAAAGGCAGAGAGAGACTGTAAGCTGAAATGACCACTGTCTGAAAACTATGTGCTGGTTCTCATATGCAGTCATGGTTGAAGACTGCAGGCAGAAAAGGAAGAGGACTAAAATAGCAGCACTGTTGAAACTCCTGTCTTTTAGATATTTACTCCTTGTAATAATGCTGGAATAATGGCCAAGTGTTGGGGCTCAAGATACGGCGCATGAAAAAATTAAAAAGAGCTGCTGAAATTTCACCTCCCTGATGTGGGAACCAGCTACACTTAATCAATAGGGCAATACTGAGAGAATAAAGTATTTTGAATACTACCCTTCTCTAGGGAATTTGATTTCTTCAGTTTTAACAGTTTCCTTCAGGGTTTATAATCTATGGGGCATTTTTGGTTTTATTTTGTATTATTCCCATCCTAGTGGAACTAGAGCTATGATAGGTACTGCTCCTTAGTAGATTACTGCTCCTTCCAGGCTTTGTTTAGACTGCAGTTTGAGTTGCAGTTGTAAACATCCATGCTCTGCCCATCTGCATGCTCATCTCCTATCAGGTAAATGAGAATGCATTCATTTTGACTGGGATGCAACAGGGTTACCACTGCCTCAAACATGACAAGTCAGCCATAGAATCACAGAAGCAGAGAATGGTTATAGTTGGAAGGCATATTAAAGATCATGTAGTTCAAACCCCCTGCCATGGGCAGGGACATCTTCCACTTGACCAGATTCTCAAAGCCCTATCCAATCTGACCTTGAAAACTTTCAGAGATAAGGCACCCACAACCATTGTGGCCAACCTGTTCCAGTGCCTCACCACTATAACAGTAAATTATTTCTTTCTAACATCTAACTTAAATCTTCCATTTTTCTATTTAAAGCCATTACAACTTGAGTCATCTCAAGCCTTTACCGCCCTTGAAATTATTTCCATAATAAGAAAACCAAAATGATACTAAACCCGTTTCTCAGAAGATGTCCAAGCCAGCCTCCTCCTTCCGTGATATTTCAGAATCTTATACATTTTGGGTTTTTTTGATGTATTTTGTTGTTCAATTTTTTCTTATTCTAACACTTGAAACTCAGTTAGGCAATCATAGCTATCTGAACTATTAAGGCTGAGTTACTGCAGTAGACTATCTTTACCCAGTTAGTCCAAATGAGTACGGAGAAAGGTCTGTGCAAAAAGTGTAGTATTTCTCCTACTGATAAGGGATCTAGTAAATTTGCTTAACTTGAACTGTTTCGTAGTCTATTGTCACTTGGGATATTAGGGAAGAGGTTTTCAAAGACTATGATGGGTTCATCCATGATAAAATCCACACGGAGAAGGAAGGTAGCTCAGGGAACTAATAGGGTTCCTCCTAGAACACTCAGGGCTTGACCTTGTAATCTAGTTAATTCTTGATAGACTTGCAATGAGAAGAAGCCAAAACCTCTGGGTGTTGCCTCTCCACTATGCTGGACATATCCCTTGGAAACCAATCTGACATTCGTCCCCCTTGCTCTTATGATGTATGCTCTCATAAAGGGCATAGAGCACAGAATGGGTGTCAGGCTGTCTTGAGTGGGATCAATGAAAAAAATTTATAATTTTTATTTATAGGTGAATTTTTTTCTCATTTAAATTTTACTCTTTGTCCATGGCAATGGCATTTAGTGACTAAATCAGACATGGAAAAATATTCAAGCAGACAGTGTTTATTCCCATTTCTTGCACATATTTTATTGTGGACTATTCTGGAGGGGATCTAGAGGGGAAGGGAGAAGGAATGGTTCTACAGATTACATTTAGGAGGAATGAATGTGTTTGCATACCTCCAAACCAAAGATTTTGTCTCATTTTGCCATCTCTTATATTACACTCAATCTAAGAAATTAAAAATGCATTAAACATAACACTTTTAACTATTGAAACTATTGATAAACTTATGTCACACCTCTTTGAAAAATCTGAACTACCACTTTTCATGCCTTCATATATGATGTTGCACTGTTTTCAAGATGATTCATGTATTTAAAGAGGAATTATTTAAAAATATCACTTCACCTTTTTAAAAACCTAGCATGTAATATTCATCTAAATATTAAAGGATCTTAGAGTTTTCCAAAAGGCTATAATTACCAAAAGATACTTCTCCCAACTTTTCTCCTGTATTGACACAGCTGTGTTAATGAAGCTACTGGAGTTGCTATGTAATTAAACACTGGATATACATCTCAGATTTTTCCAGTTTCTCCAGTTGTGCTACTTAAGATCTTGCTTTGGCTGAGTTTAGAAAACAGTAATTACTAGTAGAAGAGATGGCCTTTGCCTTTTTTCCTTTCTTTTCCTTCTTTTTTTCTTTTTCATTTTTTTTAAGTGCATAAGACACTTTTGGATGTTTAACTTTTCTTTTTCTTCTCTAATTGTGCTACACATAATAAAACTGGAACAGTTACTGTCACTGCACACAGCAGGAAACAAAAATACCTGCATGTTATGGCATGTTACTTTTTTTTTTTCTGCTATTAAATGCAAAGAGAGATGCTATGTGCAGGATGATTTAAAGGCAACAGCTAAGAATATTTTTTCTATATAATTACCATTAGATAAACATGGACATTAAAAGCCAACCAAAAAAAAGAAAGCCAACCAAAACAACCCCACAAACCTTTTATCCTGGCATGATAATAAATCACACAACTTGAACAGAATGTGTTTTACTTTTTGCACTATGCTAGATTGACTTCTAAACAAGTAATTTATCTGATTTCCTTCAGAACAGACTCAGCAAATGCTATTTTATGCAGACAATGGTCTCTTAGCTCAGCTGAAAGCTTAAGAAACTTGCTGTACAGTGCTAAATCCAAAATAAACTGTCCCCAGCTAAGTGGTTGCAGCTCAAATGTGGTCCTCTGGTTTATATTCTTGCAATGCTGTTTAGTTAATCTGTGTGCTTCTGCTGGTAAAGTTTCAGTTAAAGAACATTTATCTCTCAGATGAAGGAGAGGAAAAGCCATCAAGACTGCCACATCTTTGCCTGAAATAAATACAAATATGTCAACCACAAAGTATGTTTTGTACAAACAGAGGAACACGTCATTCCCTTAGACCTTAGTAGGTAACACTGTCACTTTCAGTTGAGGAAAATGCCTGTGATTTTAAGGAATACTGAAAATATTCACTTTGGCTCTTTTGATTCCCTTAAAAATGAAGTTAGAGGGAGCTTTAAAGTAAAGCATTCTGCACACAAGATATTTTATGAAAATGTGTTTTTCTGAATTACTGTTACTATGGGGACAGGGATGGCCAGAAGAATATTAAAAGCTGACATTTTGCTAATTTAGCAGCTCCTGAGGGCCTTAGGATTTATAGTACTGTACCGTGTCTTCCTACAAAGGGCCTTTTGTGTTGTGCAGAGTCAAGGTAAACATGAAAGAGCCTCTGCTTGTTTTTAAGCTCTGTGGCTCTGGAAGGTGGAGACTAGCTGTACATAAATCAAGGCAATTAGAGATGGAAAGTCTGCCAGACTACTTTCTACAGGTTTTCAGATTTGGGGGAGAGGAGAGTTTGACTTCAGATAATTCAGGTATCAAGGATCCAATCTTTGAAGAATATATTCCATAAAACTCATTATTAAGAATGCTTCCTAAAGCAATCAACCTATATTCCCAGCCAATGATGGGGAACTACAGCTACAAACACTGCACAATCATGGTTTTAAGACTGATACAATTACAGTGTTATGCATCAATGTTTAATAAAACTAGTTTCTTCTTCTTACTTAATGAATATTGCTTATTGCTGGAGCAAAATTGAGAGAGTGTGATTTCCTCTCAACTGAAGCATATGACTTCTTTATATGAGATTTTGAACAAAGAACGTTTTAATACAATGTTTATATTAGTGCTCATGTCAACCTCTACTGTCTCTCAGCCTCTATATTTTCCTTCAGAAAGGATTACCCAGTCTTCACAGAGTGGTCCTGACCTGATGTGTACTGCCTGATAACCAGATTCTGCATTCAAAGACAGCTACATATGAATGACACAGAAGTAAGTCTGACAGCTTTCTCTTTGTAGGGTAGCAGGTCTCATGGCAGATATAATCACATTCCTGTGTCTATCAGTTGCTGAGCTAACATTTCTATCTGTAAGCATTTATATGTGATTGGCAATGGTGTGCTCGTGTCTGGAGGTCTTCTTATGAAGTTTTAAAAGCAACACCTCATTAAGTGCAATTACTGCTGAGTTTGAGAACCTGAGTTGCTGTGGCTGAAGTGCCTTACTTCTACTAAGTGTGTAGGAACATTTGAATTAAAAGCTGTTTTCCTTTCACACTAGTCTTCCTGTTCCATGTTCAAAAATATTTTTTTGAACTTTAGAAATATATGAATTAAAGCCTGCACGGGGAGATATGTTTCTTACAACCTTCTAAACACTAAGGGACTCCTTATCTGAGCCTGAAGGCCTGCCTGAGAACTCTAGGCAAGTTCCAGTTCCAGCTTCTGCATTTACACTGGAAGGAGACCCTTTGACCCAGGTGCTGCATTCCAAATTTGCCATACACATATTTTCTGAGGAGTATTCTCATTCTTTTGTCTCCTTTAGGAGAGGAGGATCCCACGGCTGCACTTGGTGACAGTTTGCTTTGCTTACCCAAAGGAGTGTGCTCAGAGCCAGGACTGAGTCAGGCAGTTCTGCAGGGGTAGAACTTTGAGTAACTACTTCTTTACAGCACATGCATTGGCCTTCTTTCAACAATACGAAGTGATGGAAATTGAGTAGAAATACAATCAAGGACTTTGTTGGGAAAAGCCTTGAAATCCTTACTGCTGTAGCAGATGGTATTTGTAGGCATGTTGACTGGAGCAGTTGATGGATAGCTAAAGTTGAGTTCTAGTTATACCCTGGGTTTCAGACCACAAACTCAAAACTGTTGATCACAAGTCATATGGGGTTTTGCACTTGTCTACACTGTCCAGATTCTGTCATATTCTACTTTGTTATCTTTGTCAAAGCTCCGTTTTACAAGTTAAAACAACCTCTGTTAATATGAACACCTCCTACAGAAGAGGATACTAATGGAACAATAGCCATTCTTCTTGTATCTGATCTTTCAGCCCTGAGGTCTACTTCAGAAGCTCTACTTGAGGCTGGTTGCTACATCCCATCATTGCCATCATTTATGTAACATTGGTACATATTTTCTCCTTTCCAAGGCATGGCTAGAGCCATGGGGAGGGAAGAGAGATTCATCCCAAGTTGTTTTGCATTCTCTAGTCCTGTTCCATTTCACCCACTGACATATGGCTAGAGGTTACTTATTTTAAGTTCCAAAGAGCATTCTACCTAGAACTTCATCAGTGCATGTCATGTCTACTGGCCCAAGTTATAGGGACTTTCTTAGCTGGAATTTAGCAATTTGGAATATGACATTTTCATGCCACACTGTGATCTGTGCTGTAACTAGCTATTTCCTATTAGTAGGAAGCGTCCTACTGTGACTTTTACCCTGCAGCAACTAACTAGGGAAATCTTACTGGCCTCATTATTCTGTGAATGAGTGAGGGGATTAGCCATAGACATTGGAAAACGTGTGTGCACTGGCACCCAGGAGATGTATTCAGGAAAATGTAACCCTGACACCTGCAATGACAGGGAAAATAATTTTTCATTTATGCCACCTACATACAGTAAAAATATAAGATGTAGTTTTATATGTAGAGATGATACTGAGTCATCCTAATGCATGTATAAACATGAGTCATGATGTCACAAATCAGATGGAATAAAATAACAGCTTAACCTGAATGTTCATATATTATGCATAACAACTGGAAAATAAGGAAATCCACTATGGCTTTGAACAATTAACGTTTTTCCTTCTTCCCCTCCATTTGCCACATTTTCGTTATGCCCAGCAGCTATCTGATTGCAGAGTCATCAGAAAGAGGGTTCAAATAAGTAGCACTACTAGTCAGGGGACTGTTGAAAAGCTGTCTCCCCAAAAAAGGGAGCAGAAAGAATAATCCTTTTAAGCAGACACACGATATTTGTATTATGTGAACAGGGAAAATTTCCTCACATGCTACAGGCCTCTGAAGTTCCACAGCCTCAGCCCACTTACTGACACTTTGCCCATGACAGGCAAGCTTATGATTCTACTTTTTAGCTTTCTGACACAAAGCTTGTGCGTAAAAATAACTTGTAAATAGGACTCCCTCTGAGAGCAACCAACCTGCACAGCTTCTTTGCTCTGCTGATTTTAAAAAGATAATGGCACTTGCAAGAAAAGCCAGGTGCCATTCTTTTTCTCCTAGGAGAGAACTGCTGCACTAAGGACACCAAGAAAATGGCACTTCTTTGAGTATGAATGCATGGAGAGTTGCACTGGATCAACGCAAAACTTCACCTAACTCAATAGCCAACAGTGTCCAAAAATGCACATGCAGTATTCAAAAATTGCTTGAATATTGCTGGTAAAAAATTGATCTAACTCTGAATCAGGCCTTGCTTTGAGTAGGAAACTGGACAAGTTAACTTCCAGAAGGGTCTTTTGACCTAAATTATTTAATTATTCCAACTGAAAGAGCCTTTTCTGCTACTAAACAAGCTCTAACAATTTACAGCTCCTGCTATAGCTTTGGGAGGTACCAAACCCTGTACTTCATTGGAAGATTAAATCCACACTGTGTTGCACACTTTTATACAGTCACTTACTACAGCTTTATATCAGTTTTGTGTACCAATCAGTGAAGCATGTCCCCAGACAACTATTAGCTAAAACCAAATATCACACTGGGCACTGTTACAGGGGAAGATGTTTTATAGAAGAAAACCACATTTCTTATATGTTGCCTTGTTTTAAATAGTGAAATAGCTTCACGAATTTTTTTTCAATCATGTTGCTGCAAAGAAAAATTAATTCAGCACAAGGCAAAAGCCATTGTCTTTTATTGCTCAGTCTGTAATATAAAATTCTAAATTGTATCTGTGTGAATCAAATCTCTGTTCGTGACAACTTTGCCACAACTGCCTGTTTTAGTATGGGTTTGGCACACTTGGGAGGAACAAAGTTCAGAACTAGAAGGTCTTTCATCTTCTCAAATATGTGTCTACTATCTTTGTAACAGAAATATGGAATCACCAGCAACTGGTGAATTTTATTGGGAAGTCCACAGACTTCACATTTTCCATTCAACAGCCATCTTTTGATGCATCTTGAAATTAAGACAGTGAATGTCCTCAGAAAAATAAAACTAAATTTATTCCTTCCTGAGAGATGACCAGGGAGTATTAAAATTGAGGGGTATACACATGAAAAGAAGATGCAATTTCCAGAAGCTTTTTCCCAGGCAAACAGCCTGATAAAAGCCTGAAGAGCGAATGGTTGTATTTGGAACCACAGAGAAGATGAACTCGCCCTACAAGAGTCTCCTTGGGCTTTGATCAGGTGTATTAGTGGATTTGCAGAAAGAGCTCCTCAATAGTACGCAGTATTTAAATAGCTGAGCTGGCTGTGCTTGTTAGAAGGGGAGAGGAGCAATGTGCAGCAGTCTTGAAAACAAGAATTAATGGTGGTACTGTCCATGGTGAACAGAGTTTTCCAACTGGCTGCATGGACAAAGTGTTTCACTTCCCTTGCTTGCCCATTCAGGATCAATGCTGCTGCTCCCATTAACCCTAGCAGGGTGCTTGTCGTAGACTTCATGCTTCTGTAACATTGGAGGTATTACTTGAAGAACCAGTGAGAAGAAATGCAGCAAATATCCTCTTCTTCCACTTAAGAAGATCCTGTAATTGAAAGCTTAAAAACAGCTCTCCTTCAGGACCTTTACCTCTCTCCATGGACAGAAGTCACTTAGAAATAAATATTCATGTCTGCTTTGAATCACTTAGTCAACATTCATCCTTTGAACTTCTAACTCAAATCCAGGAAACTAAACTCACAAGGCCAGGCCACACAATTTTTGTAGACCACATAAAATTGCGTGAAAAACACTTCAGCAGTGAAAACAAAATATTTGCAAGGTGAAGGGGAACAAAGATAGGCTTGACAGACACCAATATTTATTATTCTTTGTTTGTCTGGCTGAAATAAACACTAAACAATTTAATACAGTGATTCATTTTCTTTTTTGAAGTTCTGTTTCTTATCCTGAAAGAAAATCTTACAATAACAGCTGCTTTTAAGAAATTAAAAGGAAGCAAAAGCTGAAGGCTGTGAATTAAAAAGAAGGAACAGGGTTGGGGTAGGTTTTTGATTTGTTTTGTTTTTTAAATATATTGAATATATAACTCTGTTTTTCCAGTTGCCTAGGCTGGGAAAAGAGCTCTGAATTCATCTGTTGGAAGATTTGAGAAGGGTCATCACATATGCAATCAAAACATGATTTTGACATGGTCTTTCTTCAAATTTCACAGCTGGAATAAGAGCCAATTTTCTTTCAATAATTTGCTTTCACAATTTATTAAGCATTTAAAAGAGGAAAAAAGGACCATAATTGCATGGTTAAGGACTCCAAGGTAATAGGCTCAAAGTCAGATTCCCTTCTTGATATATGAATATAACCCAAAATCTCCCATCTTCCCTCAAGAGTGCCTCTATCAGTTGTTCACTGATCTGGTTTACTGGAATTATTTCCTTTTTTTTCTGTCTTAATACCTCTCTTTTTTTTCAGGAAAACTCTGAATTTCCACGTATTTGGAAGAATCTAAGCACATATTTTAATAAGTTAAGTAATTACCAAAATTATTTTGCCTGGCCCTAGGTAGGAGTAACATAACTTGATCAGTTTTATGCTAATAAATGCTGTATTTGAACTGGTCATAAGCTAAAGGAAGCATTTGACTGTGAACTTCTACTCTAGTTTGTTGTGTATAAATTGAATGCTGAAATACTAACGACTTTTGGGAAACCTTTGTGCAGCAACTGACAGTGCTAAAGAAAGAAAAAACCATGTAACAAATTTTGACCTCAGGACTGTCTTTTGAATTGTGTTTTCATTTACTTTAGAGATACTGGGTGATTCTGGCACTGCTGAGAGAAAGAACCCTGTGTTACCCTTGCATCAAACTGTGGTCAAAAAACACAGAAAAGCAGATGATCTTGTCTTTCTCTTGCTCACTGTCTTTGTGAGCATTTTCTTTGTACTCCTTGTTTTTTCTCTTGAGCTTAGAAGACAGCTTTTTTATTCCTTTGTTAAAGTAAGGTTTGGGAGCTGTTGTTTCATCTAAAATATCATTATTTGTGACACTTCAGCAACAAGTAGAATGTTTGTGACTATTTTGTGAATACAGAATCAAGAACTTAGGCATGAAATTTTTTCTCCAAATTGTGCCTCAGTCATTTATTATTCACAACATTTTGCCTCAAGTGTATGTGTCCCTCAATGGGGATATCATGCTCATGTACCATCATCTTTGCAAAAGGTGAGTCTCATTTAAAGCCCAGAAAAATAAGTAAGGAAACTTTCTGTTTATTTCCAACTCATAAATTGTGGAGAGAAAGCTGAAGTTTTGCTACAGAGTTGAAAGGCTCCAATGCTTGAAGTCAGTGGCAAAACTCCCTTGAACATCTATGGATCCAGGATTTCCTTCAGATCTTAAATACCATCTTTGAGAAGGTTCAATTTCATCACTTACACCTCGTGATTGTACCCAAGTGCTATGTTACTCACCTTCTCATTATCATGATACCAGTATTTTTGCATCAGAGGATGCAGCTTCATCAAACCCAAAATTTGTTAAAGACTTGGGACATTTCCATGAAAATAGTTCTCCAGTTTTGAGAATGCTTCAGCTATCTTGATCTCAAATGACAAAAATCTTATTTGTTTGTAATTAAGCCAATTTGTTCATTTCATAAATATGTTTACAGTCTTGGTCTTAGTTTAAATATTTAATCTTAATTTTCATTTTTAGTATTATTTCAAATATTATCTACATTATTATTTGTTTGTCATCAGCAAGCATAATGATGCTTTTGAATCACTTTTTTTTATGTAGTGTCCTTGCAAATATTAAGGTGTTGCTAACCTCAATATGGCTGGACAGAAATTTTATTTTCAGACCAGGGCTAGTTTGTGCAAATGAGTTTTGAATAACATCCTGCTATGGGTTTAAAATAAAAATAAAAGATGCTAAAACACAGCTGAGGTAGCAAAGAAATTTTATTAGTAAGCAAAGCAAATTTCTTCCTATAACACAATTACAATAGCAAAGCAAATGTATTCTGTTGCTTTTGATAGAAAACAATACATACGAACCCCTGGCATTTTAACAAGCTGCTGAGCATGAGAAGGAGATGGAGCATGGTACTTGATGGGAGGAGCAGGTAGGCAGTGCACCTTCAAGGCGTCCCCTGGATCAAAGCAATGTGCATCTGTTTGTCCTCACCCCCTCAGCCCAGGTCTGCACCTTGTATCTCCTCTCTGGAGTGGAATTTTGCCAGCTGCAGCATCAGCTTGTGTGTGGCCAGTGCACAAGCTGAGGATGCAACAGCTTAAGATACTGACTCCTGGCTAACAACAGCTCTATTCTTTATTGTTCCTTTGTTAAAAGCTAAGTTCTCAGCAGTTCGATGTTACACTAATGTTTCTTTCTCCAAGGATGAGTTTTTCACAGTAAAACTATGCAGTATTTTCTCATACCACATAAAAAAACACATCCATGGACCAAATATGACAGCGCCTCATACACGACTGTGGTGCTCAACACACAGCCAAAGAGAAGATGTCACAGGACAAGAGAGATCCAGACTCTGTGCATGTTTTGAGTGACTGTTTTTGTAATGTCTCAGTATAATATGGTGAACATGTGATCAAGCACCAGGGTCTGGAAAGCACACAGCCCTCTCGCCACTCTGCCCTTGGTCCAGCATCCCTTCTCCTAGAACCCTGGGGCCATCAGTCTCTATCCCAGAGATGCCACAGCCTTGCTCTGACCAGCCACAGGGACCTAGTGCCACTGCAATCCTCACAGCACTTTAAATAAAGCATGAGGCAAGTAACCAGAAAAAAACACAATGAGAGAGAGAATAGAAATGAATAGCTGACTGCTCCCATTTGAAGGAATGGAAGGAGCAAGGAAAAAATCATGAATGCTGCACTAGTAGTGCCCAGGCTTCTAGGAGAAAGCCCTCTACGACATTGCTGAATTAACATTACCAACATCACTCATTCTACGTAGTTTTGACTTGCATAAGTAAATAGTCAATACCACAGTGTAGATGTTTATGGACAATAGTGTCCAAAGACATATCACCCATTAACTGCATTGCCAGCAAAGTATGATTTCCAAGTGGTTCTTAAGATATTAAATTTTCAGCAATTTTATTTAAAAACCCCCTACCTTATTTTAATCTCTTGTAGAATTCTAATACCCAACTAGTTGGAATGTCTACTGCCTGTTTAATTTTAAAGTGTTTCCAAAGTCATACATTCTGCCCATAGGTTTTAAATTCAATTTATGGTCCAATTTTTCATCTGAAACATTGAAAGAATAATTTCCTTAAGAGAAAAAAAAAAGTTACACTGTTTTCTAATTGAGGAGGAGGGGGTAAAAGTTTCCTCGTGATGATTACAACCTTAATGACTAATGTGGAAAAAATGGCATGAATTAAGGACATTATGCATGAAGCTGTGAGAAGTACCCATTCAGAAATTATGTAACATATTCCAGGCTTTGTTTTCTGATAAGGACAAAAAATTCTGTTTGATTTAAGATGCTCAGCATCTCTAGCACAATTACATGAATCTCAGAGTTCATGTGTTCACCAAGTCAGAATAAAAATGTGGCACAAAACAGAACAAGAACAACATAGAACAATGCCTCTAAACCTTTGGTAGAAGCGAGTTTAGTTCACTTTTAAGTCTCACTTTGGTCTCACTATTACTTGCTGCAAAGCGTTGAAGAATCACCACACAGAAAACATGACATCAAACACCAGAGAGCAAAATTTTCACATTGCCTAGGCAAGATGCATAGACAAGAGAATTTCAAACATAAACCACACATCTGAATGACATAACACTTTAATAACTTGTATGGCATATGAAATATTTGAAGTGAGGAATATATTTTAAGCAGACAGCTATATGTAAAATGTCTACATCTTCCAACTTTAAACTTCACAAAACTTTCAACTGTTGAAGCACATTTCTCCAAGTAGGATAAAAAAGTTACCATGCAAAGATGAATATTTCAACATGTTGATTTTTAAGACTACTGTTAGGGGAGAATCTATTCCCTCCTTTATTTAAAAAAAAAAAAAAGTAAACAAACCCAAGCCAACATTGATCCAATTTGTGCACATCCTTAGCAGATTGGAGTAAAAAGTTGAAACTTAGCAGGAAGATAGACTTTGGGGAATAAGAGGTGTTTTATAGATTCTTAGAGAAAATTAGTTTCCATTTAGCAGAGTGATGAGGATTTTAAAAGTAGAGTTTATGAGCATCTTTTATAAAAATTGTTTTGCAATAGTTTGAGGATCTAAATAAAGCACTTTACATTGCACAAAGACATTGAGCCTGGAATTTTGATTCAAGCTAAAAAACTAAGAGAAGTCATTTTTTATGTAATGCATTCTTTTAGGACAGAGGTTTTCAATTCCATGTTGTGGTGATTTCACCAGATACTACCGTACTGTATAACAATTTGACTTCAGTGATTGTGGTTTTTGATGCAGTCCAGATTTATATTGTGCAATGCAGTGAACAACTACACTTGACCCTTAGAACTTGGATATGGAAAATAGGGTAAATTCTTTCTACTGACTTCCCTGACAATGGAAAAAATATCCCCTAATGCATATTTGCAAGTGTTTTCATCAGCTGGGGGGGTTTTATACCATTAATGAAGTAGTTTAAAAAAACTGGCCCCATTACTAACCCTTGAATTATCCCTCTGAAAGTCTCTCCAGTTTGATTCACCACTTTTTAAGGTGGTTTGAACCCATTGATTTGGAGGGAATATAGGATTTGCCTCTTTTGTGCAACTATCAGCTGAGTTAAGAACATGCTCCATTGTGGCAACTGAACTTCTTGATCCAATGTGTACCTTTCTGCCTTTGTTTCACTCAGAAAAAAAGGCATTCACCACAGTAGTTTTACCATTGCAATACTCACTGCATTACACCACCCGTTATATGTTTTACAAGAAAACAATATTTTGAGGGATTAATTGGCAAAAAAAAAGAATACACGATAAGTAAGATTTTAGTATAAACTCTCCGATATATTGCTAAGTGTTTTCTTCATTTTTGTCCTGGTATTTGGTGACCCTGGTTTCCCAATACAAATTATTATCTCTGCTTATTTTCTGATCACAGGAGTACCTAGGCCCCAGGATCACAAATGCTGATGCAGGAAATTAGTTAATTAGTTCCAGTAATTTTCATGGAACTTGCATTATGCAAGTACACATACTTGTATATATGTATATATTCTTTTTTTTTTTCCCAGGGAACTGAGGTGTTTATCACTGAAGTTTTCAAGGCAAACTTAGATGATCAAACATTCACTTCGTGGTCCCCAAAAATTAATACTCATATCTTTCTGCAATAATCTTTACAAAACTTTCTAATTTCTTGGGATTTTTTATTGCCTGAAATTTATTGGTTGGTTAGGTCTAATATTTTCTCTTTTTTTTTTTTTTGAAAGGTACCAAAATATGGCATGTAGTAAGTTGCCGATATGTTTGTGACTGAACTGCTTGTCACATGAAGAAAAGGCATGAGAAGGGCAAAGAAACAATTAATTCAAGAAAGTCCACAAGGAGAGGCAGAAAGAAAGTGATTGATACAAGCTGTTGCTTCTTGAATTCTGAAATGGTCCATCTGCGTAGCCTGAAGCATTGGAATGAGGTAAAGGGATATTTGAAAAGTTCATATAAGTTACTTTAAAGCTAAAAATAGCTGGTAATGGTAGAAATTAACTGTTTCTTTACACAGACACATCAAACAAGTGACTTCTGTGTGAAAATTAACGTGTGGCTTTGAAGGGAAAATAAGAAATTGATGCAAATCTTGGATTCAATGAAGTCAGAGTTCAGATATGCATAGAGATAGTATCTGACTGATTTTCTGAAATGCTGCAGTAGATGAGTTTCAGAGGTATTTATTTTCAAATTGAGTTGTCAGTTCACTGCCAATTCATAAAACCAACTCTGCAGTGATATCAACTCATCACACAATAAGCTGACAGACTGTACCACATTTTTATAGTGAATCATTTAAACCATGAATCATTCATAGCTTTACACAGGTGCTGAAAATAGTGAAAAACCTGCTGTCATGCTAGACAAGCCTGGCACATGCTTTCTACAAGTGATGGGTTCCTCTTTGCAGAACAGATCAGCTTTTAATCCTATTAGGACGAAAGAAAGATCAAGAAAGGAAAAAAAAAAAAAGGGCTTTGTTCTCCAATCCCTTCTTTTTTCCCTTTTCTCTTCTACATTTTTAATGATATTCTCTGGCCTATTCAAAATGGAAAATGGAGAAACAAGATTTGATTCTCTGTTGTATTTTTTGCTGCTCTTTTTCCATTGAACAGGCAGATGTTTCAAATGGAGCAAGTCCTGATATGGTGAATATATCACAGTCTACATTCTGAATCACCTCCGGAATGCCATTCTGTTGATGTATATGTTTGTAGATAATTAGTTGGATCCAGCAATATATTCCAAGGAATCTGGGTATTAGTACAAAAGGCCCCAGCAAATTATAGGCTAGCCCTGTAGCTTCAGCAAAACATGCAGTAAGCCTGTCATGGGGCAGTCTTCAGATTGTCTTATTCCCTGCTTTAAATAAGAGTAGAAAAACAGATTGCAAGTGAAAATTAAAATACCTATCTGAACTGACCTGGAAAAGTTGAAGGATGTGCCTGGTTTGTGCGCACTGCATTAGGTAGCTGATGATGTTCTGGGAATCACTGATTCCATGTCAGCACATCTGTAAAATGAGTTAATGAGCAGGAGAACAGGATGTAGCCATTTCACACATGATTAGACAGGGTTTCCTTGTGCAACAGTGCTCACTCCACCCCTAGGGATCTGTTCTGCCTGCCAGTTCACCTGCCAATCTGTGACTGGCGCAGACAGCCATGTAGGTCAAAAGAGGAAATGCTTTAGGCCCAAAACTTATGCTATTGAGGCGTAAGACTCTATGATGTCTTGCAGGGCTTCACCCTTAGACACTTAGCTCTCAAGTGCTTTGGCACCTAGCAAAATACTCCTACAGTACCTACACATTGCAGAAGAGTTATTTGCTAAAGCAGTTCCCTCAGTAAAGTTGTGAGCACAGAGGGCCAATAGCAAATGTGAAAAATCAGACCGCTCTCTTCAGAAATCACCCAGTCCGGGATTCAAAGCCCCAAATCTCTGTTGCAGCCAGTGCCTATACCAAAACACTGAAGCAGGCTGTGGGATTCCTCTTGTGCCTTCTGTCCAGCTTGTCAGCAATGCACTCACCAAACTCTTGTGAGACACATAGGTTCATTTCCACTTATCTCATCACAAGGTATGGGGAGCCTTAAGCCTCAAGGTAAGTAGGGCATGTTTCCAGCCCCTCACGTCAAAGTTGTTCCAGTTCACTTGGTATAGTTAATTATTCATTCAGCCAGCAGAAAGGAAATAGAAAGAAAGAAATGGAGTGATAACATGGATTCTCTTTGCCAAGAAGCTGAATAAGAATTACAAATATTGCCAATATTGATCAAAATGAAGGGGAGACCTGAGGCTCAAACATTGTATTTATTGCTGTTGATATTTTTCATCTCAAATTAATAAGAAAAGTGGTGGTGGAATCAAACATTTAATATTTAAGAGAATGGTCTTCTGTGACTGGTGATGATAGGGAAACTATAATCTACCTCCAAACGTTTTGTGTTGACTCTCACCATGAAAACATCTACTGAGAAAGTGTCCTGCCATGGACTATAAAAGACAAGGCAGGTAAAAAAGCTGCTAAAATGTCAATCCAAATAGACTAGGTATGCAGAGGTGCAAATGGAGCCACTCAGCACTAGCAAGAATAGGGAACTTCCAAGAATTGTCAGAACTAGCAGAATTTTGCTTAAAAAAAAAAAAGCTAAATAGGTGCCTGAGGTGTTTTGAAGTTAGACAGCAGCTGAGTTTCTGAGATTTGAATGTTGGACTTGGAAGTCTAAAGGCTTTAGTGATCTAAAATGATAATTAGCACATCTGTATATCTGAATGGAAATGGCCTCTTTATCCCTTAGGCTCTTTCCATATCTGATTCAGAATGATCGTGGACTTGGAAAAGTGCCTTTTTTTCCTCATGAAATAAATATGTCCACTCTTCTCAAATTCAGTTTCTCCTAAAGGAAATTTTGCATCAAGGACTCTCCTCTGATACACAGTCTGCTTTCAGCTTCCAAAATGTCATACTGATTGTTTATACACTGGAGCCCCTTTTGGTCTTTGGTTATACTGTTGTGTGTTGTAATTGCACATTTGGAAATTGCCTACTGGGACTTGGTGGAGCAGTTCACCTAAGGAGTTTTTTTACACATAGATTAACTTTGTATCTTTAGTAATTTGGATTCATTTTCTTTTAATTTAAAGCCAATTAAAGCTAAAACCATTTAAACTTCTGTGCAGACACACTTTAATTTCAAATATGTATTACTAGATTCAGATTAACTTTTCCTTAGAGTTTTTGTGTCCCAAACCATAAGAAAACTTTATTATTGTGAGGTAACTTGGTTTGTCCCTCTTTACACTGGCTGGAGAAGGAAGAGGTCAGAAGTGGACCATCATTTTAAAAGGGAAATGTTTTACTTTTTCATAGGTAATTTCCCCCTTTTTTATTTAGAATCATCTCCTGCAAGAAGGTCATCCAGAAGAGGTAATTCTAGTTCTAACAATAAATAGGTGCATAAACTGTAGAATATGATTTTGTGTGAACCTAGGTGTACTGGTTTAGAGGTAAACCGGCAGGAGAAAGGAACTCCACACAAAAGAGATTATGAGTCAGAGTTACAATTTTAATAACAATATTACAATAAATAC
>JAOXXN010000446.1:34773781-34796851 GCA_026770055.1 Myrmophylax atrothorax
TTAAGCTTCTTTAATCACAACAGATAAAAGTTCAGTGGATAGTTCCAGAACATGTTTCCAGAATAGATGACTGCTCTTGCAGCAGTCAAAGCCTGGTTTCACAATAAACTTCAGGAGAAATGCCAATATATGCTTTTGTCTGTTTGATCTCATCAACGTTAAATATATATCCCATTATATTGCCTTTTGACATTGATTTCTATGTGTTTTTTTCAAATTCTACATTAATATTACAAATGTCATAGTCATTGCCAAACACTGAAACACACTGTGGGCAAATATGTAATGCCACATGGTAAGTTACATATATATCCCTCTGGTAACTAACAGCTAATTTCTTGGGTATGGCTGTGTGGTAACTTTGGACAAATATCTGTATTTTAGTGGCAGCTATAACAAGAAAAGTGTTAAAATTGTGGGAGAAAAAGAAGCAAAGAACAGCTACCTATTCTGTTGTTAATTTAGTTTTTATGAGAATCTTCTATGTTTTCAATGCACCATTACAAGAAACAGAAGAATTTTTCTTTTTTTTTTCCAAGCAGATATTGCCTAGTTTATACGGATGAAAAAGTAAAAAAATCTCTTCAGAAAGTAGCTGATTAGAAGAATTCCCTGAATATATAGCAATATTTTTTCAATTGCAAATGCTTGAGAAAAATAAAACTCTAAAGACTATTGTTTCATGTCCTTTCATTTGAAAATAAAATATGAGCCAATGGCTATAGCATTGTTTCTGAGAAGTCATCAGCCTTAAGGAAAGAATTACCTTGTTAGTATTTATTTTTACAGCAAAGAGCTCCATATCCTTCAGAAAATGTTGTTGGTATTTTCTGTTTTCATAACCACCATAATATTTCTCCAATCATTATCATAAAAATTTTTATCACAAAAATGATGCAACTCCTCCCAAATGGAGGAAATAGACAGCTCTTGTATTAGTAGCATGTCAATTTTTTCACTTAATGAATTGGAAATAAATGAAAGAAAACTGACTCATTCTCTTTTAACATCCATGTGGAGTTCTGTGTAAAATGAAGACGTTCATGTAACTGGGGTCCCTGGTCAATGGCAAATGGAATATGAGTCAGCAGTGCCCTGGCAGCCAGGAAGGCCAACCATGTCCTGGGGGGCACCAGGCAAAGCATCACCAGCCAGATGAGGGGGGAGATTTTCCTGCTCTGGCCTGCACTGGGGTGGCCTCACCTTAAATATTGTGTGCAGTTTTGGTCACTGAAATATAAGAAAATATATTAAGCTCTTAGAGAGTGTCCAAAGGACACTGAGATTAGCTCAGTTGGTTAAAACTTGGTTATAATAATGCCAAGGTCATGGGTTCAATCCCCTATGTGGGCCACTGACTTAAGAGTTGGACTCCGTGATCCTTGTGGGTTACTTCCAACTCAGAATAGTCTGTGATTCTGTGAAGGAGGGCAACGAAGATGGTGAAAGGCCTTGAAAGGAAGCCATGTGAGGAGCAACTGAGGTCACTTGGTCTGTTCAGCCTGGAGACGGGGACACTGAGGGGAGACTTCACTGCAGTCTACAACTTTCTTGTAAGGGGAAGAGGGATAGAAACTGATCTCTTCTCTGTGGTGACCAGTGACAGGACTCAAGCAAATGTCCTGAAGTTGTATCAGAGGAGGTTCAGTTTGGATATTAGAAAAAGATTTTCCCCCTCGAAAGTGGCTAGGCACTGGAACAGGCTCCCCAGGAAAGCGTTCACAGCACCAAGCCTGAGAGAGTTCAAGGAGTGTTTGGATGATACTCTCAGGTACATGGTGTGACTCTTGGGGAGGGTCCTGTGCAGGATTAAGGGTTGGACTCGATGATCCTTATGAGTAACTTCCACCTTGGCATATTCTGTGATTCTGTGAAAAGTGAGTGCAGAGAAAAGCTAAAATCAAAGACTATTACGTGGCAAATCCAAGGGCTTGACTGTTTCTAGAGAGTTTTAGGTTACGGTTTCTGTGGTCATAGTTCAAATTACTTTTTATCTGATTTGTGCAGCGATCAGGATTGAAACAATTTTTGTATATAAACAAACAGGACTGTATCAAATTAAACAGTTCCTCAGAGGAAGTTTCTTCTTATAATTGATACAATCTGGTGCACTCTAGATGTTGGCTAATAACATACATCCAACAGAGCAATATTTGGATCCTTGTAGAAATTCATCGTGACAGACCACCTTTGATTTCCAGTCTAGATTACTTTATGGATATGAATGGTGTAATATTGTATTCCATGTCAAGTGAAGTGACATTTTACTGATGTTACTGACTTCAGATAGACAGTTATCCTTTTTATGGCAGCATTAATTTAGCACAGCAGAAAAAAAAATAATAAAAAAGAAAATTGAAAAGAAAGCAAATAACTTTCTACAGGATTATCAACTCAGATCATCTAAATAATGTGTCAGATCAGTGTCAGAAAGCAAGGGCATGACAAAAAACTTTACATTACTTGGAATACTTTTGAATCTTGGAAGTCAGAGCAACATGTTTATTTAGCAAGACCTGGTAGTTTCCTTCAGGCTTTATTTTTCCCCTATGACAGACACCCTAAGAGGAGCAAACTTATAAATTATGGAGAATTTACAGCCTTGTGAAACTATAAATTCCCCTGACTGAAATACCCAGTTATTTTTAAACATAAGAACATCACAGGCTTCAAAATAAATGACCATTTAGTTTTTAGATGTCCCTCACCAGAATTAGGGGTTTTGAAGATAGATTACCCCCCCTTTCAATACCTGGACTTCAGTACAGGTTGAAGTATTGTTGTGGAAAGAAGCAAATAGGAAACTGCAGAAGAAATAACAGCTGTCCTTACAGCTTTCTTATATATTTGTATGTGTTTTTGTCTAAACTATCATACAAATTAGAAAAAAATATTATTAAAAAAAAAAGTCTTGAGAAAGAAGATTTTGTAGTATCACCAAAGTATTACTGAAGAATACTTCTTTTACTCCAGAAGAGGAGCAGAACTCAGATGACATACTGCTTGAGTAATTATGATGAAAATTTTTTCTGAGGTTATTTTTTGAGGGAGAAGGACTGTGAACTAACATGTAATTTCTGTTTGTGCTGTAACAGAATGCTTCTACTAAAAAATGAGAGACTATTGTGTATACTTTCCCCAGAGGTGTACCATAGTCATTAGAAGTGCTGAAAAACCTAAATAAACTTCAAGACTGGAAAATCTATCAGCCTCTATTGCAACTAGGAATCAATGAGAACACAAGAGAATTTTCTGTTTACTGTACAAGAAGATGTGTAGTCAAGCATGAAAAAATAGAACACAAATGAGAATAAAATTTCAACATACTTCAAATATTATCTTTTGAAGCTTTTGTTCAAGGGTTTGCTTCAAATTCTCATGTAAAGTGAAAGGGTAGAAGGTAATCCACATGCCCAGCCAGAAATGTTCCATAGAAACACAAATATTCTAAGAAGACTGAGAGAACCATTCTCAGTTTACCCTTTATTTATCTTAGTCTCTTAATTTTTCCTGATTTGGCTCTCTAAATCCTTCTGTAAGGAAATATCTTAGTCAAGTAAATATTTCATTATTTTTCAGTTATAAAGCCTGCCTCCCAAATATCTTTCTCCTCTTTCTTATCATAAGGTGTTTATGTCTCTAAGATCAACAAGAACTTAAGAAGAAAATACAGCCTGTGAATTTTTTGAAAACACATAGCCAAGCTCTGAAGAAATTTTGCTCTGTAGTTTTAGAGTGGTTCATATTTAATTTAGGGATTCATAAGAAAGGTGAATATGAAAGAGAACTAAACAGGGATAAAAGTTTTATTGAGAAAGAAAGAAAGAAAGAAATATTTTAGCTGTAGACTAACTAATTTTTGAAGTAGAATATCAGCATGGTAATTCCAAACTCTTTTCAAAGCAGTAATCAATTTGCATTTCTAAATAGAAAACATATTTCTAAATAGAAAGCATATTTGTGGTCCTTTATTTGCAGATTCTTTTCTCCTACCTCGTTCACAAAACAATAAAGGAAAAATTTTCAAAACCAGAAAAGTTTTCCTGCTGTTTTTGAAGGAAATGTGAGGTACTCGACACTTAACACACAGGCTTCTTGACTCAGGAAAAAATGTTGCCTGCAGCGCTACAGATGCTTTTAGAATAAACACTCAATGACAGGCAAGAACAGAAACATTTGCCAAATGTCCCAGCTGTTTTCTCAATTCCAGTAAATTGTATGATTTTCTTCTGGATCTACACATTTGTTATTATGAAAGTATTATTCTGCTATTAGAAATGCAAAGCAATCCTGATGGTGCCACCCCATTCGCAGCAGGTGAGGCCTATACCATCCATCTGTTTAAAACTGCATGGGCAGAAAGCCATCCATTATGCAGCTGCAGATAACTATGACAGAAATTAATGTGGTTTCAGACTGGGTTTAAGAATTCTGAAATAGTGGGAGGAGAAACCAAGAAATGGAAAAAATCTTGCTGAGGTTCAAAGCTGAATGTTAAATCTTACAATAGTTTACAATTTAATGACCTTTTCTGTAAGGATGGTAATACTTGGCTTGCTGCTGAGGGCAGAATAGTTACAGTCTTAATGTAAACTATTTTTTAAATGATTGAAATGACTGAGATTAGCTTTTTTCAGTTTTGAGTTATTGTAAATAAATCGGTATATTATATATGTATGTATAATGTATTTATATATATATAATGCATTTATATAACTGCAAGCAACATTAAATAAAAAAATAGTTCTCATTGCTTATAATGGAATTAGATTGAAAAACGTAGAATAAAATGTGTGGAAGCTTTTTCCTTCAGTAGTCAAACATATTAGAATTTAGATTGTTTTATAGGGTATACTGCTAATAAAGAACTGTCTTAAAATGGTTTTTTGTTAAATAAACTCAATAATACAATGGATGACTGGAGATAAATTAGACAGCAATAAAGCAGGTTTTATTAATATATCTTGCTTAATATTAGCAGTAGCAATTTATTTTACCTTGGGCTCCCAGTATATTTCAGAGGCTGATTACAAACAGCTTATCAGGATGAATGATTGTAAATAAGACAAGGGTGAATTTAAGACTATATTGAGATTCTGAAGGAAAATGGAGTTTTTACGGTGAAATTCACAGTAAAAACATTGTAATTACTAGATATGCATGGCACACATTTCTTCTTTGTTAGGCTGAACAGTGAATATGAATCACCAAAACGATTTCTTTACTTGTTTTTTTATTTACCATGAAATGCACTTCCATGAGCTTCCTTGGAATGTCCAGAATAATTATAGAACTATTAAATCTTTTTGTGGAGTGCAGAAATTGCTATTTTGAGAAAGCATGCATTTAAATACATATTTTTTTCGTATTCCTTTAAGACTGTTTCAGAAGAATTGCATTTATAATTATATTTAGCCCTATTATGAAATATTCAATGGAGAACTTTCATTCTTCACATAGAAGCTGATGGACATCATTCAAGAACATACTAGTTTCAGAGATGCTCCAAAAATAAATTTGTTCAAGGTATAAAAGCCAGAGAAGAAAATACAATTTTGAAATTATTACCTGTGATTTCAGTTTCAAATATTAACTGAGATCTTTTACATTACCAGTCAAAGCAACACAATCTTTTTACAGAGAGTGCTTTTAATAGAAAAAAAAATAGGTTTTGTTTTGTTTGGGGTTTTGTATTTTTATTCAGGGCAGTGGTGAGATTTCAACTGAGTTTGAAAATTCTACTAAGGAACTTTTTGCATGTGGCTTTTGAATTTCATAATTTGTTAGATAGCTTCCAATCTAGTCTTGGCATATGCAAATTCAGAAAAGAACCTGGAGTGCTGGTTGACAGCCCCTGAACATGAGCCAAGTGCTGGATCATGTCCAGAGAAGGGCAATGGAGCTGGTGAAGGGTCTGTAACACAGATTTTGTGAGGAGCAGCTGAAAAAGCTGGGATTGTTCAGCCTGGAGTAAAGGAGGCTGAGGGGACACTTTATTGCTCTCTACAACTACCTGAAAGGAGGTTGTAGTGAGCTCCTTCCAGGTAACAAGATATAGAACAAAAGGAGGTGGTGTCAAGTAGTGCCACAGGAGATTTAAATTGGATATTAGCAAAAAGTTCTTCAATGAAAAGGTTAGCAAGCAGTGGAACAGGCTGGTCAAGTAAGTGATTCAGACACCATCCCTAGAGAAATTTAAAAGATGTATAGATGTGGCACTTACGGACATGGTTTAGTGATGGCCTTGACAGGATTAGGTGAATGGTTGGACTTCATGAACTTTGAGGTCTTTTCCACTCTAAATAATTCTATGATTCGAAATAAAATGGAAGAACACTATTGCCTTGACTAGCTGATGCCTAAGAATTTAATGTAATTTTAGAAGGTTTTAGAATCAGTTTTGCTTTGCTGAGTTACTCTGATTTTAAGTGTGCATATTAAGTGCTTTTCTCACGAGTTTGAGAGTTGCTTACAGGCTTCGTCAAGGCCGAGCTGTTTTTGAGCAGACACCTGCAAGATAGCAGAAGACAAACAACAGGAGAAGGCCCAACTGCCCCCCCATGACGGAGGGGGCAGAGTGACAGGCCTTTTGGGTGGGCATTCAAGAGAAATAAGAATACTGATTGGATGTTAATAAAAGATATAAAACCTGCAAACTTCCTGTTCTCGGGGTCAACCCCCTCTGGGTTTGATCTGGGAAGCTTCCAATAATAAACCCCTATATCTTTCTCCATTAACTTGTCTTCAGTGTGTCTCGGTTCACAGGGAAACGCGATCTGGAGGCATCAGCAGAAATGTCAGAGAAGATACAGCTGTGTCAAGGACATTACATAAACTTAGCTTTGGAATTAACTAATCAATGCCATTTACTGTTTATGTTTATCTTGATTATGATATGGACAACTGACTGTCTTCCCAGTAAGTCTATAAACATAGACTATGTGTACAAGACATCTCAGGGATCCTATGCATACAGGAACAATGTCTCTGTGTAGGCTTCAAGGCTTGGCTGACCATATATCGTATTTGTACACACCCTGATCTATATAGCAGTTAATTAAAGGATTTTGGTGCTTCATACAAACTTACTAAAGAAACCCTATTATTGGTTTCCTCATGTTTAAGCTATCTTTTGGAGGAAATATGAATATGCCAGTGACTTGTCCTGGGTCTACTGCATAAGGGCAATTGCAAACTAAAACAGACTCTGCTCTATTAACTTCTTCAGCATTTATGTTACAGAGTACTGCTGTCACCTCTTCTCCGAGCAGGTTGGTGGGGAGAGGGGCACAAATCTTATTACAAGAGCAATAAGCAACTGATTTTCAATGTAATCTGCTGGAAAGGATATATTTTTATTTTAGGCCAATATTCTGTTTACTACGGGTGCTTTGAGAACATCCCAGATACCACTGAAAGGATTTATCCAACCTGCAAATATAGTAATCATTTCTGTGTCCTGTTCTTCAAGCAAAATTTTTCATTTAAGAGTAGGTCTTAAAGAAGTTTCTATATTGTTTTAGTGTTTTTATTATATCAACATCCTTTTTGAAACATTTGGAACAGAAAATTAAACCTTAGTTTTAACATTACTTCAACACAGAGACAGCTGGATTTAGTTTAACATCAGCTCTTAAATGTTTAAATTACACTTCTTCAGAGCTCTGACTCTCAAACATAGGGCAATGTCCAGCAGCACCTTAGCTCCAAGCCCCCTAATTGAGCAAACAGAGCTCCTATTGTTCTCCTTTTCATGTTTCATTTTCTCAACAGTGTGATCACCTTGGTTTTCCAGGCTCAGACAACTGTCAAAAAAATCCACCCTATCAGGCAGTTCTTTATAATCAGTGACATGGTCACTGTGACTCATATGATTAAGTTTTTTAACATGAGTAGGACACAGGCATGAACTGGCAATAATACAGTCTTTCAAAAATTACTTTGGAAGTTAATAGAGATGAAGGGGTTTTTTTACCAGAAAGTGAACTATGTGCAAAGCAAAGGGTGTGGTTGTTTACAAATGGTATCCTGACCAACAGTTAGTGCACTTGCCTTAAGGATATCTGAAAATATAATGTTTCCTCTTTGAGCATATTGAATTCATTCAAGCAGCTTCTGTTTTTAAGTCCTAAAGTATGAAAACATGTACCATTGAGTAGCTTCAGTTTGAAGGATTCTAAAGAAGCAAAGAAAGTGATGGTCTTATGGAAAGAATGAAAGAAATGCTGGGAGTGGGTAAAAAGCATGTTAATATGTTCCAGTTCCAACCTCTAACTAGATATCTCTAACTTATTTTTGTTTTTTGCTCAGAGGTGGAGGAAAGAAAAATTGGAAAACAGATTAAAAAAAAGACTTCAAAAAGACAAGATAGTTCATACCCTTGAGATACTTATGAAATTCTTCAGTTATTATAGAACATCACATAACTAAGAAAAGGCAGTGGCCTTTAACCATGCTGGGTGGTCAGTTCTCTTCCTATCAATCCTGATAACCTATAATTACTGTAATCACATTCCTCTCTTTGTATTTATTTTTTCCAGATCAGTTGGAGAGCAAGGGTGCTCCTCTGCATAAACCGGAGTGGTAGAAGCTAGAGCAGAAACCTGGAAGGCAGGAGCGAAGGAGTGAGAGTGTTGTGCTAGAATTCTGCATCTTATCCTATCTACCTGTGCTGCTACTCTTGGGGTACATTGAATAGCTCAGAAAACTAGATCAAGAACCAAAGTATCACAAAGTCAAAAAACCCCCCAAAACAGTGGCTGCTACTATATAGTGCTACTATTAAAGGGACCTGGCATTCTAGAAAATCTCACTGTATCCTATGTCGTGTTCCTTTGGTTCAAGGATCCTGTACCAGGCTGAAAACATGGCAAAATAATACCTAAACTCTGCATGATGCATTTTTATTTCATATAACTGGTTAAGTAAATGCAAAATCACATTAGCTCCTACAGAATCTTTTGCTCCATTTGTGTCACACTGCTTTTTAATCTACCTACAACTACCCAAAATGTTTTCCTCTATAGTATATCTTTTTAAAAGTAGAACCCTTATTGATTCACCTACTCTGACTATCTGAATAAAGAATATTCTCAGAGTACAATAATACTCAGCACAACATGGCACATACATCAGCTATTACAGACACTTGCCCTTAACCAAATTAGCAGACTGGCATGGTACCTTATCTACTACCTTTCCAAAGGTAAAGGCTCAGTTCACAAAGAGGATGATTGGATATACCATATGCAAAGTATCACCTGCAGAATCAGTGTTGAAAAGATGTGGTCCTTGCCAATGTCAAAACAGAAACAAATATTTAACTCTTTTCCTCCAAAATTAATATGAAAGAGGAAAAGAAAATAGACATAAAATGTAAATCCCACTCAATGATTAATTACCATTCCAGCAGCAGTAAGCTAGAGAGGCATCAGAAAGTAATTGTAGCAAGAACTTCAAAAATATACAGAAATGCCAAAACATCTGAGGAGAACAAAACTAAAAGTTATTGTAAACTATCTTGAAAGTCAGTGAACCCCAATGGTCCTTGATAATAAAGAGGGCAACAGTGAGTTTCTGGTTAAGGAAGCCAGTGGTCAAAATCACTGCAGGATGCCAGACAGGAATCTAAACTCATAGTACCACAGGGTAATATGTAAATATAGACAAATCTTTATATGTAATATGCCCTGTGTATCACCACATACTGTAAGATTAAAGAAATTAAAGCATCTGCAGGTAACAAAAGAATGTGGAATCCTTTTTCTTTAGGCAAGGAAAGTCACATAAGCCATTTAGAAACGAAAAGACCCCTCTAGAAAATATTTGAGATGGCTAACTCACCCAGTACTAACCTGCCTGTACATGTTGAAAGTTTCTGAATAACTCTCTAACCCTGCTATATGTTTCAGGGTCTAGGCACCTGCTGGGCATATGTCTTCTGGCAAGGAAGCAGAGGTGACTGCTGCTGTCCTCACATGACTTTAAAGCATCAACATCTGTCAGTGAAAAAAACAAAGTCATGCTAAGTTATGACAGAACAAGTCACAAAGCCCACTGGCACAAAAATATCCTGATGACAGTTAGGAAGCCAGGCAAGCAGAGATATGATCTGCCCAGAGTGAAAACTCAGTCTGAAAGTCCTAGTGCTTACAATGTGAAAGAAAAATATTTTCAAACCTAGCTAATGTCTCTTCTATCTCATGATTGCTTATGAAAAATCAAATTGGACAACGAAAATGTACACGACAGAGTCTGGTCTACTGTGCTAGGCATGAGGTTTAGAAAAGCAATGGGTTTTTTGGGGGAGACAGTGCATAGTAACATCATGGAGTGCTTGAAGGACTTTCTAGAAATCAAATTACTGTACTCAATTGATTATTTTAAAAATTTTGTTAAAATTTGTCCAAGGACCCCAGTCTATTACATTTTTAAAGGTGCTGTAGAGATGCACAAAGCACAGAACACAGAAAGCTTCATGATTATTCTGCTTTTTCTCTAATAAAAAAGGCACAAAACTTCACATAGAGATTTCTGCATCGAATCTAAAAATCAGACTATATAACACAGTGCTGTCTGGATATCACACAATTTTAGGCGAATCCTGATCTGAAGGTAGCAAATCATGGCAAACTGCTTTCTCTTTTTTGAGCATCAGACAAGTTACAAACAAGTGTGAGAGGCAAGGAAAGAAAAAGGGTAAGGGCAGAGAGAGCAAAAAACATGGGAGCAAGTGATAAAATCCAGCTGTTGGAGAAAAAAAGTGTGGATAGACTAAGGGGTCATAATCTCAAAGCTATTTTCCTTGCTAAATAAATATCAGATGCAGTTCAAAATTTGGCAAATGCATTTTCTGAAACAAAGAAGTAGCCAAGGAACCAAGAAGATGTTGGATGCTACAACAAGAATTAACTAGACACAACAGGATGAAATTAAATGATAAATGAAGGAACACTGTGAAGCTGCAGAAGGTGTTTAAATCTCTTGTTTTGGACACTTAAAATAGGATTGCATGATGTCTAATAGTCCCTATTGGTAAGGATAAGAACCTGGACTAGGAGACCTAGCAAGTGTTTTTTCTTTGAACCTCTGCCATAATTTTTAAGTTGATTGTCCTGTCTCAGTTTGACAGTATTCATCCAGCATTTCACTTTGGAAGTCTGTGAAATACCACATTCCCTTGCCCAGAGCAGCTGACAGCTAACAAAGACTTTCTGTCAAATGACAACCATATTAAAACAAGGTCAACCCTTGTTACGGCATCCATAAAATTGGATATGGGAACCAGTACATGCTAGAAAGATTTCTCTAAAGAAAATTTTCAATAAATACTCTCTGTCAATTCAACATATTTTCAGCATATACAATGAAAATATCTCTCATAAAGACCAATAATTTTCACAGCAGAAAAAGCCTGTGAGACTGCAGGATGGGCAGCTAGAGGTGCTATTTCTCCCCTATTGCTTGCCATTCATTTCATACTCTCACAAAAGTAATAAAGATGTGGCAAAATTTCCATCTACAGAAATGCCACCTTGAGTCCACTCCAAAGGTACATTGTATAGCTTGTATTCTCCTGCTTAAACAAAACCTAACCATTATGCTGTCATAAAGAAATTGTGTTTCAGCAAGGAACATAAATGAAATGCTGATGGAGGACTTGCTTGGCTATCATATGAATAGCTTGCTTAAAAAAAAAATAGCAAGATGGATCCTTGGCCCGTATTTCAAACACTTGGTGAACAGGCTCCTGTTAACTTCACTGGGCTTTAGATTATACCCACTGCCATCAAGATGAAAAATTGCAAGCACTTAAAGTAAAGGTTCTGGATGGACTGAAAAACTAGATTTATTATCCCTCTAAGGGCATATCTGGAGGAAATTAGTATGCAATATATTGCTATACACAAGCAACCTCACATTCAAATTCAGGATCTGAAATGCTGGTAAAAATATAATTTATTAGAACCTTTTTATCTCTCATTAGGTCTGTTTCATTTTGAAATCACCTACTTTCTAAAGTAAATCTGAACTTTATATTTGCATAAACAACTGAATGGGCTCTTTTTCAAGCTTCCAGGCAGACATAGGATAAACAATAACCTGAAGTAAATAACCTGCAGTATAAGCAAGAACTACTAATAGCATGTGGTCATCAGCAAGATTTTTTTTATATCAGGCTTCTGGTGGGCATAAATTTTGGCTGATTTGAAAAATGTTGTCAGAACAGAATTTAACTGCCAGGAAATTATTCATAGTACTGCCAAGTGAAATATATGCAATGGTTTGTCAAATTAAACAGAAAAATTGCAGAAAGAGAGGAGTCTGAACCAAGGACAACCCATACCATCACATTCGACATGGGCATTTGTGGGGAAAGTGAGTGTGAAACCATGAAACACTACTGGTCTGCAGAACAAGGAATTATTCATGCTGTAAATAGGTCACATTATAAAAATGAAGGTATATTATAAATATGACTTTCTTTTTAACATAAAGAAGATACTGCCCATATAAAGATGAAGGAGATAAATAGTTTCTGCCAAGTCTGTCACAGAAGAGGATTGGGTGGATGAGTATATTTGCACCCTTCAAGACACCAAAGGATTCAGCCACCAAAACGTTAGAAGTAGTTTCTATAGCCATTTATGCAAGCATGTCTCAGAGTGCTGAACAGACATCAATTAACTATATATAAAAGTGTTCAAAATCACATATTCACCAAAATAACTGCTCACTAGCCAAGTTTCCACAGTGAGTCATTTCACTTGTTTCATGGCATAGAGCAACATCCTTTTTTTTTTTTTTTTGTAAAGAAGTATATGTTCAGGGTTTGGATTACAGGGTCCAGTGTGTGAGTCTCCATAGATCCAGGCCTATAGAGGTGGTAGCACTGATCAGATCAATCCTCTGACCCATAAAACATAAGTGTTGTTGGCTCTGGAACAGCTTTTGAAAAAGAGGAGTGGGAGCACTGCAGTTTATGCAAAAAGTTTGTTCTTTACTTCTTCAAAGACAAGTCACAGGTGTAATCCTGGTGTTTAGAAAAATTCAAGGAATGTGGCAACTGAGGTGAAGCTAAAAGAAGGTGATGTTTGAGGGTGTTACCACAGCTCTACTATTTTTACCCAGCACATGGGACAGGCTGGCTGTGCAAGGGAACAGGCTGTCTAAAGACTCTCCTTGCCACCAGCCCCTTGGGAGAAGGGCTACATGAATGTCTGAATTTTGTGTTTGTTGACTAAACAACAGCAAGAAATTGCATTAGGTTGAAGTGAATTGCTTAGAATTCTTTAGCTTTTCTTTGATATGTTTCTTTTATACCCTTTTTTTTCCAAACCTATTGATCAGTTTTGAAACAAAAATTTACAAGTTATTTTTCAACTTCTCCAGCTGTTCCCCCCACGCCCTTTTTTTTTTTTTTTTGGCTAGAATTATTGCCTGATTTGTCACAAATTATTTCAGTATTCTCCAAATCACATTTCTCATGAACTGACTATTCAAAAGCATTGCTCAATTCTACCCAGTGGGAATAATTCATCTCCAGAATTCCCAGAAAGGATACTAGTCCATACTAACATCTTGAGGAAGTCAGAAAATTGCGCTATCTTTCCAATGCTGAGGGGCTGATGGGTTTTAAAGACTACAATTGGGAAGATTTTATTCTCTGTGGAAAGCCATACCAGGAATACAATCTTGAAAGGTTTGTTAAACAGACCTCATATTTATGAAAAATAATTATAGATCAGTGCACATATTGATCAATGATGCATGAGAATAATGTTCATTAATCACTTAAATTAGTGATTTCTGCAGTTGGCGTGCAAAGTCATAGTATATGACTATGCAAAATAAGCAAATAAGCATTTAATTTTTGCCCACTCCCCTCTCCCCTCCTAGAAAAGCCTACAAAAACCCAAACCAAATTCTTATTCTTTATGATTTGGTTTGTGCCCTTCTGGTCTAAATCTAAGGATATTCTTTTCTTCTGTGACTTAAGTCTATTTGACAACATGGAAGACTTGCAAAATAGGAAACTGTTCTTATTTCACTGTCAAAGAATGAAATACAACAAGTATACCACAGACCTGTGTTAACTCAGTCATTTCTCAGAATAAAGACTGTTCTAATCCTGTCTATTTATTTCTCCTACGAATCTACTGTTTTGCATTCCTTCAAATCAGACTTTCTACCCCAGACATTTTGGTCATCATACTGTGTGGCTTGACCTTTTGAAATCTTTATGGCGTCTTCTAGTAGATAAAAAATGAAGATGAAAGCAAAAATGGACATTGAAAGCCAAGTCTTCACACCTGAGTTTCTTACTAGGAGAGGCATCACCCTTCATGTGATGTGTTCCATTGGCATCACTGCCAAGCAAAGAAATTCAGAGTTGGCCAGATGGTTTTCAATCCCTATATTTGCAAAAATTAATATTTATATAATAAGACATTACGGGCAAGAGAACAGCTGTAAATTATTCAGGCACTCATCTGGAGAAGCCATCTCCATTCTTAGCACATGTTTATAATTGAAGCATGGTCCAGCTTTTCCAAACCTCCACTGAGTCACTCACAAAGAACAGTTTCATGCATGGTGCATGTCACACTGTCCCACGGCTAATGTTCTGTCACTTGGAGTAATTTTTATCCCCACAGCACTGTGACATTTTGAAATCAGACCTCCTTTATATGGTCAAGCCTTCAAAGACCTCTTGCTCTGCCGTTGTGCTGTCCCCATCTTGCAGTTGCATCTGTCATTTTGTATATTACATGTTCTGGGAGGCTGACCTGAAGACAAAGCAATGTGGACGGCTGGACACCAAACAACACATATCTTGTTTCATCCCATCCATTCTACTGGCATTTCTGAGGCAACATGTAAGAACCCCTGGTGAGCAGCTTTGTAGTGTTGGATGCAAACAGGTTTTTGGTGATGCCAGCCACAAAAGTTAAGGACACATGAGGTGAAAAGGAAGAGGCTGTTAAGGCAACCCAAGCTCTTACAGCAGCTCTTTGCTCAGACTGATTCAACTTTTGTCAAATTAAGGATGAAAGCATGCAGATGGCTAGACCTGGTTGTTGAGGAATGCATTCAGTGCCGGTGGCTTGGTGTGCAAGCCACAGTTGAGTGCTGGGGGGCAGGAACCTGAGCCCAACCCTTCTCATAACAAAAGGCATGGGGACCTGTGACATCAGCAAAGTGAGTGGACTTTTACTGGACAGCAGGATCCAACGACCCCCAGACTTTCCCACTCTTAGACTGTAAGGGTATAAAACCCCAGAGGCATCCAGCTCAAGCTCCCACTTATTTATTTATTGCACCATGATGAAATTATTTTAAGGATCTTGACATCTGAGACTCTGCTATGGTAAACCTAGGGTTGGCAAGTAAGGAAATCTGGTCTGGCTGTGTGAGTGTGGGGTGTATAGCTGTGAAGGGCCTCAGTCCCAGCTCAAGAGACTGGGAGTGCAAGAGACTACCAGCATGGGTCTTGGATGGTTAGACAGAGAAGTTTCCTTAACACAATGAAGAGTTTACTGTGGGATGCTACATTTAATGGTGATAATAAAATAAGGAATGCATTCCACACAGCTAGCCTGTAAACAATGTACACAACTTTCCATATAAGATTTGTGATTGACATATGTATGAAGGGGAGGGTAAAATGATATGAAACTTTTATTATGCTTCATGTGGGAATTTTAGTGTACTCTGGGGGGGGGATTTTTAAACTCTGCACATTTGAACATTATAATAAAGCATCTGAATGTTCAGTGAATGCAGGCAATTTAATGAATTGTTTAATGAATTAATGAAGTGATGGTGGCCATTTTAATGAATCACTCCAGACTGGAACCCATGAATGTATAGATATTTTCAGTGAATTTTTAATAAATGAGGATGCCAAACTGAATTCTGTAAACAGTAGAAAAGAGAAGGATTAAACACACAATTGTGACCAGTAAAAAGTGTTATTAAACACAGACAATCATTTGCCAAGTTAAAACCTTAGACTCAAATTAAACAGGACAGATTTCTATAGGCTGTTTTACAGTGCACCGTGATGCTATCCACCATGCTTTCCAAGAAGCCTCTTTACCCTTTCATTACCTTTCTCAGCTATGTCTGTGCTGACTCTACCATTTTCTCTCTTTTATTTTTCTCTCTCTTTTCTTCATTCCCTTCTTTCAACTCATTTTTCTCCCTCAGAGTGCATATAGTTGCTCTCAAGGCAGTGCCACTGGAAGACGTTGCTCACTGCAGGGGCACTCCAGCAGACTGGCCCTGTTTTGTAGAATGAAACACATTAAGTGTGTCCCCTAATGATGAAAACATCAGATAGTGGTCTAGTTGAGAAACTATGTAGTGATCTCATTTGCCAGAATGGTGTTTTCAGAGCTAAGAACAGGGTGAAAGAGAATCACAGGCCCTACGGATAGTGCCAAGTGAACTGCCTTGCCATGGAATCTGTGCATCAAATTAAAACATATTCTTTGGCTTGTTTTTCTAAAAAGAAGATGCTCATGGATCAACATAATGGATGCGGCAAAATAGCTAACCAAAATATCTTTCTCTGCTGGAAACATTTGTGTTGTGTGACTTGGCTGGTCTACTATATCATACTTCATGTTGGTTAAAGAATAAGCACATGAGGTTTTTTTCCCTCCCTGTACCAACTGCAGTAGAGAAAAGTGTACTTCCTTTAAACTTAATACTTATTCACCACAGTGTTACCATTTTCACTAAGGATAATTTGGGGCTTTTGGAGGTAGGAGGAGGAAGAAAGTAGAAGAACAAATGTCAAAGTATGGGGAGCAGTAAGCAAGGGACAGTAGGAGACATTGATGTGGGGTATGGATGGAGCAATACAAAGAAAAGGACTGGGAAGCCAGCTCTAGTACAGCTCCTGGATATTTGCCAGGTAATATGCAAATAAAAGGATTTTATTCCTCTTGTTTGAAGCAATAGAGAGCACATTAATGTCTCTCATACACTAAGCAATGGAGATGACCAACTTTTCTACTCAGCATTTTCCTGCATGCAGCCTCTGTTTTATGAAACAAAAGATGGGGAGAGAAAGTCAAGACAATAAAAAAGAAGCACATTATAAAATGGCAGACACCTGATAACACAGCATGAATGTGTTAATGCCTCCCTGCCTACACTAACTCCTGCAGATGAGTCTCCTCTCAGGCAGGATTTCTTTTGCGACTCAGGCAACACCTTCTGGTAGTGATCTCCTGATGTTGCAGTGCTCCAGTCAGGACCTGGATTTTGGTAACAAACTCTGTCTGTACAGAGTAATGGATGGCCACCACAGAGGTCTGCATAGAGACAACCGAATGCAATGCCTCAGCAATGCAATGTCACACAAGTGTACAGTCCATCTCCTTATAGTAGTTATTCATTTAGTGAAACACTTTGCTTTCATCCACACAACTATGTGTCATCAGTGTGCCTTTGGCAGACAGGAGAGCCAACTGTATCCTGGAATGCACTGAGCACAGCATCACCAGCCAGATGAGGGAGGTGATTGTCCTACTCTACTCTGCACCAATGAGGGCTCACCTTGAGCTCTGTGTGCAGTTTTGTGTGCCACAATATGAGAAAGACATAAAGCTATTAGAAAGTGTCCAAAAGGGAACCATGAAGGTGGTAAAGGGTCTAGAGGGGAAGCCACACAAGGAGTGGCTGGGGTCCTTTGCGTTGTTCAGCCTAGAGAAGAGAACACTGAAGAAAAATCTCAGAAGCAGAGGGGCAGGAACTGACATTTTCTGTCTGGTGACCAGCAATAGGACCTGAGGGAATGGCATGAAGCTGCATCAGGGGAGATTTTTGTTAGACAGTAGGAAAAGGTTCTTCACACAGAGTGTTTGGGCCCTGGAATAGGCTCCCCAGGGAAGGAGTCATGGCATCAAGCCTGCCAGAGTTTAAGGAGAGTTTATACAGCATTCTCGGGTACATGCTGTGATTCTCAGGATGGTCCTGTGCAGGCATTAGACTTTGATGATCCTTGTAGATCCCTTCTAACTCAGAATATTCTATGATTTAGAGTGTCTTTATTGTGAGTGGCATGGTGTTGATCTCAGTTTTGTTCAGATAGCTACCTGGCAAGCTGAGCACTTGCATGATTGCATATGAGAACTGAAGTCCGCAACCTCAGGCATAAGCTCAGACATGAGATCTGATTCAGGTACCTGAAGTCATGCAGAATAGACTGTGACTGTAAAATAGCATTGAATAACATGGTTTGGTCTAGCCAGCATGACCTGGCAGTAGCAGGGGACCACAGTACAGGACTTGTTGGCATATGCTCAGCCCTCCTGTACAAATAAACTTTACTGTTGTGGAAAACATCACCTCTCACTGAAAGCTAATTCCACCATTGGTTTATTGATGAATATTGTTTGAGAGCACTAGGTATTTTAACAGAGAAAAGCAATAGCTAACCAGAAAATAAACAAAACAAACTAAAAGAAAGCATAGAAAATACTTCAGCTGATATGAACCAACAGCTAATTGAAGGATTTCAGTATTCCATTTTTGTTCTCACATAGCATGCCTGTGGTCTCCTTTTTGGAAAATTGTGACATGACTTCATGTTGTCATTCTATCATGGCTGCAAAGAGTCAACAAAAATAAGGCACTGAGAAGCAGATGCTACAGTCATATGCTCAAACATTATACAAGTGTTTTTCAAATAATTTCTCTCAGATCTCTTTTACAAGTATTTAGTAATGCTCCATTTGGAAATCAAAGTTTTTCAACTTCTTATTTACTTGTTACAGTTTTTGTCCCATTGTTAGAAAAATTGTTTTCTCTTTTAGAACCTAAAATTCATAACCTTTTACTCCTTCAAACAAAAGAGCAAGAAGATCCATAAGCAAACAAGGCTTAACTTTTAAGTGCTTAATTGCCACAATTTTGTCCACTTTTATGGCAATTGTGAGTCTATAAAGGGATTTTTCTATAAATCTGTTGCTAAATGTAATGGCTATGATACAAAGTGATGACAAGGGACCTCCAGTTCCTCTAAAAGTTTGCCCAAGGAATCTTTTGCACATAGAAAACAGATGTAAAACAAAAATTGGAAATAAACCCCAAACAACAAACCACTGCTACTCTAGATACGTAAAATTGTCTTAAAGCTGTTTAAATAAAGGACAAAATATTACCTGGTTTAAATTAAAATAAAATAAAGTAAGTATGATCTTTGTGGCAATGGTAAAATTCTGTTACTTAACATCTAATTACAGTTCCATGGTAATGTTATGCTTATTTGAATTTTTTATTTGTGCTGCAAAGTCCCAGAGTTTTACACATATAATTAAAATCCCTTATACCAGGCTGAAGAGCTATTACCATGGTTCTCATTCCAGATTCTCTTTCAGGTGTAACCTTGAGTGGCCTCCATCCTTCAATTTACTCTTTCTCAACATCATTACAGTTTTGCTGTAATAACAACCCCAAGAAGAGTGAGAGGTAAGACCTGTACCTTTTATGGTTACCCCTCCATCAAGTCATAAGAATTTGCTTTGGAAGACAACAGGAGGAGCTTTACTATTATTTTATTTGGAGAGCTAAAGAAGTTATATATCTCCACCTTTGAGACTGAAAGTATTCTAGCCGAAAGAAAAACCATGCATACTCACCGAAAAGCACACATTAATCACAACATCATTAAAAAGAAAGACTTCATGTCTCGAGCTGCAGAGCAGCTATTCATACAGGAAAATGCCAGATTACTTCAGAGCCAGTGTGGATGAGGAAGCACTTGCTCAACCAGCATCCTTCCAAAGTGTAAGTTTGTCACTGAAATCATGGGATCTGTCCACCTTCCATATTAACAATGCAGCAGTTTCTCTAGTCTGGGAGACAAATCTCATTTCTCCCACATCACAGAGAAAGTCAAGTCATACAACTTTTAGTGAGATTTAGGATTCCTGGGAACACAAGGGGCTCCACAATGAAACTCATTCGGCTTAATAGCATTAGACTATTCACAGGACTTTGCAAACTTAAGCAGTTGCTCCTCCCCTTGTTTATGTTTCCTCTTATATATCTTTCCCTTGTCTTATAAATGACATCATATGTCTAAGAATGGATTTTCCAATGAAGTGATTTTTTTGTTCTGTGGGATATTGTATTTTGCTGAAAGCAAGTAATTTGTTTGTTTGTCCTAGTTTTGATATAACTTTAACAGAAAATTATTTAGACAGAGTTTTTTTCATCTCCAGGATGATTGTGGTAGTCAAAAATGGGATAAGCAATAAGCAATTTCATAGACTTTCCAACTCTGCCTCAGACTCTGGTTCTGCAAGAATGAGATTTAAATCCATCCTCTGAACAAGACTGAAGATTTAATCTCAGATCTTCTATATTATATGGGAATGCTTACACCTAATACAGTGCTATTCAGATAATTTTTCTGGATTTTTTTCCAGCAAAAATAAAGAGTAAAGAGCAAAAAAATAAAGAAATCATAGGGCTGCAGAATCTGACTCAAGTTCATTGATTATAAATTTTTAAGGATGCTGAAGACCAGCATGGCATTTATCTCCCCTAACTCCAGACAAAACAAACAAACAAACAAACAAAAAAACCCAACCACAAACCCCACAACCAAAAATACCTACGTCTGAGGTAGCTAACTAAAAATCTTTTATAGTCACCTGTGAACAACAGGTACTTCAAGGTTTCAATATATCACTATAATGATAATGCTATCATGAATTACACTGACTGTAGAAACCGTCTTTCACCTGGCATCCTTTTTTTGTTTTTACTCTGTTTCATATTATGCTGCTTTTTCTCTCTTTATTTCCTCTCTCTTTCTCCAGAGATTAATCCTTTAAATCTTTTTTTCAATTAGCTCTTTTCATTACTCGGTAGCAGTCTTAAGGTATCTCCCCAAGTTCAGTGGGTTTGTCTTTGTTGGAATCCAACTTGTAATGCACTGCACTTTCCAGTTTTTTCAAGAATGCCTCTATTGCTTCTGGCTCTTCACATTTCCTTGCAATGTTTCCTGCTTTAACAATTAATGTGGCAGGCAATGGACTGCCATGGTGACTCATGGGGCATTTTTCTTCTCCTGAAGAAAGAGGGGTGTCACCTAAGGTAGTTTTTCTTCTCTGTCACCACTCTGGTTGCAGATATAAAGTTTCTTACACTTCATCCTCTCTGCATCATTGGTTGTTCATTGATTTGACTTCTCTACTGCTTTTTTAGAAAATAAATTGCTTTGCTTAGATATTCAAAACCTTTCAGTCAGGGAGCTGGAGTTACTGTGTTGGAACTGGATATCCATGGGCTTTTCCAGTTTATTAATTTCAATAATCATCCAAATTTAGCATGGTTTATAGCTATTTTATTATTTTAAAAAAATCAGCTGAGATTCCACATTATCTACCCTTCTTCTCCTGACAGAAATACAAAGGTTAATTAATCCTTGAAAGTTCTATGGATTACTAACTTTATTTCTTATGTTGCTATTTTCATGAGGTGTTTTAGTTCACTATTCTTTTATCTTCTCATTTTGAAATTTTAAACTCAATTAGCACTACTCCTGAGTCAAGGCCAGTCATAGTGGTCTTTCTGTTAACAATAGAAATGTCCTGAGAGACTAGAAATTATTTATAAATCTCAAAGAAAGTTAGCCTTGGCTTCTCTCTGCTCACCCAAGTGTCTGGGATAGACAAAATTTCACCCAGAGTTTTCTGCATATCCAGGCAGTCTGCAGTTCATGGATTTCTGAGGCAGAAATAGAAGGTTTATTTTAACATCCCTTATTGGATTGTATTTCTAAGGTTTTCACCAATCACAAACAATGCTGGACTACATAACATCTGCAATGATTTCCACAAAGACTTCATATGTATAAGTGTCACCCTTCATATGCTTCCATTCTGACAACTGATGATTTTATTTGATATCTTCCTTGTTTTTGTATGGGGACAGAGTAAACAGTCTTTTCCTAATCATATTCTCTGAGCTGCTTTTGCCTTCTTAGACTTTCAGCATGTGCAATAACAATGTATGTGCTGTATCTTTTTTTTAGGCTGAAAAGCCCCTTCATTTCTCCTGCAGAATTCTTTCTCAATACCTTTACCCTTTTTTTTCCTTTTTTTTATATGTGTATATATATATATGGAGAATGAGAAGTGCATATAATATCCAAGGAGAAAGAGATACAGTACTCTCTAGTCTTTCCAGGTGCTGCTGACTGTCGTATGTTGTTTTTTTTTCTCTCTTAAGAAATCATAGAATTATTTAGGTGGGAAGAGACCATTAACATCAATGAGTCCAACTGTTAGCCTAACCCTGCCAAGTTCACTATTAAACCATGTCCCTAAATGCCACAAACTCAGAATGAAAATGCAAGTGATTTGTATGCTGAGCTGGGAGTTTTGCAATGATTTCCCAGACAATTAAGCTAATATGCAGAACATGGAAGAAGAATCACTACAACTCAGTCAGTTTTTCAGCAGGACTTGGTTCTGTCCCAGGGCATATGTCCAAGAGAGGAATGGTCTGAGCAAGTTTAGTAAATGGGAATTTTGTAACAATCTGGGCACAAGATCCAAAATGACCTTGCACACAAGAAAGACATAGCCCATCAAAGGCAGTTGTCCCTGTGCACAATAGAACAGCCATTTTGGGAAATATTATTCTGAAATATGTGTATCTGTGCTTTATATAATCACAACTATTACTTCAGAAGTCCAAGCAGCTAAGGCAGATTTTTTCTGCATTTTTTCCCTTCAAGGCCACCAAAACATTTACGAGGACTCATATGCTTTGTTGGGTTTGTCACTTGCAGCTCTGTTCTCATTGCTGAATATCTGTAAGATCACAGGTCTCCTACAGACACACACATTGCCTGTAATGAGGAACCCTTAAGCAAGAGTCTCTCAAAAGTGGGTGAGTAAGAGTGGGGCCAGAAGGGATCATGGCTCAGCAAAGGCACCACACACCTTCCTTCCTTCCCTCCTTCCTTCCTTCCTTCCCTCCTTCCTTCCTTCCTTCCTTCCTTCCTTCCTTCCTTCCTTCCTTCCTTCCTTCCTTCCT
>JAOXXN010000446.1:34796951-34810897 GCA_026770055.1 Myrmophylax atrothorax
CCTTCCTTCCTTCCTTCCTTCCTTCCTTCCTTCCTTCCTTCCTTCCTTCCTTCCTTCCTTCCTTCCTTCCTTTCCTTTCTTTCCTTCCTTTCTTCCTTTCCTTCCTTTCTTCCTTTCCTTTCTTTCCTTTCCTTTCCTTTCTTTCCCCACAGCTTTTAAAATACCTGTAAACAAATTTTTTAAATGTTCATAGTAGAAAAAATATATGAAGTATCAGAAAATTTTTTTAATCTCTCCTTGGATTATTGAAAGTGATACCAATGTCTCGTGTCTTCATCATCAGAATAAAAACCAAACCAAACTAAACCAAACCAAATAAACTTATGTGTACTTTAACGAGGGACTGAGGGAAAAAACCCCAAATAAATAAAACAGAACCATAATCCAGAACAGCAAACAAATCCCCTCCTCTGAGTGAGCAGTGGGAAACTGGGGAATGACAACGCACTTTCATTTTCCTATCTTTGGGTAAAGACTTTCAAAACAGTTCTGGACATGATGTCCAAAAACTACATTCAAAGTGAAAGGATATAAACCACTACATTCAAAGAGCATTAGCCATCTGTCTTAAACTCACCAAGGTAAGGAAATTCAGAACTAAGACTGTAACTCCATACTTAACTTACACCCTTGTAGCCAGTCCACATGGAACCACAGATCACCCACTGCTAAGAGTCAACTGTGATTTCACCTTTAATGTTGAGTATCTTTGCTCTTTAAGTGCTGAACTGGATCTGAAATGTTAACCTATTTATTAGTTTTCTTTTTTTTTCCAGTAATATGAATAAAAGCAAATAAAACATACAAAGACTATGTTTTGAAATAGTTTTTATTTTCATTTTCGCAGTTTATTTTTTTTTCCAGTGATCAAATTTGAAGAAAAACTAATTATGGGAGAAAACCATGCTTTTTTACTATGATCTTATGCCAAAGTTCAGTCCAGTGCAAAATTTTACAGTTATGTGAACCCCTAAAAGGAGAAGTTTATAATGGAAGCATTGACAAATCCTTAAGCAGAGCAAGGCAAGTAAGTGTCTCTCTAATTTACTCAATAAGGAGCTTGTAATTACTCAAGCTCCCAGTACAAGCTCTCAGTACAAGGGAAGACTGTAGGGGGAGTGGAGGATTTTCCCCTATGTGATATTTCTGGCATAATTTGTGCTGAAAATTTTCCAGGATTTGTTGAGCCATAACCACAACTCACTTTTCCACCAACAAAATATTAAGGATACAACAGGTTTTCACTACACTTGTAGAAAAAAAGTTCTTTCTTTCTTACCAAAACTATAATTTATTGCTTATTCTCCAATTATAGCTAACAAAATAATTCTGAAATTCCTCTAATTTTGAAAATTGTCCTTACCTTGTATGAGGAGAATGTGAAATTTCAGTAAAATCACACTTAATTCCAAGGAAAAGGGCTTACATTGTGCATATACAAAACCTCCTACATCAAGCCCTTAGAAACTATTCCTTTTTATCAAAATTTAAACAGATATAAAAACTTTTCAGTGATTCATTCAGTCAGGCTACCCAGCTGCAGCTTCATCTTTAAACTTTATGACCACAATCTTCCATCTGTAATTCTTTCCATGTTGCATTAAAGATCACCTTTGTCAGCCTGGATGTATCACTTTTTCTCCAACATCAAGATATTGCTCCTGGAGCATCCTTCAGAGGAGAATAACCACAGAAAAGTCCTTCCAAATAAATTTTTCAGAATGGGACTACATGGAAGAATACTGTAACTGCAATCTCCTGTAGGATATCTATCTCTGGGACAGACAGAAGGGAGGGAGAAGGAAAAGTAGAGAGATCATAGAGTAATTTCATATACAGACAGACATGGAACCATTGGCAACAGAGTGGAAATGGACAGAAACATAAATTAGGGCGTTCTGGTGAGATCAAAGACTGTGAAGGAAAAAGGCATAGGCTTTTGGCAAGTATTCTTGAATATGAAGGTAGTTTCTTTCATTGCACAGTAATGGCCACTGTTCTTGGCCCCCACTTGGGTCACGTTTCCATTAACGTGACATTGAGTTGTTCTTTTTCCATATACCCTTTGATTTACAGCACATTAAATAAACTGAGATTTGCTCCCCTGAAACCAAGAAGAGTTTTAAACCAGCATAAATCTGATATGGCTGAGAAGGCAGCTCAACTTTGAGGACATTAGGATTTGGCTTTAATAAAATCCCCACAAAATTATTTCCCTTCTATCAAATCTTGTGTGGGAAAGACAAGTAATAACATTTTAGATCTTTTTCTCCAGCCTTGCTGTATGTGTCCATTGCTAAGCTTCACAGGTACTCCTTTTTCCTTGCTGCTGAAAGACCAGCTTCCCCTCCCAGTTCCTCTGTGGTGGATGAAAGGATGGCAGTGGTGTAAAGTAAAGGCTAAATGCTTTTAATTCAATCAGACAAAATCCCCTCAATACAGACGCTGATAAAGACAACATATTCCCCGCCAGCCCCAACCCATGAGGGACACAGCAGGAGCTGTGCAGGATCAGGCTTTGGGCAGTGTTACAGTTGCCTTCAGAGCTGATAAGGTTTCGCTGGACACTCAGGGCACGAGAACTGAGGCTGTCCCTTGATAGTTTACTATTGCCTTCACCTCCCAGCCTGGTTGTGGAGAGTACCATGGTCTGCATCTCACAAAAGAGGAGTATCATCTTGATGCCAGATGGGACTGATGACACCAGCCCATCTCTGTTGACTCTTTTTGACTGCACTGACCTTGAAGCCAGAGATTTTACCAGGCCTGCCACATATTGTTGTCCAGTATTATATATCCTCCAAAACTGTTACTGAACTACAAAGCATATTTTACTGTCTATATGTTCTCTTTTTTTGACAATAATTTAAGAGCATAAAAACTTATATGAATCACACACTCATAGGTGTAAGTGGAAACATCCAAGCTACATTATGCTAAAAACAACCCCAACCAACCATGCTAGCTTCACTTGCATGGGATTAATGGCCCATCCATCTTTCTCAGTTTCTAGTCCACCTTGTTACCTTTATTTCCATTTCTGATAGTATATGGAATTTCTTCTTAAAAGTCAACAGTTTTTTAGAACACTCTGTCCTGTAGTCACAAATTGGGTAAGTAAACAGGTAACTGTGCCCCAACACAGTAATATGCTGTCATAACATCAAGAGCATGAATTAAATGAAGAAAAGGGTTCTATCTCCATAAGCCACCCAAGAATCTATCCATCTGCTCACAGGCATTCTTAAATTTGGGACTATACAAGGGGAGTATATTTTAAAATCTAAGAAACCAAAGAGGAAAATAATGTCAGCTTCTGCCACCTTTAAAGTTAACTGTCCTTAACCCTTCCCTACCCAACATACAGGTTTTTGCATAATCAAGGCATGAATGACTTTCAGTGTTTGTCTCTGGGTTGCACTGACATGGTCATATTTGCTTGTGTGAGGCTCTTTGAAAAGCTTCTCTTGATACTTCTGTTCAGTCATGACAATTTCTACTGAACATAATTTTTTCACACTTTTTTCAACTGGTTTTTTTTTCAAATAATCCTTTTTCTAGGCTGAAATATTCCCACTGCTTTCAAGTCTAGAGGATAAATATTGGAAAATTTGAGCAAAATCCCTTTAACTGCTTCTACATCATTGTCAAAGTCTACTGAAGCCAATGGAAAGATGCCCGCTGACTTCAACATTCTTTGGATGACACACTTGCTGTGTGAAATAGAGGTTCTTTTTCTGTTGAAACTCAGATGTTCTCCACCATCATGGGCCATAAATTATCCAGGAGGATATTTTCCTACCACAAAATTTATAATCACCACAGGGAGAATCTTTTCCCAATAGCTACACTCACAGACCTACCTCACTTTCTTTCTCTTTAACATCAATGTCATTTATGCATCTATATATGTCTTATACATCTTAGACATTTAAGAACGAAGATAGGGAATCTAAAGATACATGATTCTTTTAGACAGGAAACACCTTTGTTGTGAAACAAAGAACACTATCTTGCAATCAGTGATTCATATACAATATGACTATAAAAATTTTGGTCAGCTGATACCATGCAATGCCTTAATGGGCAACTCAATGCTGCAGTAGTTGCAGGAATGGGAGAAGTTAGGGCTACAAAGGGAAGAGGACTTGGGGCAGTTGTGCATGATTCTTCAGCCAAAAGCACAGTAAACACCTTGGAGGAAAAGTACATGGTAGTAGCTACTAAAATATACAGATGAAAACAAAGGATATGAGGGAATTCAGAGAGCTTGCCTGAGATGACATGCAACACCACTACTAAAAGCTGGTGAAATCTTTTCAGCAAGTATTTCATTCACTGCAAAAAATGGTGTTTTGGTCCAGTTAATGAATTTGAATTGAATTTTCTGAATAATTCTGATGCTTTAAAAGTACATATATATCTGGAAAACTAGATTAAACCAAAGAGGAGGAGAAGGAAGAGGCAGGAGATGTATTTTCTGATCCACACTGTACCTTAGCAGAATAACTGTAAACTTATATCACCAGACAGTGGATTTTTCTTTCAGAGATTGTCCTTCTTAGGACAACTTGATGAATTTGGCAGTATAGTACTAAAGAGCAAATGAGAATCCTTCTATAGTCTAAGGCTTGAAGCACCCCAAGGTGAGCTCTAGCTCGTAATCCAGAAAAATAACTGATAATTTAAAGCTAAATAGAAGTCTCTCATTATAGAACATTTTCTAGCACCACCGGAGAGATTTTTTTCAAGATGCAAAGTCCATCAAAAGGCTGATCCCCTGGCTTTGGGATGGGCAAAGTACCTTAGACTACATATCAACTTGTTTCTGTTTCTTAACTATGCCCAAAAGGCACTTGAACTTTTTCTTTCAAACTGAAAATGTAAGGTAAATTCTTTCCTTTTATACATGTTAAAAAAAAAAAGGTTAAAAAAAAAGGAAACTAATTTGAATTTTACATATTTTTAAAAATTATTTCTGGTCAGTCTAATTACTATTTGTCCCTGTTTTAAGATTCTAAGAGAGAGGTTATGGCAAGGGCTTTCCCACAGATATGAAAGCTCAACAGGTCAATTGTTAAAATTCTAAACAGGTGCCTGTTAAAAATTCAGTGCTGCATTTTAAAAAAAGACATGCACATTGTCTGAAATACAAGGCTGAGACTCATGGAGTCATAAAGAGCAATGTAGGTCATCTTCTCCAATCTCTCTGCTCACAGCAGGCTGATTTGTTGGAGTCTGTCTCAGGCTTTCACCTTGCAATCCAGAAGTTTTATCAAGCTCAGTCATATCCAGAACCTGAACAGATTAATCAGGAGGAAAGCTGTACTTAAAAGGCACATTTATTTAGATAAACAAGGAAGAATTACTGAATGGATGAGGTAACTGTAAAATTGCAGGATCATTATTTCATAATTTGTGCATTTATTTCATTCAAACTATGCTAGATAACACATATGGCTGTTTCGGAGGAAGAAAAGGAAAGTTATTTCCCATATTGACTGATTCATCCTGACTTGGGTATACCAAGTAAGTTCGCTGAAAATACTAAATTAGGAGGAGCTGTTGACTCTCTCAAAGGCAGAGAGGTCCTGCAGAGAGACCTTTACAAATTAGAGAGATGGGCAATCACCAACCATATGAATTCAGATGAAGACAAGTGCAGTATTCTGCAGCTGGGGCAGGACAACCCTGGATGTTCATACAGACTGGGGAAAAAGAGGCTGGAGAGCAACCCCACAGAAAGGAACCTGGGGTCCTGGCCGATGGCAAGTTGAATCTGAGTCAGAAGTGCTTTGGCAGCCAGGAGGGCCAGCTGTGTCCTGGGGGGCATCAGGCGAAGCATCGCCAGTTGGTCAAGGCAGGGCATTGTCCTGCTCTGCTCTGCACTGGGGCTGACTCACCTTGAATATTGAGGCAAGTTTTGGGCACTGCAATATAAGAAGGATATAAAACTATTAGACCACATCCAAAAGAGAGCTACAAAGATGGTGAAGGATCTAGAGGGGAAGCCATATGAGAAGCAGCTGGTGTCACTTGGTCTGTTCAACCTGGAGAAGACTGAGGAGATCTCATTGCAGTCTACAGCTTCCTCACAAGGGAAAGCAGAGGAGCAGGCACATATCTCTCTGCTGACCAGTGAAAGGACCCAAGGGAATGGCATGAAGCTGTGTCAGAAGAAGTTTAGGTTGGATATTAGAAAAAGGATTTTTTTTTAATCCTAATGGTATTTTGGCACTGGAACAGGCTCCCGAGGGTCACAGCACCAAGCATGTTTGAGTGCAAGAAGCTTTTGAACAAAGCTCTCAGGCACATAGTGTGATTCTATGTGTGCCAGAAGCTGGACTTTGATGACTCTTGTGGATCCCTTTCAACCCAGGATATTCTATGAGTCTATGATTCTATGCCGGGAGTACTCAGATGCTTTCAGCTATCTGCTAATGCGTCATGAGAGTGTTTCTGGCATAGCAACTGGAGTTATCTTAGTTGTTGTAGTAAGAGTTCCTAATGGCAAGCTGCAAAATGATTATGTCTCCTGAGCCAACCCATATTTAATTTGCTGAGAAATTTCTTGATTTACATGCCAAGTGGAGGAAACTAATAAGAAAAAATAATGAAAATGTTATGGGAAGCATTTTGTTTTCTTTATGTGCTCCTTTTCAAACCAGAAAGGAAATATGGTTAATGGCTTTTAGAAACAATCAGAGTTCATTTAAAGAGTTAAGACCTCAATAGAAAAATATTTGCAACAAAATGACAAGATAAAGCAGTGAAAGGCCCTGAAAGCAAAGGAATAAAAAGTGATACTATATATTCTCTTAAACAGGTGTTAGACAGAGATAAGAGTAGAAGAAATAAAATTGAAATTAAATAGTTCTTGCATCTGTGATTGCAACAGTCAAGAAATTAGGCAACTTGTAAATCACTTTCAATCTGTCATATATGAGCCATCACATGGAGGTAACTTCAGTGGCAGGTGACCAAAACATTAGCCTTGCAGGTTGTGGAGGCCCCGTTCTATTTCCAACATTAGACTCCTTCTACCAGATATTGAACCTTCTCAAGGTCTCTGAAGGGCAGAAGAATGAAAGTGTCTCCGGTCCATGTGCACTGCAGACAGAATAACCTCAATGGAGCTGCACTGATTTAGAGCAGGTGAGGATCTGGCCTTCTGTGGGAATGATTTGTTCTAACTGAAAGCTTTTCTCAGAATATGAATTAACACTAAGGCTGAAAAAGAGTGAAAGGAAAAGAAGGAAGCATCCTTACTTTGTGAGGAAGGGAAAACCGTGGTCCCTAGCCTAGTATATTTTATCAGGAAAAAAAGGTGTGTTTTGCATAGCTGGAGAGTTTAAGTGTTTATTTTCTCTGTCAATTGCCCATGGCATAACTACAAGACCAAGGGCTCACTGTGCTCCTGTCAACTAGAATCCATTACAATAGTTAAACCAGAGAGAAACATCTGAGCTTGAACCTGCATTTAATTATCTGGCCTGGAAGCAGGTTTGTAATAGAGAGGGCTGATCCAGAGCAAGCAGGGATAAGTGCCTGAAGTCTGGGTTGGTATCCAATTCTTGCTCTAATTTTTGAAACTTTTTCCCCCATGGCTGATTAAAATTAAACTGCTCATTTAGAAAATTCAAACAATCATGTGAACATGAACGAAGCACTGAATGCAGCTCTGTAGTAGATAGGTCTTATTAGTTTTGTTCCTTCAGGTCAGCTTTAGTTGACACTGATTATGTTGAGCAATCATTTATCTAAGAAAAGATTTAGTTTAGTTGCTGTCTCTTCTATAATACAGTTATCTCTTAAGTCTTGAAGAAGTTATGCAGTTGAAAGATGAATATAGCTTATTTACAGCTATAAACACATAGGTTAATGCTAAAATTAATTTAAATTAAAATACCATGCCTTATTCCCCCCGATCCAAAACCTACTTCCAATAGTACCCTTTTCAGACTCTGTTGAAAACTGGGGAATTGTCTCAGATTTAAAATTCTTTCAACATTTAGGAATAATTGCCTTGTAGGAAACTCCTGGGTAACTGAGTTCTTTTCAGCTTTCTCAAAGAAACTCAAACATTAAATTCTTTTTTAACTGAGGAAATTATGACTTTGCTGTTCACTAAAAGCCGAATTTTTATTGTTTATGAGGCTTCAGACCTGTCTGAAATGCTAATGCAATTAATGTGAAATTCACAATTTTTTTTCTTTGCAAAACTGAGACTGTGTAGATTAGGTAAAAACTTGTGAATTAAACTCTTTATTAAATAACTTATTTTTACATCTTCAGGTAGCCAAATAAAGAATCTTTAGTATTCTCTCTCAGAAATAATTTAAACTTGTTAAAACAGTTTTCAGCAAGCCCTTACAGTGGAACTTCTGTTTGATCACATTCAACCTTGCTGCAGTTGTAGCTTCAAGCATACATGACTCAGACAGGAAAGTTTTTAAAGTAATTTATGTCTCTCTCCCTACTCAGTGTTGCTAATCACATTGCCACCCACTTCTTTTGGTGAATGATTTACAGCCTTAGTGCATATAATCACCTGCAGTATCTGAGTCACAGAGAGTGTTTTTGAACCCTGAATCTCTGTGGGTATGCAAAGGAACTGGGAACCTCCTGCTCCTCATGAGGTCTCGGAAGCCTCTTAGTTTTGTATATATTTGCGCTCTAATTACATCTCACAGCAGGTGTTTTCTAAATCATTCTTCTCAGGTGAGGCAAACTATACAGGAAAATATTAGCCAGAATGCACATTCAAATTTTCAGAAAACAGGTGGTCCCTCCCACACTGAATGTGTCCCCCCGTAGCTTTAGCAAAGCACAGACTTTATGAAACTTAACCTTAATTAAAAAAAATAAAGTATAATCATGGTCTTGGTATTAAATCCTCTTGGACCAACCTAACTGCAGTAGAAGATGTGGGATTGTATTTTATACTTTCACTGACAGGTCTACTCTGCCATAACATTACCAGAAGCAGTGATTTGTCCTTCCCACGTGCCCTCCCAAGCTCCCAATGCTCTCAGCTGTCAGATGCAAAGTTCCTTGATTTTAGTGTTTCCCTGTTTGGGGAACACTTCTTGGGGCATGTGAAGAAAACAACAAAACTAGAGAATTCTCTGAAAAGGTCAACCCAGCAGCATTCTTGCAGGATTCTACAAATTTTCTCTTCTGCACCCACCCTGCAGGAAATGGGATTGTTTTGTTTTGTTTTGTTTTTTCCTATTTGTTGAAGCAAACATCTCCATACAGACAAAAATGCTAATATGACCCACCCAAATGCAAAAGAATTCAACAGTGTGGGAGGTTTTCATTGCAAAGAGGTAGAAGCCTGTTCAACACAATGTTTTTGTCTGTGGTATTTCAACCTGAAGCTTCACAAGGATAATTTCAACTTGTAGACATCCCTTTCTCTTTTCCTTTTAACAAGACAAAACTCTGACACTCTTTAAAAATTATATTAAATACTTTACTGTTAATTTTTATGAGATGAGATGTTAGAGGTGTTATGGCTGTTAAGGTCTGAAGCAAATTCTATGCAGGAGGAAGTACAACCAAAATACACAAAAGGCAAATGAAAGATTGAAAATTAAGCTTTTCCCTTGGGTTTCAAACTGTTGCACACCCACTAAGGGTGATTTTCACAGCATATGCTCTGATGCTAGGATACAGCAAGTGTGCACCATTGTGGGGTTGTTTTAATGTTACTCTGAGCAGTCAAGTGCTTATGGCCAAAGGCAGCAAAAGATGCAGTCTGGAGCAGCTAAGCTGAAGTCCATTCATTTAATTAATTATTTTTAAAAGACTGTATAAAAGGAGAGAAATAGGAAGGAACAAAGTGATAAACAAGTGATGACAGGTAGGAAGTAGGGCAATAATGTGAATCTCACTTTCCAGTCAGATCAAGGATTAGTTGAAACCATTAACAATGTCAGGATCATTATAGTCATCTCTGGCACTTACCCGAGAAGCCCTCAATATCAGAGAACAAAGATCTGTGGTGTTCCAGTGCCTTCTCAAACCTTGCACCCCTCTCCTTTTGCCCTTCATGAACCCTCCATATAGGGTGAAAGTGGAAGCTGGTTTTCATTCAACTCTTTTGTTGCATTGCTATACTGTAGTTCTACCACCTGCTCTTGTGATTTACTCTCCTGCTAGTTATGAGATATTCTCCTAAATCAAATTTTCTTTCTTTACACCCCCCCAAGTTTTTTCATATTTCCATTTGTCTAGCTAAAATTAGGAGCAGTTGTGTAGGATTTGTACACTTCCACACAGTTGTAAAGAACTACCTGCAGTAACACTGAACTCAGTTCGAGTACAGATGGTCAGCTGAAGATGCAACCAGTGTAAAGTTGGACTACAAATGCCTTTGTGCTCTTTCAGTTTTAAAACACCTCCATGTTGCTCATGGGAACAGGAGTGCCCTGGCTATAGACCAGACACTGAGCTCGGACAGGATCAAATAATGTCCTCACATGATTGATTTTTAACATGAGATGATTCCTTCCAGACATGAGAGATTTACAAATGGCCTCTTAAACAACATTTTAATTGCTTCTATACTTTTTGGACAATATGGCCCAGGCACTGCCTCCCAATGGTGCAAAGATGGTGTTCAGCAAGGGGCATGGCAAGAAGTATTTGCTTCTAGATTAGACTTCCACAAGCTTCAGAGCTGAGAAGCTAATTCTGAGATCAGATGTGGCACAAAAACAATGAGAGAATTTTTCAGTAAGTGAATTACACTTTTAATATGCTGTTCTCAGCCGGTGGCTCTGTGGATGAAGTAGTTTTCTACCATATAGAATTGCTGCCTACTATTATGCCCAGAAGCATCGGTAGAGTTCATTAAAAAAGACATTAAAAGACTGCTGTTAAGAACACCAAATCAAGCAGTTAAAAGGTAAGAAATGCCAGCAATAAGATTGGCTCACCAACAGCTTTCCTGAGCATAATATTGTAACATTTAATTATATTATGATAATTCCTCCACACACACCCCTTTTTTTTCATTTGATCAGTGCCTCATTTGCTTATTCTAATCCAACTCTTGTTGAATTGTTTGAAACACTTTCACTTCTTTAAGTGTTGCAGTCCTTTCATGATATATTTGATTTTAATTTTTGTTTCAGTATACAAAGTAAAAGAAAAAATCATCAAAGACACTTCCCACAGTTCCCCAGTATTACTAAGTGTACTGATCACCTATTTGTCATAATATCTGAATGCTCAATCTATATTAGTGAGCTGAAAACCCTCTCTAGCTCTTTCTAGCTCCTCCAATTACATTAAAGACTGATGATAACTCATATGCACAACCAGGAAGAAATAAAATTTCATTCATTTTCATTTCATAACTTCTGAGTACATAGCTTGGCAACATTAACTTATTTTTAACAGAATGATCTCAACTTAAAAAAAAAAAGGCAGAATAAGATTACATTATGGGCCATTTTCATGGTATCTCTTCTGCTGGATGATCACCTTGCCAAATTGTTACTTCTTTCTTCAGATGTCAGTATTGCTAAAATTTGAAAAAGGAAGAAAATATCTCAGCAGTCTATGCTTAGGAACAACTCCCACTTTCCCCTTGCACACTTATTTCCATATTCTTATTTCACAAAGCTGCCTGCCATGGTACTACTTATTGGTTCAGAACCAGTGCAATAGTCATTCTTTTGAAGGAGACAGATTCCTGTCAGATTCTTTTAAAATCTGACTACAACAAAAAAAGAAATTAGATACTAGTAGTCAATAGTCTACTGTGTGCCATTTCATCCCTGGCACAGCAGCTAATAACAAAACCCCTTTGAATACAATGCTAAAATATATTATGAGTTAACTTGTAAATATTCAGTTTGTTTATATTTTATTTCTATGGTTTACTGCGTTACCGATATCACTTATTTCCTATGGTATGTAACATCCATATATCCTGTCTGAATCTGAAAATATATGCCCAATTTAAAGAACTTCCCAGTTTGAAAAAATAAATGTTTTCATAAAACCTCTTTGTAATCAGTCCGCCCCCAAGGAAAAAAAAGAAAGGAAAAAAAAAGCTTTCACAATTTTGTAGGTATTGTATGAAGATAGATGTGTAGCAAAGCTCTTAACAGGTTGTCTTGCATCATATTCTTGTAGATGATGTTATAAATTGAAAAATATGATAATGAAAAAAATACAATAAGGATTAGTAAAAGTATCAGTGGCTGCAAAATTCTCAGGGCTACAGCTTTCACCTACTTTCATCGAAAATGTCCTTATGATGCTGTCACCTGCTTTCCAGCACAGAGCAAATAGACTGTCCTATAAACTTGAAACATTTAAATGCAAATGCCTCAAGCACAACTAGGGGTTCAGTGTTTTCCAAACTATTTATCACTGTTGAATTCTGTATGAGAGGAATTTATTGCCTCCAGGCCTTCAACTGACCAAACAGTGAATAAAATAAGAAAAAAAATCTGCTGAATGTACATCTCTTCACAAGTTACTTCTTGTGAGTTAATTCTTTGAATAGTATTCTCTTAAAAAGCCTTGTAGCAGGTCAACCATTTGTTGTATCTCATTTTATTTTTCCTCATTTTTTATATGTTAGCTAACATTTTTCTCCATTCCTTTTATCAACCAAACTATTTATATAGACAACAGTGTCCACTCACTTTCCATCTTTAATATTCGAGGTTCAAATTTCTTTTTACATAAATCAGGATTTTTACAGTCAGGCTCCCACCCTTTCTTATTTCTGATTAAACTACTTTCTCACAGATTTCTGGTTTTCCTTCCCCTTAACTTTGTTATTACTTCGGTCACAACAATGCCAGTAATTCCTAGACAAGACTGGGAACCACATACCATATTATTTTCTCTCTAAACAACTAATAAAAGGCAGGATCTTTTCAAAGTGTTATAATCTGTATGGACAAGATAGACATAAGATGGCAAAAACCTCTTATTATCAACATCTTTGCTGTATATGTGAAGAATGGAAGCCACATAAAGGATCTGGGTATCTAGCTGCAAAGTTAAAACCCAGTTTAAAAATCAGCCTGTGGAGGAGCTGAAAAAAATGAAAGGACAACTGGTAAGAAACACTCCATAGCTTAAGTCACAAAATATTTAAAACATGAGAATCAGATCCACTTTGCCTTTTTCATGCATGGTATGGCAGAAGGACCCTTTCTCTTTTCTTCTGCTGTCTGTGGATGATGTAGAGGAAGGCAGCTCAGCTCCCCTATCCATCCTTTTACCACCTGCTGTGTGCTGGGTGGAAGACAGACAGGTTGTACCATTCATGACCTCCTTCCCAGGCACTGCTTAGGATTACAGGCACAGGGCAGTAGCATATTTTACCAGAGCTTTTGTCGCAATTGCACAATTGAAATCCTAAGTATTGTTTTGTTGACACCCACTGTATGGCATAAATAGTTCCTTATGCTGCCAGTTGACTTGTGCTCACCCATGTATTTAATTTCTTTCTTCATATGTTCCAAGGACATCTAGTCCCTTGGGAAAGACCTTTGGAAATATGCTATAATTAGCTCCACTGTTTATAGGACAGTTGCATTGTCAGATCTAGTCACTGTTGGTTGAAAACACTCACAAGCATCAGTATTGACCATATTCTCTCCAGTCTCTCAGTTACTATTGCTTGTGTGTTTTACTTGGCTTTTTTTAGAGTTCTGTTCTGGCTTTCAGTTGAGTATATATTCTTATTGTTCTGTGCAGTATTACAAATATTTGCTGTGAAGTATCATTGATATGATTCAGAATGTGTGCTTTATGAAGGGTCAGAGTGATGGTTTTCAATATTTTCATAGACTCATAGAATCACAGAATTGATTGGGTTGGAAAAGACCTCTGAGATCATCGAGTCCAACCCTTGGTCCAACTCCAGTCCATTTACCAGATCATGGCACTCAGTGCCACGTCCAATC
>JAOXXN010000446.1:34810997-34821766 GCA_026770055.1 Myrmophylax atrothorax
TAATCCAGGAGAGGGTACACTTGTCCAAGCCATGGGCTACCAGCTTTTCCAGGAGTATATTATGGGAGACAGTGTCACAAGCCTTGCTGAAGTCTAGATAGACCACACCCACAGCCTTCCCCTCATCCACCAGATGGGTCACCTGATCATAAAAAGAGATCAGTTTGGTCAGACAGGACCTGCCCCTCCTAAACCCATGTTCTGGAAAAAATTTTGAGAACATGTTCTCATGTTCTGGAAAAAATTTTGAATTCACCAACAATAAGGAGAAACTCAATGCATTTTATATGGATATGAAGGAAGAGTGAAGATGATCTATTCTTTACCAAGTCCATGCAAGTGTGTTTTGAATACAGACTCAAAACATCCTTGAGTTTTTCAATTAGTTGAAGATGTCTGCAAGTTAACTGGTCTCCAGTTACAGATGTATTGTCATGGTTGTAGCTCCACAAATGAGTTTAGGAACCCCAGTCAGTCATACATCTTCAGATGACTCCTGTTCTGACCAGTTTGGAATAAACCAGCTGGTTTTCCAAGGAGAAAAACACAAAAGCAGTGTGGTAGCTTTTAGTCCAATTTGATTCCTATAGACAATACAGACACAACTGGCTCAGGGCAATTTGTGTTTCAATCTAAATGGGTATGAACCTGCCAAAAGTTTTATAGCTATGCCCTCTGTGACTGTGCTCATCTATAAAATGAATGAAACAATCATTTTTTTAAAACATTATCCATCTTGGTTTTGAAAACTTCATTTCATGCTGTATCCCTAAATTAATTAGTGTAACAAGACCCTTGTCTTGATGTCATGGAAATAACTATGTTCACTGGAATTATCTTGCAGTGATGCTAAAACTGGGGGAGTTAGGATGGAATAATAAATATGTTAGGCTATAGGTAAGCAGTGTACAGAAACTGATATTATGAATGACAAGCATTGCCTGTCAAAATATTGCAAAACTTTTTAACTTGCAAACACACATGAAAAAGTACATTGTGTATTTGGAAAAAGCTTCTACAATGGAATGGTAAATTCCCAAGCATTCAACTGACACAACCTTGCTGAACAAAAGAGAAAGCAGAGGATTTGTATGTAAAATAAGGGAGAGAATCTGATTCAAGGAGACAAATACTGAGGACAGCTATTCTCCACAGGAAATAGGAGCCTAACTCTTCAGCTCTGTGGCTGTGAAGGAATATGGGATGCATGTACCCCACCTGGGAATAAAGAGGTTTCCCTGCTGAAAGATGCTGCTCCCACCACTGGCTTCTCTTCCAAGAACATCTGTACCTCTGGGCCCAAACTCCAGTTTCTGCCTGGCTTGGCACACCGAGGCAAAAACTTTGAGAGGGTAGTGACATGTTAGTCTTGAAGGGCTGTCCAGCAAAATTAAATGTTTTTTCAGTGAATATTTCTACACAATTAAAAATTGTCAAATTAATTCCATAGTAGGCAGGAATATTTTAACTAGAAATGAATGAATTAACCAGAAATTCATCAGCCTTCTCTAGCATTGCTTAAGTTTCTGGCCCTTGGTGTACTATGTTTGGTCTTTGGTCTCTGCTGCTCCATTTAAGATATGCAGATGATTGTCTTCAGGCTCTCCAAAATTAACATGTAGGGGATAACCTGTGGGCAACACCTTTGTGGGTTTTATGTAAGAATTGTGTGTCATGTTTCTGATGCCATATACTACCAATATTGAACCTAACTACTCAATGTAAAATGTTTTCCATCCTTCTTTCATTGATATTTCCTTATTTCCCTTGTATGTATTCCCTACTTGTTTACACTGAGCCAAACCATCTTCCAGTGAAGATAATGGTATAATTAGTCACTTCAAACACGCTAAGTTTCTGACCCACAGAATAGTTTAAAATGCAAAGCCAGTCCTCATTTCAGTGGTGCAGAGGCTCCCTGGCTACTAAGTGTAATCCCTTTCGCAACAGAAGGGGAATTAGAATGGGTACATTATCACACTGAGCTGTTTCCTCAGCTAGGCAGGAACTGAATGGACTGAGTAGCTTAACAGCTGTGGCAGGCAGAGGTTATGGGTATTAGTCCCCCAAGGCACCTGAACTTCATCAAGGCTCTGACATTTTCCCTACAAGGGACTAGTGGAGCATCCCCTGAGCCAGATCTCTGCTGTACGACCCTGTCATGGTCATATCTTTCCTAGTGAACTATCACCTAACGTGAATCTATATTTTTGCAATGATGGTTTGCCAGAAAATTCATGTCTTCTCCTAATGAGACTGAATATCAAAAAGTGATTCCAGAGTAATGATTGCATGTTCAGTGAACACAAACATATCTAGTGACGTTTTTCAGCGTAGGAAAAAGTATAGTCTTGACAAAATTAAGCCATTGGTTTATTTCACTCTCTCAACTGCCTATCAAAACAGTATAATTTTAGAGTTCCCCCCATGTGTGTACATACAGCATGGTTGAAAGGGTAGGGCACTGAATGGCAATTTGCTGTTTTAAAATGTGCAGTTCAATGTATGGCAAAATATTGGTGCGTTGTTTAGAGTCAGCAGACTGTTCATGACAGCTCTATGAATAATAATGGTGAATTCATCATGATGGTTTTGCTCCTGCTGGATGTTATTATGCAAGACTGTTCCATAGTAACTATTATTGAGCTGCAACTTATAGAGAAGCTCAAAGGTTGCAAGTTCAGTAGAGAAAATTTTTTTTCTCATTTTTCTAATTTATTTCTGCATTTACAACAACTCTCAGTTTAACATTTCACACAGACTTAATCCTTTATCTTCTTTCCAGGTGGAGGGTTAAGATTCGGAAGAAAGATAGGCAGAGTTGTAACAAGTTTTTCTTCTTCTCTTCCTTCTCTCCTTCACTGGTCTCCACTCTTTCCAGATTCTTGCTGTTAACCCAGTGATCTTCAGACCCAAGCAACTATATAAATGTTCCCATTTAGCGTTTTCTCTGTGGAACCTTACTTCCTTGTCTCCTCATCCGTCCTAGAAGCTTCTGGCAGCCCAGAAGGCCTAATAAATGCACAGAACAGCAAGACTTAGAAAAGATAAGCAGGAAGCATTAGAGTTTGAAATCATGAGTTCTGCACCTTCATCTTTACAGATTCTTACCTGGGAGCTGCCACTGTGTTGCATTACCATTTTCCAGAGCAACAATAGGCAAAGAGATTTAGCTCATACCTATCTCCTTTGTTATTTGGTAACTCCTATAGGCTATCAGGGTCACAGGGCTAAGGTCAAGGTCATTCAGAATCAGCCCATCCTTTGTGTGCCCTTTCAGTGTCTCTGGATGACCTTCATGCTTGTGAACTCTGAAAACAGAGACGGGAGCTTTCTGTGCAGAAAGATATTCCAAGGAAGCTAGTGCAAACACCAGAGATGAGGGCATGTGGATCAGATGCATAGTAATGTCCTTAGCCAGGCAGACCTTTTCAATGCAGTGATTTTCCGTGAGGCTATATTAGTTAAGAGTAATCAGTCTTGAAAATTATGATGCCATCATGGATGATTTTTGTTCATATGCAACGAAAGACCTGTAGTGTTTGTGTAATCAAAACCTTGAGAAGTACATGTAGAAAATACATGAGGTATAAACTGATTTACTGATTCAAAAAGAAGTGTATTCAATACACTGTACCATAAAGGATAGTTACTTTGTTGGGGTTTTTTTGTTTTCTTTTCTTTTCACCACTGTTGGTGCCTTTTGAAGCCACAGTAACCTACTGGCATTTTTTCTGTTCTTACCTGGGAAGGCATTCTGCTTTTGTTCAGTGTGCAAAAGGTAGCAGATGGGATGCCAGCTAATTGCTACTGCTGTTTTCAGCTGATGCTCTTTCTTATTCTTGCCTATGTTTTCCCTCTGTGAACTGATTGTGGCTACTAAGCTGTAGGACAGGAAAATGCCTATCACAAGTCTCAGCTTGCAGGCTGACAAAACTGAGGGAAGCAATGTCCCAGGGATCCCAGTAACTGGTTACGCACTGCAGCCCTGAGAGTGCTCCCATGCTGTGCTTATCTCCTGCAAGAGTGTGTTTGAGAGGATGATGTCAATGCTATACTGTTCCCAATTTCTTAGGCGGGTGTATCTCATTTTCTGTCTACATATCCTAGAAAAGTGTAAGGCAAGAAATAAAATTTAGAATTACAACAAACAAAGATTAAAACCTACTTCTTGGTCTTTCCTATTGTCCTCTAGGTATTTGAATGCATTTGCAGTTTAATCTCTGTTTATTTATTTATTTTACACTAGATTTTATTTTTAAGAGACTGGGACAGTACTAATACCTCATACAAATGTATAAGTCCAACCTTCAACATATGCAATATCATTACTTCAGAATTTTTTTTAATTTGTCTCTCGTTTTTTCCCCCAAATTTTCATATAGTTATGAGATTGTTATTAGTTTTCAGTTTTCCTCTTTTGAATTGAATTCTTTCTCTTCTGCTCATTATTTGCTGACTTTTCTTAACTCAAGCACAAAACAATAAACCATTTCTGGTTTGAGCAAAGCACTGCTTAGGATAATACTGGCTCTTTCAGTGTATGTCTCTGAAATCTTTAATACAAATATGTCTCCATCTTGGGAAAATGTATGAAAACACATCATAGTATCCATGAGCAAGTTTATCCATTCAATTCTTTTTCTTTTGTCTCTAGCATATTTGTACAGATTCCTGGAAAGAATTAAACTCTAACAAAATGTAGAGCAAATTGCAGAAAAATACCCAACCAACCAAAAAAATACCCCAAACAAATAAACTCCCCCTAAACACAGAACAAAACCAAACCCCTCAAACTAATGTGGTTTATATAAAAAGAAATTTCCCTTAGAACAGGACTGTATGGTGTCAGCTAACCTAGGTGACATATTTCAATACCCATGTGTTACTGCTGCGTTTTGGTAAATTATGCTATGGTTGTCACATTTTTCCTGGCAGCATCTCCCAGCTGCTATACTTTGGGGAATTATGTTGCAGCAATGAAAACATGGTGTGTCTGTTGCTGTGGCATGCCAAGGGAAATGAGATCATAGTTGAGCTGATGAATTTCTCCCTGGAAATTTAGTGGGCACCTTCTGGAAACAAAAATTCCTAAAGTGTGGGTAACCACAGGCAAAAAAAGTGTATGCATGTCAACAAGAGAAAGAGTCACCATGAAATGAATTCTTTTACAAAAAGGTAGTATTGATATTAATCCTAAGGACTGAACTTTTATATAGCCAGTGATTTATTTGCACCCAGTTGTTTGAAGGAAGACTCTACTTTGCCCTCTTTTTTCGTAAGTACACACCAAATTTCTCTGAGGAGCATTTGTTTTGAAAGTCTTTTCAGGTATTTCCAAGTAAAATTAATATAAAATCTTTAATTGCCAAAGAAATTCATACCAAAATCCCAATAGGCAAATTTTGAAAGATACACATCTTAACTCTGGGATTTGCTAAAATTTTTGTATGCAGTATTTATTTTAACCAAAGGCATTGACTTGTGTATAGAAAGGATAACAAATACTACTTTGGGATGGCAGCCATTGTCTTAAATACATAATCACTCACTTTAGGAAGGTCCAGACCATTAAAACCACCTCTGATTTCAAAGAGTATTGAGGGCTACATCTACATTAAAACCTGACCAGCAGAGCTCAGAGACATCCTTATTTTTTATGATTGTCTGCCATAAAAAGTAATCTGGCCCAAAAGGCTTATAGCAGGAGATTCTTTTGGAGACTTGCTTCCTCCATGATAAATCTTCGCCTGATAAGAGGAGAGGGTTTAGGGTGTTTCTGTGTAAAAGGGACTACAATAATTGGAATTCTATGATGTAAGTCCAAACCATGAAAGATACTGACAGAACCATCTGGCCCACCCCTTTTGACAGGGAAAAGGGCACAGGAAAATGTAGTCTCAGGTTTCAAAAGATGACAAGAACCAGAAATTTACCTTAACTAATTTGAGCTGTCAAGTCCATGGCACTATGGTGATTGAACATCCGGTCCATCAGCTGGAAGGGCACAACCCTGAGCAGCCCTGAAGAAGGGCTGAAGAAGGTCTGAAGGAGCCCTGAAGCTCTGAAGAAGGGAATGTCAGAGAGATGCTTTTGAGAAATATTAGATACTTGAAGATCATCATTCACAGAAAAAATATTGCCACACAGGTGACCAAGGATGGATCTTGGAGAGGAAATACAGCATGGGTTTTTTAAAAGATGAAGAGGGAAAAGATGCTATTTAGGGCTTTGCCTAAACTTTTGTGGCCATAGCAGAAAGATTCCTCTAATACCCACAGGTCATGCAGCAAATCTACCATGATTATCTAAGGACATAGGAATATGTCATACGAATGACAAAACTGATCCTGAGTTTGAGAGCTGAAGGGGAAGAGTGAAATTGTCAACAGTGATGAGCAGAGAAGGAAGAGTGGTAGGTTCAAATTAAAGACTTGTCTGTGTTCTTTTTTGCTTCATATGACAGGGAGTCACAATGAATACACAAACTGTCAATTCAACACACACAATGGAACAGAAACACACAGGACAGAGAGGTGAAAATATTGGCCTGGGAATAATAGAAAAAAAAATAAACAAGAGAAAAAGGTGTACAATGAAAAAAGAGAGTCTGTAGTGGCTTTGGGGAGTCCCATAGAGAAAGAAGGAGCTGCTGTAAAAGATGCTGAAAGAGCAATAAAGAAGGTTGATGGAAAGACACAAGGGGGTACTGCCACAAAAGCCAGGCAAGAAGAAAAGTGATCAAGGATATCAGATTAGACAGGAAGGTCAAAGAGGACACAGAGATTCCCGTGTTAACCAGAAAGAGGTCATTTGAGACCTTGGTGAATTAGTTTGAATGGGGAGGGCTGGAGCCAGATTGCAATGAGTCAGAGGAAAGGAAATCAATGTAGTGGTCATAAACAGGCCTTTCAAGTCACTCAGAAGTAAAAGGGAAAAGGGAGTGCTGAGAAAGAAATAAAAGCTGACCTATTTGCACTGGAAATTCACAAATAATGTACTGTTTATCCCTTTCCCTTCCTCAATGTATGAATTACCTTGTTATTTTGTTTTCTGATGAATTTTGTTGTTGTTTTCATTTTGAAGATCAGAAAAGTTTCCAGACTCCCTGATTTTAACAATCACCCATTAATATATCTCAGGCACCTACCCAAGGAAACACACATATATATAGCAGTCTCTATGAATTTGTCTCTTAAATTTATTACTCAATCTTGATTTAACCATAGAGCTTCATTTGTTTTCATGATTACTACTTGTGTGATGTCTTGTACTGGAGTTCATTGGTGCCAAACTAAAATTAAATTTGGTTTTAAATCCCTGGAACTCCTACAGAAACATGAAGTGAGTGATTGTACTATAGAATAAACTGCAGAGAAGTCTGACTTACCATGCTGTTTCTCCAAAAACATGTTTGGTCATTTCAAGGCGTACATTTGTCCCACCAACAACAGATTTTGCCAACCTAGCAACATTTAAAAGATATAAAAGCATTGTGATAGAAATGCAAATGCTTAGGATTTAGTCATATAATTTTCACCGGAATGAGAAGGTAGCTTGCAAGGGGAAGCATTTGACAATTAAATGAGAGTAATGACTTGTGCTTTCTGGCACTAGCCTTGGGGTCAGTAAGTACCTGAAAATAAAACAGAGTAGTGGAGTTGAGAATTTTCACAACTGGCTGGAAGCAATTCTTACTGTCTCTTTTTAAGACCACAGTTTATATGTGCTAACTTTTGCTCATTGTGTCTCAATTTTGACGGAGTGAACACCTGTTATGGGTTTAGCCAGGCCTAAATTTAGGCTTTATCTTTCAGTTTAGGCATTAGATTATCAGCTGACTCAAGCTGGGTCAGGCCAACTGACAGATAACTTCTACTGGCCAATGGTATTCCATACCATATTCCAACATCATCTCAAATATATATACAGTAGAGTAGGGGAAGTTCTCTCAGTTCCTGATGGCTGTGGAGTTATGTGGATGTGCTTTGTGCTGCTCTACTGATTAGGCCCAGAACCACCTCACCACTATGTTATCTGCAGGAAAGTAAAATGTTTATTTTAATTTTCTCTACTTGGGTCTCGTCCCTACGGAGATTGAGTTCTCTTGGGTGATTTTGTAGCTAGAATGGTGGGGGTTGTGTTTGAAAGGGTTCAGTTTTCTGTTGAGTGGAGAGATGAAAAAATTATTTGTTATATCTAACTTGTGTAAGTGTGTGTTATATTGTAATTGTCTTTTAATTTTCTCTTTTCTGTATCAATATATAACTAGTTGAGTAAAGTTTAAGTGTCCAGAAGGTTTTTTCTCCCTTTTCTTGGCAAGGTGAGGAGAAAGCGTCTGTCCTTTGGTTTATACTTGGCATTTTGCCAAAGTATTCAAACCAAAACAACATTTCCAAAAAAGAAAAGTCCCTTTGAATCACAGTTTGATCCTAAATACATACCTGAAGTAATACCATGCTGTTTAGCAGCTAGCCCTGCAGTCAGGTCACTGGTGGCCCACAGTGCCCTTCTATGTGACCTGTAAAAGATTTTGGTCATTGGTGTCCCTTGCAGAAATTGCCGATGGACAAGGAGACAGTGCCTGCAGGTCCCCCTCTAACCATGGGCCCCCTCTATGGGAGTCAGCCTGGGAGCCCCAAATCTCCCTGTGCCAGGCCCAGGCTGCTCCCCAGCTCAGATACATTTTGCTTTGCAGCCTGTGATGTGCTGTCCCACCTGTAAAGTAATTCTTCACAAACAAAACTTAGGGAGCCTCTAGTGAAGACTACATTGCATCTTTAAAAAGAAAATCACTTTAACATCATTCAGCGTCACCTTCCTCTCCTCCAGAGCAATAAAGCAGTTTATCTGACTGGATTTTTTTCCCCTTGATATTTAAATCAATAATTTCATCCATGTTAAATGAATACCATCTACAGCAGATTTAATTTCAAGTTACAAATAAATAATCTTAGAGATTTAGCTTGTTTTTCAAATAGTGAATTACTCTCACTTCAGATTTTGCAAGTGTGTTTTTTATTTGAAAACGTGGGTGGAATATTTTGCATAAAAACATCTCCAACTATGCTGTGCTCTGAAGGTGTCCCCAGAGACTATTAATGTAGTGGGTCACCAAGTTTTTATAGAAACCACACGCATGATTTGATGAAGTTTACAATTTAAAAAGCAAAAAAATATAGCATTTAATAAGCTGTGAATAATCCTGATTGCACACATATGCACACATGGACATTTAGCTCATCTACATTTGAATACAAGTGTTTGGACTGACATTATCAGCTAAATGTCTTGCAGGGAAAGCACACAGAAGGAACCCGAACTTAAACCTCTGAAATGAAACACTAATTCGGGGCTACATTTCCACGTGATTTACACTGCTGTAATGTTACTATGGGCAAGGTAAATATGGATGTGTTTCGGCCCAAAGACATAGCTCACTGTCTCTGCAAGCACCCATCTGGGTGACATTTCCCCACTCTGCATGACTGGCACACGAGAACCAGCCTGCCTGTCAGTGTTTCCATCCTCCCCTAGAAAAACAAATGTGTTGGAAAAGTCATTATTACTTCTTCCAAGATCCCTCTGGTCATACATAGGGCTGCACAGGGAGGGATTGGGTGTTATACCCATGTAATGGAATTGCTTTTCAGCATCTGCTTGGTGAACAGAGGTGGAGCTTTCTGGCACCACACTGCTTTCTCAAGGTCCTGTAACATGGCTACATCAGACATAATCATTTGCAAATTGAGGGATTTTTTTCTAGCATGTATCCACCATATAGAATATTCTCCCTGCCTTCTTTGTCTTTAATACATTCTCAAGAATAAAATTTAGTGGTAGGGAGTACATTAGAGACAAACACATGAGATTCCAAGGATTATTTATAAAGTACCTGACAGTGATGGCTTATGCTCATTCTTTCTCCCTAGTGTATCCTATGTGCAAAATGCAGATTTTCTACCTCAGGCAGATTTCGTTTAGGTGTTTTTTTCCATATTATCCAGGCCACTTAAAATTTTGCAAATTCCCAAATGAAGTCATAAAATCTTTTATCCTGGAAAAGATCTTTATGATCATCGAGTCCAACCACCACTACAGGTATTGCCAAGAATTGTAATTAAACCTATACCATTTGGAAAAGAAAAAAAAAAAAGAGAAATTCATCTTTTTTCTGTTTTTCTGTGCATTCTTATATAGTTCCTACCTGATAGGTACTACTGACCAAATATTCAAATATTCTCCATGGAGTCAACTCACAATTGTGTAAGATTTTCACATTACTATACACATCAGAAGGCCACTGGAAATATTGCAAACTATGTCTGTTCCTTGGATTTCTGACAGCATGGCCTGATACACTCTCAACTTCTGTTGCATCAGGCAGAATCAAAGGATCCTGAATTTTCCCTTTCCCACGTTTAAGTACTAAGAAGCTGGAAAGTGTTGGCTTTCAATGAAGTTACCTTTTTCTAGCAAAGTGAAGAAATGTACAGAAAAAGGGCACAGTTAAAATGACACAATATTTTGAAAGGATGAGGGGGAACCTTTGCAATTCTAATTATTTATATATGTATGGCCAAACTTCGCTAACGAAGATTTGGGAAGGACTCTCCCCCACGTGGGTGTGTCCTTCCAGCCTGCACAGGGGATGTTTTAGGTGAGGCTCAGCGTGCGCAGAACTGGCCCCATCGTTTAAGTCCCGAGGTCCATTTGCCACGGCCGAGCGAGCTTGGACAGTGACAGTGAAGTCCTCGGGACTGTCACAG
>JAOXXN010000446.1:34825561-34837216 GCA_026770055.1 Myrmophylax atrothorax
AAGAGAAACAGGTCAAATTGAGAGGCACTTTAAATCTAAAGATGACTCAGGTCCAAAATCTGAGCATGAGGGACTCTGCAAGGACCAGACTTTGATTATAATGATAAAACATGGACCTGAGGCTCCTGGAAGCCATCATGATTATGCTAGATAGACACTGTGGTACCAACCCAGAACTGCATACCGATGTGAGTAATGCACTCAGATTTTCAAAGACTTCACCATGGATTCATAGACCCTGTACATATATACATACGTCATATGAACATAAGGAGTCCAGCCAGACCGCTGAAGACAACTTTCCAAGTCCAGATGACAGTGCCAACTGGAGCTGTGCTCCAGATGTCCTGAGTGCCCAGGCTGCAGGGCACTGCCACTCCACTGTGCTGAAAGGTAGTTGGTCAGGAGGGCAAGGTGAGGGCCAACTGAGTGGCCTCTCACTGTGCCCCAAGTTGAGCAGAGTAACAGAAATTAGGTGCTGAGGGTGACACGGAGAGTTTCAGCAAGGAGCCAAATAGGAGGACCCAGCTCCTCAACTGGGCTGGGAATGCCATCTACTCTATCTGCATGCTGCAGGTCAGCTTGATGAGCGAGCAGTTCACATCCACCTGAAAAGTACCACCTAGACATAACACCCTGTAAGACAGGAATGAATTAATTACTCTGGTTGACTGATCAAAAATGATGGGACACCTGCAGCTCCAAAGCCTTACAGAGAAAGACTTGCAGATCCAGGTTTTTCCAACAGCTACATGCAGACAAGCTTGTGTTACAATGCCTTGGACTGAGGAACACTGCAAGACAGGAGTGCAAGCCAGGGCTTGTGGAGACACCTCAGTCACAGGCCCTTCCCACATTATGGGGTCCAAGTGGAATATAGGATCCCCTGGGGATGCACAAATGCTCTGAGCACAATTTTTTACCCAGAAGCAGTGAAATAATGGGAAGCAGATATGGGGATTGTGAGCACTGGCATGACTTCCCAGCAGTGCGGCCCCCACCAGCAAGCTAGTGCGTGAGCATGGCAAGGAAACATGGAATGTCTAAAGAAATTACAAAGTCCTGCCTAACTGGCCCAGGTTCTCAGGCTCTCACAGAAAAATGCTATGAAGGGGATCTCTCTCTCTGACAAATGAGAAACATGCTTGATTGCATGCAAAGAGGAGTGAGATGTACATTTAGCCAAACAAATGAAATCATGAGCACTCTTGCTGAGGCACCTTCACCCTCTTTACACTGCTTGCCCTCAGTAAGACTCAGGCAATTTTGGCAAGACCTGGGAGAGGTGACAGAGCCTTGGGCAGGGCACACTTCTGGCATCCAAAAGGAAGGGAACACAGGGACATCTCAGCACCCCATGACAGCTGGAGCCCCCCTGGCTGTATGGGGCCAGCCCCACTGTTCTTCTGCACTGGCTCGCAGGTGAGAGACATGTAGAGCCAGGCAGAAAGGGCTAGATTATCAGGTCTCTAACAGGGATGAGCTGTGGGAAGAATGTAAAGTGCCGGATTCTGCACCAGGGATGGGGCAACCCTGGATGTACAGACAGACTGGGGAATGAGATACTGGAAAGCAGTGTTGCAGAAAGGGACCTTGGGGTCCTGGCTGATGGAAAGTTGAAAATGAGTCAGCAGTGCCCTGGCAGTCAGGATGGCCAGCTGTGTCCCAAGGGGCATCAAGTACAGCACCACCAGCTGGGGAAGAGGGGGGATTGTCCCGCTCTGCTCTGCACCAGGGCGACCTCACCTTGAATATTGTGCACAGTTTTGGCCATTGCAATATAAGAAAGATATTAAGCCCTTAGAGAGTATCCAAAGGAGGGTAACAAGGATGATGAAGGGTCTTGAGGAGAAGCCTTGTGAGGAGTGGCAGAGGTCACTTGGTCTGTTCAGCCTGGAGAAGAGGAGACTGAGGGGAGACGTCATTGCAGTTACACCTTCCCTGTGAGGGGAAGAGAAAGGGCACCCGCTGATCTCTTCTCTGGGGTGACCAGTGAGAGAACCCAAGGGAATGGCCTGCAGTTGCATCAGGGGAGGTTTAAACTGGATATTAGAAAAAGATTCTTCATCCTAAGGGTGGTTGGGTGTTGGAACAGACTCCCCAGGGAAGTGCTCACCACACCAAGCCTGACGGAGTACAGCATTTGTACAATACTCTCAGGCACATGGTGTGACTCTTAGGAATGGTCCTTTGCAAAGCCAGGAGTTGGGCTCAATGGTCCTTGTGGCTCCCTTCTAAACTGGCATATTCTGTAATTCTGTGATTCTGTAATATGGGAACACATCTTTGGAAATTGGGACAGAGCTGGGCAAACTGCACCTGAAGTGCTGAAGGTAAGAAATTGGAGAAGAAGAGAGGAATCCATGGGGAACCATAGCTGGTAGTTAAGTTGGCAGCTGTAGCAGAGAGATGAATATCTTCCTATTCTTTGTACCTTCAGAATAAAGCACTGAAGCATACTGATTAATAGAAATGGGTTAGTATAAGGGAAAGAGATAAAAAAAATTGTAAATTACTAATTACTTGCCTTTGGGTTTCTACCCAAGATCTCCTTTCAAAATAATCTGGAATTTCTCTTTTAATTTCTTGAAGTAAAACTCACTGTTAAGATATTATTTTCAGGCTCTGAGTTTTAAACAGATTGATAGTTGGACAGTTACAGATAGCTACATAGATCTGTATAATCTTCAAATATTATTCTTCTATTACAGTTTAAGAACCTAATATTTATTAAATTCTTAGTAATGTCACAATTAATTAAAAAGAAAATATAGTAATTATAGCTGGATGAAGAATGGAGGGGGGGGGGGGGAAGGCAAGAGAAATTTAGAAAGTTGTCTCTGTCCAATATCAAGTAAAGTCCAAGCCTCAGAAAATCAGTTAGAGGCAAAAGTCTTTGTATATTTGATTTTGATTTTCATGTTACCTTAAACTTTTTAAAAATTAGCATGTCAATTCAAGCTGTATATTTTCATGTAGAAAACATTAGATTTATCAATTTAATTAATCTTTTGACATCAACTAGTATTATAACAATGAACCAGTATTTTAAGACAAAAAGGCATAGCCAGAAAATTCCTACTTCATCTTGTAGATGCCCCAAATCACATCTTTCACAGACTGAGACTACTTGTCTTCTGAAAGACACCATTGAACTGTGGTTTTCTGTGACTCGTATTTGTCCCAGAATGTATTTACAGATTTTTAATGTCAAACAGAGCAAACTTCAGTATGATTAAAAAAACAGCTCAGGCTTTCCTGTAGAAGATATCTAAATAGCATGACAAATTGCAAGATCCCCTTTTAGCCTGTGGGTAAAAATTGATGTAGAGATCAGCAGATGGACCGATAAGTATGAAGAATACAACTGTACCTGGAAAGTAGTATAACCTTCAAGAACTCTTGGCTCATCTTATAATATCTATTGCTGTAAACTGATGCAGATTAAAAAGTTAACAAATTTATGCATGCCTTTCATTCTCATTTATAGCATGGATTTTTCCAAACTTGTCACATGCACTCATCCTCGTTGAAGATTTACTGCACTACAACTTTTGAAATGTTAAAACAAGATGTGTTTGATTTCTAGGAAAAGAAACCTGGGCCAAAATGATTTCAACAAAGCATTCGTGCTTCATAGCTCAAATAAACTGTGTGATTTTTAGAAACTTTGCTAGAAACTTTCACCTTTGTTCTATGACCTGGTATTAAATGTGTTATATCAATAAAACTTCCATAGAAAATGTTTACAGGATGAAAAAAACGAAATTAAATTCTGCAGAAGCCACTTCATTTTAATTATGTATTCGAGACTGCCAAAGCTCTTTATTTCAGTGGTTTACTTTGCACTGCACACATATTTCCAGCAGAGAATAAAGACGTTACCTTCTAAAAGTTGTTTACCACTTTCAATAATTGCACAGGTCTACAAACATACCTCCAAATTCAAATGTTATGCCCATAAAGCCATCACATGCTAAAGAGTTCAGTTACTTTGATAATAACTTCATGAAATTCACTTGCACAGATATATTTTTAATAGTTATCTGGGTAGAAATGGCTAAAGAATTTTTGGAGCTAACTGAATACTTTTTTTCCTGATGGCTGTCCTAACTATTTCTTTGTAATGTATTCCTGTTGTCTATGTGCTCCTTAACAGGAGATGCTGTATTCCTCAAACAGTAAAGGCAATCCTTCAAGTGCTGCCGATTCTGTTATTGCCTTTACAGGTGGGTAAGTAGTTGCTGGGGTTTTATTTGTTCCGCTAAATTGCTTTTATGGCTTCTAACTGCAGCACACTTAAAGGTGTTTTTGCTTTCCTTCTGCTGTTTAGTGGAAGCTGTATTTTTTATTAGACTCATTTGCTAACCCTGTACTTTGCCTTACTTTACTCAATTTTGCTTTCCTTTAAAACTTTTTCTATTCTCTTTGTCTCTTAAATGAAGTCCAGCTCATGACTGGGAAAGTGGGGCTGAAACCAAGGAGAAGGGCAGGAGGAGAAGCTCTGCCAAACACCAAACAAGCTTATGTGTACCAAACAAGCTCATGTGCTGCTGAGGCTGTGGACAACTTTGCCATGCAGGCAGGCATTGGTTGGGCTGCTCTCTCATGATGTTCCTGGGGAATGAGGATGCAAAGCCCTCCACCTCTGGCAGCCAGGGGAAGTTATTGCTGAGGTAATGTAAGGGGGATACCTCTCCTGAGTTTAGGTACTGGTCACAAGTGAATTACTATTGCTTTTGGGATGGGAGAGGAGTCAAGAGGGATTCTGCATTACAGGTTTGCCCTTCTCAGGGCAGATTTCCTACAGAGCCTGGCTTGGTAGTCTGATGAGATCTAAAATTTAGTTCTAAAGATGTAGTTTTTCTCACAACACAAATAAAACTTTCCTAGAGGAAACATAAAGGATAAAATGAAAGATTTTTTTTTTCCTGGGGGATATTTCCAAAGAGGGAAAAATGTAGTAACTTTTGAAGCTGGCTTATTATTTGATTGTCAAACTCTGATAGGTCTATTCATAAATTCTCCAACAAGCCAAATAAAAGTCATATAACTTTGCTGAAATATAATTTCCTTTTTAGTTTATTTATTTTTTTGCTGGTCTTCATCTTCTACCTCATTCCCAAGGAAATTACTAACCTTCCTCCTATTTATCCTTTCAGCCTCGAGGCTGGATGCAATTTGGTTTGCTTTAGTACTATGCTAAATGCTTTAAAACATGGGGAAAATATGCATTTCCAAGGCAAAAGTATATAGCAAGGTGTCACCAAGAAGACTTGAAAAGAGAATGAAATAAGTAAGATGAGTATACTAAGAGACATCTTGAGAAAAAAGCCAAACCAACCAACCAACAACAAACTCAAATCAAGACAGGTAATGCAAATCTGTACTGGAACAAAGTCAAAGAAAACAAAATCATTTCAATACTAGGAGTATCTTAAATATCTTAATTTTTATATAGCTTCTTCATTCCTTCCCCCACACCCCCCGCCCCCTTGCTTCTTGAGAACACAATAAAGGACCAGCATCATTCACTCTGAGTAATACCTTACTACAGAAAGTAGCTCATGAAACCCATTTTCTCTACTTAGGGAGAACTGGTGATTGATAGTTCATGACTAATTACACTAATTAGTGTATCCTATTTATGTACCTGTCTTGGCCATTCAGCTGAACTTGGGTAGGTTGTAGGATAAATGGATAGTTTTGTCCTGGAGAAGAAAGGAAACCCAGTTCATTATCACTGGATGCTATTTGCTTTTGAAGAAGACTTCCATTTCTTTCCTTGTCTCAAGAAATCTGACTGATTTTTTCAGGTTAACCTAGCTCTCTTGTTAGAGTCATAATGATGTATTTACCCCTTATCCACCCTGCACAGAAATGATTCTGCTATTATAATTAAAATAGATCCATAGCCTGGTTCAGCAGCATGCTATACTCACTGCCATCTGCTAAGACAGCAAGACCCACCGAAAAGGTGATTGGCAAGTTTCAAGAGGGCAGGAAAACCAATTGAAGATTAGATTGGAGAGGAATCTCACCAAACACAGCTAGTGCCATATTTTCTGCCAGTAGGACCTTCTGTTTGCAAACAATGCCAGCTGAGAACCAGATGTTTAATTGCACAGGATGGTAGGACCTGTGGACATTACCCGGTGAATCAGTGCCTCTCCTCTGCCTCTAGTTTCCTTGTCAAGATGACTGGGTGGAATTCTACCTTCAGTGGCATAATACTCTTATTTATCTGTAGTTTGTAATTATGTTTGCAGCAGTACCTCCTAAATGCTAAGTCCTCTTCAGTTTCACTTACCACCAACTTCCCTGAGGGTCTCACCCAAAGAATTCTTGTGCACAGACATAGAAAGGTCAGATTTGAATCACTGTCCTTCAGATATCCTATTTTTTCCTATGCATATTACACATCTCAAGTGAAAGTTTGGAAGAAAGAAAGGAAGCTTAGTTTTATGTAGCACCTTTCAGGCTAAAGGTACCCTCTAACACCTGACAACAGTCTTAACTGGGTGCTCCTAGCTGTCCTTAGTCAATATTTTAAAGGCACATGGCTTAGCCTCAGGAGAAGCTTTGACCATCCTGGATACTTAGATGCACTTCCCTCTGACCTTGACAAACAAAATTTCAACTTAAAATGGACCTGAACTTCAGAGATGTTTGGCTTGTTCTTTAGCACCATTACTTGGTCCCCCCTTATTGAAAACCTTTTCTGAAAGACTCACCCATTCCTCAATCAGGCAAGGAAAGGGTACTGCTCTTGCCTTTGGAGCTTCTTAGAAAGTTATGACAGAACATGTAGAGATGTTTTCGTTTCTATATGTTCAAATGCCACAACTGGTAATATTGGCCTTAGAGTAGGTGGTGTGCTCTCACATAAGAAGTGAATGCAAAAATGTTTTATGATAACATTAAAAAAAGAAATTAGTACTATATAATAGCACTATATTATGCTTTCCAGCTTTCTCCAGATAGATTTTGCCAAAAGCCTTCTGCCAAAACAACCTGGCTGTATATTTGAGACAATTACTAAATAATTAAAGGAAGTACCTACCTTAATGAATTTCTTAGAACTTTAATATCTGATTATGAGAGTTTCTTGTTCAGTTTTCCAAACAGATTCTGAAAGAAAGGCTTATTTTCAGACACTTAATGGCTTGAATTACCCAAATTCCTGTTATCTACAGCTTTCAGAGTGGTTAAAACCCTAGTAGAAATGATGGGATGGAATCAACCACAACTTGAAATGATGAGAGAATGAAAAAGAGAGTGAGGTTTAGCATTTACACAACTCTTACTTCACCATGCGACCCAGGATAGACAGGTACTCAGGGAAGTGATAATGGAAAGGCTAAATCCCCTATTACCCTTCCCTCTGTCTCTCCCTGAGGCAAAATCTGCTCCTACAACAATTTCATTGCTCTAATGACCATTTTTAATGTGTATAAAGCATTCTCTATTTATATCACTCCAGTTAGTATTTGTGGTAAAAGAAAGCTTAATTGGGGCCTCCAATGCAATTAATGCATAGATATAATTCCAGTGAGAAAGGACTATAAGGCAGAACTGACAGGGAGTCCTGTGTGGCTGTGAATGATGAAAGAAGAATGCTACTTTTAATATGCTGACACTGTACAGAATTAGGCTTTGTGTTCCCTAGTCAAAAAATGTCTTTTGGGATGAAAGGCAGACATTTTGGGTTAGTTAGCTCTCATTTAATTACGTGGCTTCTAATGTAAAAGGGTTTATTGAAAGTATTCAAAAAGGGAGAAGAATGGAAAGGACTCACACATATTTTTAGTTTATTCCAAAGTTTTTCACTGTGCAAGCACTCAGGCATCTCACCAAAATAAAACTAGAGGGGTTTTCATATTTTAAATAGCATTAGACAATGTTAAGGAATCTACAACTTCCACTGGAAATTGCCCTTGCTTCATTTTTTCTAGTAGTAACTGAATGAAATCCAAAGAAACCATTATATATTTTTCAGGGTTTAGCCTATATAATTCTCCTTACTTTTAAACATAAAGCTTTACTTTTTGCATTTAATCTCTGCTGTTGGTTTTTTGTTTTGGGGTTTGTTTTGGTTTTTGGGGGTTTTTTTTGGTGGGGGGGTTGTTTGTTTTTCTGATTGTTATCCCCTATGGAGCAATTTTGCTACTGTCCTTGATGAATCCGGTTTAATTGATTTCAGGCCATTTCTCCAATCTGTGATAACTAAACTGTATTTTATTTTCATTCTCCCATGAATTTGCTGTCCTTTCCTGCTTTGTGCCATCTGAAAACATGATTTTCATTCTCTGTATTTCATCTTTCATTTCATGCTCAGATTCATTCAAACACACATGGCACATGGGATGCCCTGGAGCAAAGAAAAATGGACAGTTAGATGCAGACACTCTGGGGCAGAATTTTTCACCAAGATATAAAATGAGAAAGCTAGAAAATTGGTCTCATTTCTGAAGCATTTTCCTGAAGCCCTATGTGGATTTCATTAGGGGTATAACAGGAGAATCATGTTCGTATCTTCTTGCTTATAATCCGTGTAGTTTTTATTAGAAGAAGTTTCATCCTTTGAAGGAGTTCACATCAGAATCTGGATCCAAGCTTCATACTGGGTTGATATCAGATGTACACATATATTATATTAATTTGGTCTAATAAAGTAGGGCAGACAAATACAGTGTTAACAATACAGTAAACAAAATGAAGCACAGAGTTTCAGCTGCCTGGGCATGGGTGAAGTACTATATGAGACCATAACATATCAATACACATACCAGTTTGAAAATATATAAGAAAATAAAAATAAAATCCATAGAAATTAAAATAAATAGTTAAATATGTTGATCACTTTCTCCATATAGCTGTGTTTTCCAGATAAACCATTACATGAAGATAAAAGTTATTATTTTTTAAATGCCATTAAATTGTCCAGTGATTGCTATGGTAACAGAGAATCGCTGTCATAAATACTGAACAGTTACAAAAATATTAAAACTAATTTTTTTTCTGAGCTTATAACTGACACGGTAAAATAAAAAGCACATACCTCACAGCATTCTTTTTTTCATTAAATTTTTCTCTGTTGAGTCATGGCCTCTTAGGGATTAATACTGTGGTATTTGGTAGCAGTTGGCTGAGATTTAAGTTTCACTTAACACAGTGCAGTCTGGGTCTAGAACAGTCACCATACATTTTTTAACCATGAGTTTGATAACCACAAGTTTCAATGTGTGTTCTTAAAACAAACACACACACAGAGCAAGGGAACATACATTTATTTACTTGTTTTGTAATAGAATTACAGTAAGCAAAATATTAAATTGTATGGATAATGCTGTAACTATTGGACAGGGAAAAGAAGACAATAGGGTGTTGTTTGTTCCTTACAGCTGCTGAAGAAGAGTTCCTCCTTTAAGACCATACTGCTATTTTGTCCCATCCCAAGATTATTCAGACATTCTTTTTCTATTCAGAAGATTGAAACTACAACTATAAAATTCTTTGTTTCATGCATTCCTCTAAACCCTGGTAATATTGTCATTGGCTGTCACTAATAAGAGGTGAAAAAGCTAGTTAGAGGATGTCTACATAATCTTTAGGTCAGTCTGTTTGTACCTTTGGGCTGAGTTAATGGCACAACCCAAGATTCACCAGATCCAGCTGCAGAGCCTCATCTTAAGAATACATTGGACTGGTGTAAAGACAGGACTATTTTACAGTCTGAGTTTGCGTTGCTTTTGACACATTTAAAATACTTCTGTGCAATTTCTCAAAGTTAGAAAGGCAGGAAATTTTCAACATAAAAATGCTGAATTCATCATTTGCTGTAAAGGTGAATGAAGACTCACTCTGAATGTTTTAAGGTACAGGGAAAGAAAGCACTAGAGTCTGCCACAAAACCTATCATGATGGGCACTGTTGCAAGAAGAATTTGTCTTGTACTGACAATAGCTCTGAATGACAATGAACATAACAAACAGGGACAATCCAGCAGTGTGTTATTCAGCCTGAAGTCCCAATGGTCCCTCAGATATGGACTAATGATAATCTGATGTTTATGGCTCATGCTTCAGAGCTGTGTATATAACCCAGCTGCTTCCTGTGTAAGAACAATGACAGCAACAACAGTTCAAGTCTCCACGTGCTCCTGCCTGGTTTGTGGAGTTGTTTAAGGATCACTAGAGAATGTAATTTGAGCTTGGTGAGATGAAGGGCCCCACTGGTTCATCAGCTCATCTCCAACAAAGACCAGCAATGGTGGCCTGGGAAAGAGTATAAGAGCACAGCAAGCATATAGTGGTAATTCCCTGTGGTGACCATATAGCTCTTTGTCATACCACCACTGCAGGAGAGCACTGCTATTTCCCTATATTCTGTCTGGGAAGGCAAATGACGTCCACTCTTTCAGGATCCATGTAAGTGACAGACCTTCACTTATGAATTCACTCCTATGAAAATTTCCTGTGATTTCTTCAGCTTTAAATCAGCCTCAGGCAACTGATAGCAACTTTTGTGGACCGAGATGTTTTCATGAAAGCAATTTTTCTTGGTTAAATTTTACAAATATGGAGGATAGTTTCATTCACGCACATTTTTAAGAACACAGAGTTTTAACTACCATACTCTGATTCAAGGTAAGTCATACTTTATTTTTGAGGCTAGTGTGGACCTACACATTTCTGAAGCAGCCATCCAATTCTTGGATGCCAAAATGAATTTTTTCATCTTTTATACGCATGACAATTCAATTTATGTAAGGCACTATGCTGACTCCATATGTATAAATATCTGGGTAACACTCATAAAAACTCAAAGCCTGATCCCCAGGTGCTATCAAGATTCTGGTTCCTTCAGTAGGATGTATAGTTTACCATATTGGCTGCACAGTAAACTGCTACATATTCCAGAAGGTTTGTTGTCTTAGATGACATTGTATATAACCAAGACCAAATCATTCCAATTTTATGAGTCAAGTTCAGACTGAACAATTATTTTAAAACTGACCAGAGTACTCTTTCTCAGCATACCTGTGCGTTTAAAAGGAGCAGAGTGACTCTAGCATGCCTTCAAATTTAACCAATTTTGAAAAGAAAAAATGTGTGATATTTTGAAGTGATTCATTGAGGTAGTCTCATGTGATTTTAATCTTTTTTTAATTGCAAGCCTGGATTATGAATTCAAATGTTTTGAAAAGTGTCCTTTAAGATACAATTCTTAGGTAAATGAGAGTCCTGACTGCTTTGGGTTGAGTTTTTTTCTGTACAAATGCCCAGAGGTCATATATAACTTTGAAGAAAAGAAATTAGTTTGTTAAATGTAGTGCAGTATTCAAAATTCAACTGATTTTATGCATCATTTCAAATTTTCTGCTGCAGGTTATATAACTATCATTTCCACAATGAAAAGGAAAAGATGACCAGGTGAGCAGTGTTTGGCACTAAATTAGGAAGTTGAAAATAAAGAAATGGCAAGTAAGAAGGTTGTGTATCCAAATCCTGCATACCCAAACCATTTCATACTATCTTCAATCTGTGAAGTTGTGCTGGTTTAAAGGTAAACTGGAAGGAGAAATGAACCCAGCTCAGGAGAGATTATAAGTCAGAGTTACAATTTAATAAAAATATTACAATAAATACAATG
>JAOXXN010000446.1:34838761-34849029 GCA_026770055.1 Myrmophylax atrothorax
GTCAGAGTTACAATTTAATAAAAATATTACAATAAATACAATGACACAAAGAGAAATTGCTTTTAACCCACAAAACCTAGTAGTATAACCCAGCACCCTGGGGCACAAACACAAAGGGCTTTGTTAGCCCCTGTGCTGACTTCCACGCAGTTCCCCCAAGTCCAAAGCAAAAGGAGGTGAACAACCTGCTGGTGCAGATGACGGTTGCAGTCTGGTGAAGAGTGGTGATCTCCTCCTGCTGAGGTGCTGATCCTCCTCTGGATCCGACGAGTGGTTTCCCAAGTCCCTAAAACCCCCAAGATTATATGTCCTCAGGTCCAGGTGAGATGACCCAGTGACTTCCCCAAGGTGGGGAGTTATACAATGAGTAATCTCACTCTGTGAGCCATAGGGTATTTGGAATCATTGATTGCCCATTAGCAGACACTCCCCCTCAGGCTGGGTGTGAAGGTGCTAACGAATCCCTGGAGGGGAGTTATCCCAGCCCTTATCTCACAGGTGTCTTTCACACCTAGCTCAAATCCTGAGGGGTTGGGTGTGCCCTGGGCAGCTGCTGCAAACGGTCCATTGTTAACAGTTCATGGGAAATTAATAGAGGGTGTAGAATGCACAGTTTTGGTCACACCCACACAGTGATAAACTGGTCCCACCTGCTAAAGTAGGACAGAAGTAAAAATGATACAGAATGAACACTAGAGGATTGACAAGCAACTTAGAAGGCATATCTGAATAACTCATTAGGCAAGATTAACACAGTCAGAACAGGAAAACTTTGAAATCCTATTGTGCTTGTATAAATCCTCCATGTGCCTTATACATACATGTAATTAAATAAATAAATGTTACAAAACTAAGGCACAGAAAGGATAATGGAGGACACACTGAAACTTCTTATCTAAGATATACAGTCAACATGTGTAATTTTAATTGGAAAAAATGTTGATAATTTGAAATATTTAATTAATTCTTACCCCAGGATCTTTTCTGGCATGACTCTTTTTGAAATCACATTTAAAATATGGGATTCAACTACAAAAAATTGTTAATAGAATGGAATGCTAAGTTAACAATTTCCCAGTTACAAAACCTATGTAAAACATTTTGAGATCTAGAATACAAACTTATGGGATCAATTTTGCTTTATTTCTTTTTAAAATTTTCAGCCAGCTGAACTGTAAAATATTATGTTTAACTCTGCGTAAATAGATGATGAGTTAATATACAACACTATGGGCTTCACGATCTCATTGAAAGTGTTTTTTAATTAAAGCCAGTGTGTGTTATAATTTTCAAATTTGCATTTTTTACTTTTACATATGCTCTTTAATTTCAAAGTAGCAATCACACGCAGTCTAATTTTGTTAAGAGTGTTGTGATTTAAATTTCTATTGAAATAAAATGCCTTTCAAAAAAATCAAACTGTATCGAATGCAGATTGCTACATAAAAAACCAAAATTCTGTTTTAAAGGCATCTGAAATTTTCAAGTGTTTATGTACATGCTACTTATCTTTTAAATACTATGATGCAAAACAAGTACTTTTATTTTCTATTAGAAACTGATTCTTTCAATGTGTTCTCACTATTGATGAGGGGAATGTGCGTGTATGCATGTGCATGTGCAGACACATATCTTGAAATTTAAACTTTTACAGCACAAAAGACTGAATTTTTTTAAGAAGTAACATCACAAAAAAAGGTGAGAATGGTCATGGATCTCATTACAAAGAAATAAGGGGCAAATTACTGAAATAAATGCAGCAATAGAGTTGGTTGTCTCAGGTAAGACATCAAAAAGGTAGATGGTGGCTAATATATATAATATTTCATTAAAATAACAGGAAAACAACTTCTCATATACAACTGATTGGAAAAGGTCTGTTTCCACCACCTCATTATAAATAGCAAAAACAACATCTTGATATGAAAACACATCTGCTCCAAGAAGACGTGCGACCTCTCATCCAGAACTTGCTCAACCGGGGTTCAAGGCAGAGAATCTATTTCTTATTTTCAAAATCTTCTTCTATATGCATGTCTTAACATTCACAAAAGCATGAACCAGCCAGAAATTTCCAAGAAGGATAAAAATTAAAAATAAAGGAGCACAGCAAAATAATTTACATTTAGAGCAGATTCATATTCTCTTTTGTGGGGTCACATTCAGAGAATGCAGATGGCTCCATGCTTTTAGTTAGCAGTGTAGTTTTTTCATTGTAGTTTGCCCTAGATTTAGCAAGTTAAACCAAAATGTAATTATATTCTTTACTGGGAACACAAACCATCCCCAATTTAAACTGACTTAAAATGAGCGTGAAGAAATCGTGACTGGTAAAGCTGGCTCAAAACTTAGGACCATACCATTCTATCTTGCAGAACACTGAGCTATTTTATCAATTAATATTGAGACTTTGACTACTAGGATGATACCATCCACAGTTAACCTGTCTTGTTCATACAAAGGATCTGGAGCTGGGTGGTCCATAGATAGCACAGTGGCACATGGTGACAGCCACTCTGCTGTTTTATTCCTCCAGTAAATGCAAATTTGTCTGGACATTAACAGCATTTTAGGAAAAAGACGGTGGGAGATGAGGCATGTTAAAACTGTGTGAAGACAGTTTCATTTTTCTAATATTTAATTTTTAAAAGTCTCCCCCTTTACCTTCAAAAGGTCATAGTTTCACTTCTAAATGTTTCAATTCTCATTTGAGAGGGACATATTTAAAAAAACAAAGCAAAACAAAACTCATAGGGATATAATTGCCTGACATCAGAACATGAAGAGCCTCACCAGAGACTAATGTGGGCTGGAAATATGAACTTTCATGGAGGTGCTGGAACAGCTCGTTTCAGTGATTTTAGGTCTCTATGTCCTTGCACATGTCTAGCAAGGAAAATTGCCTTTAAAACCACTCTTCTCTTCCCCAGTTCTTCAGGATCACACATTTCAGCATAGCCATATGTTACTTAACCACAATAAATCCTCCTCACTCAGGGTTTTATGTGTTCTGGGTACTTTGAACTCTCAGTCCCTCTTAAAGCCAAGGCACCCACAGCAAAGACTGAAGAAAAGGAAGTTTTAAATTGCACTGTACAACCCAGATCTATCATAAAGCTGTCACAGTCTCCAGGCCACTAATTTAGTGTGGACAAGTGGGATATTAATATACTAAACTTGCTCCATTTAACTATAAAATCATTTAGCTGAGTCCTGGTGTCCTAACAAGCTAATAAAAATAAAATGCTTGTAGTCCATCAGTAAAAGACAAGGTCAGTTGCATGTGCCTCCTTTCCTTTTGCAGTATTTTATAGAAGACCCTGATATCCAATAAACTCATAATCCTTCACACATATTCACACAAGCATCTTCTGAGAAGTTTAGCTATCCAATGTCAAAGCCATGTTGCATCCATACATATACTTTATCTGCTAGATTCAGGTTATTTCAAAGGAGAAAATATTTATACAATTGCTGCTAAATATTTGTGCATTATTTCCCCCCAATAGTGCAACCTTGCATGATTCATGGAGACATTACCAGCAACTAAGATTGTAAAGAATACTCAAATAATAAAGAACACTTGCAGGATATGAAATATTACTGAAAAAGGAATCAAAAAAACTGTGTTATAAGAGCAGAAGGGTACTTGGTGCATTTAAAAGCAGTGACTTGAGGCACAGTTCAGACTCAGGCAGGAAACCTTCTTGTGTCTGATTCCTAGACATTTGCAGGACTGACAAAGGTTCAGAAATAGAACATCAACACTTAAAAAAAGTTAAGGTAAACAGGAAGATTATAAACTCTCAAGCTCACAATATTAGTCACCATGCATTTGGTTAGATTCCCCATAGGCAGGCAGTCCTTTTATCATGGATACCATGTTAACCCAGTTTTGAACATCTGATACTGATCAATGCCAGGCACTAGGAAGAACAGCTTCAGCCCTTTTGGCATGAACCTGTGTCCCAGTGTTGATGATGGCTTCCTGATGGATGTAGTGTTCTCTTTTGGGGTGTTGCATTCAGACAAAGCAAAGCTCAACAGCTGTTGTGGCCCCACAACAATTTTGTGCTGACTGAATCCCACAACAAATCCTCAACCATGAGCAAAACTGTAATCCAACTCCTCAATACCTCTACTGTAGTGTGAAGAGCTTCATAATGGAAGGGAAAAAAAAGAAAGAAAAAAATTGAGGAAAACAGAATAAGGTGCCAAAGTGTAGAAAGGGAAATTGTTAATAAATCAATCCTTCTTGAATTATTTCCCTTCTTTTTTTTCCCTCCAGGTCACCAGACCTCATCACCACGATAACCATTGTGTTGTGTCTTATTCATTTACTTTTTTTTATTTGATGTGGTTCCTAAGTATACTAGTTCTTTTCAAGCCTTCTAAAGCTTTCACCCGGGCTTAACTTTATAGTGAATGAAAAGTCCTAGTCTCTTCAGTGGCGTAGGCCCATGAAAAGTCCTCCACAAACCCAGGTGAATCACTGTTCATGTTTTTATTGTGAAAACTGTATTGACATGAGTTAAACCTTTTTTTTTTCCTTTCCAATGATGCATAATCAATTTGTATTATATTCATTATTTCTTATTTGATTTACAAATATACATGAAGATAAATTTTAGGCTGTGATTTGTTCTTAAAGCAACCACAATAGCTATTTTTATTAGTAATAAAAGACTGATAATTAATTACTTATGGGGTATGGCATTATTTCTGCTTCCATCTTGTAGGACTGAATCATAATAACTGAAGGCAAATCCTTTTTTTTGGATGGAAATAATTTCCACACAAGCATGGTTACCAGTACAATGTCTATCCTGTTAACAGCAAAGTGAGTGGGTTTTTTCCCTAACCATGAGTGCACCTCACAACATTATCCATGTCAGCTCACACAGCCTGTTTGTTCACAGTAAGCTGCCCTGTGACTATAGTGCTCCTGCAAAAACACTGTAAACACTAGAGAAGCAGCTTTGTGGCTCACTGACAAAATATTTGTTCTCACTGGGCAAACAGCGCTGCACCATTCACACACAAGAAGCTGGGAGCAAAGAGTGGACTTCCTTTCAGGAGAGCAGGCAGAGCTGTCCAGCAACCCTTCTCCAGCCATGGAACAGGGATTGGTGCTGCACTAGTTGTGCATAGGGACTGGAATGGGCAGCAGCAGGTTATAGGAACACCACCTGGGACATAACCCCAGACAGCTTTCCCCCCCTCCTCCCTGGCCAAGCACAGCTTGTGGATTTGCCAGACTGACCTTCAGGACTCCTGTCAGAATTTCTGTCACTGGAGCCATTTTCTTGGAGCTGTTGTACCGTAAACACAGTTGTAACCCAGGCAGTTTGTGCAAGCCCTTTATACATTATTGCTGCACATTTTTTGATGGTGTCAGGACACTTACATGCCTCACTGCCCTTAACAGCCTCTTGCTATCTGTCCATGGCCCAGGACCCTATCTCTTCCCTCCCAAAAATGTCACAGCATGGCCAATCTTGAGCTCCCTACAGCCCTGCCCTGCCATTGACCCCACTGAGTCAGACCCAGCTGCAGGCTCACAACCTGGCCCATCCTAATCCCAGGGAGGACCCTGGGGCTCAGGGCTGGGGCTGCCCCTGGGGCTTCCTGTCTGCCCTGCTCCTGGCTGAGCAGTGGGATAGGCACAGGTTCCATCGCTGCAGTCCCCTCCACAACACCATAGTGGGTGAGGATGTTAATGGTGTCAATTTGGTTGCCTGTTGTAAGGCCACAGAATAGTAGTCATCTGGGAGCAGAGTGCAGATTTTGCTTTGTTTAAAGGCCAAACTTGACAGGAGGGAAAAAAAAGAAAAAAAACCCCAAACAACAAAACAAAAAAACCAAAGACACAATCAACAACTAATGTGTACACCAGAGATATCAGGAGCACTATGAAACACATGCTGGTTCCCAGATGAAGGTAGTGCCATGCCACCAAAGTCAGTGACTTCTAGCAGTGAAGGGGATCTGGAAGATCCCACTGCCCTTGTACAGCCACTCTCTGAACTGCTCAGTGGGCTGCCCACAGCCATTCATATCTCAACAGGTAAGTGGTCTGAAATTGTTCCCAGGAATGTAACCAGAAAGAAAATTTCACTGTTTCAACTGAACAGGTATGTCTCTGTGTCTCCTTCTGCCTTACCTTCGGCTCTGTGGAATGCAATTCCATAGGAAGATAACCAAGTCTTCTTTCCACAGTCTCCCTGAGGAACAGAAAATAAAAGTCTTTCTAACCTCTGCCTGAGACAGATGTGGAGAAAACACCTCTAGAAATTGGACATGAAGCAAATACTTTGTACCCACATGCATGACAAATGACCACAAGCTCATCTGAGACTCAACCTGATTTTGAGATAGCATATTGGTAACCTGTGGGTGGATGGAGGAAGAACAATTGCATTATTTCTTTATAATTCACATTGAACCTCCAAAGAGTACACTTTCACATTATGCTTTTCTGAATAAAGCCTATCATTAGGACTGTAGCTAAAAACTAGGGAAAAAACTAGTATGAGAATGGGAAAGACTGCTCACAAATCAATCTTGAAACTAGTTGTTCCCACACTTGAAATGGCAGATTCTGGTAATGACTAATGCATATCTATTATATTCTGAGGACACTTATAACATATGACAGCTGGCCTGTCCTGACATTTAGAAGCAGACGCTTAAACAGCCCACAACACAGGAATCTCCAGTGCTCTGTGAATCATTAACTTTCTCAGGAAGGCCTATATGGAAAGGACCATTCAGGGTCATTTTACTCCTTTACCACAAAAATTCTTCAAAAATGTTATTATGAACTCAGTGCTCCATTCTTAATACTTCACCTGCATCAGACCACTGTCTCTTGTATGAAGCAACACACATAAAATCCCCTTCCATCTTTGTCCTTCTGTTATTTAAACTTATTAATCCTCAGACTGTGATATGTCATGAATAGCTCACTGTTTAATCATGAAGGCGATGATGCTTCATCACAGATATACTCCTGAGGTTTTTCTGACCCTTAAAAAACCTAGTATAACCAAAAAATGTGACCAACACTCATCCAGAATTGTACCTCATACTAAGAAATTGCTGATACATTTTTCTAAGGAAAATCTCTTTATAAAGGTCTGTTCCAAAATTTGGTTTATATTCACCTTAGTATGCCTATCTTATACTCCCCTTCATAAGAAAATATTGTTCATTTTTAGTTTTGCTTGCTTTAACTAAATTTTCTATCCAACGAAGATAATGGGCAAAAAAGGAACATTAATAAAAGAAGTTGGATTTGAAGATACCATAGCAGATCAGGGCATGGCATAGAGACCAGGCTTATCCTGATTTCATGAGATACATTTAATTTTGAGAGAAAAGTGTTCAAGAGCATGATAAATTCCATTAAAAATCGTTCATCTCACCAACTTGATAGAGATTTGTTCCGTGATTCATGGGTCTCCAACGCTGCAAACTCTTCTGTTTTCAAAATCCCAGAACTTCCCAAACTACTTGAGTGACAGTCTGCCTATGACCCTTCTAGTTTTCAGTGTCAATGTCAAGGACTAGGTTAGAGGAAGGACAAAAACTTTGAGGGCACAGACTGAAAGGAAAATCAAACCCAGAAAACCAGGGGGATGGGACAGCAAAGCAGAAGCCACCAACAACACTGAGACTTGGTATAGTTATTGAGGTAAACACCTGTATGAATAGTGTTAGTTGGGAATAAATAGACATCACACATTGTTTCATGTTTTGTATTAGACAAATATGCTAAAGCTTTGAGTGTAGATACGGACAAAGGATGAATTTCTCATTCTTTACCCAGTAACTTGCTCGACTCTACTAACATGCAAATTTGAACCTCCCCTACCTTCAAAACCCACTCCCAGTTTGGGCCATTTTTTGTGAAATAAGTAGATTTGGGATATAAACATACCAAGATATTAGCTAAACAAAAACTCCCTGAAAATTAATTAAATCAAACACAGTAATTGAAAAACCCTTTTTACCCTGCCAGATTTCTTTGTCTTGTATTGTTGAGCAACAGAAGTACAAGAAAGACAGAAAGCATAGTTTCAGACTTTTGTGTGATCATCTAAAGTAAAACTCTGATTTGAGGAAGAAAGACAAACTGGGATGAGTCTTGGAGCTGAAAACTCCTCTGCTTTCACCTATTTAGTCTCATGCTTTCAGAGTGTCCATCTCTAGAAATGGAGTTAGTAAGATAATGTGATCTTTGGAAAGACATGCTCTGTTATGCCTTCTGGTGTGCTTCTTTTCAGAGATATTCTCATATCACTGTTACAATGTCCTGGTTGTTCACAGTGTGGTGTCTTGCTATATATTTTTTCATTAACATCATCTTGATTCCTGTGAAAGACTCAGGCAAAGGTTGTAAATACTATTAGCTGCATTTTACAGAGGGGAAATGAAGACCAAGGGGTAAAATTATTTATTCCTAGCTGTATATGAGTTGGTGCTAAAGTAAAGATTTAGAACTAAGTCTTATAATATACCAAGGTCCTTTCTTGAGCCTCAATAATTTACAGGACCTCTCCTGAAGGTACAAGTGCAGCAACAAGAGCATACAAAAGATATTTTCCTCCTGCAGCAACTTGCAACTCCACTATCTTCCAACATGTAAAAATGACATACACTCTATTAAGACAACTTACCTGCCAAATATGGAAGGAATTTGAGTAGTCAAATCACAAAATTTGAAGGTATTTGGTTATTTCTCTGAAACCAATGAAGCATGCTTTGATAAACTGTGTTTGAGGATGGATCAAAAATGGTTAAGAGATTTTTTTACAGAATTATGGAATCCAATTATGTCATAGACAGGGATAAAACTGACCCAATGTCAGATCTAAAGAGAATTATTCGGAGTTATACTTAACTGAAAAACGAAGTCTGGAATAAAAATGCAGAACTATGATGCTATAATAAGATACTACAAGCTGTTTAATTACTGCATTTTACATAATATAACATAAAAAATATACATGTGTTATAATAGTTTTATCACTTGGCAGCCATATCGATTAATGAACATTAGTGTGTGCTATGGACCTGTCTATCACATCAGGAAAAAAAAAGTAAAGTCATGAAAAAAGAGGGTAGAACATAGTGAGATGGTAGGTGAGGACAGCTGCTGTGCGTTTCTGTTGCTGTCTGTGGGAAAGCTGTTGCATGGACTGCAGAAGGCCCCTCAAGGTTCAGGTCAACTTCTCCACATTTGCCAACAAGCACAAGTAAATGAGACGGCTAAGAAGCAGGCACAAAGGTTGTTTCAGGTGCTCTTTTTCAGTTTAAGTTTCGGTCCTGTAACTCATTTTTGTCTTTACAGTGCTACATGTTAGATCCATAGCATTTAGTAGTGCAATCCCATTGATTGCATTGTACTTTTGCCCCAGTCTAAATGATCACTCCTCCTTTATTTAACATAGATATTTTTTCATTCTTCTGTGCAAAAGGAGAAATATGACTAAGTATGCAGCTTATTATATCTTCTATGCTGTTCAGGTACTAGTACTGCTCTCATCAACAGAGTACTTGAACTTCTTCCAGAAGTGCCCCCTGCCCTTTTTCTGCGTCACTCAATAGTCATTAATGTTTAATGGCTAGAGGAATGGGTGAGAGATAAAAGACAGAGAACCATGTGCAGCACCTTTTACTCTGCAGTGAAACCTGATGACCCTTACTGTGTCTCTGTTTTTTTCCCAGTGCAACCAGGAAGCCTGTTAAATCCTACTTAATGCAAGTGATGATGACTTAGGATAAAACAAAATAAAATGAAGAAACAATACATAATTCCCTAATGGTATTTGCTCCCAAATGTATTATTGTTCATGTAATAAAGTTTTCATTAAAGAAGGTTAAACTTATTTGCGTTCCTTTTCAACACAATGATACAGTGCAGCTGTCCAATTCTTAAGCAAATATATTTCATTAGGTTTCTCCCATCATGGCCATAATAGCATGCCTTCAGGACTTTCATACTGACTTTCAGGTTGCCCTTGTCTGCTAGGGAAACCTTTAAAATTTAAAGGGGAAAAAATCATTTTTACATTCTGCAAGCTGAGGAAAGAAATCCTACTTGGTGTGATTTGCTATAATGATAAATTTATCAGAGACTGTTCATTTTATCTCCTGTAGAACTGCTCTTTGATGGCATTAATCTGCAGTAATGATTACAGGAAAGTAATTCAAAGCTGTTCAAAGAGAAAGGTGACATGATGCTTTCCATCTCTTCTGAATGC
>JAOXXN010000446.1:34859554-34885999 GCA_026770055.1 Myrmophylax atrothorax
GGCCCATTAGTGAAATGAAATGCAAAGCCTTGAATGCACTGAGGGGCAGTAGAAATCCTGAATGTGAATATGAAAAATATAAAGTGTTGTAAAAGCAAAGCAGTAGGAGGGCAAGCAGGCAAAATGCAAGTGGTAGGATTAATACTGAAATAGGTGCTGGAGTAACTGCAAAAAGACAAGAAGAGCTTAAGGGACACAGATCTAAGTGGTAAATTAATTTATACAAATTTCCCTACTTAAGGGAATGAGAAATCCCTTCCCAATACTGGATGAAAACAAGCCCTTTTGACTCAGTATTTTGTAAAGATATTTTTTACCCTTAGAGAAATGCAAACAGGGAAATTTAAACCTAAAACATTGCTCAGCCTAAGAGAATTGAGTTCTGGGTGAATGGATGGATGGATATAGATAATGTATTATTCAGAATATTATCAACTTGATTTTTTGCTAAGGAGGAAATAAATACTATTTGGTTGAGTTGGAATGCTGATGTATTTGCTGAAACTCTTTCTGACTTAGAAACAAATCAAGTGAAAAAATTTGGCCATGGTAAATATGCTAATAACTGCCTGTACAAATTTGATAAAATTCATCTATGCTGACAGTATTTTAATTTATTAACTAATGTGGCTAGGATGACTGGAAAATGAGTATGTGAACTAGTTAAACAAGTGGTGTAGAAAACCTGCTCAAGGAGGTGGCTCTTCAGACTACTTTCCTCAGGGATCTTCCAGATGCTGCACTAGCCTGCTTTTATCAGGCTGTGTTTTAGCAGTTTTAACAGCAAAATTATTCAAAGCACTTCTTGTTTTCTATCTAAGAAGGCTTATGATTTTCAGTAACATTTTCAGTGTTACTAAGAGGCAAGCCCAGCACAGAAAGCAAGCTTTGTCTTTGACCCAGGGCTCCTAGGACAGAGCAATTCAGGGCATTTTGTTCTTGTGTCTGGAGCTCAAATTTAGCACAGAGTGACTGGTGAAGACAAAGAGTACGCCTTGTTTATCTGAACTAGCCTCACCCTGGCTAAGTAATAAGTTCAGAAATCCTGCCCAGACGTCTCTGTGGAAACGAGCTGTTGGCTTTTTTTGGCATTGGCTCCATGACAGTTACATCATTGCAGCAGTACCTGAGCTAATTTCAGGTTAGATGGACTTCATTAAAAATATTTTTCACTACAGAGTAATCAAAATATAAATATTCACTAGGAAAAAACCTTGCAAGTATTAAAAAATTAGTCATCTGATATATTTGATTTAACTCCTGTTTAGAGATGCCAGATGTCATCCATAATGATATTTCTTAACTGATACACTGAGCAAGAATTATTTATGTAAACTCTTGAATTTGCAAATAGTTTGAAATCATCAGTGCTTTCTTGAATTCATATGTTTGTAGTAATTCATGAACAGCAAAGACCGGCAAAATTCATTTAATAAATTACTCATTTTGGATTATTACTCCTGCTACTTTCAAATGCGAATAAAGAAATAAACAGGTTTTCATTAACAACATGAAACAAAAGAGGGCACACAGAGGAACTGCTTCTGTTTGCAAACATATTTCTGTGATGAAATATCACCTTATTTAGAATTAATCTACAATACAATTTCAACATTGACAAGTCATTTCAGTTGGAAGTCTATATCTGTGTAGATAGCACAACACACAGCTCTATCTTCAAGAAATATCAGTAAAGCCCTAGTTGCATTTACACTGCATGTAGAATTTTGTTTGATAACAAGCAATAGGGTACAAAGTTTGGTTGGGTTGCTGATGGCAAAGCTTGATTACAGATTTAACTTCCATTTCTTTCCTTCATTTTCGTTTTTACTTTATGTATTGCAGATTTGGCTGATATGAGTTTCAGTGCTAGCCTTGCCTTTTAGAGTTGGCAGAATATTTAAGGAACCAACTCTACAAATGGCATTTTAGGATGAGATTTTGTTTTCATTGCGAGACAGGATTTCATAAAGAACTAATGATATATTCTCTCACTCCCAAAATCATGCCTTTGATCATGGCAGCCTACTGCTTCTGATTCCTTTTCCCTGATGCCTTTTCTTAGCCTTCAAAATCTATCCATCTGTTACTCTACCAAGATATTATTAAGGTCTTTGAACATGGTGTCCTCCCTGCAATTCTTCCTTATCAATTTCTACCTTCTCCCTTCTTTGTCCACGTGTCACTCATATACTGAGATTTCTGAAATTTAATAATTTCTTTATAGTGGAAATCACTCACTTCTTGAATTACTCATGTGTATGCATGTTTTAATGAATAACTAAATACATTGATCATAGAAGGACTGGGGTTGAAGGGGACCTTAAAGATCACCTAGTTCCAACTCCCCTGCCATGGGCAGGGATGCCTTCCTCTAGACCAGATCAGTGAAAGGCCTATCAAAAATATAATTAAAGGGATTAAAAAAAAAAAGAGGGACTAATGAGGTCACATGTATTGTTAAAGGTTTTAGATAGTTCAAATAACCCAGTAATACTGAAATTGTAAAGAACAAAATCAATTTATAGGTGAGAAGATCTCTTCTAACTATAGGGATAAAGGGTGTTAATCTATGTTTAGCAATAGTTCAAGGTGGCTTAAACTATTGCTAATAAAGAAAATGGCCATGCTAATACAGGACATTAACCTTCTACAGAGTTTGTTGTGCTGCCTGTAATTTTTTTTTCATGTAGTCTGTTGCGCGTGCTGTCACTTCACAAATTTGCATTGACACTGGAAAGCAGAGTTGAGAACAATCGGAAGTGGAGGACAGAGGACTTACGAAATGGAAAAATATTGTTGATTTTCTTGCTTCTATATACTATCAAGATGGACTATGGTGCCTCTTTGTTGGCACTTTTTCTTGATTGCAGATGTAAGATGTAAAGATGATTGTTCTGAATTTGTAGAAGGTTGTCTGCATGACACAGACTGCGGTGTCCTGGTAGGTTTCATAGTAAAATTATGTCTTGTAAAAAAAGATAAGTAAAAGCTCTCCTTGAAAATGCTCTTTAAAAGAAATCATAGAACACCCACACAATAGTAACTGAGGGATAGGCACCTAAAAATACAATTATATCCAGGAAACTTTACTTAAAACATGATCAAAACCAAATAAAACAGATATAACTATGAAAAGCACATTCAATGTATAATATCACTACCTTGTGCTGGAAAATTTCTGAAATGAAAAGTTTTTAAAATCTAATTCCAACTTATCTAATTCCATGGACCTTCCAAAGCCATAAGAAAAGCCCCAAAATGAAATTAATGAATCTCCTATGTGAAATTCAGCATTGCAATACAAACTCAAATATGAACTTAGACGTATTTTAACTTCCAATTAATGTAGTTCTCCATTTCTGTTCCTTTATGGTAGCTAAGGCTATTTTCTGTCTCCTGTTCCAATCATTCTTGCTATATTAAATAACTTTCTTCCAGCATTGTTCATTCACTTGGAGCTGAGGACTTAAAGCTGCACAAACTTTGTGCTAAGAAAATAGAATCAGTCTTCAGGACTTCTGACTCTTGCTTTCCAAAGAGCAGGTTCCTTGACCATGCTTAAAAACTTTCACAGAGGTCTTCAAGGAGCCTTGCAGCTATTTTTTTTTTCAAAATGTTAAAAAATGACATCTTGAATAGCCAAGCTATAAGCATGTTTACTGTATTGTGAGCACCACATCTCAGCTGTGAGGATTTGCCTGAGATTTACCCGCTTGAAGTTCTTTTTTTTTCCCTTTTCTTAGAATACTTCAGTGCTATGAGGGCTTAAACAAGGGACCTGCAGCCTCATAGCTTTATTTACATAATGTGATATAGAGGAGTAAGATCTTGAGTTTGCTTCTCATTTCAGAAAGGAAATTAAAATACTTTGTTCTTTCCTCTGGACCTTCTCAGCATAATGCAACTGTTGCACTGACCACAGCAGGACTAGCTATGCACTGGCTTGTCCCTGTGGCCACCGCAAAAGAGGAAGGAATAAGCAGCCTTCCCCTGCGGCACACAGCTCAGACAGACTCATAGCCTGGACACTTGGGGAAACTCAAGCACTGCACTTAGTTGTTCTTTGGGGAAGCCATGGTGGTCAACAAGGGACAGTTCAGCCAGAGGCATGATGCAGCAGTCTTTGTAACAAGTTCCATGTCGCTGTGCATGCCAAGTATCAGAGTACATCTAATTTATGCCATGAAAGTCTTCCAAATATGAATCTATGCCTTGAGGGCATGATCTAGCTCTATATAATTATTTCTTTATAGCTGTTATCAATATACAAGTTTCCTTATCCTGATTGGCCACTCTAATTCAGCCCTGAACGGCGCTTGCACTCTGAGTTCCCATGATAACTGGGAAAGGCAAACCGTGCTTAAAGAAAATGCCAAAAGAAGATAAAATTAAACCCTTTTCCAAGAGCCTCCATGAAGTGGTTGGGATACAGAATCATTCATCATCTTCTGCAAAGAGAGACAGAGGGAGCACTTGCCTAGTGCTGTACAGTCTTCTGTGAATTGCCCCAAGCCAGCCCTAGGCTAACAATACATCTACACAGCACAGAAATAGTGTGAACCCAAAAATCAGCCTTGTCAAAGTGATAAGCACGGCCAGTCTTTGAGGCTAGTTTGCTAAGACCCTGTGCTGTGGCTTGACTGCTTCTGCTACTGAGACTGGCCTTTTCAGGATGGATGAAGGATGCATCTGACTTCAATTCATGGTGTAAACTCCCCTTGTCATTCACACCTAGTTTGATGAGGACTCAGGCTCCCTGAACATTTAATTCAAGTACCAGCAAGACCTCTTGATGGTGATGAGAAGGCAATTAATAATCAGGGCATCTCTATGCTGCAGGCTTCAGAGGAGTAAAGAAATTAGCAAGTAAGCTGTAAACAGTTTAGCTCAAGTATCAAAAAGAGGCTTGTCAAGCACTGCAGATCTTCACACAGTCTCACTTACAGGTCAGGTGCTCTGCAGTCTGTAGTGCAAACACAAACAAGGTTCACACACACAAAGTACTTGGCCTCCCTTGGCACTGCTCTGTACCCGCCTTCCAGTTGAGGTTACGTCCCAAAGCTCAAACTCCTGAGAGCAGGAAGCCACCCAACACTGTCTCTCCACCATGTGAACTACACACACAAATCACAACCTACTCTTAAAATTTCTGCCAGTTATTTCTCATTAAGAATCTGGGAAGGCAACAGAAAATATTGTAGCAGATTAAGGAGATTGGGAATAAACAACCATAAACTCACGGCATCTTGTTTCATGCCACACTTAGTGAAGCATTCATTGTTCTTGGCATTTTGCTTGACATGTAGAATATAATGAGTTTTCTATGCTGTGATAGGATAGGAAATACCAGTTTCTGAGAGCACCAGCATGTAATGGCCTGGTTTTGATGTCATTTCCCCTTTTGATTGTCTTTTCATTTTTTTATCCTCTTATACAAACTTGACCTGGAAAAAACTCTTCTATAACATAGACACCTGACACCATCATTCACTTTTAAAAATTTCTGCCTTGAGGAATTCTAATTTCCTTGTAAATTAAGCACAGTTTGTCTGTGACTTTTACTTACAAAATATGCATGCATTAGTTTAGGACTAAATCAACAAAGGAGCCTAAATCCCAGCTGACTCTCCATTCTGCATATTATATTGAGCCCCTCTTTACCTTTATGCAATATTTCAGTGATTAGCAAATGCATTGAGGTTTGGATCTTTGTGATTTCTGGTTGCAATGGTAGCCTACAGGCTACAGTTTGCTCTCAGGCTGCTGTATGAAATGGTATCTCGCAGCACCTCCTGCTGCATTATTCCACTCCTCACAGTATGGTGAAATTGTGCCAAGGACAGTCTCTGAGCTCCACTCTTCACAGCTGTAAAAATCACATGGGAAAATGAAGGCCAGTTCCTTCCTAGTCCAGGGACCACTGGACCTTCAGTGAGGGTTTTACACCCAAGGGATCCTGACATTTAGGGCAGAACTGGACCAACTCCAGCAAGCAAAAAGTGCAGAAACGAATGGGGCTGTTCAGAGAGAAAAGGCTTACAGGTACTTTTCTGATGGCTTCCTTCTTCTAGAGATACAGAAATCTCAACATCAGTCTGATCCCCTCCAAACAATTTCCAGGGCAAGTGTAAGGAATATCTGTAGAAGTGAGTGTGTGGCTGCCACCACAGTGTGATGGTCAAGGTCAATGGCAGCTAATCTTAACCTGACAAACTGCTTCAATTCTTATAACTTTCAACTGGTTTTCTGCAGAATTGTATAGATTTTTCCTGAAGTAATTAAAATAATAATTATCTTATAAAAACACTTTAAAAGATAATCTCCTCTTCAATTTCCTTTAATATTTTCTGGGGAATTACCATGGGTAACACAGAAAATAGGTAATTGAATTTCATTTCTATTACCATTTTGACAGCCTGAACTCTTTCCCAGGGTGACAGATTTAATTTCCCACACACGGCTTATATTTTTTTAAAATGGAATAATAAGTGGCATGATATTGTTTTTTACTGCGGCATCTAAGCCATTATTTAGCAATATATCTGAACTATTACTTCTGAGCTGACAGCCATTAAAATTTTTAAAGCAGAACCTTAGCAGGGGTAGATTGATACAGCACCACTTGAATCAGCTGTGCCATGCTGATTCACACAATCTTGAGATTAACCTGTGGCATTGCTATCACTGTGGCATTGCTATCACTGTTTTTTTATTATTATTCACCAAATTTTAGTATAGTTTTCTTATTGATGGTCTGGAACAAGGCATGGAAAAAACCCTGTGCATTCATTATAAGCCCAGCCCTGCAACCCAGAGAGCTACACAAGTTGTGATGTGTCATTGTCAATTTGTGCTGAAGAAAAATAGGAGCAGAAGGTGTTCTGCCTCTTTCCAGCAGTGCTCAGCAACTCATAAGATTTAGGTTGCAGGAGCAAGCTTTGTTTGCATAGCTGCCAAGGACATATTTACAGCTAATTCCAGAGACACTAATGCTAGACTAAGTCCGAACAAGGAAAAGACAGATAGCTTTCATGAATTCCTCTTTCCAACACAAATTTGAAGGCTGATAAGTATGATGTAATACAACTGCTTTTGCTTCAAAATCAAGTAGTTTCACTCACCTCTGAAATAACAGACCTGTATTAAAATCCACAACAGTGGATATAAATACTTGCTTTCTGCACAAGTTAATAGCTTTTTTGCATGCAAGGGTACAGGAAGTTTGAGAAGGTCATAATTTCCTACTAGCTATATTAAGAGAGTGTCACTTGGAGGTGCCATGCATCCCAAAATGAGTTGCAAAAGTTCATAGGAATCCCTTGATAATGGCATTGCCTTTTGTAATTCCATGATGCTTTATTTTAGTTCTGTTTCCAGAAAGGAAGTTTATGTCATATTTGTTGTATAATGGATGTGAAAATACAGGTAAAACTAGAGCAGAATATCCAATAGCTAATCTGAAAGGGAGCCAGCTGCTACAGCAAAAAACAGGCAAAGTCTAAAATAATTATATAGACTTAATAACTAGAAATATAGTTAGCCCTTTACACTTGTTTTGTATTTCTTGGAACCATTCTACCAAAATCTTTTTGTCTCAATTCCTGAAAAGAATTATGTGATAATGCAATACGGACTTCAGCTTTTTGTTTATGGGGCAAACGTTTATTTGCACACTTACCCAACCCTGATAAGGTGAAATGAAGGAACTATAATTTTTAACCCTTTAATTATTTCAGACACAGTGGCCGCAGCAGTGGCAACTGCATTTCTGTACTCCCCATCCCTTCCTCTTGCAGCCTTCAATACACACCTCACAAAGACCCTAATGTAGTTCCCAGTGAAAGCAGAACTGAGGGCCTGCTGATTTTCTGCTGAAGCTGTTGCAATCTTTTCTCAACCTGGTAAAGCAGGAGACACTAGGTGAAGAGGTTATAGATGGGGAAGCAGCTGCAAGAATGATATATCAGATGGGAGAATAATACTGTGAGCTGGTAACAAAGTTAAGGTATTTATCTCCTCTATGCAATAGCAATAACATCCATTTTCTCTGCTTACCCGCATCATTGAGAATACGCCTCACGTGAGAAACTGTTTCTTCCTCAATAGAAGATAAGAAAATCAATCCTTCACAAACATTAGAGCAGCATTTTGGAAAATTTTGTAGTCAGTGTTGATGGAATGCTGGCAGAAATTAAGGAAGCAATTGCTAAAGGATATAGAGTGACTGTAGAAATATTCCTGAATGTGTAATTGCAACATTGGCATTTAAAAGAGCCCTAAAGGTAGTGATATATTTGCATAAAATCTACTGGAAGAGAATGAAATTGTGTACATATTAATAGAGTAGCTTAATTTTGGGGATCAAATCAATCTCCAACAGCATTTGTAAGTTGGTTAATCAATGCTATTTCACTAAAACTAAACCAGTTCCTGCCAGAGACAGACCTCTTCTGCTCATACTGAGGGTCTATCTTGACTGTGGAAAATTGGACATGGAGCTAATCAGGTTTTTTAGTTTACAATAGCATATTTATTTTGGTCTGAGGTTGTGCAGATGTCAAACAAAAAAAAACATTTCCAAACCAGAAGAACTGCAACAGAATTTCTTGGCTACCTCAACTTGTCTCAGACAGGAGTGTTGCCTAGCTGGCCTCAGTTTACCACTGCTGAGTTCAGGGGGATTTATTATCTAAACTATAATGAAGTTCCTCTCTGAGCTTATTAAGAGATCCAGCATATAAAAAAATATGCTACTCATATGCCAAATTTCATAAAACAAACATAAAGTAGATAGATTTACCTTGAAGAACCTATAGTCAGGGACCTGAGTACTCACCAGAAATTCATGGCTTCCCTTCTTCAAAGCATTGAAACTCCAGGAGCACATCTACAGGAACCACAGGGAAAAATTCAAACATGCAGGAAATCAATAGGAAGTAGGCAAGAAATGGCTGTGAAGTAACTAGGAGATAAGTGGATTAATCTCGCACAAGAGTTGGCAAGGTTTTCTCTGCTTGAGCTTTACTAGCTGAAATTTGAACAGAACATGGAGCCTCCTGTGGGGTGTTTAACCTCCTGCAATCCATTTATCTCAGGGACGAAAATGTTCAGTTTCTTCTAAAGGGAAATCAGCAGCTCAGAAGATTGGCTATATGCTTCCATGATTCATTAATTGTGGAAGAAACTATGCCAGTTTGATATTTAACTGATTTTTGAACATTATTTTTAAATACAGTCAAAGTAAACCTCAAAAAAGAAAGGTCATTCGAACTGAGAAATCAAAACCTAGCAAATATCAGAATGAAATATGGATTTTTAGTATATTTTTGCTGGTTTGTTCAGTGATTTTGTTTTATTCCTGAAGGAAGAAAGTGAGAAAATCAATGCAAACTCACAAAGGGTTACAACAACCATGAATCTATGTTTTGAAAGCAAACTTTGACCCCATATTAAAACCTACAGTAGTTGTAAGAGTAACTAATGCACAAAGAGTTACCACCGCAGTTAAGAGCAAGTCTCTGACTAGTGTGACTGAGGAAATTACGTGCACATTCATACATTGAAGCCTGACACATACTATACCCAGAATCCTTGCTGCTACCTCCTCTGGTTAACTGGTTGGAATATCAATAGCAACCAGAGATTGCTCTTTTCTTTATCCCTTGCATATGGCCCAACACATCAAGGAGAAAAACATTATATTCTTCCGAGCAACAACTTCCTTTTGCTGAACAGAGGCTCTTTTCTTCCTTCCAAGCTCGTAAGACAATAAAGCTACAAAGCACAATCTGGATTTCTTTGTGGAAGCAATGCAAGACACAGAGAAAATAATTTATAGTGATTTTACACTCAGACCTTCATTTCTTTTTCTTCTTTTCCCCACCTTAAGTTTGATGTGGAGTTCCAAGGAAATTATGTGCTTATGTTAATGTAACATTAAGGTTGATAAATCAAGTTCTCAAATGTCATGAAATACAGAAGTCAGGCTGTAGGCTCAACCTTTACTCTGGCTTTTTGCCTCTTTCTTAAAATGTATTCTGTTTTTATGCTATTATAAATTATTATTCAAACTGTATAGAAGTCAGTATAACACGAGCTGGAATTTTCTACAAAGCTTTATAAATAGTAAATTCATGACAGAGAATGCTGTGTGGCTGGGCTATATAAGGAAAGGAACAATTTAATCACAAATGCTTCCGTATGTTCTTCCTTGTGTTTCAATTTGGCATGATCATCTCTGTCTTGATCATCTCTGCCATTATTCATGAAAGGAAATTTTGTATATCATTGGTATTGTAGAAGTGCTGTCCCTCACAGTGATACTGATATTCATGTGCAAATGCAAGTATTCATATGGGATCACAAGTATCCCTTTTTTCCTGCCAAGACTGCTGGATACTGAAGATAAGCCTTTCTGGCCTCAAAAGATAGAAGTGGAACACCTTGGAAGTAAAAAATACTTTAAGGCCTTCTGGTTTCTGGACAGCCTTGACAGAACAGCTATAAGCAGTAGCAGGACAGGTCTCTGCTCAAGGTTATGTTTGTCTAGTATCCCCCTTACAGCCACAGTAAACACCAATTTTGTGATGGCAGCTATCCTCAAGTGTTGGCAAGGAAGACAAGACTCATCAATATTTGCCTTATGGCCCCTTCTTTAAGCACCAGTCACTCCACATGTATCTTGAATAGTCCTTCACTGAGTAAAGCCCTTTAAGACCAGCAAAGGAGATATATGTTAAGGTAACTTCCCCGTTTGATGATCCAGGATCCGCTATGACAATCACACTCACACCACTTGAGCATCAGCTCCTGCAGTGTCTTTAAGTGCCCAGTCACCAGGCTTTTGCCACAGGTCCCCACGCCCCTTGTTATTCAAAGGGGCCCCAGTTCATGGCCTCTTGCCTGGGGCTCCTGCCACCCAGAGCTCAATCTTCAGCTGGCATTGCAGCTACACACTGAGCTACCTGCACTGAATGTATTTCTCAACATATATTATAAATAGGGTTCTTCATATGCACATGTACAGCAGTTTCATAGAAGGGTGGCATGTACAGCTCCATCTTCTGTCAGAAACCCAGACCAGCAGCCATGTTATTTTAACCTCAAACTGGGAAAAGTATCATGATGAAGAGTAGAAGTGCCCTGATGGCTTCTCATATAAGTGCAAAATACCTCTTTCACATGTGTAACAAAGTCTGTGTTGAAACATGAAGATTTCAAAGCAGCATGTGATCTGCTGGACGTTATGTCCTGTCATGGCAGTCTTATGCAAACTGTATTCTTCTGGCTCCTTTAGAAATGTAAAGGTCCTCTTACAAGGGAGAGAGACTAAAGATAGTGGATATAAGGATAGATATAGACTGTAATGTATAGACTTTGTAAAGACTGCTTTCAGATTATCATTGTGATATGATGAATTTCAACAAAGTGTTTCAGCAGAACTACCTACTTTGTCATGCAGGCAACCATTGAGGAAAATTTCTAGGTATGTTTATATTTTGAACTATTTTGAACAGAGTGAAAATATTTCTGCCTTTTACCAGGCAGCTCAGAACTTCTGGTATGCACAAGTGGAATGCAGGGTGCATAATAGCCAAGTACTTTAGTTTCCACCACTTTAAATAACATAAGAGGAAACACAAGAGACCTGCTCCCAGACTGCATTCACCAAGGTAACTACATCATAAGATTGCCATGAAAACAGCTCTGTAGCACAACATTTAAAGGATGATTATATGGAGTACACCAGAGGACATGATTCCTCCCTCACCATTGATTCAGTGATACAAAATCTCATTGGAGATAGGGTGAGCAGTAATCCTTGACTTCTCCCTCCCACCATGGAAGGAGCTCCATGCCTTTGGTTTCACCCAGAGTCCAGGGAGTTGCTCTCCTGCCCTGCACCCAGGTCAGCCCATTCACAGCAATGTTGTGCCTTGGTGGGAAACTGGCCTTATATCTGAAACACAGTCAGAAAGAAGAGAGAAGAGGCTTAGATGCTTTTAGCAATCAGGTCTGTTTTGAACATAAGCTGTGAGGAGATAAAGAGTATTTGAGAAGGTTGTGCTTTTATTTCTCAGCATGTGAAGTAATATAGCCCAAATAATATCCTGGATATTCCACATCTAAATATGAATGCACCAGGTTAGAAATAAGTCAACTGGTCAAGGTTATTACCCTGGATAACATCTACTGAGATTTATCAGACTTCTGACAGCAATTTTCATCACACTAGTAAGTACAGTACTATTATGTCTGCAATTTAGAACACATGAAATTTTGATAGCTTTCAGATACTTATCTCTGGACACAAAGAGAAATTTTACAATTGTACCACTGCAAAGGTGTGCCAGTTTGAAATAAATTATTTCAGCTTTAGTCAAAGATGTGATGCATACTGCTTTATATCAAGTACCTGCTTCAAGCACATTTTTGACTGGTCTCAGATTACTCATCAGGAATTATTTTTATATACTGTGCATAAGGATGTACTTGCCTCGAGGATATAGTCAAGGTAAAATCTTGCTCTAGGTGCTATGTTTACATTTGTGTTGGAGAGTACAAGAGGGAAAGACACCTCCAGGTCAGGGAGGAGGGGGGGGGGGGGCGAGGCAGGCCATGTTGCAGAATGGCAGCAGAGTATCCCCTTTGTCTAGCCAGGGTGAGACCCAGTGAAGAACTAGTAGATCCTACTCCACCACCATAACACACTGGTGAAAGGAACGAAAGCCTATGCATTGTGAGAGAAAAGGATGATTCACCACAGTATTTAAGTGTCATAAATTACTTTGCGCACAGTGAGGACAAGCTTTCCTCCAAGGCTCAATGTTTTGGGTGCCTTTCTCCATAGTCTTCATTTTGGGCATTACCCATGGCACATATTAGCCTAATGTGAATTAATCTCTGGCAAACCAATTTTCTTTACATAAGCCTGTTGGCATATCATAATGTTATGTTTAAATTCCCTTCCACTAAATGCTATTCTTTGCATCTTAAATTATTTCAGACAGTTTCCTCTGACATTAACTGGAATTAACATTCACTTTGTGATATATAGGAAATGACATCTGTTGGACCAGCTTTTACCCCCCAGAACTGTATTTCCTACCAGGCAGATAACCTCAGAATTTCGATGAATTATTACATAATGTTGTTTCCAAGCAAAATAAATGTGTTCAGCTTTCCTATAGGCAGTGGCATTAAATAACAGTTAAACAGCTCGGTTCTCTTCCCACTAAATTTAGTGGCAAAACTCCCCCTGACTTTGTGGGAGCAGCATTTGATTTACTGTAACATTCACAGAAATTATGGGTTAACCTCTAAAAGTAGGGAAAGCTTGGCCACATAAACCTCTAAAGATCTAGATATTTAAAACATATTTGTTGCTGCTACTTATAAATCACTTTCAGTCTCCCTTTCACATGCTTTCACTAATTGCACAGAAATGCTTGTGAATACAGTCAAAACAAGTGGAATACTTAAACCTTATTTTTAGGGACAATTGCAATTAATCGGAAGTAGAAATTTACCTGTCTTTCTCCAGACAAGAAAGACAATCTTTTGAAGGTTAGCTGCCAAAATAAAATTCAGAGAGGGGCTTTTGCATGTTTAACCACACCTATACACAAACGTATAACTCCCTTACTGTCCCCACTATACCCAAAGGTGTCTAAATTCCCTAATCTCTTAAGCAATATCCTATGTTCTTGTGCCAGAAAAAAAATGTTTCCAGCTGTATGATATTAGTTGTGCCTTTTTTTCTGAGATTATTGCCAGTTGCAGCCATACACTAAGCTTTCCCTGGTCAGGTCTGCCCTTCCTCACTCCAAGGAATGAGCCCTGCGAGAAGTTGCTTTACACAGAGGATCCCTGCACTAAGGAAATACTTAAGTCCTGACTGATGCTGAAGGAGTGAGGAAATTCTCAGAGCAATCGCTCTAAGCCCTTTTTAAGAAAGACACTTCCCTCAAAAGAGTGCCTAACCCTAACCCTAATCCTTCCAGGTGTCCAGAGCAGCCTGTGGAGGACAGAGATACTGAACATAGGCAGAACATTTCAGGAGACTTTAAACTTTAAGACTGTATAAACTACCTCATTTCTGCAGAAATCCCGAGAGACAACACACATCCCCAGCATGAGGCCCTCCCTATTTTTTCAGGGTTTGAGGAAAGGGATGGTCATTTGTTGTAGCCCAAACAAACAGTAAATATCAATATTTCTTGCCTGACTCAGCTGCCCTATTTAGTGTATTGATCTGCCCATCTTCCAATTCCTATTCCTGTGCATCAAGGGAGGAAAAATAGGCAGGTTCACGGCATTTATGTCAGCGCACCCTAACACCAGTCCCAGGGGCACAACAAGAATTCTCATTTCTTCCCTTTTCTTTAGAGGGGTGCAATATGCAAGTCACATTGTAGCTTGCTACACTCTGCTCAATGCTTATGAATAACATATGTGAATGTAGAAACCTGGAAATGTTACTGGAAAAGGCACATGGGGCATAAGTCACCTGCAGTCCTGCATGTACCAGTACCTCTACCTGCACTGCCAGCTGAGGAAGAGCACTGTGATGGGTTTGAGCTTCCTCGGTAACTGAGGGTAACTAGGGAAGTGGTCATTAAAGAGTATTCCACATGTGGTTTTCCACGTAACAAGGGAGGATGGACTAGAGGAGATAGGAGGTTGTTTGTCTTCCTGTTTTCCGGGAGGCTGAAGGGGGCAGAAGGAACTAAGACAGTCCTTTTCTTCAGCTGGTTTCTAGCTTGGGACGTGGTGAGATTGTGTTTTTTGCCAGTTTGTTCCATTCCTTTTTCAAGTTTTTGATTGTATTTGTCTGCTTCATTTGTTTGTTTTTTGTTCTTGTCCCTTCCCATCCCCTGTCACCCATTCCCTCTCCTTTCTCCCCTGGGGGGCTCCCACATAGTGTGTACAAATTGCATACTTGGTTGTAGATGTTAGAAAATATAATTTCTGTTTAATTCAGTTTAGTTTGCTTTGAGTTCGTGCTTTTCTTTTATTCAGGTTTTTTTTCCCTCTCTCCGTTCTGGGAAGACTTTGGGAGGGGAGAGGAGGAAGGAGGCAGTCCAGGGTTGGTGAACAAACTAGTCCAAACCGAGACACCTCTGGTGAGAAGAACAAAGACAACTCAGTGGATCTTGTCCCTAGGCACTGATAAATATTAGTCTGAACCAGAGTAGCAGTCCATTTGGCTGGCCTTGGCTGGGAGATTCTCCTCAGGCTTCAGCAGAACTCCATGCAGGACAGGTGGACCTGGCTGGTGTGTGCTCAGCTCTGACAGTCCTGAGGCCACACAGTCCACCCAAAAGAGACGTTGGGTACTGGCAAAAGCATCCAGCAAGCCTGGATATTTCTGCCCCTTGTTCGGAGTGCCCTGATGGGACATGTTCAGGCCATTATGTATACATATGTCTATGCTGGATGAGTGACCCAGAAACCCAGCTGGCTTCCATGTTTAACTGATGTTACAGACAAAAGTTTCTGATACCTTGGAGCACTAGTCCCATGCACACTATTACCAATGGCAGTGAAACAGCAGAAAAAGTCTCCCTCCATCTCCCCCATTGCAAGGGGTCAGACTGGCTGTATCCAGACCAAGAGGCTGTTACCACTTACAGAAGCCTCCCTGCCTGAACTGAGACCCTGGAGAAATTATGAAGTCTCTTGGGCCTCCATGAATTGGAGTGCATAAAACACAATGCTAAGGAAAATCTGAAGTTCAAGGCTTTCTTTTCCATAAGACAGTTCTTCTTCCACTACACTTGTTATATTCATCATGCCTTGATTACTTTTACAATCACCTCTTGCTCAATAACCTTGTCTCATATTCTGATTTAGGTCATATTCTAAGGCAACTAAAAGCTAGTGGCTGCTGTTCCAGGAACTCACAACCCTAATTGCTGTCCCTGACAGTAAGGAGTTTGCCTTTCTTTTCCACATGGATTCACTTGGAAATCACAGCACACTTACATAAAATAGTTATTACCTTCAAAAGAGTAGATCTCTCAAGTAGTCATGTCAAAGACTTAATCAGTGTAAGAAATCACATCATCTTGAGTTGCTCTTCAGTGTGGCAAAAGTTTCTTCTAGACCCATGCAGGAAAAAAAGTCAAATCAGACAAGAGTTGTATTAATTTTATTTGGCAGTTCTTTGCAGAATATAAGGAGGTAGACTTCTGCTCTGTATTTATTTTATTGAAAGGAGTAGAAAGCTTGTCATAGACCAAAGTCTTCCAGCTGATCTCTTGGGAAGGCACCACTCCTTCCTCTGGATCTATGGAGCTGAGCATACAAGTAAGAATAAACAATATCTAATAATCACTTGTGACTACTTGCAGTATTCATCTGTTTGCATGGGATAAACTAAACTTTCAATGGTCATCAGACAGCTGGCAGAGTGTTATTTAAAAATGCCTGCAGGAAACACAACTGCCAAATTATCTATGTACCCATTTCCTATAAAAATGTGATTTCCCCCTTCCCATATTTCACAGAAACATGCCAATTTCTTTCCCATCTTCAATAGGGAACAACCATAAATAGCTTGGTTTTGTCTTGTTACGAGAATTTAATTTAGATTGCATTGTTTTTATTCACATAATTTGGACTCATATTAAAATAATAATACTATGCTACATAGAATGTTCTATTTATAAGTACATTTGCTAAATATATTTATATTTTATGTTTAGACTTTATTAAATATTTCAGTAGAATAGGAATAAAGTATTTATCGTTTAAATTCATTTAAATTCAGAATTTAAGTTTTAATTATTTAAAATTAATTAAAATTTTTGATACAAAATACAACATCTTTTTGCAACTTTTTATTATCCACCAAAAGATACTGAAGATCTGGCCACAGATATTGGGAACTTGCTGCAAAACTGCTTCTTCTGAACTAAGTCTTTACATTTAGAACTCTCACTTGCTGAGGAGCTCTTGTCTGTGGCACAGAGGCTCCTTTTAGGCTGAAGCCACATATAGTAACAAAAACTGTTATTATTTTTTTACAGTTTGTTCATTACAAATCTCTTTGAGTCACATGTCTGTCAGTTTGGAGACTGGGTTCAGACACAACTAATAGTAAAGAAAAGTGCAATCCTATATCCCTACAGCTGTCTGTTTCCTTCTCCAACACTGATGACGCTTTCCAGATTCCAAAAGTTGTGCCACAGAATAAAATATCAGATTTCCAGTCCCTGTACCCTCTACACCATCTCTGCTAGTCCAGCTTCTTTTAAAATCACTTCCACCTCTATTCCATGTCAGATTTGACTGCAACTAGACCCCTTCTTTCCTATTCATTTCTAGGCCTATAATTGAAAATCAGAACTCACTTCTTTGCTCAACTCCAAGAATGCTGAAGCCTGAAAGAATGGAAATTGCACTGCAAAGAAATTTCTGTATATAGTCACCTTATTTAACAGGGATTCAGCTTTTTAATAATCCATAGTGTCATTAGAGAAGTAGAGAGCAAGGAAAATCTAAAAAGCAAACAAAAAATGATGAAGACCTATTACCGAAATGAAACAAACTAATGCACCCTAAGATGAATGATGCTTACTTAAAATGATATTTTATTGAATCAGGCAGAACTTGACCTATATTGGAAACAGAAGAAATTATAGCGATTATGCTGGGATAATGTCAGAAAGCAGTTTGGCTGCGTTATTAAGCTTGAATGAATCAGCTGCCACTATAAAATGCATTGCCAAACAGACAAGGACAGTAACAAATTATACAAAGGAAAGTAGGGGAATTGAGAGGCCATTTTGTCACTGCACTGTCAGTGTGCAAGCATTGATCATCTGTCTTGCTGTGGACAGTCTGGCGAGGTGGGGAAATACCTGTACTCTCAGGAAACCAAATCAAGCCTTGGCACAAGGACAGCAAGGAAGGATTGTATCTGATCATGTTGAAACCCAGGAGGCAGCTTGTCAATCAATACATTTAACAGGAAAGATGAAGGTCCTTCAGAAAGAGGCAAGTCCTTTTCACCTGCAGGGATGGTCTCATGTTTTGTGTGTTTGCCATCTTGCTGTTTCTAACAAGGCAAACAGTTGAATGCAGGCACTGTTTGTTAAAGATGCTGAGAGTACAAATACACAAATACAGTCATAACACAAAATTTAGTCCCATAAAGTGCCAGGGTGAAAAGGGCAATTACAAATAAAGATTAATTCAGTCTTGGTTATGCCTTTCTTACCTCTGCAATACTAATGGGGCTGCTCAGTTTTTTTAAGCCAATAGAAATGAATACTCCCTTGCAGGCCTTAGCAGGAACATATATTCCACTGTCATTTATGCTTGTCATATATGTGTCTGAATTTCAAAAGTTAACAAACTCAGAACCAAGAGATGCTAAATCAATAAAGAATGGTGGAAGAATATATCCCAGGTCACCCTGTGCCTCCAGAAGACAGATACAAGTAACTAATTCATGGTGGATTTAATATGCACAAGGGAGTGGAAGTGACCTGGTGCTACTTTGGAACAGAAGATGGTTGAATGACACAAACTAATCTTCTAAATGCCAAGATGAGGCTGCGAATCAACATTAAAAAACCAACCTGGTTTTAATGGATCATATTTATTCAGGGAGAGGTCTTTTGGAGGTAATATATGTTATAACCACAGATGTTAATATTTAGGAGTAGAACTTGAGGCTAGTCTTGAAGCTTTCAACTGCAGAAATTTCTCTAGTGCTAATTTTGGCTGGAGGGTTGAGAATTCACACTGGAATTTTTAGACCTTTATTGTGTTTTCATAAGCTACAGGCCCAGTCCCTTCTGTTGGTGAGTCTCTCATGGGCTTGATTCACCATCTGTAATTTCCTTACGGTGCTGAACTTTAAGACATTTCTTTCACAACTTAATCAGGATCTTTAGAAAAAAAAACCCAAACAGTGCAAGTATTAGTCAGCATTTTAAAACTAACTTCTATGCTATATGTAGACTTATTCACCCAGGCTTTTATTAGGAAAAACCAAGCAAAAAGAAGAATTTCAAGAGGTGAAATCTGGAATTTAGTGGGTCTTGGGGTTGGGATTTTTGGTGTTTTAAGAAAGAAATGTAGGAAAATTAATTTGTATCAATTTTTTGTTTCAAAATATTTAAAATATTTCCATCCAACTTTCACAATTATCTTACTCAAACCATGGATAGGTTTTCAACATAGGGAAATTCTCTAAACATAAGAGAAACATGCTGCAATTAGAAAAACAGGTTTGTTGAAATTTTTTTAATCACTTTGAAAATTTTTGATGGTAAAAAGAAATGTCAGAAGTGACACTTTCCTGCAAAAGGTTTTAGCTTGAATGCATCAACATTATTCCTTAGGAAACCAGATTGCTGGAAATTACCTTGATGCTCCAAAGGTTCATTCAAAACTGATGATTATGCTTCACAGTTATCACTCACTGTAACTCTGATGCAAAAGAGTTATCATCTTCAACCAAGAGTAAATTTGGCCTCAGAACTCTTTAGATGAGTTTACTTCCCTGTAGTTCCCTACCTAAATGAATACATTTTCATTGATAAAAAGCTCTAAGGAACTCCATAATATGTTAGAAGCACATTTTTCTTAATTCAAACAAGCACAATTCAGATCAACTAATTTGGGTGTGGGGAGGTGTTGATATCTGATTTCTCAGTCACATCCCAATCTGACTTCTTGATTTTAAACAAATTTTTTCTGGCTCTCTGACTCTTTCAGCTGTATGTAATTTAAGATAAATCAATTTAGAAATTAGATGCATGACTTACTCAGCAGTGGCCAGAAAAGAACTTGCCTTTTTGTACTGGGTTGAGTCCAGGTTTCTCTTTTAAGTGCTAAACTATTAATTCTACGTGGAGGTTAATTAGATCAGGTTTTAGAAAATACTAGTAGTTTTCAGTGGAAACATTCTAATTAAAAAAAAAAGGCTTTTTAAGGATTTTAGATTGATCCAAATTTGAATTGATCAGGCATTCTGTTCTGTGAAATGCTAGACATGAAGGTTATCCCTCTTTTGATGCAAAATGTCCCTGGGAACACAGCAGCACGCAGGAAGATGAATAGTAAGGAACTCGCCCTCTGGAGGAATGGGAGGCACTTGGGAATCCCAGCCAGAGCTGCTCCTTCCACTGACTCTGGCCTGTTCAGTGTCAGAATCCCCTTCTTGTTTGTAAAACCAGAAATCCAGTATGATTTTGCTCTTCCTTGGGTGACTTCTGAGGTTAGTTTCTGTACATTTACTAAACATTTAGAGTTCCCTAGTGGAGGGACTGCTATAGCTCAATGTTTTAGAAAAACCATAGAGAAGAGTTGCTGCAAGGTAACATAAGCTTCAACAAGGGCAGTATTTTAAGAAAAACAATTCATGAATATTTTTGATCTCAAATCGAGAAGAAAACTGTTTTAATTTAGCACTTTGGTGGGCTTTACAGGTAGTATTTTTCTAGATAATATATCCAAAAGTGGAATATTTGAAACTCATTAACCAGAACTTTTCCTGTATTGACTTTTTTTGTTCATCTTTTTGAAAGGTACACATGACATACCATAAAGTGTTAGGTCAAAGCCGCAATGGAAGTTGTAGTCTGTGATACTCTCTAGTGCTTTACTCAAGTATGTGTGGGACAGAGGGTTTTCCATATCCTGGAAGCAAACAGACCAGTGTTGTCCTTGGGTTACAATGAAATTAGTTTTACCAGCTGCAGATGTGGCCTGCTGTTTTGGATTATATGCTAGTAAGGAGTGTGAGCTCTGCATCTCTGATTGCACACCCTTAATGTTCCTTACCAATGATTTAGCTGGCTGCCTCCCTGTCTACACCCAAAATACTTGTTAAAGTGCCAGTCACCCAGTGTAGAGTAAGCAAAAAGGATGTCCTTCAGTCATTTTTAAGATTAGAAATCTCTTCCTCCCTTCAAAATCCACACAGAGGCAAAACTGATTTCACTTCAGTTTGATATTAGGCGTATTTGATGTCCCTGTCAAAAGTACCTGTCTTGTTGCATTACTTTGCTCCTTCAGCTTCACCCTTAACTCTGCATGTTTGAAGAGAACATGGACAAAAAACTCAGTTCACACTAGGTCTTCTAAATTCTTTGCTTCTAAGCTATTTTGAGGACTGTGAGTTGGTGAATAAAACCAATCATGCTGACCTATAGACCAACGTTTTTTTTCATTTGGGGAGCCAAGAAAAGATGTTCACACCAGCAGCCTCTGAAAAAACCACCCCTGCTACAAATGTTTGGCATCTCTCTGAAAAGACACTGATACGGTGAATGGATGAAAGGCATTACAGCATAAGGTGCACACCAGGTGGATTTGTATTGCATAACTTGAAGCTATTTGTCCCTAATTTCCTGCATGACAGAGAAAGTGCTGGAAAACATTAGGAATAGTGTGATGTTTGTCTCCTATAACACAGGCAGCTTAGACATTTCAGCTTCAAGCAAGGATTCAGAGACCATTGTTGCTCCCCATCAGTCTGCTGACCTAATATGATCTATGCTTGGGTTCAGCTCAAGCGCTGATCCCAAAAACAAGCACTCTCCTGTTAGGGCTATGCATGAGCAATACAGCACGTAACCAGGAGCCTGGGGAAACAGTAGTTTGGGCAATGGCTGACAATATGTGTGTTTGTTGGTGGAGCTGTTAGTCCCAATGTCAGTAGTGGTACCAACATCTGCCCTGGCAAGTTTGCTATTGGAAGCTGGGCAAGGCACTTTCAAAAGTAACACCAGTGATTTGTGTTCCCAGGTGCACAGGGAAGGCTGTATCCTGCAGCAAGTTCTGTGCCAGTGACAGTGTGAGCTCCTAAAGTGTAAAAGGGCCCTGGCACAGGCTCTCAGTCAGCCTTGGGGACAGGTACGGACCTATTCAGGGTGCTGTTGCAGCTCTCAGCCTTTTCCTCCCCACCTGCTCCACATGAATGTGTCCCAGAGCATCAAACTAAGCAGCAGTGTTTTCCTTCCCGAGTCAGTTGATGACAGTTTTCACACCTCAGTGGCCTTCATGGGATCAGGAGCATACCTACATTTTCAACAGATACCAGAAAAATGCATGAGAAATATTCCATGAGGACAGTTTGGAATACTTGCCAGTATATAGGAACAGCAATAATGAATCAGATATAAGTGCCAAAATCTGGATTATTTTTTACCTTTGTTACATGGATAGCATTTGTTCCTAGTCCCTTGTACTCTTAGGAGTTGTTGCTGTAGAAACATTAATATCAAAGGTAAATACTAGAGAAAAACGTTGCACAATATTCCTGAGTGCAGCAACTAAGGTGGAGAGAAAGGGGCTTTTACACTCTTCAGCAACTGTTTCCCTGCTACTGAAGTGGCCATGGACAAGTTCAGTCCCCCACATAATTCAGAGCAGCTCTTGGGCTGCCCTACCTTTCTCCTTTGAATCATCCCTCTTCTCAGGTGGACACCACTCCCTCACCAGCCAACCCTGGCAGAGGCATGCTTCTCTGACAGCACTGCCCTGGCCATCACGAGGGGAACGGCACTGTTCCCTCCAGCCCAAAGGCCCCTGCTGAGCTGCGCTGGCTGCAGCCCCCGGAATGCCATTACTGCCCTGTCTGTCATGTTGCTATTAGTGTGGCTGAGAGGAACGACTCCAGCCAGTAAAAGGCATTAGCAGAGGTCATTAATGAAAGGGTTTGGGTATTCTTAGAAAATCGCAGCATTAGTGGGATGATTTGAAATATTTATTAACGAAGGGAATTATGTCAGTTTGCAGATTTCTCTCATTACCCTACTTTTTTTTAAGCTTGTTGCAAGGCTACCAAGCAGGCCTGTGAGGAATCCAGCAGTGGTCTCTTCAATCACAGAAAGTGCTTTTAGAAAACATTATGGTAATGCTTAGCGCTAAATGCTGTCTGATCCTGAAGAAAGGAAAAATCCCCACGAAATAAACAAGAAAGTAGCACAGAGAGAAGAGTGTTCACTGCAGGAAATGTGCTTCTTTGCTCCATCTGTGAATGTTTTCTGAATTCAAAATCAAGATGGCTTTGAGCAACAAAAGTCAGATGGCAACGGTCCCCAGGCTTGAACACAGGTAAGGGACTGGTCAAACAACAAGGCAAAATTATTGTTTTCATTAGGTTTCCTTTTGCTCACCAGGGGTGTTTAAAAACAAATCATGAAAGCATGGTTCAGGAACTGGTGTTTGGGTCAAATTTTGGCCTAGTTTTTAAAATAAATAGGTAATTTTCATTTGGAGGTCCTTTGTAGATGCTGACGAGTGGATGTCACAAAATTTGAGTCCTCTTTTTAGAGACAGTAAGCTGGTTTTCAAATGCTTCTCCTAGCTACTTTATTTTGCATAATTTGGAGATATGTTACTCTCTATAGATGCTAATGATGCTTGCCTACAGCTGTAGGCTGGAAAAGTAGAGAAAATATACAGAATCAGGTTAGAGGAGGGGCTTTCAATCTGTATTCTCAAGGCTTTCAATCTATGTAGAATCTGACTCATGTAGGAGAACAGCTACCAGAAAAATCATCTTTGAGACTTACACCCACTCACATCTCTACCTGAGCACCAGCACCCACTCAAAGTGAGTCTGAGCACTGATGGGTGAGCATGCTTGTTTAAATTGTTTTTGCAGCAATGGAGTGGTTGTTGAAGTTAACTGATGAAAGGAAAAATGATGATAGCCTTCAAATTGGTGAGAAGAATGTAGGTGATTGGGCATAAACAGGCAAAAAGAGCATTTGTCATTCATGTACGATGCCAGGCAGAAGTTACTGTGTGGGTGTGTAGCTTTGCATATGTTTGTTGTGGCTGACTTAGCTTAAGTCAATAATTCTGCTGAGATAAGTACCTGGAATGCCAGAGGCAAATCAATGAAGGAAAATGAGGGTATCTAAACTTCTCCAGAATCAAACCAAATCCCCAGTGTAATACCTGCACAGTTACAATCTCAAAAGAAATCAGTAGTTAGCTTTGAACAGAATTTGACTTACACTGAAACCCTACTAAATTGTAAGAATTTGTTGCCTGATAAAGACAATCAAAGGATTTTGATGTTATTGTTGGTTTTAGCAATCAGCTTTATAATTAATCATTTACCTACTCTGAATCTGAAAAAAACAAGGGTAATAGGGAGTAAAGAGAGATATAAATAATTCCATAAGCTTGGACTTCAGGAAATTCTCCTTTAAACTCACCACATTCATTCTGTCAGTGGAGGAACACATTGAAGAAGAAAGCAATAACAACAACTATGATATTAAAAAATTTAAATTAAGGAACACAGACCCTATAACATATATTGGTTATTTGAATCATTAAAGGAAATCTGAGGGGCTCAAAGACAGAAAAAATGTAGACTCAGGATTCTACCATGCACATCTCGTACTCTGTGGTACTTTCCCACTAATGCAAGGGAAAGCATTTCATTATTGATAAACTGTTAGTAGCTGGAGTCAAGACAAGGACTAAATTAACATGCATGTTTTCCATGCACATTCCAAAATTAGACCAAAACAAATAGAAGGTGACTTTAAAATCAGAATTTCAGGCACTGTTTACAGATCTGCATATGTAACTTACGTGTGTTTTGGTCAGCCATCCCTTTCAGCTGAAAAAGGAACAGAGTTGCTAAGATTTCTTCCCAAAGTTATGTGTAATTATCTACAGAGATGCAGAAGTTTCCCACTATTCTCTCATTCATTTAATCAGGATTCCTCATGTGATTAAGGGCTCATTGGCAGGAATAAAGATTAATAAAGAAAAGAGCTTCATGCTATTGACAGATGGATTTTATTCTTGTACAGTTTATTAAAACTATCACATACCTGAAAATGGAGCATGGTTGTCTAGGTTTCATTAGATATGTATGTAAGATGGTTAGTGCATGTCCCTGAACTGGAAGAATATCACTTTGGGAAGAAATTTCTAGAGAAATTGTTCCTTTGTATAAATATAAAATGTATTTCTTCATTTTTGCCATCATTATTATTATTATTACCTTTGTTCTTCTTTTTGCTATTGTTAATGAAAATGCTCTCCAGACTGTTTCCTACTGGAGTATTCATGAACAAGTAAACTATTACACTTTCATCCTTTTTTTTTTTAATTACACTTTTTGTCCTGTTATCCCACTGCAAATTTTGATCTTTTACAGTACATGGTTTTTGATGCTAAACAGATAAGTCATAGGGTGCCTTGCTTTCCTATTAAAGAGAATGCTGAGACACAGCAGTGTGGCACATGCAGAGTGAAAGTGAAGCTCACCACTTCCTTCAGGGTTCTCTGGAAATCGCCTCCTATGACTCTCCACAGCTGCAAATGTGAGAGGTTTCTCTTTTCTTCAATTAAAACTTTGGTTTTATTCTTTATTAAAAAAAAATATTTCAAAACTCCTGTGGTCTTTCTGCACAACATCCTATGGCCTTAGGAAGACCTCTCCTCTGAGTGGCCTCTGGGAACAACACTTAAGGATCTAAATGGAGTTCAAATGAAATTCCTCTTAAACGCCCATAACATTCGGTGAAAAATTATGCCTTCCCCAGAACTTTGAAATGCTACAGAAAGAACATCAACGCATCTGAAAAATTGTACATTTCCACCTTTTAAAGGTCTAGACAACAAACAATCCCCCAAAATTAATTATTTCTGAAGCCATAAATTGTGGCAATGCCATTTTAAGAACCTGTCAGCAGTTGCAAAGATGAAACTGGTGCCTGATGAGCTTGATTTTTATGCTGAGGAATGTGTGTAGCTCTGTCTAAAGACAGCTGCTGTCTGTCCTGCCTTCAACAGCTTTTCATGCATGACCAGGGAGGCACTGGTGGCATGGCAGGTCATGGTTCCCAGAACTCCAGCAAGTCAAAAGAGACTTACAGATGTGCTAATGAAATAAAACTGCAGTTGAGATGAGAAGAAAATACAGTGAAAAATGAGGACAAGTTGTAAGCCTTCAGAAACTAATTGGCACCACAGCCAGCTTCATTCACTAAGGCATGGACACAAAACCAAATTACTTTTCTCTTCATGAAAATACTGAGGGTTTTTTAATACTGTTTTATGCTTTCATCCCTTTTCTTATTTTTCCTCTGCAGTTTTATTCTTTCCTTCTGACTGATCATTGACCTTCTGTTCTCCCTTTTCTCTCTTAGCTCTAGCATTTTTGCTTTCCTCTGCCCTCAAACAAACATTTAAACTCAACATTTATTTCCCTCCTCCCTTTAAATAGTCCCTTGGTTATCCTGTTTGAAACACCCTTTTTCCCTCTGCTAGCTGGGCTCCCTCACCTTTTGCCTTCTCCACTGACTCACACCCAGGCAAACACAAAGTTACTATTTTTCTTTCTCTTTTACCTGGAAAACATAAATTTGTGGGCCATGAGTGGGACTGAAGGAGTATTCCCAGAATGGGTGTCTTCAACCATAAAATTCCTAGTGAAAACTGATC
>JAOXXN010000446.1:34886099-34901208 GCA_026770055.1 Myrmophylax atrothorax
TCTTATATCCATTTTCTAATTAAAGTTCCTTTTCTTAAATTTAATAAAGAGTGACATGATTATTGTGGAGGAATCCTTTCCTCTGCTTTCTTTGGTAAACATTTTGGGTTTTCTCCTTAAACTAAGACAACTGGAAATTGTTTCATCTAGGGGATGAGAAGCACTGATCTAATCAGTCAGGAATAGGTAGTCCAAGGGATAGGTAGTCCACAGAGATTTCCAGAAAGCTTCAGTGTAAAGATGATGAATCCCCAGGTGTGTTTTATCAAAAATGCTGTAGCAGCACCTGCCATAGTATTGGAAGAATGGAGGAATGGAACTGAAATGTTGTTGTGTCTTAACTCACCTTTTAATGATCAAATTTTCCCTGCATATGCTTGGAGTAAGGGGAAAGCAGGTAATATAACCCTCTTCCATCTGGAAGAATTGCTTCAAATATGTCAATTTTGTCTTTCCTTGTGCCCTAGACTGTGGGTTCAGCTAGAAAATCCAGTGGAACTTCTGCCCCCAATGGCTTGTACCTGTGTCAGGAGTATTGCAGTGTAGTGTTCCTGCCATGGAAAACCATGTGATGCAGCTGTCTTTTCTGCTTGCCCCAACAGTCTTCAACACTTCTACTCTTGGTTTTCTCCGACACACTTCTATGTGCAAAAGATGAGTTATAAAACATGCCAGTTTGAGTCATCATAAGATTGTCATGCATTTTTGTGACTAGATTATCTGATCTAATTTTTTTTTTGACCAAAACAAAAATGTGTTGTTGTTCTGAGGAGCAGTTTAGAGGCAATGTTACACATAGGAAAGATAATTAGGCAAAAGTTACTAACTCTTCCCTCTTTTTCAGATGCCTCTTCCTTTTCTGGTGTTTTTTTTCTACAAATGAAAGAAAGCCTGTCTTCCAGGTGTGTAGTGTGACTCTTAGGGATGGTCCTGTGCAGGACTAAGGGTTGGACTCATTATTCTTGTGGGTCCCTTCCAACTCAGCATAGTCTGTGATTCTGTGATTCCTTTATTTTTGGCAGATTTGTACACCTGGCAGTTTGTCGGGGAACATGTTCTGAAAAGAGATGATGCTTTGGATGTGTGTTACTCCATGGAAAGCTATATCTCCCGTAGCTGTTACTATCATGCTCTTAGATTAAATTAAACAGTTCGGTCTAACTGTTAATGGCTTCAGTTATTTTCATAATTCCAACTCCAAGATGGCTTTGTATTTTTAGTTGGCTTAATCATATCACATGGCCATGACTTTCAAGGCATTGTCCAAGGCAGAGAAACAACTTACTTGGAAAAAGCTTATTAGGCTGCAAGGCAGAAGTGTTCCCAGTGACAGGCTCTTCTAGTTGTTTTGCAGCCCCTGCTTGGCTGCCTATTTGGATACAGCCTCTACACCTTGAAGTAGTGTTTAAGAAGGTACAGGACTTCTTGCATGTGTGGAAATCTGTTGAAGAACAGTAGAGGTGTAAAACGGCCAGCTAGCCATGCTTTTGCTTGTTCTTATGTCAGCCAATCCCCAAAATGCCTCATCTTGAGAACACAGAAAACATCTCATTGAAACCTGTGACTTGAATCCTTTCCAGAACTGGGCATCCTGCCCAGGTCTCTCCATCCTAAATTCTTTTACAAAAGGGATTAAGACCATGAATCCAGAGAGGGCTGGGAGATTACTGGTCCAACAGACACTCTCTATTCTCTACCTGGATATGAAGCCAGTGTGGGCTTAACCTTATGCACTAGTGTAAAGGTTAGAGGAAAACTCAGCCTTGCACTGCTTTGTGTTGTTAATGAAAAGCTCAAAGACAATGGAAAGCATCTCTAAAGGCTGCATTAGACAGAGAAAGATTAATTTCATGTGAGTGAACACTTTAATCTGATTCATCCATCAGTCTTGCTGTGTGCAAAGTGAACCCTAATGATGCATCAGTCATTGGCCTTGGTGCATAGTAGTTTTCCTTCTTTCACTTACAAATCCCTCTCAATTCCCATGTTTCCGAGGTTTTAGGCTTAACAGCATGTTAGAGAAACTGTGAGAATGGAACCTGAGCCAGTAAGAAAAGACAGCTTAAAATAATTTTTCTGTTTTGGTAGCTCTGTAAACCTATAATTTCACGTACATCATTATTAATATCTTACAGGCTAGATTTATTTTTTAAATCAATCAGTGAGCAGCAGTTGATCCACAAAGACATTTTAAAGAGATTGTTACAGGTTAATAAGCTATGTTCAGAAGTAGATGTAGTCCATAAAAATTGGTAGAGGTTACAGGGATGCTAAGAGATTCAGTACATCTTTTGCAAAGCTGTAAGAGGACTGGGAAAGTACATTAACTGCGACGATAAAATTTCTGCAGCGTGAGCTTGTTTGTCGCGATGTTCACCTTGTGCCTTCTGGTGGCAAATTCAGCTCTGCACAAAATGATTTCCAGGTGATCATTTTGATCAGAGAACTGATTGTAGGGGAAGTACATGTTCAAAATGCAGTTGGGTCATACCACCCTCGTTGTAAGGCCCTATGGAATGGCAAGGCAGCTGAGAACAATCTCAATTTAATCTTGATTTAATCATCCCAGGAATACACAGAGGTCTGCTGTTTCCTGAAGCAGATGGAAAGAAAAAACTTCAAATTTAATCTGAAACTGAGTGCTGATTCTCACTGTAAATATTTTCTGTTCTGAATGTATGGAAAAAGGAACAGTGGGATAAGTAAAGTATGCAATTCTAGGTAGTCACAGATTATGGAATTTTCAGGGGAGGTACCTCTCTGATGTCCAGTGAGCATCTGTTGTTTGCCAAGTGCTTGGTTAGATTTTAATGCACTTTCTCTGTTCATCTGCAGGCCTCCACCCCTGCTGTAGGCTGATGTCTTTAGAACTATATCTAAAATGTTCCTGCAAGACTTTGCACTTAAAAAAACTCTTTTGGAAGTAGTAGAGCCTTTTATTGAGAGAGAGGTAATGAACTGCAGTGTCTTACAGGCCAGATTTTTAAAGGTATTTAAGCACTATAGCAATGCAAATTTAATATCTAGATGCTTTTGGAAATCTCTTAATATGCTTAACTGTGTCTGTAGATGCCTTAATAAATTTGTTCCAAATGGTTTGCCTAAGGTGCAGTTAGTCACTGCTAGAGAGCTGAAAAGGGAAACTTTCTCTTACTGCTGTAGCCATTAATAATTTTTGCTTTCTTTATGACAAAACGATGGGAAAATACAGCTGTTTGTAGAATTCAATGGAATAGGGAAGACACAGTGATGAGTTATTAAACCAGCTTTTTTCTGAGCCATAGACTTCTGTAAACTCATGTTCATAACTGTAATGGATGAAGATAGCCTCCCACTGTTTGTAAAGACTCTATAATCACTACATAGTTAATCAAAATTACTCACTAAATCTTTTCTATAGTGTGCTTGAGGGTCTGTGAAGTATTAGATAGCAGGTCTTGGAGAGAATTTGACCTTCTCAATGCATTTTGATAGCAAAAATCATATGCTATTATTTCTCTTTTCTGCTTTGTGATGGGTTTGATTTAAGCTTCCTCAGTAACTAAGGGTAACTAGGGTAATGGTCATTAAAAAAGGTATTCCACACATATCTTTCCACGTAACAAGGGAGGATGGACTAGAGGAGATAGGAGGTTGTTGGGTTTCCTGTTTCCGGAGGCTTGGGAAGGCAGAGGGAATCGAGACAGTCCTTCTCTTCAGCTGGTTTCCTAGCTTGGGACGTGATGAGATTGTGGGGTTGTTTTACCTTTTTTTTGCCAGTTTGTTCCATCCCTTTTTTCAGGTTTTTGATTGTATTTGTCTGCCTCATTTGTTTTGTTTTTGTTCTTGTCTCTCCCCATTCCCTATTATCCATTCCCTCTCCCTTCTCCCCTGGGGGGCTCCCACATAGTGTGTACAAATTGCATACGTAGTTGTAGATGTTAGAAAATATAATTTCTGTTCTAATTCAGTTCAGTTTCTTTTGAGTTCATGCTTTTTCTTTTACTCAGTTTTTTTCCCTTTGCTGGGAAGACTCTGGGGGGAGGGAGGAGGCAGTCCAGGGTTGGTAAAAAAAGTTTGCTAAACCTTGACAAGCACACAACTTCTCTCATTCTTCACAGCTGTAGACTGCCGTGGTTGGTAGCACAGTTACAAAAGAAGTGCAATCTCTCATCCCATCATACAGATAATTTACTGAAATAACATCAGGAAAAGCAAAAAAACAAACCAAAAAACTGGAAAAAAAAACCAAACCAAACAAAAACAAAAGGAAAACCAAAAAAGAAACCAAAAAAACCCCACACTAGATTATTTCTTTTTTTAGATTAAGATTAGTTAATAATGTTACCTTACAGCCTTAGAATCTGAATTCTTTGTTACAACTGAGCAAACTCTAAGAAGTATTTTTTAAATGTCAGAAATTCCTTCTGCATCCAAAACAATATAGAATAATATCAATAATTTTTCTGTAATATTTGAAGGATTACCTGAGGCAATAAAATACTTTGAAAGGATCTTTTTCTTTACCAAGTTCTATAAAATCTCCAAGGTTTAGTGGATATATTTTCAAGAGATATTTAGAGAAAATGAGGAAAAGGATCATTTTTGGTACTTTCAGATGGAGTTTTTTCTCACAATGCTAGGAATCTTTCACAGTACACCAGATAAGAATTTTTGCCTTTAAAAAAATTCAGTGGCTTTGTAACTAAATAATGTCATACCTATGGTCAAAAAAAATTACTGCAGAAGTTTTACTCAGTTATGAAAAAAGAAGTGAGAGACAAAAATTATTCCCTTTAACTTTTTGTACTAGTTCTGTTCCAAAAGTTTTAGCAATCAACACAAGAGAGAGAGAGTAAAACAGAAATGAAACAATAGTAAAACCTTATGCATTATAATAAAAATAATAGAATCATAGAATGACCTGCATCGGAAGCGAGAGGTGAGGCTGACAGGTCAGTGGTTCCCAGAGTCCTCCTTACTACTTTTTTTGAAGATGGGTGCAATGTTTCCCTTTCTCCATTTACCCCGGACTTCACCTGACTGCCAGGATTTTTTAAATACCATGGAGAGAGGCTTGGCAACTTCATCAGCCAATTCCCTCAGGACTCTGGGTTGCGTCTCATCAGATCCCATAGACTTTCAGGTACATTCAGGTTCTGTAGGTGGTCATGAACCTGATCTTCACTTACAGTGTGAAGGACTTTGCTTTTCCAGACCCCATCCTTCTTTCCATCCGCTCAAGAGGTTATGGGAAGAGACGTTGCCATTGAAGACTAAGGCAAAAAGTTATTGAGTGCTTCAGTCTTCTCATCTGCAGTTACCAGTTTTCCAGCGTTGTTTATCAGTGAGGGGGGTTACACCTTCTTTGACCTTCCTTTTCTCATTAACATACCTGTAGAAGCCCTTCCTGATATTTTTTGAGTCACATGCCAGTTCCTTGCAAACTTATTCTTTGAGTTCCAGCTTCGCCTTGGCCTTCCTCACCCCATCCCTACACAACCATACTTCATCTACCCAGGTCAACTGTCCTGGCTTCAACTGTCTGTGCATCTGCTTCTAATAGTAGTAAAATATACCAGGACTCTTAGAACAGGAATTGCTTGTACTATAATAGGATCATTCAGGTTTTGCAGAAGACCAGTTAGTCATGATGCCAATGTGATTATAACTGCTTTTAGACATCGCTTGAATTTGCCTTTTTGTTCTTTGTAATGTTAAATGGCAAGAGAAAAACCTAGATTCCTTTAAAAATGACAACTACTACTACAAGTTTAGAGACTTGTCATAAAGTACAGGTACGATAACTAACAGAGGGGCCAGAATTGATAGTGGTAGTAAAGCAGATGCTTCAAAATACATTGCTTTCCTTCAATTCCATATGCAGAAATTCTTTTACAAAGAAGAGGCTATATTTCCCACTTTTCTCAATTATTGAAGCATCTTGAGAGTCAGGGGAAATGTGTAGATTTAAATTGTTGAGTCTTTAGCATTACACTTTCTTCTTCCTTTTTTAACCATGAAAACAACACTTCTAGGTTAATTGAATGTAAAAAGATTCTTTACTCTTCCTGAGTCAGAAAATAACCAGAAACAGAGCTCTGAAAGGACATTTCACTTAGTCTCAACATGCAGTAGCTGTGCAATTCACATTTCAACAGCATGTATTAGATTTCAGTTAGTTTCTAGGGGTAAGTAGCAGTTATTAATTTTTTTTATTTTCTACATTCACCATAAAAAGATTTAAAAAAAAAAAAGAAATCAACACCTCCATATTTTCAGTGGGACCTGGTAATTGATATCTCACATCATGGGAGCTCAGTCTTTACTGAGAACTATTTTATCTAAAAAATAATACTTCTATAAAATTTGTGTGTTGGTATATCACATTCAACTATTTAAAAAAAAAAAAGAGGAATGGATCATTGACCCTAACTTTCTTAGTTTCATGAAACTTCTACAAATTTACTCAGAAATTGCAATAAGGTATTTCCCTGGAAGGCCACAGATTTTGGGAGCCACAAAGAGTCTGTGGGAAGCTGGATCACACAGGATCTTACACAGGACAATTTCAGTGTTTCTGTATTTAAATTGCTTCCTAGTCCTTCCCTCCAGTCTGTATTCATCCAGATGAAACAACTAAAATCAGGTTTGACCAAGCAAGAGGAGTCCCAAAACCTGCATCAATCAGCTAAGCTCTATTGAAGTCAATGAGCCAGTTTATCCTGGCTGAGGTATGGGCCCCTAATCTCTATAAAAGAATCCATCTGCACATTTGGTACAATAAACCCCCAAAAAAGCTGTAAAATTTCCATTTCCAAGTTGGATAGGTCTGTGGAGGTAGGTCATGGATGGAGGCAACCCTGATCTCAGTGGCAGCAGGAGCAGGAAGGATCCCCTCTGATGCTGTGGCTGGGCATTATCACATGAAAGGCAGCATGTGATGCCCTGGGAAGTATTAACCTGGAGTGAAGTGGCTCTTTTTTTCCTCTGCTACAGCCAAGCCTGGATGTGGATAAACAAACAAGCTGACAATGCCAGGTGTCAGCTGAGCCTTCCACCAAATACAAGCTTTCACATATTTATTTATTCAGTAACTGCAGTGAATTTAAAGGTCAGTATGGATTACCTTGACTTGATATCACCTGGAAAGTTCTGTTAACCACAAGTGCTTAACCTGCATATCATTCTTGAGCTAATGAAAAATGTTAACTTACGTAAAGGTGCCTCTAAACTCACTTTCCTGTACCCTCTGTTTAAAAGTACATCTTGAGAGTTCTTGTTTTTCACATTCCTAATATAAATTTTACAAGTGTGAGAGAACATTTCAGGAAAGCACTTTAGTTATCCTGATTCTAGAAAAAGATGCCACTGATTACAGACCTTCTTGTGTCTCTTAAAATTGAGGTTTCTTCAGGGATTTGTTGTTGTTATTTTGGGAGTGTGTTGGGTTTTTTGTTTGTTTGTTTGAGGAGGTTTTTTGTGGGCTTTTTGTTTGTTTCTTTTTTTTTTTTTTTTTTGATAGTTCTAGTTCTTCTCCCAAAGGTGAGAAATGAACAAAAAAAGACAGACAAGAAAAGCCACATTAATTCTCCATTTGTCTGTGTTCTCATTTACACCAGGCTTAATTTCAAACCATATGTATAGTTCACATTGTGCCAGCATAAATGACTACACAGATGCAGAGCAATACAAAGTCTGCCCTAAACCCAGGGATGTTCAGATCATCCATGAGCACTGTTACCCAGGAGACCAGTTTATGCAGTGAGATTAGAGAAGATGATTGGAAGGGAAGTCTCACCTTGAGTTAATGATCCAACATACAACAGATTTAAAAACTGAAGATTGAAGAGCAATAAGTGACTATACATGAGTCTCATCGTACAAAGAACTGAACAGACAGAAATGCATATAAATGGGCTTACTATTTCAAACATCAGGATCATACCAGTGGGAATAACCTCAAATAATCTACCTCCTCTAGGACAGACTGCCAAAGGGGTTTCTTTTAATTTATTTTCCAGTAAAGCCACACCTGTATAGCTTGCCACATCAGCACAGTCTCATTGAATGGATTAGAGTGTGACATAAATAGCTGGATCACTGGAGGTGCAAGGACTGAAAGAATGCTGGAATGGAGAGAGAAAGAGTGATTAGTGGTATAATCCACTAAGTGTTTTAAAATCCAAAGGTAAAGTGTCACTGGGAGTGAAAGGCAGGAATAAGGCTGCTTGTGCCTGAGAGATGGTATGGAGGGGGTGAGCTGAGAAAACTGGTTTCTTTGGAGGATGTAGGCAATGATGGCTGAGCCAGGTCCTCTCATGGGAGTAGCACTTGTTTCAAGGATGTTTGTTGTGGATTCCCCAATCAATATCCATCTCTGCATCAGACAGGAGCAGCAAAGGGATGAGAGACAGCGGGTGACAGCCAGACACCAGTCTGGTTGCTGGGTGTTCCTTGCTCTAGGCAAACCACAACCTGTCTGGGACCACACAGGCAGGTGGCATCTTGCTCCTTCACCAGTTTGACCTGTTTTGCTTAGATAATTTACCACTTCACCTCTCAGCCCAGAATGGACCAGTGAACAAGTCCTTCCTCTTCATGTTCCAGTTGAGAGGGTCTATGTTTTCTCATCTCTTTTATAGTGATGATTTTATCCTTTCATGAGTATTTCTATTCTAAGAGACCATCTAGAAATTCTCTAAAGAAAATCTCATTCCCTTTCTTGAATGCTTTCCCTTTGACTTTGCTATTCTTTGCTTTTATGATTATTGCCTTCTTTCTCTTTATTTACACTGCACACCATATCAGTATTTCAGCTCATTTTCTCTTACGTTCTTTGTTCATCCTTGTGTTCATTCCCTCAGTAAATGTCATTTCCAAGAACTATGATTTTAGGGTCCTGAGTCTCCTATATTTTGCTTCAGTGTTCAGAGTTGCAATACTTCTTCTTTACTTTTTTTTTTTTAACTCTCTTTGCTTTTCACATAATTAGACTGTATTTTTTCTCTTATGCTTTCATTGCCCCAATAATTCCTTAACACGTCTCTCCTTTGCTCCACAGCACTTTATCTTTTGTATTTGTGCTGAACTAAAACAGTGAAAGTTGCCCTCCACCACTTCAAGTCCTTCTTGTCATGCTTTACTTTTGACCTATTTTCACCTAATTATGCAGTCCTACACTACGTTTTTACTGAATTTAATAATTCTTTTTTTCATAAACTTTGCTTTACCCTCTCTCACATCCATTCTCTCATTTCCTCAAAAGATATTGCCTTCATGTACCAGTTATAAGTTCTAATGCCAGTATCACCTCTTGAAATATTTTAATCAAGTAGTTGTGATGTGAAAACCCTTTTTCATTTTTATTTAAATATAAATAGAATTCAAGTAACAGCATCTTGTGAATTAAATTCTAACAGGTGCATTAGTTCGATATAAGACAAAATGGTATTTTGAGATATCCTTTCATTTTATTATAAAAAAGGTGCTTCAGTCATTCTGTTTCACAGGATTATGAATTGACAGTTGACACTGAGGAGAAGTGTGTTTGTTCTACTTTGGGCTTTTTTAAGCAAAGCTCCAAAGATACCCCTGGGATTGTTGGACTTGAGACTGAATGAAAAGTTAAAATTTATTTTACTTGTCACTAAGTGTAAAGCACAATATGGGCACGTACTAGCCCCCACTCTCACCCTCCCCCCAAAATGCCAAAGCAATGGAAAGGATTCCAAAAGGTTTCTTTCAGAGACAAGGAAACTGAAAACTTACAAAATCTCACAGTGCTGCTGGACAGCACTGGACCTCAGGAAAAAGGCAGGTCTAGTGATCTTCCAGGGGATTTTATCTTCTCTCTGTCCTCCCTCCCCCTCTCTGGCTGAGGAGACTTTGTCCATGTCTGCAAACATCTCTCCTGCACGCCAGAAAGAGTGCTTGCTCATAACCCTCTCTGTGACTTTCTCTGGAATGCAGAAGGAAAAGGGAAAGGGAAAAAACTATCTAACCCTCTTGAGAGAGACCTATTTTGCAGGCAGGAAAGGCTTCCTAAGTGGAAAATGAGTTTTAGCTTCCAGTTACAAACTCTTCCAGTAAGGGTACATACTCCTATGCTAAGCCCCAGCAGAAGACAAAGACTTATCATATTTTGCTCAATTTAATACATATTCTCAGAGGAACCTTTGTCTTGAATCTGACAGAACAGGTGGTCTTTCACCCTGCCCAGACATTGACACTATGACCTGAGACAGATCCCAAGTCTGGTAATGACTCCTCCTGAAACACAGGCTTTTCTCACTCTGGTGTAAGCAGCAGTTAAACTAGTTCGAAGAGTCAGCCTCACCATCAAGTATCCTGCTGTCTAGTGTTTTGGAAATCCCAGATAAATACATCATTCCAGATGCTTACGATAAATCAGATGGGATTTTCTGAACATCAGCCTAGGCAGCCACTCCTTGGGGTTTTTGCTAAAGCAGGAAGGCCTGAACTTCACCTAGCCCCATATATTCTGCCCTGGTTGTCTTCCCTCATGCCGGGTTAAATCCCATTGGCAAGCCAGTAGCAGAGCAGTGCAGCGTAGCCCCGGGCTTTGGAACCCCAGTCAGGGCGAGCTTGTCCACCAGCTCTCCAGGCCAGGGCCTTCAGGTATCTGTGTAGTTGCACTGGGGCTGAAAAAAGTCTGATGGTGCTTAAGGGTTCTCCTTAGGAACCTAAGTAGGCATGTAGGCACAGGAAGCCTGTATGTGGAATATTTCACAAAAATAGCTTGTTTTCCAGGATACTAAAGGCTAGACAAAGCGCAGCTTAAGTAACTTCAACTTTGGATGATATCTGCAAAAAGACTCTCAAAATATTTCTGGAAGGGTCATAAGCACTCTTAAATAGAGTTTTGAACAATTTTGTTATGTTGCCAGAAGACAAAACTTTTTCTTTCTGTTTAATGAGTTCAAATCCTGATACTGCTTGAGTTGATTTTTTCCAAGCAGTTATGAACACTCACCTAGAATCTGAGGATGTTCTTTTCAGTCTGAGGGAAATGATGTTTGTTTTTTAACTCTGGTCTACCTTGCTTAAAAGAAAATAAGTGTTGAAAGTGATTTAGTGCCATAAATAAAGTTCTGGAAAATTAACACTAATACTGAACTTTTCCATCCCTTGAAAGTTTAGATTTTTAACCACAAAGAATAAAACTTATTTTCAGGATAACAATGCAGGCTGAGAATTTTTGTTGCTGCACAATCTCTGAGGTAACTTCTCCTCAGAATAAGCACACTTTGGAAAAGAGACCAGACAGATTAATTTTTCTGTATTTGCTAAGTAATTGAGTGTTTTCTCAGTTTTTTGAAAAGTCAAGTAGTTCATTGGTTGTATTTTGCTATTCATTGATTTTGGGATTAACTGATCTCTCACATACAGTATTTCTCAGTTTTTTGTGAATTTTGTGTAGTTTGTATTGATTTACTGTATAGGTAATCAAAATTTCTCATGCCGCATATTTTTGCTGTCTGAGAGTTTCAGCAAGAAGTAGGCTCATTGTGAACCTGTCTCCTTAGAATGCAGCCCTCTCTTCCACTGGCAATAGTAATGCTATAAAATAATAGTGATTAGTCTCTGTCACTGTAAAGCATTTAACCCATTTTTGCCAATCCAGCCTTGGTTTCCATGGAAACAGAAGACAGAACATTTCCTTTTTTTCTTTTTTTTTTGCTTTCGTTAGGTCTCAGCTGTCTTCAAAGTTCATTCACAAAACCCTCCTTCCTCCACCTTTTTTTTCCCCTTAAACCTATAGATTTTAGGATTCAAGAAGATTCAGTCATCTGGGATTTTCATTTTGCTGCAAATGGTTTTAAAGAAAATGTGTGGCCAGCAAAATTTGGCAAGATGATAGACTTGGACATTGGGGTCCTGGGTTAATTCACAAAGTTGTCTGAATTCAGTTTCTCAGAGATAAAATGAAGCCTTAGTGGAGCCTTTTGGAGCTGTAATTTATCAGGAGTAAGACAGACAAAAGCTATTATCTAGATTACTACTTTTGTCATATTAAGATACAAGTGTAGAGATGACTAAAAGCATATAACAGTCAAATTATATTTGGGTTACTATGTCCTTAGAAGGAGGTTTTTTGCCTTTCTGAGAAAACGGAGATACTTTTTTAAAGCCATTTGAAATATTGGAATATATCACCCTACTGGAGTGACAACTCTTGAAAGGAGACAATTACATTGTCTTGATTTTAGGTGGGGTCCAGAAGGTATATGCTAAAATTTTAGAAATTAAATATACAAATCAAATTATTTGTCTGTGTAGAAAAACACTTCTAAAAGTCACAAAGATTAACTGTATACAAAGCATTACTTAGCACACATTAATGCTAAAGACTAATACTATATTCCAAGATTAAAGAAGCTGGCCTTCTTTTCCATGTAAAACTTGTTCATTAATAAAAATGAGGGGTTTATCAATATTTTTCTTACCCATAATTTTATGACAAAAGTTACAGGGGATAAAGGAGATACCCAAAGTAACTGTTTCACAACATTTTCTGTTCAAAGGATCTCTGATCATATAAATCACTAAAAGAGTATGTTGCCATGCTACACAAACAGTGAGACAGGTCTCACTAAAACAGAGGAAACTCATTGTTTCATGTAGTTTTTATTCTTTTCTAATTTGGAAGTATAAGAGATAGAACATCAACACAGGTGGATAGGGAAGGTCAGAAAATCCACTTTGAAACATTGTTTTTCCTCCTCCATATTTTTGAAAAGCGTGTAGCCTGTGGAAGCCAAGAAGATTTGTAACTTTTTTCCTCACCTCTCATTATCTGTGTTGTGTACTATACAAGAACACTCTCTGTGAACTAGTGTTTCTCTGTGACAGATATAGCTGTTCTTGCCTTGAAAAGCTGATGACTTTGATTTCAGTGAACATCATCTCAGTGCTCAGGTGCTGAGTTTCTTCTGTAATTGTTGTAAACTTGCCTGTTTTCATCCCTGACAGGGGAAAATAAAGCAACATTTTCAATATACATACGCATTCTTTTACATCCCCAAACAATAACTTATTTTCATATCCATGCATGTTCATCCGCAAAGAGCACATTGTGCCACCTTATATTTGTTTCACTGTTCCTAAACTAAAAAATCATATTAAAAGTCTGATCAGGCTCCCAATTCTCACTGGAGGCAGCTGCTCTAAGCACAGCAGCCCAGGCAGTTCAGCACTGCAGCAGTGACGCAAAACACTTACCATCTGACCTCAAGCAATGGTGACCTACCTGCAAGACCAGCACAACCTCTCTAACACAAGTGTCAGTTTTGAAATACCTCAGAATTTTCCTTTATTATCATAGGAAAGGCTTATGGAAAGCACAGCTCTAGACTTTCCTTCCCATTCCTTCCACCACAATGCCTCCCTCTGTGTCCTCTCCAGACATCCACTCATTTCTGCAGTTCTGTGTGGGTGACAGTGCTGTCCCAGGTGCCACCACCGCCAGTGGAGCAGGAATCTCGCCACCCCACAAGCAACTCCTGTCTCAGAGAAGTCAGACCAATTTGGCACCACCAGAGATGTCCCAAATCCCAGGGGGAACTAAGAGCACAACTCTGAGCACTGTGGCACTGGGCATTTCTCAGATGTCTGAGAAGCTCCACAGCAGGTGCCAGCAAGGTTTAAGCAGTTGTTGGCATATATTTACATTCTTAGCAGTATCACATTGTTAGCACAGTCATTCTTATTGCTGATGGGATGCTGCTTCTCACACCTCTGTCCCTAACTGCTTTAGTCACCCTTCAACCATGCGTCAGAAATTAAATAATTGGATAATCAGAAGAACAAAATAAAATTCATCCCCAAAATTTATGTATACAGACAACAATTATACAATTATCTGACAAGATGATCAATTATTCTTATTTTTTCATATCCTATTATCCCCATGGACTTTTTACTGGAACCACCAATTAACTTCACAGAGATAAATGAGCAACAAAGATACCATTTTTTGCTGCTGTCACCATGGGACCCATTTCAGTTAACAAGGTAACAGTGAAACCTTCCAGGTCTTTTTCCCAATTCTCTCAGCTGTCTAGACCCACAAACTTGATTTTTACCAGAGTAAAGACTTCATCAAATATATTTATTTTCTTCCAAAACAGCTAAGCATAACAGTTGGCTCAGCTGAAATGAGCCCAGAGGTTCACATTGGTGCTATCATAAAGGGAACCATCCCAGGTCTATTTCTTTCTTTTCACAGTTCTTGATTTACAAGAAGAAGAATGTCTTTAGAAAGGAATACCCAGGGATTTTTACAATAGGTGTTGTACAGTGGTATCACAGAGTACAATTTCTGGAACAGATTATTATGGTCTTTCCTCACAACACAAAAGTAATTTACAAAAATAAAAGTCCAAAGAGGATCTGAGAGACTACTTCATCCATTTTTGCATCAAGGGAAAGTGTCATTATATGAAGCTACTTGGTGACAGTTGGTAAATATGGCACAAAGATGTCATTAACAAAAATTGATAAAGGGAAGTGAATATCACATTGTAAAGCCTTTTTAAGAGTTTCAATGAAAGTTTTTATCTTAATAGAAACAAAGACTTGATATATTTGGTGTAGATTATATTTTTATTTAAATTTTAATGCCACAGAAAATATAGCTACAGGACTTAGTAAATAATCAAGTGCAAAATGTAAATGTAAAAGAAACACTGCAGTATTGACTGAAAATCTATTATTTCAAATAATTAATCATTTTATTTGTGTATTGTAAAATGCAAGCATTCTTTTTTAGTTTATTTTCTCTGGTGCTAATTAGATTTGAAAGAGAAATTAGTAAAGCAACTTAAAATGTTAAAGTTTTAATGCCACCATGATATTTAATTATAAAAATTCTAAAAATTACTAATAAACCTGTAAAAAGTCTTAATCTGGTTTTGATGGGGTTTTTTATTACTAAACCATGAAATTTCACCTGACGAGAACTCAGTACTCTGATTCATTTTCTTCATTATTCGTGTTTAAAGTTCTTGCAATGTGAGTGATTATAAATCTCTCATGGCTCAAAACTTATACTTACAAGGGTTTTAACAGAAGGATTTCAGTACTGAGTGTTATGAGAACAGCCTGC
>JAOXXN010000446.1:34907236-34923245 GCA_026770055.1 Myrmophylax atrothorax
TAGCCTGGACATTAAAGAATCTACCTTTTTATCTTATCCCACATTAACTTGGCTCAGAGTCCTGCTTTGGAGGGGGGGTTCTCTCTTACGACAACAATAGCCAGTGCATCCTCTTCAATAGGAGATCTCCAGAAAAGTGCTTCTTGATAGCCCTTTTCCAGCAAAACATTGTTAAAAAATTATCTCTAGATCTGTCTGGAGCTCCAAAAAATTAGAGTTTGAAAGGTAGAAGCTGGTCTTGGAATAATGTAAAAAATGTGGCTATCTGTTCCTAGGCTGAGCAAATGTCTCTCTACAAACTGTACTTTGGGAGAACAAAATCAGGATTTTGTAGCTTCACTGTACATTGCAAAGTATTTCAAGTAGACCATGGAGATGGCTGGAAGAGATGAGAACTTGGCAAGCACTGTACAGGATATCTGGAGCCAGGAACATTTATCGTGATTACATAATCTAAAGTCTAAAAAGTATCTACATGCAAAATCTACATGGAAAATTAAATTACAAATCAAACCCTAAAAAAACCCATTTTCCTGGAATTTTGAGAATTGCAGATTTATTGTTGTCCTAGTTTTTATTACTTGTAAAAAATAAAATCTTCAATCATAAGAAGAAAGAAAAAAAAAATGGGATTTTACTAGGGCTTTTTGGTGTTCATTTCAGATACCATACCTATTTTCTAAAATGGTGTAAATAATTTTTGGAGGAAAAGGTCTCATATTAACTATCCAGAAACTGAGTCACACATAAGAACCAGCCATATATAAAGAATTTTACTTGCTCTTGTGGTGGCCATAGTTCTGTGTGTTAGTTTGTGATATATAGGTTCACTTTCTGTGACTGAAAGCTTAGGGTCTCAACTGCACATTCAGTTAAGAAGATGTGCTGGAGCAACAAGAAATGGCAGAAGCTTAATCTCAGTTATCTGTCTCATTTCCACATTATGCACTGCTGAAAAAAAGATTAGTTTAGCGAATGACTCTTATGCTATTGTCAGTTTCCTAGGTTTGATTTAGATTTAAAATGAATAAACTTTCCAGCCTGACCAGTTGCAAAGAAAAACTGCGGAATAGAATCATGGCAGCTTACACACACACACACACACAGACACACACACACACACAGGCAAAAGGCAAAAAAAAAGAATGAAAACTTTCTTTGCAATTACATCTATTTCTTTCTAAACCAAACTTTATTACATTTCAAATCCTTGCTAAGTTGTACGTGGGGCTTTTGAGCATCTTGAAGTTTTAACAAGATTCTTGCTGCTTCTCAAAAGACATTACTTAGGAAAAGGCATCAGTAATGGCAGGGTGCCCTGTGAGGGTGCGTGGGGAGAGTCTTGAAGCACGGAACAGCAAGGAACAGAAAGTACCACAATTTAGAATGAACCATAATGGTTCTTATTGACTCTGAAAATGGAGAAGTTAACTAAGTTTAAAAGTATAAATCATCACCATGGCTAGGCTTCGTGAAGATTTGGGAAGGATGCTACCCACGCTTGCTGCAAGTGTGCTGATGGTTAAAACGGCCAATGCAGGATAGGCAAGTATGGTTGCAAAAGGCACAGCAGAACATCTCCTTTGTCAGTATTGGCAAGGAACGGTTTTTTCTGCATTGTCTTTTCACCTTGAGACTGATTCTGCGTGCGTTCTCAAAGGAAGCAGGAGCGTCGTGAACGGTGTGTCTCCATGAATCCCAGTTGGTGGCCAGAGTGGACCACTTATGGCAGTCAATATGGCCAAGGCTGAGGTAAAAAGTTCTAAACAAATGACAGAAAAAGGGAAATAGTTTCAAGCCATGATAACTGCAGGTAAAGCCTGAAATCACTTTTTTATGAATAAACCTACAGCTGTTCACTCATCATTCCTTCTTCTTGTACACTTACTCTGACACGGTCCCTGCTCAGAATTTACATCCTTTCTTTTCCTTCTTCTCCTAGAGATAAAAATCTAATGGCATTAATGAGATCATATAAAGCATTTATTATGCCATAAAACACTGAAAGCAGCTTTGAACATTTAGAATTTCTTTCTATTTGCAGATATTTTATTACAACATTAGCAATGGGCCCAGTAGTTTGAATGTCTCAGTTATTTGTCATTCTTTTGATCTCTGATGAGTTTTTCATCTGCTTTGCTTTGGATAGTTTTTTTGGTTCCTTTTTTCCATTCTTCAGATGATTTAGGGGAATAAGAAGATGCTCTTAATGCAAGATGGACATCTTTGAAGCTATGACAGAATGAAATTTTGGAAAAAAATAGAACCCATAAAAAAGAACCCTAGTTTTATTTCCTTAAAGTCTGTTCATTTTAAGAGACATACCTATTTTTATCAATTCTGTGCATACTTCTACAAATAGATAAATTAGCTATGCATATCCACAGAATGAACTAGAGGGTTTGCCTTTTTTTGAGCAGTTGCTTGAGAAAAGGAAAGCACAGTTTCGCCAAGAGAGGGTTTTATTGTTTCTTTTAAAAGTATTCTTTCATATTCTTAAAATGAAATTGTGCTATTGAGTCTCCTAAGTTCCAGTGACATATATCAAAATCATCTTAGGAAGTGATGGGCAGAGGCAGATGGACAGTCATCCTGCCTCTTGCTGCCATAACTTAAACAGATGCCTTACAGAAGGCTCCACTTCAAGATGAAAATCACTGCATGCAAGACAACAGAAGAGCATTTGCAAGTCTGGTTCTGGCAACATAAGTCATACAGCATCAACATCTCAAGTGCAATAAATAACAGCTCAGTAAAATCCACTGTGATATAACTATGCTTTCTAGACGTTACGACAGGACTATCAAGGAGGTGCTAAACATTTCAATGCTGTGAGCACCAAGTCCCACTGTACTAGTAAACCACAGCAATGAAAAGGATGCAGGCTGCACGCCTGGAATATTTATCTATGTTTTCCAAGCTCTCTGAAACACTGCAACACATCACAACACTTCTTGCTTTTGCATTTCATTAGAGGACAATGATGGTTCTCATAGTGGTGGCAGCTAGAGACAGTGCCCCCAGTAGATCAGCCATGTAAAAAGTGAGTGAAGTTTTGAGCCTAGAAAGGCACATTTTGTGGAATCTAAATTTTATTGCAGACAAATGAAAACCTCCATATCATTCAGATTTACAATCACAAATATTCTTTGTGTAATTAAAACACAATTTTCTAATTACAAGAGTAGAAAATCTGGCATGTGAGCTTTTTCCAAATACATTAACGATACAGTAACGATTGTGGCACATACTGACAGGCAGAATTTGATTACTGGAATCAGCTACTTTACCCAAAGTGTGCCTCTCTGGAACTTTATTTCAGGAACTGAAGCATCATTTCACAAGTGCTCCAATTTTATGGTGTAATAAACATCGAAATTATAAACAGGGTTTCTGGAAACAGCTTATTTTAATGTTGCTTGAAACATTTAGGTTTTTTATACTTAGCACCTTTTTTTTTCTTTTACATTACATTTAAAAGAAAAGTCAGTAAATTCAAACCCATGTATGCTTATGCCATTTCATTTTCCCTACAAGTAATTATCAGGAAAAAAGACCTAAAAAAATAGCAATGTAACATCAGAATATTAAGGCCTTACATTTACATATTTAAAGACCTACAAAATTTTAAGGTTTATCAAAGTTATTGTCTGTATTAATTTAGAATACAGTCTCCTAGTTCCTATAATCTGGATCTTCATTCAAACTGTGTCTTTATAGTGCCAATATTCCACAGAGAGTATCAATCACTGCTCTGTAAATGGTGGCTGCTTAAATGCCTTACTCTTGCTGGCCACTTTGCTTTTGGATACACTTAGTAAGTTAACTTACTTCTGACCCTGCAGGATATGCTCACTGGTACTTTCTTTCAAACTTTGTAGCATAACAGCTGTAATTCTAGGTAAGATTCTGGATGATACTATAATACAAACACTAAACCAGAATTTACTGTAAAATTTGAGTAGTTTTAAGAACTTAACCTTTTCTTACTGGTTATTTAATTTAGAAATTACTTGGATCTAGCTGAAGAGTTTACTTTCACTTTCATGCTTTCACTGGCTTTCCTTTACACCTTATTAAGGACTTATGGAGAGTGCAGCAGAAATCAATGTCAATTTTCAGTCAGTACCTCAAAACTGGCCAACTGTAGCTAGAAATTGGAAATGTGACCAAGATACAGAAATTGAGCAGCTTTTGTCAAACAGTGTCACAACTTCTACACATCCTATGTACAGCTTAAGCTTCACTAGTATGTAAAGTTTTGAGTTGCCCAACCCAGCTACTTGTAACTTCAACTGGCTCAACCCCTGTATGACAAGAGACAAGTGGAGGAAAGTGGTCATGCAGAGGAGGTGTGAGAAGTTTCATTGACTTTCTCCGCTGTGACTCAGACTTGGTGCTGTGACATCTCACTTTTCCTGCTGTTTTGTGAAAATATCAACTGTTCTCCACTCCCACTTCCTCCAGCACCTTATTCCACAGTCATTTCTGGAAGCTGATCGCAGCTCTTGTACCAAATAGATTTAAAAAGTGTCAGATCAGTTCACTAGGTGTCAAGTATTTCTGAGACACCAATTATATACATGCTTTGTGAAGCATTTATGCAGTAAATACAACAGCTTCAATGATTCTCTATTCAGACAAGGTAGAAAGCACCTGGACTTGTACTGTAGAAGCACCATGATCCACTTTTGTTCCTTAAAGGTCACAGGGGAGAAAAAAATAAAGTGATAAAGTGATATAGGAAATGGCTGATGCCTAAAGTAGCTGGAGTACACTACAAAACTGTTACACTAGGCTGGTCCCAGCTACAGAGAAACATGTTTGTTCTAGATTCCTCTATAATGAATAGAAGCTCCCAAGACCAAGCAGAGACGAGAATGTGAAAGAAATGCAACCAAAAGCCTGACCAGAATTGAAAATAAAAATACTGTAAAGTCTACAAAAAGAAAATTATCTGTGGAGTTGCTAAATGGGAACATGATGGACATTCAGGGAGATTGTACATGTACTTGATGGTAACCAGAAAGATGAATTATAATGACTGAATGCCCTCAGGTACCTACATCACCTCCATACATGCTGATTTCTTCTTTTTTCCTGAAACTACTGAACTGTGATGGAATATCAAGCTGTCTGCAGTCTCAGAGATATTCAGGACCATTTTCTGACTTCAAACTCTTTTACAGTTATAGCCCTTCAGTCCCTAAATTCAGAGATACATGAAAACTGCTAAAACAGACAAGGTGTGCCTGCTAGTTCTGCCAAGCAGGGATAGTCAAATTATAATGATGCACTTCACAGTAATTCCAGTGCTCTGATGGCCACTCTGCAGAAAGCTCAACAAAAGAGATTGCAAGATTAGAGAGAGGAGGCAAAGGCAAATTTTCAAGTCTCTCAATGTGTTCCAGCTAGTGTGTATTTCAGTTTAAATTGCAGCCCTAAGATTTGTACCCAGACTCCTCAGGGAGCTTATGGAGAGCAAGGATGCCACGCTCCAGCTACTAGTTGATTGGGAAGGCATCAAGGCCCACCAGATTCATAGTGGATCTTGTCCTTCTGTGTGCCAAAGCAACATCTCAGCCATCCAGCTCTCAGTTTTCCAAGTTATGTTTTGCCTGATTTCTCCTAGTTGAAATTCCTCTGTGATTTAAATTCTTCCATGAGCAGGTGCAACATGGTCCTCCTTTCACCATCAGTGCCCTACTATGTTGACAGGAGACTCAAACTTTTCTTTCCCCTTTCCAGTTCCTTTCTGCAGAACGGCATAGATTGTAAGGGAAATAATCACCCCCAGGAGCAGTACTCTTAGTTTTTGTGGGACCTGTTTTAGGTTTTTGCTCTGAACTAGAGCTGTAACATGAGTCACCATGAGAGGCTGAGGGCCATCAGTGCAATGCACAGTGCCATCCCCAGCACTACAATTATAATGTTGTTATGCCCTCTGCCACACAGCCACTCTTTGAGAGGGCCACCTCAGTCCTGCAGCTAAAGGGACACAGAGTTTAAGCCTCTCACAAAGCTTTAAATATTCGCTAACAATGATGATATCAGGACCTTGGCAGAGCTACCAGAAAAATTACCTCACAGATTCAGGTAGTTGCAAAGAGAAGGGTTATGAGAACCTCTGTGGCACCTACATATGGTGTGGACTGAGTTCTCAGAGCACTGAGTCAGTTAAAGCCCCTATTCTTGCAGCTTCAGTTCACATTAATTTAGCACAGTGCCTGCCCCCCTTAAGCCAGCCAGACTCATCACATGCTCAGATTTGGGTACATGTTATCTAAACTCTTTGCAGAATCAGGATCAGGAGAAACAGCTGGTGCTGATAAAAATGTTCAAAAGCAAGTACAATACCATTATTAACATTGAAAAGGAAAAACCTACACAAAGAAAAGAAAACTACCCACCCTTAGGGCATGTGAAAGATAGTGACTAGACAATAGTTTGGATAATAAATACAGAAAGTCCACTTCTTTTAGTGATTAGTGGTGCAGAATGATGTTCATTTGCTGGTTTTGCTCAAACCCAATTTTTCAGCTCAATCACCACTATATCATGTGTTATAAGAATCCTAGGGGAAAGTAATATTTCTCTCATTTAACAAATTTTCTACCTTCTATAACACATAAGGTATTACAGTTTCTGGTAAATCTGTTTTCTTTATTTCTGTTTTGAACTAATTATAGGTTATTAGTGGACTAGTTATACAGTATATTTGTTTTTATTGTTTCTCCTGAAAATGCTAGGTTTTTTCTGAAAAATCCCCTCCCACAGAAAAAGTAAATCCCTAAGGCAGTAAATACTGGACAGTGAGAAAATATATTTTCAGGAAGTTTTGGGTAAGAAAAAGCAGACCAGATCCAGAGCTGACTTATCATTTTCCAAACCTTCTTGCAGCCCTTTATCAGTGTTTTAAGCCTGCACCAGGCAGTGGATGTTTGATAGCTGATTATAAAAGTTCTTACTTCTCCAGATTAGCTGTAAAACAATTTTAATGTATTCCCTCTGTTTGCTCATACAGCCAGTTTTTATTATTGCCACTGCAGAAGTAAACTAGTTTATCTGTGAGTACAGACATAGTGTTTTGCAGAGATGGCAAACCAAAAAATAATTGCTTACTAATGTGCTTTCTTTTGTTTTCCCTCTTTTGGAGAATTCCATTTGGGTTTATAGATGGGATCATGAGTTAGTTAGGACTGCACTACAGAAATCCAGTATTGCCTCTCATACAATTACAATAACTATTCACTGATCACTGGATAGCTCATAGGTGGTTGGGTTCTTTTGGGTTTTTTTTAAACCTACTATTTAATCTTACTTGCTCACAAAACTTGACCTTACTCCTCTAGCAAAAAACTCAGTGACGCATACCAGTGTTCGAAGTGTGCAGCTTATCATTTTTTTTATCTGCTTTATAGCTTTTTTTTGCTGTTATCTACTAAAATAGGGACAACTGTTGCAATACAATTAAGACTCCTGCTAATCAGTTGGTTCATCCAAGCTATCTGCTAACATCATATACAGACAAGATAAACAGGCAATTACCATGGAGAACATTTGCTAAACAAAGCTTTAATTAATAATAAATGAAACTGAGTTCCCAACTACTTAAACACAGCAGTTATTAATTATCATGTGGCCCCAAGCTATTTGTGTAGAGTATATAATTTACAATTCTGCGTGATCTTTGCTGTGCTCCCTGAAGCCTCCAGAGCTATCTTTTGCATAATTTTAAACTCCAATATATTGGTTGGGATAGTTTCTTCTGGCTTCTGCCTCAACTCTCGACATTATAAGGCCAAGAAATGCAATCTTGTATTTATGTGGAAGAAATTACAACTTTTAAACAGCACTATGTAGCAAATGCCAGAATATAGTGTGCAACCAAATTAGATCTGTCTGGGAGACACGGTTTTGTCAGTTGTCATAAGCAATCAACCTCCAGCTGTGCAATAAGAAATTTAGAGGTAGCCAGTGCTGTCCTACATATTATTCACTTAAAAAAAAATATTATCAGGTCTGTTTTCATCACCAGACAGCTTTACCAGCCAGTTTCCAAAATCCTATGCAATTTAAACTCTTATTACACACACTCATTTCTTCAGAAAATTAGGTATTCCATATAACATAAAACCAGATATCTTTCCTACTAGAGGTCATAATATTATCATAGATCCACAGGCCATGCAATGTCTTTAAGGTTTATATGCTCATGCTGAGAAAGGGACCATGAAAAGCTAGGCTGCTGGTAATACTCCTCATGCTATATTTTTACAACAGCACAGTCTGGAGCTCCAAGATTATCGCTTGCTTCCACACCTTGATTTCTCACAGTATCGCTTTCAAATGGTTCCAAGAAGTCATAAGCGTTCTTCTGGAGGCTCACCAAATGTAGGAGTCAGACTGTAGGGTTGTGTGTTTTCAGTGTCAAAGACCAGACATTTTCAGAACAGGCTTGTTCATATTTGCCCAGTGACATAAGACACTGTATAACTGGTGTAGAAGGGAAAACCACGGCATCCGCACAGGCCAGCCCCACTGACATTACTCACCTCTTTCTTCAAACACATCCAAGATCTCTCTCCATCTCTTTCACTTCCCTAGGCTACAGAGCTCCTACTGTGGTTTCCAGCACCTTAAGCTCTTTTTTTAAACTGTGCTTATTTTTGTTCTCAATCTTCTGTCTGTCTTGTCAGCTGCTCCCTGAGGGAAAACACCTCATGTGTGATCTATTCTACCTCCAGCTAACTCTATTTCTCTCTACTTAGCAATTCAGTAATATCAACAGAACTTGCCTCCCTATTTCACACCCATGTCTCGCTTTTTTGTCCCACTGAAGACATTGAATCTCAGTCTTGACTCAGTTAAAAAATGGTCAGTGTAAAAAATTAACTAATGATTTTTTTTTCAAGACCTGCATTCTTCACAAATGCCTAATTAAGTAATTTTAAAAAGGTATTGTCTCTGTGACATACAGCATCACTGTGTTATCTGGTACCCCATAATGTTCACCAGGTAATTTTCTTTTAATATGAGTAATTTATGAAGATCGGTGAAGTTATCCATAAGCATGGTAATTGCCATAAACCATATAATGACCTATCTCTGACAGACTGCTGTTACTGACCTTGCCAATTGTGCATGAGAATTAAAGGTAACCTTCATCCCAAAGTAAATACATGTAAGTTCAATTCTTGTCCTTGGAAATGCTTGTACTTAAGTCTAAACTGTAACAGGATCTTCAGCCTTGCTCCTGTTTGTGGCGAACCACAATGGCAGACTTGAAATTGTCTGGGTGTAATGGTGGCAATAGTGTCCAGGTGCTTGTTGCAAGTGTGGTCTGAGCCTGTAAATGGATGTTCGTAACTGTCAAGCAATAAATTGTGTGCTTTATTTTGTGGGGGCTTTGTAAGTTTAAGCTATGTGTTGTGAGGGACTTTCCCAAGTAATAAAAACCAAACAGAAACCCCCAAATAAATAAAGAAAAAAAGAAAAGAACTCATTTAACACCCAATTTTTGCATATTTTTAATAACTTTGACCTTTTTCCAAAACTGTAATCCTGAACACCATGCAAAGGAACTAGGCGAAGGAATTGCAAATTCTAAAATTGCCAAAAAATGATTGCTAAATTTCTAGTAATGATTTCTTATCACATCTGGAAAAACTCTCACTGGCAAAGTACTCTTGGCTAAGGAGACTTATCCTTCAAACCACAGAATTCTGAGATGGAAAAGAGTAAACCTGGAATCTCTGCTCCCCCCAGTTCCCTGAGATGTCTGATTCTTTGTCCCTACCTTCTGCTCTGTGCAGATCAGAGACAGTACCAAGATGATGGGTTTAAGTCACCATCCTATGTTCTTGGGAAGCCACTAATTTCACCATGGAATGCCATTAGACCTGAGTTGCAGCAACAGCATTAATGGAAACTGTGAGGTGAGGTGAGGTGAGGTGAGGTGAGGTGAGGTGAGGTGAGGTGAGGTGAGGTGAGGTGAGGTGAGGTGAAGTGAGGTGAGGCAGCAGGTGCTTTCCCAAAAGAAGCTCCACACAGCAATGAGAAAATAATCTGGCAGTTAAAATACAAAGACTGGACAATAGCTCAGGCAGCCCAGTACAGTCCAAAATCAGAAGAGAGTGGAGAATTTGGGAAACATGGAATCATGCAAATGGAGAATGCACTTTCATGGTGATCAAGTAACTATCAGCATGTTTCACCTGGGGCCATGGGTGCAAAAAATGTAATACAGCACTATCAGATTTCCTTACACTGCACATAGAAATAATTGAAATTTGTATTTTGGCATGTGATTACCTTCTTGGAGGTCCCCAGTGAGAAATTCTGCCAGTATTTCTGCCTCTAGACTTGGAAGTCAGCTGAAGGTGGGAGTCTGCTGGTGGTGGTATTCAAGTTAGTCAAAGACAGTACATGCTAACATGCAGAATTAGAGAGATCTTTTCCTTGGTAATGGGAAAGTGGCTTGGACCTTAAGTGTGTAGAATGCAATCAAACCACGCAGAAGCTGCCATGCAAGATAAGGTCCATGCTCCCTCTTGATGAATAGGCTGAATATCCAGCATACTGCAGCTTTACAATCCAGTGTATGGTGTCAGTGCTTTTTCTTTTTCTGCCGGACACCAGACAGCAGCACTGTCCAAAAAAGCTATTTTTCCCTTTGTGTCCAGGTGTGAGAAAACCTTTAAAGGGGCAGCCTTTGTATCTAGCCTCTCTTTTATGCCTTTTGAGTAGCATTTAAGTCAGGAGCATTGATCTTTAAATTGGAGAGGATGTACAATTAATATTGCCTGTAGCCAGCTGTATTTATCAGCAGTGTATTTTTTCTGTAGGTATGTGTAAAAAGAATATTTATCTTCTAAAAGAAACTTACAAATAGAAGGTCTTCCTTAATCTCTTGAAATATGTCTCAACTCTAAACTTAAATACTTATATAAATAATATTTTAATAAGAAATGGTTTTTTCTATGAAAAGATCTCTGGTCATGTAATTCTTGTACATATTTTCCAATGAGCTGAAACTCTTTAAACAACCCCTTCAGCATTTTCAGGGGCAAAAGTACTCAGTAGTTAGTTATATCAGATGGATCAGATTTATCATGTACATGTTTCTGAAAATATGTCTGTAATAGAACTGTTTCTACAATTTTAACTCCCCAAAAATTCTACTTATTTGTTCCACCTGTACTTTTTAAGTCTTCTTCCACTTAACTAGCAACTTTAGCAGTGGTGATGGGAAAAATACCTTTCCTCTGTGTGCACAAGTTGAAATCAATTAATGTATCTTTGGTAGCTAAAAATTGCAAAAAGAAACCAAATCAAACCCTATGATACAATTGTTTTCTCATAACTGGTATGTAAATACCTCTTTCTAATTCTATTTTAATTTAGGAAGAAATATAAGCATTTCTAGAGTTTGCTCAAAGTTAACCTTCAATTTCTTTGAAAAATTTCTAGGAGGGAAACCCTGGTCCCACTAAAATCAATGGAAGTTTTCTGTGTGACAGCAATGGTGGTACCATGTTACTCAGAGATCTTAGCCACCACTGGATTAACATTCTCTGAGTATCAGCTCCCACTATCAGACATGAAGGATGGTTATATTACTGAATTACTTCACAAAAATTAGTAATTTTTGTACCTATTGCAACTAGTTTATATTAATAGGGGTTTTTTAATAATTTCCCATAAAAGGAAGGGGGGAAAAAAGAATATGGATGTTAAAATCATCTGTGCTCTTAACTAATGTGTTTTATGACAAAGTGAAAGTAGGAAGCATAAAAATTTTAGGCAGTTTAAATATTACTCTGAAATTACCTCAAAGGAATGACAAGTATGTCACTATTTTGGAATGGAAGTGTTCTTAGTTTGAAACTCTTTTGTTAAGTTCTGAGCTTGAAATTTTCAGTTTCTGACACTGACCCACCAGATCTCACCCTCTCTAAAGATATATTTTGGAGATGAATGGGCAGTCACATTCTTTTATTCATCTTTCATCTCATAAAAACAAAGTGCTGTGCCAATGCCACTGTTCTATTTCCAGGACATGTTGTCTCAGCAGGAGGCTACCTGTGAGATATGATCTCAAAATACCTTGGTTATTCAATTTTTCTAAATATTATATCCTTCACATCAGTAACACGGACAGGTTTTTCTCTGTCACAGGCAATGGCAGCATTCCCAGATGCTCTGAACAGCAGAGACTGAGAGAAAGGGCAAACAGTTCAGTTCTCAACAGACTTCTTTTCTTTTTTTTATCACCTGGAAATCAAATGTTTATCCTTATGAATTAGAAGTCACAAAATTTTCAAGTCCAACAGTCAATTCTCATGTGGATGTAAAGATCCTGTTCCATTTGAAAAATCATAAAGAAAAGTTAAAAGAGTTTTTTAATAAGGATGCTTATATCCATAAACAACTGTGTATGGATCTACTGGTAACTTGACAATATGATTAGGCTCAATAATACTAAAGTTCAATGTTCCTATATCTTTTCAATATGTTGTTTTGGTGCTCCCCTTTCTTTAATGAGACACTGAGAAAGTCAAACATTTTTGTCTAAAAACTCTTTGAAGATAAACAGAGGATTTGCTTCTGTATAACTTTTTATATTGGTTACCATATATTCCCTAGTAAGGGATATTAAAAAACATTAGTATATCAGAACTATAGTGAAGTGAATATTTGTAGTTATTTCTAAAAAATTAAGTTAATAAACTACATTGCAGTAAATTTCACATAGTGCACTGGCCTTGCCCTAAGCAATGATAAATAACTTTTAGGGCTATCATTCCTGTGGGATTCTGAGATATAAGATTTTTTTTTTCTTTATTAGGATGCTGAAATGTCACAGAGAAATAAACCAAACAAATAATTTAGGTGTAGGTTCTCAAAATGTCGATATCACATTTCATTTCTAATTCCCAGTGGACCCCTCGTCACTGGGAAACTTCATTTATAAGTGCTTATAGAAAGATTTTTAGTGAATATATTGGAATCTTGTTGTTAAAATCTTATGCATATAGGGAGAGTTTTATCAGCAGAAATATTCATTAGGCTTTCTGTTCTGCTGATGCCCATTTTTGACCCTTTCAACTAATTAGGTCTTATATTAGCAAAGCCAAATGCTTATCAGAATGCAAGAAAAGAGTTAAACTGACACTTGACGGATATTCTTGACATACGCATTAATAATACATAAATGGTTATTTTCAATTTTTCACAGAATCATAGGATCAGAGGTTCACACAATGACTAGGTTGGAAGAGGCCTCTGGAGGTCATCTGACCCAACCCCCTGCTCAAGCAGGGTCATCAGGGCCACATCCACATCACCTTTGAATATCTCCAAGGAGAGAGACTCCACCACCTCTCTGGGCAACCTGTGCTACATTTTGTCACCCTTGCAGTGAGAAAGTGTCTTCTGTGTTTCAGTATGTGCCATTGCCTGTTGTAACTCGGCACTACTGAAAAGAGCCTGGCTCTGTTTTCTTCACATCCTCCCTGAGATAATTGTATACACTGATGAGTTACCCCTGAGCCTTCTCATCTCCAGGCTGAACAGCCCCAGCACTTTTAATCTTTTGTCATAGGAGAGACACCCCAGTCTCTTACACATCTTAGTGACCATTTGGTGGACTCTCTCCTGTAGCTTCATATCTGTCTTGAAATGGACACAGTAAACTGTGCCCCAGATCTGGGCAAAGCACTTCAAGTGCAACCTCACCAGAGCTGATTGGAAAGGAAGAATCATCTTCCCCCACCTGCTGGCAGCACAATTCTTATTGCAGATCAGGACATGATCTTTGCCACAAGGCCGTACTGCTGGCTCAAGTCAACCTGCTGTCCACAGGATTCTCAGGGTTTTTTCTGCCAAACTGCTTTCCAGCTAGGCAATGCCTAGCACATATTGGTGCCTGGAGTTGTTCCTCACCTGGTGCATAATTTTGCAGTTCCCCCTTTGAACTGCATGAGGTTTCTCTCAATCCATTTGTCCAGATTGATGAGGTCCCTCTGGATGACAATACAGTGTATCAGCCACTCCTCTCTCTCAGTTACATATTATCTTCCAGCTTGCTGAGGGTGCACTCTGCTACATCTTCCACATCATTATTAATGATGTTGAATGGTATTGTATATGTTATGGACTGCCAGGTGGTCTTACCTCTGCTCATGAAGGCTGGACAAAGAACTATGGATCAACAGCCTAAGAGGAAAGCCACTTGCCTTGAGCTCAGCCTGTGATAATGTTGGGAAATAAACCCTTTTAAGGAGTAATTGACTATATCAGTTAAATTCTCAAAATTAATCATGATCTATGCAGGAATAACTCTCCAGTGAGTATGGCATAAACAGCAGGGTATATCACTCTTGTTGATTGAGGCACTGAATATGGATACTAATAAGAAGCAGAATAAATGCCCCTTCTTACATAATCAATGTTATTTGGTGGATGAGACTAAGATTGTTTTAGTTTAGGCACTTATCAAAACCGGGTTTTCAACAGATTTTGTGTACTGGGACATGAAGAAACTGAAGCAGATCTCACAGCCTGGTAGCAACTGAGCTGTCTCAAGGCAGGCTCGTATTGCAAAGATTTCATGTAAGCTCAATCCAATTCACTCAGCTTTGTACTGCAAAGGCATAAAATGTCACCTTTACTGATGTCACATGTAGGTTTTTGGTCTGAACCTTCTTTATTCCAAAGATTTTAACTGTTATTTCTGCACCAACTCTTGTTAGTTATCTGAGTTTCCACAGAAGTAGGATATAGACCTGTAACTTTCAAATCACTTATTCCAGTTGTTCAATAACAACTGAAGCCTCTCCTGTATAGCGTGCACAGCATCTTAGGAAATATGGCACACATATGACACAAATATGAAACCTACTAGCAATTTTTTAAGGAAATATGTACCATGATTTAAAAAGAGCTATGTAGATTTTGGCATCAACAAATGATTTTCAGAGGAGTTGGCTATCAAGGTCTCAAGCCCAATCTTGGGCTTCACAGTACAAGCAAAATATGGATCTCCTGGAGCAGGTCCATTGCTACTAAGTTGGTCAAGTGTTTGGAGAATCTCTCTTACAAGGAAAGTCTGAGGAAGCTGAGCCTATTCAGGCTCAAGAAGAGGCGACTGAGAGGGAAACTCATCAATGTGGATAAAAGTCTAAAGCGTGAGTGTCAAGAGGATGGATCCAGGCTCTTCTTGGTGGTGCCAAGCAATAGGACAAGAGACAAAGGGTATAAAATAATGCATGGGAAATTCCATCTGAACATGAAGAACTTCTTTACTATGCAGATAACCATGCACTGGAACAGAGTACAGAAAAGTTGTGCAATCTGCCTCACTGGAGATATACAAGAACTATCTGGATGCAATCCTGTGCAATATGCTCAAAGATAACCTTGCTTGAGCAGGAAGATTGGACCAGATGACCCACTGTGGTCCCTTCCAACCTGACCAGTTCTGTGATTCTGTGAAGGTGAATGTCCAGTAATTTCAATAGTGTAAAGTAGTACTACCTTGGCAAGATTTTTTAGTGTCCTCCAGATGTCTTTTATCTCATCTGTTTTTCAAAGACAACATATTCTTTAACCTAACATTATCACATAAAAACCTAAACACATAATACTCATGTCTTCTTCCCAAAATGCATACCAGTCTCTCACGTAAGTGCATTTAAAAACAAATTAAAAACACACTTTATTTAGATCACAGAAGCTGTCTGGCTCAGATCACCTGGGAGTCATTTTCCTACTGAACTTGCTCTGTGCTGGATAAAAAACCAAGCAAATAACTAGCCCACCATGAGAGCAGAGTGTGGGAGCTGGCACTGTGCATGCTGGTGGTGTACCTTAACCACTAAGCTGGGGACCTGCTTACCCTCTCCCTGGCCTCATGAATTGTTACTCAATGCAGCTGGGAAGAGCTTCAGGATCAAGGATTTAGAGAAACCTGCACTGCAACAGCCAGAGGCTTAGAAAACAGGTA
>JAOXXN010000446.1:34923345-34934149 GCA_026770055.1 Myrmophylax atrothorax
CGAGACATGAGTTGAGCCTGCTTAGGTAGGAGAGGGCCCTGAACTGGTGTGTCCTGAATTGCAGGGGCCAGCTGTGTCTCTTAGTATTTGGGTCAGTGCAAGGCATTTCATCCTTTCAGGAAAAAAAAAAAAAAAAAGAGGAGGCCTGCACTCTGTGCTGGGCACCCATATAAACAGACAGACCATCTAACAAGAACAAGTACTTAAAACATTGTGTTGGCTTTGAAAGATTAGGATTGTACTTCATCATATTTGGAACAGGCAAAATACTAATCTTCCATAAGCAGATAGGAAAAAAATATAACTGTAAAGCAAGTGAAGGTAAGAAGTCAAATAAATTCCATAATGAATATTCTCTCCACTGACATAGGTTTTTGTAAAGGCAATACCAGGCATCCTATTTAGTTGGTCCCAACCATTACACCAGTATTAGAAGTCTTGCATGCCCTTGAAAATGGCTCATAAAGTCAAATCCAGCATCTACAATGTCATTACAGATACTGGAGTAGGTAGTAACAACTCAGTCAAAAACTCCACTTAAAAAGTGGAAAAGAAACTGTAAGAACCTTCCATGTACACATAAAAAATTTTACTAAGTTGTTGGGTTTTTCAGAATGTAACTTTTACTAGTAGACATGATCATTACTGAAGTACAGATAAATTAAATTTTCTGCATTTTGCTGTTACCCATAATAGAGTAACACTGCAATTGCCATAGAGATCCAAGCACTATAATCAACAAATTTACAAGATAGTGTTACGCTCATGCAGACACACACACACACACACACACACACACACACTAAGAAAAGGTGGGTTTAACTTTTATTTTCTTTACAGTTGGTTGTAACTCTAAACTTCTTGGCTGGAGTGGTTTGGCTACTAAATAATCATATGACACAGCAATGCATGTGGCCATACTTTGACAACTTGATGCTCTGCCTAGAAAACAAAGAAGGACTTGTTGCACATGCACATGTATATAGAGAGACACACATATATATGTCTTTATATAGATAAAATTATGATAACATTTATATGAAGTGAATGAAACAAAAATATCACAACACTGTGATGTTACTCTGGCCTCATTTTCTGTGGCAGATGAGCCTTAGGAGTTAAAGGGTGGGGCTGGTTTCATGCACGCGGCACCTCACCTAAAAAATCCACTGCACAGGCTGGAAGGGCACACCCACGTGGGTAGAGCCCTAATGAGCAACATACTTTATTCCAGCACAGTTTGGCTAAAATGAACAAAAAAGAAAGGTGAAATTTTAAGATCTGCAAAATTCATATCAGCTAAGCTCATCCAGTGGTTCTTTCCCTCCCACCACTAGCTTCGTAATTGTGTAATTCATCTGAGTTTTAGAAAGGCCAAATAGTTTATAGTATTGCAGAAGTTATCGGGAACAGTGGATGGAAGGATTGCTATTGACATTTTAGTATATAAAAAGCATAGGAACTCCTTGGGCATCTAAGCCAGCAGGATTTTCCTGGTAGAATAATCACTGGTGTTATAATTAATAATGATGATATTCAGGAATTCGTCTATATGTCTCAAGCTTAACAGCCCAGTGAAATGGATAGCACTGATTATGTCTTTCAGAGTTACTGTTTCAGGTTTTCTGTAGGCTCATTAAGACCATAGTGCACTACATGTGCTTAGTTCACACTTTCAAGGTCAGCTTCTACCAAAAGGACTGAAGAGCATATCTGTGAAGCCCCCGTGTAATATTCCCTCTTTCAAACTGCACCGGCTACGATAATGTGTCATTGCACCTGCTGCTCCTCACTAAATAGTTGTTTTCACAAATAAATACAATGCACATGCTTTAAAGAAACTGTTTCTTCTATTTTGCTTTATGCTAAAATACATCTCGTGAAAAAAGTCCACGCTACAGCCAAGACCATGTAATTGACAATCTTTTCATATGTCATTTGAACTTCCATTAATGTAATAGAATTATACAGTCTAATAGCATATAGACTGTATTGTTCTTCTGTGTATACATTTTACACATGTACAGCCATCTTGGAAAGAGAAGATGGGGGATGAGACATTATACAATGCAGCAACACAAAACCTCGTAACACTGTGAAATTATTGCTATTGCTTTCCAGCATGTTGGAGGAGTTGGTGCTAACACTTATTCCTTGTCCTTTAGGCCAAAATGTCAGCAGCTACAATTGCTCCTGACAAAATTAATCATATTGGGCTATATGTTTCCTAATGATCCACAGATGACAGTTTAATAGCAGCTGCTGTAGACCAAAGGTGTGAAAAATAAACAAAGAATGCATCACCATTAAAAAGCTGAAAGGTTCATGTAATTACAGGTCTCTATCAGAGTACGAAGCCTGGAGTATATTGACAGTAAGATTTTTCCAATGTATGAGGAAAAATAACTTGTTGTGATGTTTAAAGAAGGTATGCACGTGTCAGTAATTCTTCAGTAGTTTGTTTAGGTGTGAGAGTATCAGTTACATAAACTCCCCTGTCCTAGCACTCTATAAGAAAATATCCTTACATACAGACAGAAATTACTGGTGAAACTACAATATTATTCAGCATAGAATTTGTGCCTTATCATCTTGACTCTCCACCCCCTACACAAAGTTCACACTGTTGTAATAACATTTTTGATTTCTGACAAGGTTCTCGTGAATTGTGCAGATTAATAATGCATTACTCAAGCCATCAATTTGCCATGAAACACACATGAATTTCGTTGCTGATAATTGCATATCAAAGAGAAAATTTTCCCATTAAACACTTTTTCCTAAACCTTGTTTTCAACTTTGATAATAATAGCTTTTTCTTAATGAAGTTAATCTCATGTTTTGAAATCTGTTCAAGTACAATAATAATAATAGTAAGGGAAATGCCTGCACCCATTTTAGAATAAAGAAGCAGAAAAAAACCATATCTCTTTCTGGTTAAAAAATAATAAATAAAATTAGGTACGATATGAAAAGGTATTGTAAGAAGAATTCTTTCCAGTGTTTTGGAACTATAAGATCTTAAAGGTCTCTTCCAACTCAAACCATTCTAAACTTAAATTTCAGTACATCCTGCAAAACATAGCCTATGAGTTAATCATACTTTTGTTCAATAAAGACTGAACTTTCATAGTGAAAATTTAAGTTTTACTAGGTTGGAAAACCAGCTGAAGACATTTAGAGAAAATATCACTATAAAACATAACACAAAGTCCTGAAGATTATATCATCTTCTACTTAGCATTTCTGCACAATCCCTTCCTTTCAATCTGAACTCAAAACTACTAGGTATGATGACTTGTCAAAAAATATCAAAATATGTCACATGTGTTCTTTTTTTGTCATGCTGAACCGCTTTTTTGAGTTTATGCTACTTTGTAATTGTGAAGAAGGGATTTATAAGTTTTCATAGCATTGAGCATTTTTTTCTTTATTAGAGGCACCTTAGAGAAATGCAGAGTCAAGTGTCCAGCATGCCCTCAACAAGGACTGCATTTTTGCATCTGCAATTTTTCAGGCACAGCTGATGTTATTTAAACATCTAACTATTTGATTTATGGATGCAATCAGGTACCTGCATATACAAGTGATTGTAACTGCAGGTGTCAGATTGGGGACTGTCATTTGAAATTCGTACTCAAAATGTGCAAAATAATTATGGTTGAAATGATTTATGTGAGTTCTTTAAACAACTAAGCTTTGATACTTTGTATTCTCCCCGTGTCAGAAACCCTTTCAACACTTTGGGTAGCCTTCCTGTGATTTCTGCTCTCATTACCTTCGCGGCTCCACTTTTTCTTATATCAGGTATGAACACAGCATCACTTGCTCTGGCACAAGTGCAACATTTATTCTGTGTAGGCTGTGCACCCAGTTCAGCTGCAGACTTCCGTGGGCTGGTCCCTTTGTTTTGCATACAGAACCTGGGAACAAAATTAGACACTTACATAAAAATGGTGTGAGCCACTCACTCATTCCCTTCCTCTGATCCAGGCTCTAGCAACATCAACGAAACAATTCTTACTGACACTGAGGGCTTTATGTAAGACTTTAATAATTGAGCATGATGGCCACAATCTGGCTCCACATTTTATTACTCCATCTAATAAACAGTCTCGGAATCAAAGGTATTGTTTTCCTCTTCTGTCCTTTTAGCTGCCCCTGTAGGAAGGTAATCAATACAGGTGAAACAAAAAGATAATGGAAGACCTTGTTCTTCAGATGTCTTGCATAAGACAAAGTGACATTAACAGGACACACAATAATTTTGTGCCCACAAACAGCTACTGTAAGGACTAATGTCACCTTACCCGTATTTGTAAATTTAAGGATTAACAATTTAGAAATTAATAAAAAACAACGGGGAGATCAGGTTTAATGATCTGTACTCTCTGTACTCTCACAGGAATGATAGAAATCTTTACCTGCTGTCCCTTGGCCCTCTCTTAAGGTTTCTGTTTTGTCCAGATTGCAGAAAGGCCATTGCGATGCCACATTGTCCAGGTAAGAACTGTATTGGTGTCCACCATAGTTACTGTTCCTGCCCAAGCCACAGTGTTCTACTACACCTGTAGAAAACTTTCTGGCCTATAGATGAAAAAAAGCTACAACACTAAAGTTTGCCACATTTAAGGACACCAGGAAATGCTGTTCATGTTAATAATATAAATGATTCCAAAAACTGTAACAAAGAAGATTTTAGTGTTTAATTTAACTATCTTTGGTAATAATTTTGTTCTTTCCCATTTACATGAATTTTATCTCCCTTCATTAAGATAATAGATCATGTAACCCTCTTCTGCAAAAATTATGTCTAGTTCATTCAGTTTAACCTGGCAGTTTTCCAGATCATTAAAGATATTTTTCAGTATTAAATATCGGCTATGACATAGTCATCTCTTTACTGTAACTAGATGAAAGTTAGGAGTATATGTCATATGTTTTTCTTTCATTACTCCCTTACAGGATGTATGTTGGTAAAATTCATTAAAAGGAATTACAAATGCTATTCTTAATTTTCTGGATTCCTGTGAGGGCAAAGAAAAGTTTTCCCTGAGCAATACTGAAAAAACTGGAGAAAATATTAATAATAACTAATCATAATTATAATCATTATATAATAATTATAATGCAAACTAATTAGTCAGGTTAGCTGGAGGAAGGTAACAAGAATTAAAATCCTCAAGAAAAGGAACATCTCTGGGTGGTACTGATGAAAGTGGAGCTTTTGCAGTGTGTGTGAGCAAGAACCTAAAAGTTTAATCTATTCAGGGCTTCAGAGCTTCTGCTAATCTCCATTGAGAATAAAATGTCTTATTCTGCAAGGAGAAATGGCAGCCCTACACAGGGCAAAGCTCTGGGCACGTAAAAGTATGTGAAATAACATTTAATACCCATGGGGCTTTAACATATCCTGCTGCTGATTCCTAAATCATACCACAGGTCATCAACAGGATAATTAGAAAGATTTCTAGTGACATCAGCAGGCCTTGGGCCAGGCTCCAAGCACTGTATAAGTGTATGACTAGTGATGGCAAACAGACAAGGACTTTGCATCAAGCTACAGATGTTATCTGGAAAGTAAATGCAGACACTGTTTATTAAGATTCCACATGGAAATCTGAAAACATATTTGTGCTTCTTAATATCATAAGATAAGCATAATTACAAAGGAAATTAGAGTAGAATGACAAATGTGGCTAGGGGGTTAGTAGTCATTAACATATAGAGATTGGCTAGGTTATTGCTGTGGGAGAGAATGATGCCAAATGAGACATTAAAAGGGTGCAAATGCCAGAATTGTCTAACACTATTTTTCTTCATAATACAAAGAATAATGAGTTCAAAAAAACATCCCAAGATAACTTTAAGGTAGAAAATTTATGTTTTTAGGAATTAGGAGTTCTTTACTGGAAATCTCTATGTACCCTTTATTTCAGCTATTAAAATTAGCTTGGAGAAAATGTGATGTCCTCTATGACTATGGGAAATTTTGGAATAAAAAAAATAAAAAAATATGAGAACCCCTTAGAAATTAATTAGTATTAATTAGTGTCTTTCATCCTTCTCCAGAACATAGTATGCTGTGTTAGAAGGAATTGTGATCCCAATGCCACCAAGTACTCTGTGGATTCAATCTTCCTGCTGTGTACAGTTCTTGGTACTTTCTTTTGTGACATCCAGAGTTTTTGGAGTCTCTAAAACTCCACACTATTAACTTTTATAATTTGGTAAGAAAGACAGTAGGTCTTTTCTGAATGTCTCATTGTTGGTTCTCATGATTTTCAGAAATCTTATCCCCCACTGAGATTTAGAGAGCAAGACAAAGCACATCAAGGACAAATCAGTACTCTGGAAACTTTCTTTTTTTAGATTAGCTTGTAAATTTTTTTTAGTATTGCCAAACACCTTTGATTGCCAGCCCTTAAACAACTCAACATACCATCCAAACCCTTTGCAGAGGGTTTCCCTCCCTTCTGCTTGTGAAGCACCAAAACTGCTGTCAGAGCTGGAAAAAAAGACAACACAATTCTCTCTGCATCTACTGCAGCAAGAAAGAGACAAGCCCTTGATTCTTTTTGGCTTTTGGAAATACGATGGGTGCACATCAGCCTATGAAATGGCTGTAATGTGCAGCAAAAAAGAAGGGCAAAAGACTCTTTACAGCTGTTGTGTTTTAACAGGTTGTGACACAACCTTGGCATGTGCCAAGGGGGAGGCTGAGGGAGCTGCCTGAGATGTATGTAATGTTTACCTTCCTGACACAGAAACATTTTTTCTGGGCCTGTCATCATATCTGTTGAACACTTGCCTGGAGGAAACCAAACAGTTTGCACTGCTTCTGTAAGAACACAGAAGTTCTCCTGTCAGCACCCCTGGAGCAAGACAGTCCCGCTCTCCAGACATGGGACTGGGTCTCAACCTGCTTCATAAGCTTTGGAGTGAAATACAGAGTGGATGGTGCCGTGTGCCACGTGGGAGATGGTAGATGGAGTTAGAAAGAAGGAAGGAGTAGAATGAGACACTTCCATGAAATATTCTTCCTGGAAGATGTCTCCATAAAGAAGTCTAGAAAATAACCAGTCCTTTGTGGATATCAGAAAGCACAGGGAGGATGCTTCAAATGTCTGAATTGCCATGCCAAGTAGATATGGCTACACTGTCCCTCAAACAGTCCTAGGACAGACAGAAAGTACAATGCCTGCAAGTGTGCAACTGTACCCCACCATGTTTGACAGTGCTACTGGAACTCATGCACGTATTTAATGACTGACACAGTGCAATGTTGCCAGGGTTGACCACATTGTCCATTCCCAAGTGAAAGTTGTTGTGGTTAAGTGCCAGGGTCCTTGTGAGATCAAGCATCACATCTCTTCTATTGTTAAAAGTACTGGTGAACTCATAACTCCCTTCTTTCACTCTGTCTGGGGAGACTGTTTATTTGGGTATGTGACAGATACAGTTACAGTTTCCCACCAGTGTACCAAATAGGATCTAAAGAATCACTTCAAAAAATAAAATCAAGATGCAAAAGGATCTGGTTCTCCATAAACAGTTAGGTATCTAGATGATTTCCTTTTGTTCATAGTGGAAGAGAGCCAAAGAATGGTTTTGCAGAGCATTCAGGCAGAAAGGGAAAGAAGGTAGGATTTTCTGAGGGACAAATGTATGTGTTTCAGATTGCAGTGGCCTCAGGGAGAATTTGTCTGCTTTTCAGTGAGTGAGTGATCTGCCTGTGACAGGAAAGTAAGATACAAGAGGGAAATACTTGTGACATAGTGTAAAAGACTTGTTTGGATTCCTTGTCTCTTACAACCCTTACAACCAGGAAATCACCCTTTGCATTACAGTGCAGGATAGGGACTAACCACACTGAAGAGCTGCCATAGAAGTAGTTCTTCAGTGTGAGGAGAGAAGTGTGGATCTTTTATTTCATACTGAATTTAGAGAACAACTTATTTTAGACTAAATACCTGGTTATCAATGAAACTTACATATAGGTCAAGTAAAGATTTTCTTTTTTCACTGTGTTTTATGCCTACATCTGAGAGTTTTGATGGCACTTAATCAAATAAAAAAGAAATTGGAGAAAATATGGGATAGAGAAGATGGTAGAGGTAGTTATGGGTTTGGTAGAGGTACATGAAGAGATGATTGACCATTTGCTACCAAAAGAAAATGGTTCAGCAAGGTCAAATGGCTCTGGAAACAATACTGATGGCAATGTAATTACTGAAAATGAAAATGGTTATGATTTTTATTGGCCTGAAAAAGATTTGCATGGTAATAGCACTGCAGCTGGTGAAGCTCAAAAGGCAGCTGAGGGATAAAGTATGCGGTGGTGCCAAATAACCTTTCTGGCAGCCATGATATAGTTGGTTACAGCAGGGATGCGCTTTACGGAGGATTTCTCTAAGGGATGCTTTGCTTTGGGATGCTTTACTTTGGGATGCTTCTCTAAGGGATGCATTGTTCAGCCCTGTGGTTCTGGAAAAGGTGATAGGCACAAAGGCATTCATTTTATATTTTAATACTATACATTACTTTTTCTCCCTGTTCCCCTCAATTTCCCTTAGACATTAATGGTCCCTGACTGCAGTGGGATTGATCATAGCACAGCCAGAAATACAAGCCAAGGACGCCACTGGCAATGGGCAGCTGCATGGTGCTCTGGTTAATGGTGCCCCATCTCTTACCAGATGTCAACTCTGGTCTGATCTGCTGGGAGCAAACCTCTTCTTTCATAAGTGCCTGCTGTCCTTACTGCCATTTGCCTGCTGGTGTGTGGAGACAGATCACTTGTGCAGGGAGTGGCTGTCTTCCTCTGTCTGTTTGCACACTGAGAAACAGAAGGAGAGCCTGATTTCAGCCTAATCTGACTTTACAGCACTTCATCACTTAAAATAACCCACTGGAAATGTTCTTTCCACTAGAACTGGCATACATCAGTAAAGCATGGAATTCCACAGATTTTAGCCCCGTTCACACTGTTGCAAGCTTGGACAGAAAGGTATAGCAAAAGAGAGACAACATTGAATACTTTCATGTTTTGGTTTACTGTTTTTCCTTAATTGGAAATAAAATACTTTTGTATTTTAAAGCTGTTGTTCATTGCAAAAAGCAAGAAAATTGTTGATGGAAACAATTTTTAGAGAAAGATTTTCTGTTTGGAAAATAGAAGCTGCATAAATCTATATATCTCCAGGGAAAGATCAATTTTTATGGAATTTTCTCATCATGATAATCTAAATTAAGTACTTTATGTTGACATTAATTTTTGCATCCAGTTAGACTAGCATTGTGCCTGATAACACTTGCAGCCAGAAAATACTCTTCTTTCTTTTCCCCAGTGAGCCAAGCTTTTCGTTTGATCTGCATCTCCCTGATGTGTCAGAGTTTCCCATTGATGATGACTAGATCTCTAGAGCTTCAATTGAACTCAGAAATGGGAATGAAAGAGAAAGGAAACCAAGAACCCCATTGCAAACAGACATTGAAGAAGCTCAGGCATAGTAGCACCAAGGTCAGGCAGAGCTAGATGCACTGCTATTGCTAGTTCCTTTTGATTTTAAGTAACTTAATTCTGAAAAAGCTCAAAAATTTTTATTTGCTTGTTCTGAATCGTGTTTGGATTTATGTATACTCATATTTTGCTTAAATGTATTTTCCTTCTAAGAAAGGAATCAACAAAAGACTGAGATGGAGAATAAGGCCTGTAAATACTATGGCAAGAAGGGCAGGGAACTCAACATGGCAAAGCCCTGATCAGGCAGAGAAGGTCAAAGAAAGAAAGGGAAAATATGAAAAGATAGAACTTGGTTGGTTTCAGTAGCAGTTTAATGATGATTATCTTTCAAACCGTGTCATGCATTGGAGGGGTTTATATAAATCCAGCCTACTAACACCACTGTCCTTCCCAGGGGAAAGCTTCTCACACTAATTTTTGTGACACCAGAGCAGTAGGATTTCCTGACAGATTAGACACAGCTACTAAAATCCTCTTTCACCTGATCCTAGGGTGGCTCTCCTTAAGGGTTCATGATGGATGAGGAAGAGGACTTTGGGTGGAAAGGCATCAACCCTTTCAGGATCTGTGCAGACGACCTTTTCTGGCAGAAACAGTGTGATGAGCCATGTCTGAAAAGGTGCTGTCCTCAAGGTGTATCATTACCATCCAATTACCTCCATGGTTCCACACCATCTAAATCAGCTAGTACCTGCCTGGAGGCTGAGACTACCAGAGGGAAGTAGAGGCTTTCAGTGATTGTCAGGCAAGGAGATTGCTGCTATATTAGGAAAATCTGTCCTTCTTTTCCTGAGTCACAGTATAGACCCTCTGCCATATATAATCTTTCTGCCATAATTATGAATAATTCCTAATCCATCCTCTCTACTACTATATACTTCTCTAATACATTTCTTATTTAAACTCTAGTTTTATGATGTGTTTTTTCATCTGTTGCAATTAGAAAATGTGATAAAGCTATACAATGAAGTGAAGAACCAGGTCTTACCAAATGAAAATTTGCAAAGGCTGCTTTATGACAGAGACAGTTTTAAAAGTGATAAAATAATGATGCAAGCTCTTTCCTTTTCAACAGGCCAGATTTACCAGTACACCCCAGACACATAGCTCCTCTCCAGCCACACAAAACAGCTGTAAACTTGGATTAACCAGGCTGTTAAATGGAGTTTACAGCTGCTTTGCATCACCAGAATGGCTTAAAGCAGGCAACACATACCAGTGAATACAGGCCTAATTGTACACTAATGAACGATGAAGTAGTTTAGGATGCAGTATTCA